>JAKSZT010053860.1:414107-1111717 GCA_026826555.1 Tolypeutes matacus | reverse complement strand
TCTATCTATCTATCTATCTATCTATCTATCTATCTATCTATCTATCTATCTATCTATCTATCTCCACACACACACACATATACACAGGCACATAAACATGCATATACAATATGTATGGCAATAGGAGTCCCAAGTCCATAGCAACTGCACCACATGCATGACTTTTCCAAAAAAACATAAAACCAATTAAAAGCTCATCATAGAGCATATGCAAAAATGTTTCATGTAGGTGAAAAGTATCTCAGATCCTATAAAAACTCGCCAAGAGTCCTTATAAATGTCATGGTAGTGGTGTTACTTGTGATACAGACTCTTAGATCAGTGGTCCTACCCCATGCAGTACTAGGCTATAGTGTGGAGAATGCATTTTTGGTAAAATACTTTCTTGGCCCTCATATAATTTAAGGCAAGAATTGTCTGGTTATTATTTACATGACTATGTAAAGTATACAGCCATACAAATGGATGATATCAAAATAAAATATAGTTGAGTTTGACTAAGTCTGTGGTGGCTGATATCCTAGAAAATATTCAAGAAGCAAAATAATGAGCCTAATGCCATTGAGATGTAGAAAATAGTGTTCCCCCCATTTTTGTGAATTCTTTTAGTCTATTAGGAAAGTGTTTAATAAATTACTGTACTTTGTGGTGTCCTTGATGCTAGAAAGAATTAGTTTATCTTTTACCATTCCTTTTCACTGGCAAGATTAGACATAATGCAATTCGATTCTCCATTTTAATATTACTCTGACACAGCATTGTCCAGAAATGAGACTTCTGGGCTTTGACGGGATGTGGTACATTAAGAACTTTACCCAAATAAAATCATTTTGATAAGGTTACTAAATGGCTCATAAGAAAAGCTAAGCAAGGAAAGAATAACCCCAATTTGGGCTTGGCATTCAGTTTCTGTCTCTTCCCCTCTTGGTTTTATCCTGCTAATGGAGGGGCAAAGCTTCCAGTAGCCCAAATCACCATCACCAGCTTTACACGATGGCATTCAATGACAATATTTGCACGACCTAATGCTGATTGCATTAATTAGACTCCTAAGTGGCTTTGATTAAATGTCCTCATTGCATTTTACTTTCAATCAAAAATGTAAATGTGCATCTTTTCAATGTTCATTAATGCAAGGAAAAGCTAACCATTTAAGGAGATGAAAACTGAAGCAGTGGATATCCTTGTTTTCTTCCGTCTGTAACAGCTGCTGAAGATGTTTAATAAATGGGCTGCTTAGGTGCTTCCTGGCCACTTATTAAGATGTCCTTTGTCATGTCTCCAATTAGAAAATTTGGAAATTGTTACTTAAGTATGATATCAGCGGCCTCTATTTTGCCATGTAAGATAGATTGAATTGCATGGTCAGAAGAGTGAGACGTGCTGTGCTTCTTTTATTTTATTTTACATCTTAGCTTTTGATGTAATGACAAATTTTATTTGGCTTTTAAAACTATTTTTCTTTTCTTCAATTATGGCTTTGGTGTGAAAAAAAATATATTTTGAAATTCTGTCATGTTTAAGTCAAAGAATAAATCCTCATGCCATCTAGAGTAAGGAGAGTCACTTTTTCTATAAAGGGCCAGATAGTAAATACTTAAGGCTCTGAGGACCAGCCAGTCTGTGTTGCAACTATTCAGTTCTGCCCTTTTGGTGTGAAAGCAGTCATAAACAATATTTAAATAAATGGGTGTGGCTGTGCTCCAATAAAACTTTATTTACAAAAATAGGTGGGCAGGGGATAGAAGAGGGAAGGCAAATATTTAAATGGACATTGTTCCCTGATGGAAGGTATCAATATTTAAATGGACATTGTTCAGATGCACAGAAGAAGATGAGAACTGCTCTGCTGTGGAAGGGTCTTATTTGCCCAGGTCACAGGGTTCTAGCTGTGCCTGAGGCTCTGCTTGGGAGCCTACCTGATGCCCCTGTAGAATGTGACATCATAGCCCAAGCTTCCATCACCAAAACTTTGAGATTCCATGAGCCACGAATTTACCCACACTTTCACAAATATCACACAGAAAAATTGGTCAAAAGAAGTTAAACAAAACCAGGTTTTCCCTTGAACTGTCTTTAGTATGTCTCAGAACATCAGCTCCTTAGCTTTTAAGCACAGTGATGTGGTTGTTGAGGACAGTGATTAGTGCTATTTTCTGGGGATAGTAGTTTTGCTTTCTCTATATTTTCTGGAATCAATTTTTTCCAGGATTGCCAAGAATTTTTTCAAAAGTCAGAAAAATGCTGTTTGGGTCTCTAAACAGGCTGATTTTCCTCTCATCCTTAACCCCCCACTCTTACCCCTTGATGGGGATAGGATAACTGAAGGATTTAGTGTGGAGTGTTTCTTCGTTTCTAAAGAAGAATTCAACATGATCTTTTTTTTTTTTTTTTTTTTTTTTTTTGGTGCTACCCAATATGCACCTCTTATGATTGATGGAATCCCACTAAATTATTTTTGCTACTGCCTGCCCACAAAGTACCAGTTCACTTACAAACCCCACACAGCCTCTTTGATACGTTAATGCTGGAGATACTTACTCACAGAACATTATGTTTGTGTTACCCTAAGGAATATTTTTATGTATCATTATGATGATATATATTATTCAAAAATAAACATTTTGTACGTTAACAGTCATTGCTAGTTGACCCTGTGTTACGAGTATTCAGTGGAACAAATTGCATGTGACCCCCAAAGACCTAGAAGGCTAGTAAGGGATATAGGATGAGACAGGTTATATTCTGGTTTGGGAGGATCAGTTTACCACTTCCTTTTCGTTTTTTCACCCTTTTCTTTATCTGCTAATGGCAAGTAAATTTACCGGATGGGAATGAAGGGTGTTTGAAACCCCCTCTTTCCTGATGTAGAAGCATAGTTTGAGGATATTAATAATGCCAGTGAAGGTCAAGGGTATGGCATGCCATCAGCATACAGCTCTCCCCAAGGCTGAGCCATCAGAAAGATGAGGAAGGATGCTTTCCATGCCCTTCCAAATGACTGCCTGGAAGGATGTGGGTGGAGAGTATGTGCTTTGGAGCTATGGGTGCTGAAACGTTACCCATGCCTGACCTCCTCACACATGGGATGCCAAGCTAAAAGGATGTGATTCCAATGCCCCCATACTCTGCCCCAAAAGGTCAATTCTGCACACTCTGCTGGTTGCTGCTGCAGAGTGAAGAGTTGTTTACCTCCGATATGAATTCACATTCCTGGGGAACTCAGGTGAGCCGGTAGATAGTCCCCCATGAGATCACATGCTAGGCTGTTACTGCTGAAACGACACTATGGGCTCCCTTCCCTCTATAGCTGCATAAACAACTCATAAGGGGCAGCTAACTTATCTGGGATAGCAAATAACTACATTTCTTATTCCTGACTTTTTGAGGAACAACCAAGAAATCTACAAGTCTGGCATTTATGCTAAACTGATATAGAAGAGGACCTTGGTCCCTAAATTAGCGAGGCAATCTTAAAGGCTGACTTCGCCATAAAGCAACCACCCCCAGGTTTCAAACTCAAGGCTAACTTCCCATGTAAAAGGCTACCTCAGAGTCAAGATGATGTAACTCTTACTGCAGTGTAGCTAGAGGGAAAGCCACAGTGCCACAGTGAGCATATCCTTGTTTTGATAACTGCATAATATAATTGGATTTAAAAAGGCATACATATAAAAACAGTAAGAGGGTAATGGTACAGTTTAATAGGAGTATGCATGAGACAAGTGTCAGTCTGTATGCACAGATGTTAGACAAAATAGACTAGAAACATGAAATAATCTTTATGGAGTGGGCATAGCAGTAGAAGGTATCAGAGAAAGTGAAACATTAAAATTCTAAATTTGATATGAAAAAAATCTGGGATGTAGATACTTGCATTACCTACGGTTAAGAATATAAGACTCTATGACAAACATAGCTTTTGAAAAAAAGATATGTGTGTATACCCATGTGTACATATGTATGTTTACATCCATATGTATACGTACTCATTTATATATATTTAATTTGAACTTACCCATTACCTAATCCAATATTCAGATAGTCAGTCATAGGTGAACAAATTTTAGTAAAGGAAATGTGTCATTTATTCTAAATAGAATCTGTCCCTGGAGAGAGAAGGCAGAGTAAAAGAAAATTCCTTCTGCATTTAAGCATGTTTCTCAATATTTACTTCCCCTTTAATATTTCATTAAACCTGGGAGCAAAAAAAAAGACAAAGAAAGACTATGGAACAAAATAACTATCCTCCTGTGGTTGGAATATCATGACAGAATGAACCTATCTGTAAATAAACAGAGACAATGCATAGATAAATCACAAGTGTCGATTTTACCCTACATTGAAAATGATAGTAAACTGAAAGAATGACAGAGGCTTCAGAAAACCTTTTGGCGGCGGAAGGCGGGGGACTAACTACTTCTTTAGATCTATAGGTGTCCTTTTCTGCTCTTAAAGATTCGGAGGGTCTATTTTAGAATAATGTATATTGTCATAAAATTATGGACAAATTTTTAATTCCTATATATTATTAAGAACAAATACTTATAACTCTTAACAAAAATCTCATTTCATGTAATTGCTGCCATTGTAGTATAAAATACATTTTCTCCTCTAAGTTCTCCACTCATCCTTGCTTACAAACAAGAGGCTTAATTTGATTTAAATTAACTGTTAGACATTTAATGACTCTATTATAATATGTTAGACTTAGTGTTCTTTTTAAAGCTCTAATGTTGGGAGAAAATTTCATTATTTTCTTTATATGAAATTCAAAATAGAAAACACTGGAGAAGAACACTCATGGGAAGAACTTTTTAAAAAGATGCATATTAGCTGTGATCATTTATGATCGAGATGTTTTTCTTAAAGGTCAATTCTTTCATATTGTATGTCACTAATGTAGTCTTCTCGAGGGTGTCTCAATATGCATCATCAAATCCTTCTTAGTCTCAAGGAAGGATTCCGACAATGCTCTTTTGGTGATTCTGCTGCCCTAATGCTCCCCATCTGACTTCTCGTGACATCTCCCATCCTAGGATTTCTTCCTAGGAGGCCCTCTCTGGACTCACGATGGTCTAAGATATTTGATCCATTTATCTCTCTTTTTCCATCTGCTATTACTTCCCCTACTTAGAGTTTCTTGATCTCTGGAGTTGGCTAAGGGATGGGATCCCCTTCCCTTCTACTTTCTGTTGAATCAAGCACACAGATCCTTCCCAAGTAATTTTGTTAAGGATAACTAGTTGTCATTCTAAGGAAATAAAGGGGAAGGGGATGGATGTCAAACACTTGAAAGGCAGCATCTTTGTTCCGGGTTTTAAGAAAATCTCACAGTTGGTGTATCCACTACATACTTATATGTAAATTGGATTATTGTATTTTCAATAGCTCCTTCTTTAACTTTTCCATAAATCACACACATGTTCACTCTTTATTCACACAAAACTCCAAAGCTTCTAGTAAATCATATTCACATTGAGACAGTAAACTGGTAATCTCTTTCCAATAACAGCCTCTAGTCCCTTTGGACAATTCTGGAAATATATGGTGGAAGACCTTTGAGGTTCTGCCATCCCCTTGGTCTATTCACTGGGGGAGCCACTAGGCAAATAGGATGGGATGGAAGCCTGGCTGGGCCCACAACAATATTCTTTTGAGTCTAAAAATTTGCTGTGTAGGCCTGATATAATTCCCAATAAATGCCAGCTGATACATTTTCCAAGTCAGAAAGTCCTTATGTGATACAGTGAAGAACCTTAAGATTGTTTTCTTTTAATATCACAGTCTTTCCAAATGAGCTTGGTTTTGATGACTGATTTTCAATAGTTGGTAACTCTTTGATCATTAGCCTTCATTTGGCCTACACTGTGCACCCTTCCCAAGAACTGCAACCTTCAAAATTCTCTCTGAGCCTGGCCATCAGATGACTGCATTTGAAATAAACAGTCATGGGAATCTGGATAGTTTAGTATATAGTAGAAGGAACTGGATTTAAAGCTCTTTTCCATATACCCTGATCTTCACAACTTAGTGTTGTATTTTTTTTAATTTTTATTTTGTTTTTGGCCTTGAGGGAATTAAGCAAACTGACCATCCTGAGGTACCTGGTAAAGAGATCAGCTGTCCTGGACCCAGTTTGCCTGGGACTGAGGGGGCTCCCTGGATGTGGGACTTTCAGGGCTAGACCTTGGAAAAGTCTCAGGTAAATCAGGACAAGTTGGTCACCACTAAAGTAAGGTAAACAATTGCCTAAAATCTAGGTGCCAAAGATGTGGAGATGGAACAAATGAAGGCGAAAAAGGGAAAGGAAAGTGAGTAAGAACAAATGAGTATTGATCACCTTAACTGGTCATGAGTGGCAGGAGTGGACAACTATTAGATCTAAGCCCTAGTCCAACTTCACTAGGAAATACTATTGAGATCTCTATTAAGGTCCAGATTATCAGTGAAGCAACAGTTCCATGAACGTGAATACCTCTGAGTGTAAGTCTCCAGAAGAGCAGTCCCTGCCCCACACTGAATCATTAGCACAGGAGGAAATTCCCAGACCAAGTAGGAACATCAGGGGATGTACATGAGAATTCCACAAGGGAATACCGTGGGCTGGATCAGTGGAGACCTAGCTCTAATGCCAGTTCTGCTTCTAACTATGTGACCTTGATCTCAACTTTTCTTGGACTTGGGCTAGACAATTCCTGAAGTCCATTTTTTGCTTTTATGTTCAAGTATGATCTTCTCCAGAATCTTTATCACCAAAAGCACCTTGTCAGAAGGGGTTCAGATTAAGAAAATATGAAAAAGATCTCCTACTGATGAAGCATCAGATTAGCTATGTAGTCACAACTAATTCAGAGAAATTATAAAATATTTTATTCAAAGTAAGAAACACTGAGGGAAGTATTTTGTCAACATGCAGCATCTTAATATTTAGGTTGATAAACTTTAAAGATATTGCTCTACCATGTCACAGCTTTAAAATAAGATTCCCACTACCAAATTACAGATACCAGAGGATTGGAGCAGAATGAGATGAGAGATTGTGTCATTTCTGATTTGGAAGACGAATCCGGTTTATTTGACACTCTGTCTCCACAGACTGACTTCTCAACTGATTGTTACCTTTTACTATAGCAAAATCAGCTTGAGTTAGTGTTATCTGGTCCCAGGATGACTCATTTAAACATAAAGAAAAGTCAAACATGTCAAACTGTTGCATTCGTGTTTTGTTTTGGTTGAGTCTTCTTTCTTTTTCCCCTCTCTGTCCCCACTCCTAATAGAACTGAGTGGTTTATTCTGACCAAGGTAGACACAGTCTGGTTGACTCAGACACCAATGCTGTACCAAATCAGGGAGATGGGTGAAGGGGAAATGCTGATGGACCTCTTATGCTAGCATGGGCGATAAGTAACTCTTGTGCGTGGCATTTCTGTAGGACTACCGAGTGAACATTTTCTTGAGACAACAGTGGAATGATTCTCGACTGGCATACAGTGAGTACCCTGATGATTCCTTGGACTTGGACCCATCTATGCTGGACTCCATTTGGAAACCAGACTTGTTCTTTGCCAATGAGAAGGGAGCCAACTTCCATGATGTCACCACTGACAACAAATTGCTACGGATTTCCAAAAATGGCAAAGTGCTCTACAGCATCAGGTAAGCCTCCTTTGGCTGCCCCTGCTCACTTCTCCATTTCTCTACTTGACTGGATCTGCCTGATCTTGCGGGGCAGAATGTATATGAATATTTGACTTGGTTGTCTCTTGTTTATCATTTGAGTCCTAAAATTTGTGGAGAGGGCGAGAAGTTCCCATGGTCTCAGAACTGATTCTCCACAAATAAAGTATTTGATAGGATGGTGGGTGGGTGATGGCATCATGTAAATACCTTCACAATTATGTTTTTGATTGCTTCATAGTGTACAAATTCTTCCTTCAAATCATCCTGCTATTCTGTAAGATTTAACCATAAAAAAGATATTCAATGGCTCAGTAAGGTCATTGACAACATACTGTGGGCTGGATCAGTGGAGACCTAGCTCTAATGCCAGTTCTGCTTCTAACTATGTGACCTTGATCTCAACTTTTCTTGGACTTGGGCTAGACAATTCCTGAAGTCCATTTTTTGCTTTTATGTTCAAGTATGATCTTCTCCAGAATCTTTATCACTAAAAGCTCAAAATAATCTCTCTCCCTTCTCTGAACTCAGTTTCTCTGTGACTATACACAGATCTTATTTCTTCTTACCTTATATTTTAGATATTTCCACATATGAGTATAACATAAGAACATGGATTTTTGGAATGATCTAGAATCAAGCTCTGTCACTTACTAAGTTACTTAATGTATATCCTCCCTTCAGTTTCCTACTTGTAAGTTGGGAAACACCATATTCATCTCTGAGTGTTCTTGTGAGAATGAATGATATTGAGCAGAGGTTGGCAAACATTTTCTGTGAAGGACCAGAGAGTAAGTATTTTAAGCTTTGTGAGCCATACAATTTCCTTGTCAACTGCTCAACTCTGCCATGCAGTGCCAAAGCAGCCAGAGACAATATGCAAACAATGGGATGTGGCTGTCTTTCAATAAAACTTTGTTTACAAAAACAAGTGGAGGACTAGATTTGGCCCAATGGCCATAGTTTGCCGACCCCTGATACAGAGTATACAAAAATATTTGTCACAGTGCCTATAATACAGAGCATGTGCCCAACAAATGGAATAATGGCTATCAGTCTTTTAAAACCAATGTTTTTTCTAAATAGTAAGTTCTTTGAGGCCAGGATACTTGGAATATGCCTTTTTTGTAACCCCTCCCAAAGGACCAGACAGTGTATTTATATGAGAGATACTTAATACAATGAATACATAATGACGTTTTCAAGGTTCTTTATAGAATCCCACCTTTCTCTCCAAATTTCGTTATGCAAAAAGGTGGACAGCTAGTGTCCTTGCCAATAACTGATGGCAGACTCACTGCCATCCCAACTTCATTTCACAATTCTATATACAATTTGGCTCTGTATTGTGTATTCCATTCTTATACCTAGTAATTTTATGGCTTGCTGATGGTCGGCAGCCCCAGTGTCTTGTGGAGTGAAAAGGCAATTTTTTTGTAAGAAGTGGCAAAATCATTGCTTGTACATAGAACCAGAAAACTTCCTCCAACATCGACTTTATTTTTAAGGAAATACAGAATATTCTGCATGGTGATGCTTTTTTTGATGTAAGATGCAGTATTGGGCATGACCTAACTTTCTGTGACCTGATGAAATGGGACATATGTAGAGCATGGTACTGGGAAGGAGAGTTATAAAAAGCAGCTAAGGGTATCAGCTGCTCCGGCTAACCCTCCAGGCCTTGGGTGGCATTTGCTCTCGTAAATACCTAGCATCGTGCATGGTGGAAATAAAAAATTATTATTTTTTCTTTCTGTCCTATGAAGGTCTTTCCATTCTAGAACCATGAAGAATATAAGGTTCCTTAGACCTAGATCCAGAGGCAATTCTTCTATCTCTGATTCCCAAGTGTAGCATAGTACAGGCTCTAAAAAACCCTAATTGCTGTTTTTGGTTGGGTAGGTTTTGTCTTGCAGCAGACTGGTTTAGGATTTTCCTTTTTAGAATATCTAGATTGTGGGTATTCTTTTAAATCAGAGGAAAGATCCTTGGTGGAGGAGAACTCAGCATGCCATTTTAGGGCAACATAAGCCCTTGACAGATTTGAACTGTAGGAATCCAATTATTTGCCTGGAAAGGTTTCCAATGAGCAAGACACTATACTGAGCTTAGATATAAAGAGCTAAGTAAGATGTGGGCCCTGACCTGGAAGGGCTCCAGTCTAACAAGGCAGGCAGGCAAAAGATAAATTAAGTAATAGGAATAAATAGAAAATGAGGGTGGAGGAAGTGGCTCTAACTTTGTAAACTAACTGTGTGGTCCAGATATTATGATAACCTGGGGGTCAGTGTCCATATTCCTATTTATTGCAGTCACTAGACCCAATCTAACTAGAGATCAAGTAGTAATTATTTCTAATATAAACCCAATTACAGGGTCCAACTCAAGTTTAAGGCTAAGCAGGCTACAGTTGCTGGTGTCTTAAAGGTGCTGGGGAAATCCCTACTGAAGTTCCATTAGGAAAGAATTCCCCTGCACACTCAGGTTTACAGTGCAAATATTCTCGGCAAAAGGAACCCATTAGTCTAAATTTAAATTCATACCAGACTGTAAAGAGCTGATAGGAGATTTAGTTCTGAGAGTAGGTTTGATAGCTGTTGAATAATAGTGAGAAAGAGAATAGTGGATGCTTGAGAGGAAAAAAATGGGATAGGAGGAAGGGCGTTGAGAAAGATATAAGGAAGGAGCTGGAAGTACCAAAGATAAACTCAGGAATTGCCTTTTCCCTAGACAGTTAAATCATTACCTAAGCACTGGTCCACATTAAAAAAAATAATAATAATGGTCTGTGGTGGTGTTTTTGTATGCACATTTTCCTGAAACCTAAAACAAATGCTAGTAGCATTTCATCCAGGACAGATCCCGTGCTTTTCTTAGCTTTATAGGACCAAAGGTAGAATTAATTCAGTGTGGAAACCAAAGCTCAAGGCTTTGATGGCCAAAGAAAACACAAAGGGAACTATGCAGTCCATTGACTTCATAACAAGCAATATCATACTTCCTAAGGTTTTAAATATGTTTCCAAAAAGGTAAAGGCTAAAAAAAAAGAGAGGGCAATAGAACTCCATTAAGTGTCCTCCTGATTCGAACACTTGTGGTACTTTAATAAAATTCAAACAAACCTCTTAAATAGGAATCAAAGGTCTGTAGCTCACTGGTAGCAAATTTTCCATCCATTGATGGAGGACATAGTCTTTGTCAATGAAAAAGTGCTCAATCTATTTCTGTTTGTTTCTTTTCTAATTTTTCTCTAAATATTCACTTCTCTAAAATGCTTATCTCACTGTTTTTTTTTTTTTTTTTTTTTTTTTTTTTAATGTTTTTGGTTGACCTGTCCCATTAATTAGCAGTCATCTCTGACCAAAGTATAAACAAGGACACAGAGCTTGCTTTGTACACACCTCAGAGAGAGTCATTCTAAATTCAAGTTATATAAAATGGCTTGAATCCATGGGGTATAATGAGGCGAGCCTTGAGTCTTTCAAATAATATTGTTCAAACAATATTTGTTGAATCGAGTGTAATGGATTGCAGTAGAAGTCAGGACACCATGGGATATTGTAGGCAAGATGAAAGAAAAAAGAAGATGAGCATTTTGGGAGAGAATCAGCTTGTCTCACCTGTCTACATCTTTGCTGATATTTGTTTTCTTCCTTTACATTCCATTGCTTCTGAGAATTTTCTGTCAGAACTCTGACTTTTATAAAAGGATAGGATGTGTTGTTGTTGTTGTTTTTTTTAATTTGAAAGTATGTTGTAGAATATCTTATCCAACACTTTTGTTTTACAAATGAGTAAGTGACCTCTTCCAAAAGTTAGGTGAGTCAAAAGAATAGAGCCTGTTAATAGGAAAGCAAGGACAAGAATCAAAGTTCTTGACTTCTAGTTCAGTGCTCTAGTCTCTTATTAACTCCAAGCCAAGTCCAAAGACACAAGCAAATGCAATTCCAAAGACATGTAGTTTTGGAACCAACCTTCCTGGGACTTATTTTTCAAAGGGCTGTTGGAGGAAGAAGGGAAGATTAAAGATGAGAAGATAAAGTATCTTCAAATCTTCCAAATGCCTGAAAAGACTTGAAATTGGCAAAGTAAAACAACTGGAGTTCAAATAGGAAGATCCGTTTGATCGTTTTATATAGCATATAGAACTCATAATACTGTATTTACTTCCTGCAAAGTTTAATATCACAGGGATGAAAGGGCTGAAGAGACCTAAGAAAGTCAGTGAGTCAACTCTGCCTTCACACAGACTGTTGAGAGCCCATTATATTTTTAAAGGCCTTCCGAGACAATTTGCTACTCTCTATCCGGATCCGGTAATAATGTCATGTTCACGTTGTATAAAGATTCTTCCTTATGTAACTTAAGAATCATCTTGTTGCAACTTAAATCAACTGCTTTTTCCTCCATTTGTTAACATTATAAACAAATAGCAACCAGTTTTGGAAGGATGGAAGGAGTACCTCATTGTTTTTTGCTTTCATAAATTTTTGTCCCATTAGAATTAGTGCACATATATGATTGCTCATCTATGCTACATTGCTGAATTAATTTTATGGTGTGTTCTACTTCAATACCAAGATGTTCTTCATCTTGCAATTTTCAGCTTGTTGTACAGTTTGAGACCCCTACCCTGAATCTTAGGGTATTGAATGCTATCCTGGTTACTTCTGCTGTTATCAGAGGCACAGGTTTCTAGAGTCAAACACTCTTAGGTGTGAGGCTCTGGCCCCAGCACTAGCTGTGTGACTTAGAAGTTCAGAGAAGTAACAAATTCCCCTATTTCCTCACTTTCAAAAAAGAGATAATTTGGTTCTGAACATTAGAAGATGATAATATATGCATAGACACTCAAAAATGATATTGCCATGTACTCCAGGGCTCTAGGTATTTTTCTAGAAATGTAATGACTATGCTTTCTGTTCCAGCCTGACCCAGATAGATCCTACAAACTCCAGATTTTAGGATAGGACTGACCACTCTTTGAGTGTGACCCTATAGAGCAGGGGTTCTTAAGCTGAGAACTATGGGAAAACTCCAGGGGGTCCCTGAACATCCCTAAGTGTCTATGCATATTTTGTGTATATGTGCATTTAAGCTCTTTATTATTTGTTTGTTTAGAAGAAAAGGTTCTTATCTTTCTTAAGGAAGCTAACAACCTAAGGAAGTTAACTTTGCTTCTAGATTTATTGTGTGCTTCCAGAATAGGTATGCCTGAGGTGAAGTTGTTAAGGACATATTGTTTGCCTTAGGTGTCTTCTGGAGACCGTAAGCTACCCTCCAACTGCAGATAGACCTCCCAAACCATAAATAATTATAGGATTGCTCCCCCAAAACAGCACCCCATATTGCCAAGGCATCTACCTGCTGCCTCACCATTAACCTTTATCTGACGTGAAACTTAGCCCTTTAAGGCACTTGGTGGTGATTTGCTTATTAATCCCTTTTGATTCAATTCACATTTTCAGGTTTTGATGATTCAGTGTTGGCTTTCCAGGAGTGTTTGCATTGTAACTTGGGGATTGACATGCCGTCTCCCTCTGCTGATTAATTACAGGCACCACTGTGAGTAGGTGGAGTGTAGATTTCTACACAGGCATCCAAAGGTGCTCCCCAGACAATGCTGTCTAAAGACCGAGTCTACCCACACACATGAAAGGCCAGCTTTTCTCACATTGCCTCACACCCGTGACTCGTCCTGTGGTTCTGATGTAAGACCTTCAAAAGATTCTAGTTTTAGGTATAGAATGATTTTCATGGAACAGAGAAAAAGAACATTCTCTATTTAGATGTCAGAGCTGAAAATAAAAGGCACCAGGAACTAAGACCTGCCTAAATGTTACCAATGGTGGTGCTTTGATGATCTTATTCTCAGATTTTGATGAGACATATAAGCCCGTATTTTCTGTTAGAAGGCAGCTATGAAAAGCTGAAATGTCTTCTCTCTGAGCATATTTGGACCATGTTTATCTTTATATCCTAATTTAATCCAAGCAAAACTACATTCTCATTTCCCAACTCCGTGTCCAAATGCTCATTAGTTTTGTGACTTGACTTAATGCAGTAATTAATGACTGTAACATACGCGCCCACGTAAGAATTAAGCAAAGAGGCTTCAGAGAAGTAGTGGGAAATACCATGGAAACCACAATGATCCCATTCTTCCCAGAGGTGAACAAAATTGGAAGGGTAGGGGGTGCTGGCACATGCAGACACTGGTGGGTTCAGCAGGCGCTGAGCTGACAAGTGGGGCAGAAAGTGTATTTTTGGAGACTGGTCCCCAATAAAGGTGTGGCTGAGGGTAGAAGCATTATAGTCTAGAAAGTGTGTTCTGTACATGACAGATTCTCATGACATGCTGGAGAGCTCTGTTGAGCTCCTGACTGGGTTCAGAAATACACATACACTAAGAAGCATAATATAGGTTCAAACACAGCAGAGTAAGGATCTTATCCTTGTTTGAGGGAAAAGAGGGAATGGTGAAACGAAATGCAAGATTCTTTTTTCCCATGACAGCCAGCATGACCACTTGTCCTTGACTGTTTAACTGCTTGGACTAGGAATAGCAACCAGTAGCTTTCCTTCCGTTTGGTGGTAACTTTCCACTTAATTAACATTCACCAGGATTTGCTCTTTGGGTAATGGACCAAGAACAGAATACCAATACTGAGAAGGTACCTCAGCATTGCTAGTGCCACACTTCATCTCATCACTTACCATATCCTCCAGGCTCATAGAACAACCTCTCCTGTCCCATCAGTTGATCGTCTGGGTCTCCATTCATTTATGTATAAACTGAGATTGTATCAGAAGATTGAATGAAAACTGAGGCTCTTTCCAGCTCTATCATAGTATAAGTCTGTAAATGACCTCCCCCTCCTTCCCAAACCACAAATCTCATTTCAGATGAATAAATAAGAGTAGGTATTCCTTGTCCCTTCAAGATTGGGAGTCAGTAAGAGGAGATCCTGAATTTCAAGCTGCCTGTCTCAAACTACTTTTGGATCTTTGAACCCTTCTCTCCCAAATTGAATATCCAACTCCTGAGGAAAGATTTCTGATGACAGAGTGGAGTAGGGAAGATTGGACTACCCAAATTTTAAGTGGTGGACTTGAAACATTCAGCTTCGAGTGTACAGAATGACAAATACTCAATGTGGGCCAAAATGTCTGAAGGCCCTAATGGGAGATTTCCCAGTTTCAAAACTATTTATTCCCTCTGATTCAATCAGCAGGAATATCTGTAAGATATCATTTTAGAATACGTTCATGGATTATGGGTATATTTACTTTTAGACAATTATACAAAGATGGTTGGCTGGGACAATAATTGACTGGTTATGTAGGCTAAAGGAAATCACATGATAGATTTGAGCCAGCAGAGCTAAGGGGCTAGTTGGCTATTACTCATTACCCAAAATTTCTTGTGGCAGGAAGCCAAAGGAAAATCAGAAGCTCTATTGAGGCTGCTCAACTTATGTTGGCATGGGCTACTACTTGATCCACGGTTCTGCTTTTGAAAGGCTCCCTGGATAGCAGTAATCCAAAAATAAAAACTCATAATAGCACCAGAGCTCTTATGAGATACATGAATTACTTTAGTGCATTCTCATAGCATATAATCCAAAGGAAATACACTCCATATTATAATGGGAAACATTTGTCCACCTGCAAAGCTCAGCATTCTTTCCAAGTCTCTCTTTGCCTGTGGCATAAGGATACACTATGTTATTAGACAGTCACTGAAAGATAGTTAAGGATGTACATAATTACATGAAGTTCCACATGTAACATGCTCTCAGAGCAAGGCCATCCCCATACCTAATCAGTCAGTTCTTTCAAAGGATAATAAAACTGTCTTATTTGATGTTTCAGGTTAGCAGAGATATTTTGCTATTTTGAGCAGTCAGATGAAAGATAGAGGGCAGTAAGTGATCTAGAGGATTAAAGATAGAATGCTCTAGGGGGCAGATGTCTGGTCTGAGGGTCAGGAAGACTTGGATTCAAATCCAGTCTTACTAACTGACCACAAGAAGTTATTTAGCCTTTCTCTGAGTTGCAGTTTTTCTCAGTTCCAGATGCATATTAAGTATTCAAGGAATGTCAACATTCCTAATCACTCCTGAATTGGCTGTAGGATAAAGGGGGGAAAGTAGAGCGAGACAATTCTCCCCATCCTCCCTACAGCATGCACATGGACATTTCCTTATTCAGTTCCTATAAGACCTAGGCTCCACTCGTCTCCTGCTCTTAGTCCCAGACAGATGGTTACTCTCCTGGCCTTGGATTTCCTCCATTTGGAGATCACAGTGGAGGTTATGGTTGTAACTACTTGCCGATAATGGCTTGGCTGATTATGCTGGGCCTCCCCTTTAGCTACTTGTTAAGAGTAGGCTGAGGAGGTGTTATCCCATCATGGTTGGACCATCCTACCATCTGAACCAGGACTTGGTTCTCTTTTCAACTTTTGCCACCAGAAATAATGGTCAGCAACTCTTCCTCAGAGTTGCCACAGTGGAAGTTTTAATGCAGCAAAATGCCAGTAACACAATTTTGCTTTCAGCTGTCAGCACATACAAAGTTACTTTGACTTTCTTAAAATCATATTTACAGTTCACAAGCATGCTGGCACTTGTTCTCTTTCCCTCTTTGCCAACAGTAAGATAATCCCAAACAAATGTTAAGAAAATTGCTTGTATCACAATGCCTTTCTCTCTTTCTTCACCCTAGTGTCACCATTAAATAGCTGTGACCTTAGACATACAGAGATGATGGACAAGTCAGTTCCCATTACTTTAATGTGCAGGCTAATAACATTTTATCTCCATGAATGTTTGGGTTTAAAAAGAAATACTATGGAAAAAAAGAAATACTATGTGTGAAACTTTAATAATTGAAATATAAGAAAAATGCAGGCATTATTGATTATTTGAATATTTGGAAATTTGAGCTCTTCTTTCTGGTGGTATTCAATTTAGCCCTCTACTACTCAACACCTTTAAAACATTTTCATTCAGGAAATATCAAAGCATTTGGAAAAGTTTTAGCTGTAGATTTATCAGTTCTCTCCAAGCTGAATCCAATCCATATTTGGACTTAATTAACATGGGCAAACCATATGTGTGCACATTTTCTGAAGGGATCAGACACAGATGGGAGCAGATATTGTATTTTCTCCTCCCCGGCTAGTATTGCTCAATGCATATGGGTATTTTCTGTGATACCTTTATAATGTTTGTTAAACATGAACCTTCCTAGTCAGCCACTGGAATTTTAATCAGGTGAGAGGAGTAGAACAGCTGATGAGCCAAGCAGTGTGGCCATTCATCTCCTCCAGAGTCTCAAGGTCAACAAGGAAACACGGGGCCTTATGCTTTTGGGGAATTAACTGAAAGATGGGAGTCTAACCTTCCAGCCTAGGACCAATCTGGGGTTTAGGTTCAGCCTTAGACAGTATTGAAAAAATTATTTATCTCTGGTGCCCTAGCTCACTCTTCTGAGCTCTGTTTTCCATCCAGTTTCAACCTCCAGGATCCCTTAAGCCCTCCTTCCATACTCTCAGCCTGCTTTTTGGGATAGAGGTGAAGAACCTGGGAAGCTATTAACTCATTTACACAAAAGAGAAAATGATTAACAGTTCATAAAGCACTATTCTTTCCCTAGAATTTGCATCTTAATAGTCATGGTAGCCTTTAGGTAAAGGTCTATTTGTTGATTAGTAGTAGCTAAGGGTTGGATGATGTTTGGGCAAGAACATGCATTGGGATCTTTCTGGAACTCCTAAAAATATATACACCATGAATTTCTCGATCTTTGCTTATGTGGAAAGCCTTCCCAGGTAAGGTACCTGCCCATGTACCAGGTGACCAGCCCAAGAATGGAGTGGGCAAGACAGGCAAGTTCGAAGCAGTCATTTCATTTCAGAGTTTTCAAAAATGATGAGATAAAAAATTTCAGCCCTCATCTGCCTAGCCAAATTTAGACCAATTACTTTTGTTCTATGTGACTCAAGATCCTAGTGTGGGATCATTGGGTTTTGATGCAGAAGAATCAAATGATTACTGCAAGGTGTGCTTCTCTGATAGACCCAAACAATCCTCTCAAGATCTACTTCAATAAAGATAGGTTATCTGGTTTACCCAATCAATGTGCATATGTATTTAGGCTCCAAGAGAGTAATTAAAAGCTTTTTACTTGTTTCAGTTCAGGTATATATGATTTTTATTATCTGAAAGGATTCAAGTGGGGTTTTGGAAACAATTTTTAAAAAAGAATAAATTCTCAATTATTGGAATATATTCCATGAACCTATGTATTCATATATGTGTATGTGTGTATGTAATTATGACAAACTGTGATCTCCTTCAAGACAGAAACTGTCTTATTTCAAGTGTCTGATGCCCATTAAACGTTTTCAAAAAAAAAAAAAAAAAAGCTGAATGGATATAGAGTCAATTCTCATTATTCATGATAGTTATGTTCTATAAAGTTGTTATAAACACTGAATTAGTGAATACCGAACAATTGGGAAATACAGTGCTAGGTTCCTGAGAGCCTCTGGTTACAACGTTTTCATCAACTGATCACTACATATGCTTTACGTATGTTTCTGTTTAAAGACAACTTGTTTAAAATATATTGTTGGTTCATTAACATTGAACTCACAAACAATAGTACTATATCTCATGCCTGACCAAACCTTAAGTATCACGTGTTTTTTTCTCTGTTTGGCACATCATGGCCTTCTTGTAGTAGGAACATGAGACAGCACTTCAGCACTATGTTTGGAGCCATTTTTAAAAAAAGATTTATTTTATTTATTTATTCCCCACCCCCCTCGTTGTTCGAGGTCACTGTCTGCTCTCTGTGTCCATTTGCTGTGTGCTCTCTGTGTCTGCTCATCTTCTCTTTAGGAGGCACGGGTAACCAAACCTGGGACCTCCCATGGAAGAGAGGTGCTCTATCACCTGAGCCACCTCAGCTCCCTGGTTTGTTGTGTCTCTCATTGTCTTTCCTCTTTGTGTCTCTTTTATTGCATCATCTTGTTGAGTCAGCTCACCGCGCCTGCCTGCCACACCAGCTCGCTTTCTCCAGGAGGCACCAGGAACTGAACCCGGAACCTCCCATGTCGTAGGCAGAAGCCCAATCGCTTGAGCCACATCCGCTTCCCTGTTTGGGGCCATTTTAAATAGCAAAATCACCAAGAAAAAAAGCACAAAAATGTGAAAAATGCAGCACTAGTATATCATGCGGACGCTTATTTATAGTAAGAAAGCTGAAACAAGAAGGCAAAGCATCTTTTGTTCAACCTCAGCTGGGAACGTGGGCGTTGGGCAACTTAAATATTTCACCACTCTGAGAATGACTGTGAATGGTCAAGACAGCATTGCGAGTATTGATTTTGAGGTTACAAATAAATTTGAGCAAGTAGGAGAATTCACAAGTGTGTCATCTGCTGATAAAGACGGTTGACTGTACTAGGGTACAACCCAGGGGAAGTCCTGCTTAACACTAAGGACTCGCCTTGATGCATCCTTGCTAAGGACCTGGAGCTGGTCCTCTTCTGTGCTCTGTCTTCCTCCCTGAACAGCATCATGAGCTTTTGTAAATTTTATTGTGGCGTTCATCCAATGTATGTTACAATACCTCCTCAACTTCCTTTGCAATTTCTTGGTGGATGATTTTCCAGTTAGAGGTGGAGACAATGCCCTGACACTGTCACCACCCTGAATATAGTTCCACTTTTGGCCTTTGCACATTTGCATGTGTTAATACACATGCTGGTCTTAGATTCTTCTCTGCTGCACCCAGAAACCATCCTCCACTCTTCCTAGGAGTTCTCTCAATCTTCTAGCTACGCCTACCATATCCTGGTTGGCTGTGATTACTAACCTCGGCTACACTGCCCTGTTTTTACTAGAGTGCCTCTCTGTTGTGATCAGTCTCTTCTGTCTCACTGCCACTGGCCCACTCAGCAGCCTACTAGGGCTAATTCTCCTGCCCTGGCTCCCAGTGGGAAGTAATATTTCCCAAAGAGAGTGCTACTCCTAAAGAAAAGCAGCAATCCCCTTTTTCAATCCTCTTCCCTATTTCCCTTTCAAAACCTTCTCTTTTCAGTCTAGCAAATTGACAGTAATTGAAGACATTCCTTTGGACATGCTGAAGATCACTTGGGCTGCTTATCATGAGGGCCTGAGAATCTTGCATTCCTATCAATGCCGTCAGATGATGCTTATGACCACCAGAATTTGGAAAGCCCTGTGTTAAAGGATGTCTTGATCAGACAACCAGCCTGGCAGTGTCTTTTAATTCACTGACTCCCTTCCTCTTCCCTCCCTCTCCTGAAGTGTGGATTGTATTAATGATGCACTTTTTTTTTTTTTCAAAGATTTTATTTATTTATTCATTTATCCCCCCCTTGCTGCTTGTGCTCGCTGGGTCAGCTAACCACGCCGTGCGGGCGGGCCCGCCTTCACCAGGAGGCCCTGGGAACCGAACCCGGGGCCTCCCATATGGTAAAAGGGAGCCCTACTGATTGAGCCACAGCCACTTCCCAATGATGCACTTTTAACTTGAATTCTAACTTGCCCCAGGCTAATTTCACTTAAGGTCTAGCTGGGTTAAGGTGACACTCTTGTTCGATACTTGATGCATCCTGTCAAATCTCCCTGACATTAGAATGTCATATGGTTAAGAATTTCAAGATACCACCAGGGGGAAAGATTCAACTGGCCTACATTTTAGAGAAAGGCTGTCCTTATGTATATGGGGAAAGAGTGGCTTGTGTTCTAGCATGTTGGAGTGAGAAAGCCCTGTGGAGGCAATAAATATCTCATTCTCATATCTTACCTATCTGCCCAGATTGCCAGAAAGTTCCTGGTTTAAAAAAACATACATCATTACTTGCACTTAAGGCTTTTTATCATATTCGAGGGCAAATCTGCCTATAGAGGAAATCCTTCAAGCTGGTACTCTTCATTTAACAGTTTAGAATCACAGAAATTTAGGGCAGGATAGGGGTGGGGAGGGGGTGAGGGATGTGACCCTGAGATCTCATCAAGGTCATACAACTCTTCATGGGTAAAATGGACCGACCCATCCTCTCCCTGCCAAAGACGTCAATCCCAGTCAATGATGTTTTCCCTTTACCAGGCTGTCTGGAGAGGCTGGAGTTGTTGCATCCTTTAATCTGATCTGATTTTTAAAAGGACAAGTCATGAGAAGTTTGGGTACCTGAAAGAAAATGAAAGAGGTGCCCCAGAGCAGGTGCAAGGCACCTGAGGTGTCCACAGCTAGCTCTGTTGGCTTCACAGACAAAAGATGATAAATTGGTAACAGATTTTTTTTTTTTTTTTTTAATGTGATAGAGTGGGAAATAACGTATGGACTTTGGGGTCAAGTAAAGTCGGGTTCAAATCTAACTTCTGTCACTTACTAGTTTTGTGCCTTTGGGTAAATGGCTTAATCTCTCTGAGCTTCAATTTGCTTACCTCAGAAACAGAGATAACACTAGCTGCCTTGTGTGATGGTCCTCGAGACTGAAAATAATGAGAGTGCTCGATCCACAGCAAAGGCTCAGAGAATTATGATTATCAATACTACCATCCTCATCCTCATCCACACCATCACTGTTAGCATTTCTGCTTTAACCTTTCTTATTCCTTATTAAGTGTCTGGACCGGAAAGAAACGCTGTGGGTTCCGCCCCTCTGGTGTATCCGCACCGCTGAGTGCTTACGGGCTACTGCCCAGTGCTTGCTAAACGTGGTTCCCAAAGAGAACAGCAGCAACGTAGCCACGGTTCTTTTGCTCCTTCTGAAAAACCCAGAAGCATCCCCTTGTCCTTCCTCTCTGAACCATCAGAATTAACTCTCAAAATAGCAACTTGGCATTCTTTGCTTTAGGCAAGTAGATCACTCATGAAAATTTGTATTTCTGTGTGAAAATTTGTTTTCCCTTCAAATGGCATTTTTCGTTCCTCAAGAATATGTCATTGAAAGTGGACTCCCAATTGGAATACTGAGTTCCTTAAGAACAAGTAGTTGTTTTATGAGTTAAGGCGCTTCCTGTCTGCCATAATGTTGTAATGTTAAATGATTAATTTACCTCCTCTAGCAACATGAGAGCAGCCAGGGGCCCAGTTGCCTGACCAAGGCCCAAGGCCAGGTGGACCAAGCTGCCTGGCTTTCCTCCAGCTTGAGTCGCTGGATTTCTGGAGGGAATCTGCTAGCCACTTGCAGAGGGGGCCAGGCAAGCTTTTCTGGCTTCCTTCAGCAGTTCTGTAATTTGGCAACCCCTTAAGGACTCCAGTGACCAGCCTCCTCCCTTCTAAATCCTTCTTCCTTTCCCATTTTGGCAGAATGAAAGCCTGAAATTCTCTTAAGTTTAGGACACTGATTCTTTCTTTGTTCAAAAAATATTTATTGACTACCTACTCTGGCAAAAAAGATAGTCCCAGTCTTTATGGATCTTGTATTGTAGAAGGGGAGAAAGATAATAAACAAATTTTTTAAAGTATAAAAATATAATATTGGATTTAAAAACTGTAAATGTAACCGAAATAGTTTACAATGTCTACATTTATCAGTCATTTATACTTTAAGTGAAGGATGAATCCAAGAACTTGTTTTATGAGCAAGGTGAATTGAAAAGGAAATTAGTAAGGAGGAGAAAAGGGCAGGAATGGTGAGATTTAGGAAGACTGACCACCTGTGGTTTGTTTTATTCTTTTGCCTTTAAAATTGAAATGTTTGCTCAGCCCTCTAGTTCTCAGTTTTAAAAAATCAGGTCTTCTGTAAGGGAAAAACCAGGGAAAAGTCTGTGTCTTCAGGCTGGTTTGGAAGAATAGTGGCTTTTCAATTAAAGTGCTTAATGCTGTGAGACCACCAAAAATAGGTGGAGAGCCAGAGTAAAGGAGATAAAAATTGTCCACATTTTAGTACATTGTTGCACACATCAGCCTTAACTGGTGCGATTTCTACATCTGTACAAAATACTATCAAGGTCTTTTCTTTTTCCAAAACTCAATCTTTTAAAATCACAAAATAGCTTTATAAAAACATAAAATAAATGCAGCATGGTTACTTGCAGAGTTTCTTGACTGGGAAGAGAGCACAGGGGAATGTTCTGGGGTGATGGGAAAATTCTACATTTGCACCTGGGTACTTGTTACCCACGTGGCTACAGATGTAAAAAGCCATCACGCTGTAACTAAAGATGTGAGCATTTTTACTGTATTTGAGATATACTTCAATGAAAAAAATAAAAATGGAAAAATAAGTAAAGGGCAAGCTTGGATTTTAGGCTTCTGGATGCATGGCAAACTAGGCGCCATAAATGGTGGGCTGTGTGAGCACGCAGGGACTTATTAGATTTTTACAATCACTTCCCACTTGCTCGGCTGATGACATGATTTAACAAACTGCAGTGCTGTTAACTTTCTTCCTTGTTATTGGTATGCATTGATGCAAAACCTATCAAGAAAAGAAATTAGGAAGAAAGAAAACACCCACTGAGTTCTCAGCTGAGACAAGATTCAGGGCTAGTTTCATACTTGTTGGGAATTTCTCTCAGTTGGGTCTTGCATATTGTTAATAGTTTTAATACCAATAATTCTGGGTGCCCGGAGGATTGCTAAATCTGCAACAAAGGCAGAAATAATTGTGTGAGGCCTCTTCTCCGTCAATAAACGAAAAGTTCACTTCACAAAAGAACAAAATTCAACAAGCCTTTGATTAAGAATGTTAAAGTTGGGTTGTTTTTGATAGCAAACAATATACAGTTGAGTTTTGTGGCGCCTGTGCTTTTAAATTGTATTCATCTCCAAAATTATTTTCTAATTTTTTGGATCAATAAGTTTATAAAAAGTAGACTTCAAGATCATGATGATATTTCTAGATTTTCTGGTTTTGATTCACGTAAATTATCCACATGTCCTCTGGTTATTTTTGTGTGATGAAAATATTTTTGTATGATGAAAATATTTCTTTTAAGAAATAGCAAATAGATTCTCTTTGTGTTAATGACCATTTAAAACCCACTGATCCTTTTGAAATTTTAGTCCCCCTTGTTAAAGTGTCAGATTTTTTCTGGTATTACTAGAGAACTTTCATTTTCCTTTTTTTACTGTGCCCTTACTTTAAAGAGTTCATGGAATTAATCTCAATAAAGTTGCGTTTTCCAAAAAATAAAGTCTTTAATGCTGGGAAACACATACACACACATAGGCATGTACATACACGTTTATACATATATTTATAAATCTACTCTACAATTGACATAAAAAAATTTTCCCGAGTCAAAATATTAAGTCAGGTTTTTTAGAAAGAAAAATCATTTTTTAAAAGAAATATGGTGCTTAGGTTCTCAGAATAGCATACAGAAGCTAATTTATTTAGCAATGAAAGTGAAGTACTGTGTGTTTAAGACAAAATTTCCTGATATAATAGAATAATGGTAAAAATATATACCGACTAAAAAGGCATTTTATAATTTTACCTTTCAGTTATTGTTTGAAAAAAAGGCATTTTTAATTATATGAATATGGTAGGGCTGATGAATATTTTACGGACTTTTAAAAGAAAATATTTGTCAATACAACTAATGCAGAAAAAATAAAGAATAAAAACAAAGTACTAATCATCACAAAACCCAGAAATATCTACTCTTTATCTATTGGTATGTTTATTTCCCAGATTTAGAAAGCATTTTTACATGATTAGGATCACACTGCACTTAGTTTTGTATCTTGCTTTTCTCAATCGTATTTTGACAATTTTGAAGATGGGCGGGATGGGTTCTTTGCCTAACCTTACTTGAAAACCTAGACCTTTCTATTCTCAAAATGGGTGTGCAACTAAGCCTACTCTTTATCAGTCACAATTTGTGTTCTGGTTTGGCTTGTATAGAATGAATAACACGAAGCAGTGCAAGGAAAAAGTAGTGAACCAGGAGGGGAGAAGGAAAATGGTGTGACAGCAGGGAAGAGTTTAGGTACCACTGCAGGAGTCAGAGGGTCTTAGGATGTAATCGGTGTTTTGGACACAATGAACAGAATTAGAATAAGAGAGATTCTGATATTAGAGCTAACTGGGGATAAGCCTCATCTTAATGATCTTACCTCATCATGTGATTGGCAAGGAAGCAATCATTTAGCGAGTTTGAGGCCTTGCTTAGTGGACAGAGATAGTTTGAGGCAGTACTGAAAAGGGAACCCAGAGCTGCTGATTCTTAGTCCTGATTTCCTTCCTTTAATCTCTGAGTCACAGAAAAATGAAAGAGCAAGAGGTGTGCACCATTCTCTGGAGGGCTAAAAAAAGGAAATGGTGGAAAAAAGATGGTGATTCTATCAGTATCCTGATATAAGCCTTGGCCCTAGCTGGCTGGAAGGCAGAACAGTTAAGAGGTAAAGGGAGCAGTGTAGTTCCTCTTGGCTGCAGAGAGGTAAAGACCATGTACAAACTACCGCCCTTAAATGGGTTTTTCTAGCTCAAGGGGTACTTGTTCCAGAATTGTCAAAATTCCAGAATGAACGCACAACATATCGTTAACCCATCCAAGTACGTGAGCAAATGAAGAGACTATGGAGTTAAGCATTTACCTGTTTGAAGGAAGGAAAACTAACGTTTATCACAGTCAATCATGCTTATCATATCATTTATTGTCCTTAAAGCAAAGCCTACCTAGCCAAGATATAATTCTAAAACAGCATGAACCTTAAGTCTTTTAGACACCAGTGTAGGTAAGAGTCCACTATTCTGTTACACCATTTCTCAGTGGTTTTATTGATTCAAGAATCAAATTAAGGCCAGTACCGTGTGGGCATGGGGTAGGGAAGGGGGAGCCTGGAAGGTGAAAAATAGTAAGGAGTTGTGGTAAAGTTCTACAATAATTTTTAAACCTAACAATGATCACTGTTCATTTGAAAGACAGAAAGCATTGCCCTGAGTGACAGCTTAGATTTCATTATTTGAATCAGTGTCACTTTGCTTAATGCCAAATGTATTTTTTGTCTATTTGTTTCTCAAGACTCAGAACTCACAGATTTAAAACTGTTTTTTTTTCTTTCTTAAGACTCACCCTAACCTTATCCTGCCCCATGGACTTGAAGAACTTTCCAATGGATGTCCAGACCTGTACCATGCAGCTAGAGAGTTGTAAGTCACCACTGTTGAAATGACTGCCTGCCTGTTAGCCAATGACCTGTTTCTCTGAGTGTGTCATTAAGGAGAAAAGGCCCACTAGACTCATTCTGTACCTACTTACCAAGCCCCAAAGTCTTGGTGGAAGGACAAGCAAAAGTGCTTGTGTGTACCTCATACCAGAAGCTCATCAATAGAACACAGACAACCTTTCAAAGTAAAATGCCAAATAACATGCCCTTCCTCAAGAAATATGCTTGATTTAGTATGCTTTCCTTTGAAAATAAAAGCGTCTCCCAGGAAAATTAAGATTATTATCCTTCACCCTCTATAAGGATTCACTGTATAATCAGAAATTTGTATTTCTCCCCTTCTCATGCCCATATACACCAGCACCCCCAAAGGAATTTTGGCAGGAAGGGATAATTGCCTTGAGAACAGGACACAGGGGCCTTAGCCAGAGGGAGATGTGAGAAGGGGACACGAGATGGGATGGGATGAGAGATCTCTCCCTTGGATGTGCAAGGGATACACAAAGGCATAGGGGAGGAAGTAGAGAGGAATGTCAACTACTTTGTCCCCTTTATGCCCTAGCCCTGATGCCACTGAAGTCTTTGACACATGCCATAAATTGCTAATGCCTCCTAGGTAATGGAATTTTCAGTCAAAAGACCTGAAATTTTTTCTGGCTTGCTCTTTCAGTTTCTCTGTTTGTAAAATGCAGAGAATAATCAGTGCTCCTGACCTACTGGGATGTTTGTGGACTTAATGAGGCAAGGGCAAGGAAATACTTTTAACTTCTTGATTTAGAAGAAGAACAAATGTAAAAGGACATCAACTATTATTTAAAAAGAGGCAGTGACAAGGTTTCCTTCTGATCATTTAAAAAATCATTGTAGATTTCCCTGGAAACTTCCTACAGAAAAAAACAAAATAATGAAAGGTCTTTGTTTTAAGAAGTTGTCAGGGATAAAATGAGAATTTCTGATTTACAACAGGCTTTATGTGTTCACTCCCCCTCCCCCATCACCCCTTCTCTTCAGAAGGAAGTTGAGAAAACATTTTCCTATATAATGCTCCCTTCTTTGTATCTCTTCTACTGCCCCAAAGTGTCCCCTGCCTCAATGCACCACTTCTATTTTCTGTGCAAAACAGCAGCTATAGCTGTCAACTGAAGTTCCTCTGAGGGTTAAAAATCTCCAATTACTAAATATGCTTGGTCCTTGCTGGACCTAAAAATTTTTAAATCAATGAAGCAAAGATGTGCTTACCACTAATTTTCGATGTAGGGGTTGGAAATTACTCCTTACTCCTTACTTTCCTACTCCAATGTTACTTCCCTCGTCCCCACCTCTTTACCTCTTTGGCCTGCCCCAGGCTGGGCCTTCAGAGTGGGTGACCAGGGAGAAACTAGCCAGATGAGGACGTGGGGTATTTGGTTACTTTGAGTATTTGTTGGGAGGCATACAGGAAGTACTCATTCAGAGTTGCACTGGAAGAGATGGAGTTGACCATTTTCTTTACGGAGATTCAAGGTGGGTACAGGGTCCCCTTTGTAATTCCTTGCTTTCCACGTGTTTATTTTTTTGGCTTTGAATGTTAAAGGTGGTTCCGAGAAAGAGGAAAGTAGATTCCAATTAACTGTGCCATTGATTTCTAGGTAGCTTTGGTGAGTTACCATATTGAAGTAAACAAGAATGAGAATCTAAAAACTTAATGAATATGCTGAGGTTACTGGCCAGCCCAGACCTCTCATAGTATTCCTTCTCCTCCTCATTTTAGAGGTCATATATGACCAAAAAAGGGGTGTGGGGAGAAATGATGCCTGAAAGAAGAGTAGCCTTCATTTCTGGGGTACAAGAAGATCCAGAAACATTTGAAAGATAATGACCCAGTTAGCAAGAGCTTGGAGACTAAGAACTAACTTTGGTTTGTTAAACTAGTAACAATCTTACTTTGGATGGCTCTGGAGTCATATAACAGTATGACCTGACATAACAGAGAATCTATTTTCCTTCATCTTAATAGTCATAAGTGGACCTATTTAGCAAGATAGTGGCATAAATGAACATTCTACATTTGCATATTAACTTCCTCTTAGGTTACCAGCCCATAGCCTTCCACACTCCCTGAAGTAATTGAGGGTTGAACCTAAGGACTTTTAACATAAGCATCCTGGAAACAAAACTAACAGACCCTAAGACAGGGGCCACGTTTGCAGCGGAAACATTTTAGGCAGGTCCCCGATGAATTCATTCTCATTAAAGAAAGAATGCACTTCATTTGAAATACTAAAAAGGATGCCATCAATTGGGTTGTCTTATTGGACTGCCACCAACACAGCTAATGCAAATAAAGACAACCTTCACAGGATTTTTATATTTGCTTGTTTGTTCTTCAGAAGATTTAGTGAATAAAAGAGGGCAGAAGAAAATAGACTTCATAGATTCCATTCTCTCATTACATAGAAAAAAAAAAGTTATCCAGAAATAGCTTGCTGTCTCCAATTCCTTGGGCTCGAATGACATGTGCTTGTCATGATGATTGCAGCTCTTTTATTAATGATGCTCTTGAATTGACTGAGCATATGTCTGCTTTAAATGAGTTCCCTATTTGTTTCTTTGCATGGCTAGATTTTCAAGCTTTTTTTTGAAAGATGTGTTCAATTTTTCACTATGATCTGTTTACTCCAGTTGGGTATACAATGAATGACCTGATATTTGAGTGGCTAAGTGATGGTCCAGTGCAAGTTGCTGAAGGATTGACCCTGCCCCAGTTTATTTTGAAAGAAGAGAAGGAACTTGGCTACTGCACAAAGCACTACAACACTGGTAAGTTTTCTTTTAGCTGCTGAACCCAAGTGGGCTCCCTCTGCACCTCGAGGGTATATAGCCCATCACTTTAATTACAGAATATTTACCAAGCAAATGGAGCTACAAGACGTGGCCTTCAGCTTGGCTCAAAACCACCTCCACAGATAAGATGCCAGTGCTCTCTGTGGTAGATCAGAAAGCACAACAGATAATTTCTCCAGAAGAAAGGACAGAAAATTGGGAATCTTTTGCTGACCATCTGCTGTCAAATGAGTCGAGGAAAGGTGTAGGAGACCTTGTTACTAGTGCAGGAAACGTATGAATTCTGGCCCATTCCTGACATCCACTTTTGACATGGGCTTCTCAGATGAATTTTCACTCTTTGCCTTAGTGGAAGAGAGGGATAATCATGTAAGTCTTTGTAAACCCAGAAATAGAGTTGTTGTGCTTTCCAGTGGAGTTTTGGATGGAGCTCAGACGGTGGGAATTTAGCTGGCTCTAAAGTCATGCTTTATCAGTACTGCTGACAGACATAAGGCCAATGGTGAGTGGGGGAGGGGGTGGGGGCAGATTTGAGATAGTAGCAACAAGTGAGTGTTTGCTGGTACCTGCCCAGTTAAGTTGGTGGCTCTTCCTATGAACATCCTGGTCTTTGATACCACCCAAGCTGATTATGCACATGCAATCAAGACATGATGATTTGCCCAGTGATAGCTCCAGGTCCCCTGCAGAGTACAAAGATCCATGAACACTTGTTCCAGTGGTCAATAGTGACTTCCTGGGAAGTGACTGAGACCTGATCCCAAGGTGTTCTTCCTGACCAAGAAGCACCCAACCCTATCTCTTAAAATTTGTGTAGACTAAGCCAAATTACCTTCTGGAGTTCTAATTCCAAGCCAGTTAAGAGGAAGAAAAGCAGGAAGGGGCAGGTCCAGCTGGATCTTAACTGTATGTTAAAAAGTTATATCTTTATGTGAACTCTATTTTACAGGCAAACTAATACTGTAAATAGTTTCTAGGAATATTCTAAAAGTCCTGAAGCAATCGCCTCAAAGGCTAAGAAATTTTTATGACTGGATAATACATATATATTTATTGTATTTATTAATACATATATATGGCTTAAGTATATTTCTTCTCTTGCTCTTGATAATACAAAGATAGATGCACAGTTGTCCAAATACTTTGGGAGCCCCATGTGAACTTTACTACTTAGTAAGGAATGGTGTCAACTATTATATACATGTTGTATAGTATATGCTACATGTATATGCTATAGGTTATATATTATATGCTATCTCTCTCTATATATAAATATACACACACACAATAACCCCCAAAATGTGAATATCTTATGTCTGCCGGTCAGATTATGAAAGTCGTGCAAATTCTGAAGGTCTAAAATAATCAAGCTGCAATAAAAGCAGAGATTGTTAAAATAAAAAATGCCACATGGTTTTGGTCCAGTGATTCTTTAAATTGCTCCTTCTCATTCTATTATTTCCATTAGTGATTGAGTTAAGGAAGAGTTGAGTTGATTATGTAGGGTGTTTTGTGCAATGTTCTTCCAAATCCATCTGCAATACTCTGTTGTTCATGTTAAATAAAGTGGGATGTTAGCTAGAATGGGGAAGATAAATTCAAACTGGACTTTAAATGATCATTTCCTGTAAATGATCGTTTCCTGCTTCCAGGAAAGTTTACCTGCATTGAGGTCAAGTTTCACCTGGAACGCCAGATGGGATATTATTTGATCCAGATGTACATCCCCAGCCTGCTGATAGTCATTTTGTCCTGGGTCTCCTTTTGGATAAACATGGATGCAGCCCCGGCCCGGGTTGCACTGGGAATCACCACGGTCTTAACTATGACCACCCAGAGTTCGGGTTCCAGAGCATCTCTGCCAAAGGTAAGGAATCTCCTTGCTTGACAAGTGAACTGAGAGGTTCACCAAAGGTCTTATGGGTTGGAGAATTCTGTTAGCACAGAGATGTGCTGGAAATGCAAATGCATCGAGAAAACAAAGAGCTGAGTTTTAGAGAATCAGGGTTCTGAGGGAATTGGGGGCCCTCAAAATTAGGTCATGGGGAAAGAGGAATCAGGGGTGAGAGAGAAGAGGAATGTGTGGAGACAGAAACATGGACTAAGGACTTCTGTTTAAGAAGCCCTCATGTGCTATGACCTCATGCTGTTTATGAGCCATGAAGTTTGCGGGAATTGGAGTAAGATTGATGTGACTTACGCTGTATTGTCAAGTGTTTACTGGGGAAGCTATTGTGATTCATGTGCTCTGTGAAGTCATTGACAGTAATAAAAGTTTGAATCAAGCTCCTGGAAATGTACACAAAAATCCATATCAATGCATAGATACAAGAAATTAGTGTGCAATACGAGAGCACAGCAAATCAGGTATATGACTCTGTTATGCTCTAATTTTCCTTAATGGTGGGATATGATACTATTTTGAGTGACAGTTACCTAGAGAAGGAGCAGTGGAGTCACCTAAGAGGGCAAAAACTCCTGGAAATGTGGTAGGTTGACAAGAGAAGTGTGGGGTGGATATAGGGGAAACACAGACATTTTGTAGCATCTCAAATAATAATCCACAAGTAACCGCATAGCCTACCTTAATGCAGGGCAGGCCCTCTGGGTCTGTAAATAGTGCTTAAGTAAGTAATGATAAGTGTCCTGCTTGTGAAATGCCCCAGAACCCCAGAAGTGTGCCAATGTGTGTGTCTCCCCTGACAGGTACACTGAGCCACTAGCTTCAATTTTCCTGGCGTTTGTATTCAGTTTAGCATTCATTGTACAGTGTCTCATACTGGTTAAGCAGTCTTTCTGAAACCCAGTTCCAGAAAATAATTGAGATGTAATTCCATGTTTGCTGACTTAAGCCTATGTTCGGTTTTGCTGTGTTTGATATGAAAAGAAATGTTAGCCCATGCCCTACATCATCTCCTGTTTGGAAGATAAAACAGCATATGGATACAATGGAGGTAAACTATTCTGAACACAGGGGCAATAGTTACCCAAAGTTATTGAGTCCCATGCTGCCAAAGATAATATTAGGTTTTATGTGCTCATAGAGTAAGGAAGCTTTTTATTTTCTAGAGTTACAAATGGTATCATGTCCCTGTATTTTATTCCTATTGGAATACACATGTCAGAAATATTAACAGCATTTTTGAACTACATAATCAGATCAATTGTATCTAATAGAAATTCTAATCAACCATGTGCTACCTCTCAAACAGGTACACTTACTTCTTTCTCATTAGTTATTAGTTACTGCCATGCCATTAGACCTAGATGCACAAACATGCATTTTACAATTTAATACATGGCTAAAGTATTGGTGACAAATTATGAGCAAATAATTTCAAGAAATAAGACATTTAGCTTCCAACCACTCATTTCTATAAAAAGAAAAGCTATTTATTTTCACAGGGGGAGCTTGAGAATTTATAAATTTGCTATTCAATCTTATTAACTATTATGATTCTATATCAATGGTCAAAACTATTGCTGAATAAATGCTCAGTGATCTTTGTAGGTAGAATCACTCAGACACTTGGATAAGTAAAAAGAGTATAATCAAAAATCATTTTATATTTGGTTTTGAACTCATAGTCGTTATCCTTTTGCCACCAACAGGTTTATCTTCCTACGTGTAATTTTCTTAGGCTATTATTAAACATGGGTGGCTCTCAATTGACCTTGGGAAGATGTGACTCACATGGATGATGATGAGAAACCAAAACGGGATAATAAGAGAGGGAAAATAAAGACTTGACCATATAATAAAGAAAATAAAGACTTACACATGCACATACATATAAATACTCATTTTTAATTTATAAACATGGCAATCCCTGAGTAGATGCTCCACTGTGCTGACTGCACAGTTGTTTCAGAGTCTATGGCAGCACCCTGTACAGAATAGGCATGTACATGGCACATTAAAAGTAAAACATGCCTGTGTAGAAAATATGGAAAACATACAAAAATCATTAAAGTTAACTATCCAATAAATAACTTAAGATTTTAGTGTATTTCCTTCCAGTCTTCTTTCTAGGCACATTTATGGGCAAATTCACACATGTGTACGGATATACACATACAAACACAGAAAATTGAGAGCAAACTTTTATACAGTTCTATAGTATGTTCCATTTCCCTTGGCATTAAAAATCTACCATGAGCATAATTTTAAAGGACTGAATAATAGCTTGTCTGATGTATTATTCATAATTTATTTTACCATCTTGGACAATTAGGATTTTTCTTTTGTAATTATGTCCATTATAAATATATTTGTATATGAGTATTTGTGTCCTACTTTGCTCTAGGAGACAAATGTATAGTTTAAAATTTTTTTTGGTTTGCAATAGGAAAAAAAGATGGAAGAAATTGAGGATGATTAGAGTGAGGGAGGGAAGATCGATGGGAAATGCTCGATGGGATGTATATTCCATGCAGCAGGAACTTTATCTTGTTCATCGTGTTAACTTCAGCACCTGGAACAGTATCTGGCTTAGACTAGATGATCAATCAATTCTCACTGAATGGATAAAGAAAAAAATGAATGGGGAGCAGTTGCAGCTCAGTGGTTGAGTGCCTGCTTCCCATGTGTGAGGTCCCAGGTTCATTCCCTGGTAACCTCCTTAAAAAAAAAAAAAGAATGAACAGCCATGTTCTCCCATGTAGATAACAGAGTGGACTTAAAAGCAGAATCTATTGGTAAAAGTATTACAGAGGAATATTAGAGTTTTAATATATGGAAGAACTGTCTAGTAACATGAGATGTACTATCAAGGAGTGAAATTTCTCTAAAGGATTATGTCTCCCTTTCCAGAAGTTCTCAAGCAGACTTGGGGAGTTAAGAATATATCCACAATGATCATAAACTTTGAAATAAAGCAGACCTGGATCCAAGTCTTCTCACCTTCAGCTCATTCAACCTCTCTAAACCTCCATTCCCTCACTTCTAAAATGGGAATAATATTAACTACCTTCTTTCAGAATTAAAATGAAAATGCGATGAGGCACCATCTATATAAATTGCGTATCCCAGTTTTTGTACATGGTAGGCACCCAATTCATTCTGACATTTTCGTGGTTGTTATTACTTGTTCAAAATATAATAGAAAGGATCACTCCATCGAATGGGAGGTTACAAGACTCCTAAAGGGCCTTTTGAGTGGAAGATGCCATTTCCTTTGGATGGCCCATTATTTGGTGATAGTCCTGCTGCCAATGAGATGTGCCAAAAGTTTATCATATGCATGAGTGTATACGTATATGTGTGCATGTGTGTACATACACATGTGTATTTGTCATAGGTAGGCAGTTTTCTGAATATGTTGGGCTCCAAAGAGTGTAAATAAGCAATGGCTTTGTTTTTCTCCAGTCACAGATGTTAAACAACCTCAGTCAGCTCTGCCTTCTCTACCCTGGAGGACACTTCAGACACAGTCCTTAGATTCTCAGTCACAGCATATTATTCCATTATAGACCCAGAATGCATAAACATGTATTTTACAATTTAATAGACAGCTAAAGTATTGGTTACAAATACTTTAGGCAAGTCCATTATCATATTTTATAAAAATCATCTAGTCTGAAACAAAACTTCAGTCTCCTATCCAAATCAATGCTCTTTCCCTCCCTTGGCCCCAACTCAGGCCTGACATTTAGCTTGAAGATGTGCAGTGAGTTGGGGCCCATGGTCTATTCCACCACAGTTCTTCCCTTGCTTTTCCACTTCTCTTCTCCCCCATTGAGTACTGGGGGACGAAGCGGTAGGCAGGACAAAAGTTTTATGTGACTGGCACTGTTGGATGCTGGCTATTGGTATCTTCTCTAATGGCAAGCTTCCAAATGCTGGCTGTCTGGTGACTTGCACTTGTGAGATGTTTTGGGATTCCAAGGAGTCCCACACATTACACTATTCCTAGATGAATGGTCCACTCTCTGGCTGGTGCTCACAATCTCCTCTTAGCTATCGCCTCCTCGTAGTATATACCTCCCAACTTCTTACTCCTGGAGTTCCCTCAGTCAAGCAGGTAGCCCTCTTGGTTGACATGTTTTCACGAGAGCTCACAGTTGGCTATCTTCCACAACATTTATTTTGCCCACCAAGAACTCATGCATTCTTGCCTTGCTGGGAATGCAACTTAGCCAACTGCTAATTCTTTTGCCCTCACCCCATCATTTTGGGTATTCCAGCTACCCTACCACCTTCAGAATCTATCCAGGTAAGAAAAAGGAATTGGTGTCTATGTCTTCATACAAAGCCCATACTACTTAGGACATATGACAGGCTCTACTAAGACTCTTTAGCTCTCTGATTGAGGTACAATTTGTTGGAATTTCAGCAGCTCAGCAAGCATATGGCATATGGAGGAGATGCTAGTCTCGTCTCTTACAGGGGTTGGGATGAACCACCTTCTCCTCTGTAGGAGAGGAGGGAAAAATGCAGTATCAATGCCCACAAATTCTAATACTTCAATGAACTCTTTTCAAATATCTAGTCTTCTGTATTGGGTATAATGGTCCCTGGACAGCATTTGCTTTCTTCTAGAAAATCTTACATCCTGCATGCATATGTAGTTTCCCTTCAGAATGAGGCTTTACTCAAAACTCTGAGGTACAAAGGACATCCCATTCCATATACTTGTAAATAAACATACTTAATTTTAGACTTTTATCCTGATGAAGGTAGGACTACATCAATTTTGTCCACCTTTATATACCCACCACTCAGCATAATGCCCGTCTCATAGTAAGTGTTCAGTGAAGAGTTGGTTAATGAAGGAACAGTGTTGAAAAGACTTGTAGTCAAGTGATATTCCAGGTGTAATATAATTGGTGGCTCATTCATACATTCGTTTATTCAGCTAACATTGATTGAATATCTTCTCTGTACCACACTTCATACTAGGGGATGGGGAAATCAAAGAGAAATAAAATATAATCTCTACCCTCAGGGGCTTGTATTCTGGTAGGCCAGAGACAGACATTTGGAGTGATGATTATTAAACAATGTGGAATAGAAGGCCATTCCAAGAGGATTCCTAAACTATTAAATGGGGGAGGGAGGAATGGAAGGAGGCAGAGAGAGAGGAAAAGAAGGAACAGTATTAGGAAAATGTCCTGCAGGAGGGGACCTGAGCTGAATCTATGAAGTAGATTAAGTAGGTGAAGAAGGAGAAGATGTAAAGGTCCTTCCAGGCTGTGAGGACCTCCTACTCATAATATTTTGGCTACACTTATAAAATAAGATTTTCTAAAAGACAACCTGGGCAAGTTTCCAACATGCTTCACAAATTCTAAACACATTTAAATAAGAAACTGTGTTTATTGATTCCAAGTTAATTTCCTGCCTTCCTGCCAACCAAGGCTTTTTAAATTTTGTTTTGTGTTTTTTTTTCCCCCCCTTTATTTATTTTTTGGTTTTCAGAAGTTCAATCCTTTTCCTAAATACAGGAAAACCAAATACAAGCATGATATCTGTTCCACAGGTACTCTCCCATTTGAAGCTATAAAATTGGGTTTTAAATCTACATCTCTGCCAGCCTCTAAGAAGCAGTTCTGCTAGCAATGCTCTAACCATATGGAGCATGAAGCCCCTAGTGGCAGACTAAAGGCTGGGTGTATTGTTGTCTTTCCCACCCACAGGAAAATATCAGGATGGACTGAATGGAAGGCTGTGAGACATCAGGCAAGCTTTGAATGTGGCCAAATGGGGTTAAACAATTACTTTCATTTACTCTGTGTTTGTTATTATAGCTGAATGATTTATAGCTACTCCTATCTGTACCTTAAGTCCTCATTTGTGGCTGCCACCTACAGACTGTAGAGGTAAGAGCAAGCATTGGTAGGGGACAGCTGGAATGACCCAAGTATACAGCTGGCTTTGACAGCTCTCAGGTCCAAGGATCCAGAAGCATTATCTTTAGCCATCATTAGCCAGGATACCCTATTTCCTACATAAGGAAATTTCCCCTTACTTTTCAGCCATCTGGTCAACTAAGGCCAACTGCCATTTCAAACAGCTGCCAAACCCAGAATAGCTTGAAATTTAAAACAAGAGAGGCTATAAACCTTCCATGTTTGGTCTTGCTTTATTCCCCACCAGAATGCTTCTATTTAGAGACTGCAGTAAGAGAAATTCTACAGAAGCAGTAAGACTGATACCTAGAAGGGTTTTGAAATAAGGATTTTTTGGTATAAAAGATATGTCTATTTTAGCTCTAAAACATAAAGATGATTGTTCCTTGAATCAGGTACATTCCCAGCTAATTGGAATGACTTTTCTAGGTCACACTGTTATTTGTGAAAGAGGTTGGGAACAATTTTATGTTGTACATAATCAAAGTTTTATGATGTTCTTGGCTAAACAATTGAAAAAGAAGAAAGTCAAATGTTGGCGAATTGGTCTGCAGACCTGCTTGCTTTAGTCAGATGTCTGCATATGTGAGAGACTTCATAAACTTTCCCCTCTGACATTTCCCAAGCCACAGAAAATCGAAGAGTTGTTGTTGTAGTGAGTGTGTGATAAAAATATGCAGAGAGATGACGCGTGTGAATTCTCTGGGGACAGAGCTGGAGCACCACTGGCACTTTAGCTCAAGAATGTTTTTGGCAGCCTTTGCAGGGAAGCTGACAGTGGGAGAAACTACCCAGGCTATGCTTCTGCTCGAGTCCCAGTGAGGCTCATAAATCCTTCTGGGGATAGCATTTTGAGGTTCAGGATTATTTTGGACGTTCTTTCTTCCCATTTCACTAAAATGGGCAACTCTGACTGGGTCATATAGCCTAACTGGCTTCAGTCCTTACAAATGCCACAGAGTGAGGACAAGATGAACGATTATGGAACATGAAATATGGTATCAGTCACTGTTTATATGCTTAATCTATAAACAAGAAGAAACAGAATTTCTGTCCTTGAGAAGACTGACATATATATAAAATACATAAAATAATTATGTGCATTAAGGGCAATGGCATGTTTTTTTTTTTTTTTTTTACAAAAATGGCTGTAATAATTCCCCTCCCTGTATTCACACCGTGGGTAATAATACCCCGCTCCACACTGACTATAAACCTGGCCATGTGACTTGCCTTGGCCAATGGGGCAACAGCATATGTGACGTAAGTGGAGACTTGAAAAGTGCTTCCATATTGGTGCTAGCTCTCCTGGCTGCTCTTGGGAGCCTATGACCATGGCCATATGCATAAAGCCCAGGCTAGCCCGATGAATGATGACAGACACATGGCCCAGTTATCTCCCTCCCCCTGGTGATGGCCAGGCAACCACCAGCCAGGTGAGGCCACTGACTGCCAGCAGATTGCAAACACATGTTAAACCCAGCCAACACCACAGAGCAGAGATGAGCCATTCCAGCTGAGCCCAGTCCGAATTGCTGACCCACAGAACTGTGAACAAATAAATAGCTGTTGTTTTAAGCCACTAAATTTCAGGGTAGTTTGTTACACAGAAAAAGCCAATTGGTAGAGGTAGTGATGGAGTTGAGTATGAAGGGCTTTGGCTGCTTAAATGAGGATCCTTGGCCCAGTCTGCAAACTTTCTGGAAGGAGGGACATGAGGAAGCAACATCTGAATTAAATATTCGTGACTATGGATGAAGTTTTTCTTTGGACACAAATTCCCCAACACCACAATAATTTTTAAGGAAATGACAGATATGAATTTTAGTTTCTGTGGAACCAGTCTGTAATACTCTATACATTTAGTGTGACAAGATTCTTTCTCCCTAACTTTCAAACATTCTTAAGGTCTCACCATTTCCAGGTAGCTTTCTCAAATACTTGGAAAATTTTCTTCACAGCCTTCCACAAGAGGCATGTGAACTAAATTAGGTGATTGTTGAGTGTCTGCCTCTCTTTAAAAAACACCTCTCACGAACTGGAAAGAAGCAGGATGCTAAAGATAAAGATAGCAATTTGAGTGCTCATTAACAATTGGGCAGGCTTTCCTTTTTTATTTTTTACATATCATTACGCTTAATGTGCTAATTTCCTCAAGAGAACTATGTGTTTGTGTGTATGCATTGATGTACTGTAATGCATGTATATATCTAAAGGCATTATATTTAAGAATTAAATAGAGATGTTATGGCATAGTAGGAAATATTAGTAAGTTCTCAGCTGGTGTATTAGTTTTCTACTGGTGGATAACAAACTTGGTGACTTAAAACAATAACCATTTATTAGCTCACAATTCTGTAGTTCAGAGGTCTGGTGTGGCATGACTGGATTCTCTGCTCAGGGTCTCATAAGACTCAAATGAAGGTGTTGGCTGGGCCCTGAGTTCTCATCTGGAGGATCTAGGGAAGAATCTGCTTCCAAGATCATTTTTGTTATTGGCAGAATTTAGCTCCTTATAGCTGTACAGCTGAGATCCCCATTTCCTGGCTGTCAGCCAGGGGTCACCTTTACAACTAGAGGCTGCCCACATTTCTTGCCAAGTGGTACATACATCTTCAAGTCACCAATGGCGTGTTGAATCCTTATTGTGTTTCAAATCTCTAACATGCTCTAGACCCAGATTTAAAGTGCTCATGTAATTAAGTCAGGCCCATTCAATAATCTCCCTATCTTAAAGTCAATTGGTTTGAAGCCTTAGTTATATCTGTAAAATCCCTTTACAGTGGTTCCTAGATTAGTGTTTGATTGACTGACTGGCAGAAGGAATGTGTACACCAGGGCCCACAAATACTGGGGACTCAACTTAGAATTCTGCTTACCACACTGAGTTACTACAACACTCCTGTATTAGTCAGCCCAAAGGGGTGCTGATGCAAAGTACCAGAAATCTGTTGGCTTTTATAAAGGGTTTTTATTTGGGGTAGAAGCTTACAGTCACAAGGCCCTAAAGAGTCCAACTCAAAGTTACTTCCTCATCCAACTCTGTTGCCACGTGTTGAAACAAGATGGCAGGTGATATCTGTGAGGGTTCAGCATTCCTCTTCTCTCTTAAGGCTCTGTGGGTCCAGCTTCTTCGGATCTCAGCTCTAGCTGGCACGGGGCTCATTTCTCTCTGGGCTCAGCTGCTCTGTTCTCTTCACAAGGTCAGCTATAAACTATCAGGTGAATTGTTCATCTCTTTTCCCGGGCCTCCAGGATCAAAACCAAGTTCTTTTCTCTGCTGTGCCTTTTTCTGTGTATCTACTTCTGTCTGTCTCCACGATTGAGCATCCGTCCATATAGCTGACAAAGGGGGCGGGGACTCAAACTGAGTCACCCTAATGATGTGGTTGAATCAAAGCCCCAATTCCAACATAATATAATCAAAGGCATATCAGCTGAATCTAATACAATCAAAGGGCATCATGCCCAAAGTAACAGACAGCCTACAAATGTAATCTGTATCTCTTTTTGAAATTCATAAATAATATCAAACTGCCACAACTCCTGTGATGGTCTTACTGCTTCCACTTTTGCTCCCTACATTCTATTCTCAACACAGCATCCAGAAGAATCCTGCTCAGCATCCCTCTGTTGAAAGTCCTCCCATATCTCCCTCAGAGCAAGAGCCAGTGCCCTCACCATGGTGAACAGGTTATCCATGATCTGTTCCCCATTTCCTCTTGACCTTATCTCCTACTAACACACCCCATTGCTCACTCTGCTCAAGGCACACTGACCTCCTTGCTATTGCCCAAATATGCCAGGTGCATGCTCCCACATCCAGGCCTTTGCGATGACTGTTCTCTCTGCCTAGAATGCTCTGCCAAATACCCACATGACCAACTTCTTCACCTTCTCCAAGTCTTCATTCAAATCTTACCTTCTCAATGAAGCCTTCCCTGACCCTCACCCTGCCCAGGCCCTTGTCATCATCCTAATGCAGCTCAACTTTTCCTTTTTTTTTCTTTGTCTCCTCACAGCACTTTGTCACCTTATATCAAATCTATGATTTATAGCAAACTCTACTATTATGTTTACTGTTTACAGTCTGTTTCTTTTGAGTAGACTATAAGCTTCACGAGAGCCTACAGTATGTCTCTCTAACAGAGGATTTTTATAAAGTTTCACTTCTCTTACTGAATGTATCAAGTGGTGTTAGACTTATTTTTTGGGAGATCTTTTTGATAAAGAGTAATCTACCCAAAGAAATAATAACAAAACAGCAATGATTTAGATGAGAGGGCATCCAGCCAGGCTATTTTTACCTTAGCTTTGCTTCTTCAACACTGTCGCCACCAATTAGGAGGGTTCTCAGTATGCCAATGCAAATGTCCATTTTCCCTTCTTGTCCCCACAATTTGTTTGATTGCAAATGTATTCTCTGAATTCGGATAAAGGCGTCCAGAGGTCTCCTTATCTGGGCTCTCTACAGCAGCTCTGGGTCAAAGGTGCAGCTTCATATTTTTCCATGAGCCCCAAACATCAGGAAATGCCCCCCATTCCTCTTATTTTAAGGTGGGTTTTTGTTTCTTCCTATTTTAAGGTATCATCAAAGACCATCTGTACATTTGAACCCAAGGGCTGCTTTGGCTTGTTTTAGACTTGAAGAGCCATGAGCGCCAATCTAGAGCAAACTGCCTAGAGCAAACATTATCCATTCCTCACAAAAAAATGGGGAACTCCAGTTTGCATTCCAAAAATGACTATACCTTAACAAAATTGGAATATCAAAATATTTTCCAAACTCAACATGAACTGATCTCATAAAACCTTAGACTTCTGTGTTGTTATCACAAGAAGGGGCCTCAGAAATCCTGTTAGAGATGGGAAAATGCATATATAATTTCCACAGGCAAGAATTAGGTAATGGTCATATACCCACTGCTCCAACCTCCCTAGTGTAATGGGGGATCCTGGTTTGACAGGCCAGGCTATAAATTCATCCCAGGATGTAGTAATTCCAGGCACACCAAGGAATTACTGGGTGAGCCTGCTGGGGGATGTCTATTTACATGAGAGCAAAGACAACTCCTTTTACTCATTCATTCAATTCATTTAATATTTAAAGTGTATCCAGGATTTTAAGACACACCTTTTCATATTTTTATATCTCCAAGTTTTGGTTGCAGCTTAAAATTGAAGGCCAATCAGAGTTGAATTGGAGGCATTTTTCTATCTTAGCAGTATCTAAAATAATGGTGAATCTTACAATCGTTGGCATCTTAGATTTATTGAACCTCTATATGGAACTTCTTCTAGAGGCAGCCACCATGCTTGGCACTGGACATAGAGAAGTGAATAGAAAAGACATGCTCCAAGCCCCCAGAGCTTGGACCCCACTGCAAAGACAAATGCTGAGCACACAATTAGCGGGCAACACTTACTAAGAAGTAACTTAGGGTGCCATAGGAATGTGTAACAAGGAAACTGGTGTTTGTCCAGGACTCAGAGAGGGCTTTTCCCAAGGAACTGAAGTCTGAGTGGGACTTGAAGGCTGAGTACGAGTTACCTAGGTGGATGTGGCAGGGGATGGTCTGAGAGGAGGAAACAGCTTGTCTATAGGATTTGAGGTTGGAATGAGCCAGGAAACTTCAGGGAGTTAGAAAGACAGCATGACTAGAATGTAGAGAACAGAAGGGGAAGTGGCAGAGACAAAGGCAGGTTTGGATCACACAGCCTTATAAGGTCATGGTAAGGAATTTCAGCTTCTCTTCATGGGGATGTAACATGATCCAAGTCATCTTTTTAAAAGGGCCATGATGACCACTGTGTGGAATATGATTTGAGAGAGGCCAGTATGGGTGCAGTGAAATTAGTTGGGAACTACAGCAATAACAAGGGAGAGATGGCTTGGATAGGGTATCAGCTGTGGAAATAGAAAGGAATGGATGAATTTGAAATAAGTTTTGGAGGTAGAATTGCTGGGTCATAGCATCGATAATACATAAGGAATTGGTGGAGACAAAATCGGAGTCAAAGTCAACTACTGGATGAAAACTAATCCTAAGGGACAAGAACAAATAAGGGACCACAGGCTGGAACTAAGACAATACCTCAGGGTTGGAGGAAAGAGGTGTTTTGAGTGCAATCTGGTGTCTGTAACTCAGACATGAGTACTAGGGAAGGAAGGCTGTGAGGAACAATGGAAAGCATCCTCCACAAGCACTGGGAGAACAAGTGAGCACTGCTGTGCAGCTTATGTATCAAAGGATACTGTCACTGGGGGCTGAAGCATACTTCCCTATTCAGGGCTACTGTTGGAGCAAAGTGGATTGAGTAGTGCCCATCTAAACCGGTGGAAGTAGTAGAAGACGCCATCTCCTATGGTTGGCATCAGCAGGAAACAGTAATTGCAGTCCCAGTTTTATGATACACCTAATCTGAGTTTCATGGCCATCAGCATCCTTGGCAGAAAACCATGCCAATGGGATTTAATTGGGGTATTTAGACCATTTACATTTAAAGAGATTATTGATATGGTTGTGTTTAAATCCACCATCTTGCTATGTGTCTTTTATTTGTCCCATCTGCTCTTTGTAATGTTTTTCTATTTTTCCTATCTTCTTTTGGCTATAGTACATATTATCATTGTATTTTATATCCTTTGTTGGCTTATTACCCATAACTCTTTTTGGGTTATTTTTTATGGTTGCTTTAGGGTTTACAGTATATATCTTTAACTTATCACATTCTATCTTCAACTAACATTATGTTACTGCTCATATAGTATAAGAGTACTACAAAGACAACTTCCATTTCTCCTCTCTCAGCTTTTGGGCTATTGTTGTCATATATTTTATTTCTACACATATTGTAAGCCCTATAGTTCATTATTATTTTGTCTGAGTAGTTAATTATCTTTAAAATTATCCTAATAATTAGAAAACTATCTTGTATATTCACCCATGTAGTTACCATGTCCAGTGTAACTATTTGGGTAGATCCATAATTCTATCTGGTTTTCTTTTTCTTTTGCTGTTAAGACTTCTTTTAACGTTTTGTGTAGTGAAAGTCTGCTGGTGATGAGTGCTTCCAGCTTTTGTATGTGTGAAAAGACTTTTATTTCACAATTGTTTTGGAAAGATGTTTTTATTGGCTATAAAATTCTAGATTGAGTCTTTTCCAATCAGTACTTCAAAGATGTCGCTCCACTGTTTTCTCACTTGCACTGTTTCTGATGGAAAATCTGCTATCATCTTTCTTCTTGTATACATAATGTGTCTTTTTTCTCTGATTTCTCTGATTTTAATGATTTTCTTTGTTTCCCTGGTTTTGAGCAATTTTATTATAATGTGCCAAAATGTAGTTTTCTTCATTTTTCTTGTGCTTGTAGTTCAGTGAGCATTTTAGATTTGTGGATTTATAGTTTTCATCAGTTTTTGGGAAATGTCCATATTTTTTTCAAATAATTCTTCTGTAGCCCTGTCTGTTTCCTTTCCTTCAAAGACTTAAATTGTTTGGTTTTTCACCTAATAAGAATATTTTCTTGCTTCTTTGCATGCCTGGAAAACTTTTATTAGATGCCAGGCATTGTGAATTTTACTTTGTTGGGTGCTGGATTTTTGTTATTATTATTATTACTTCTATAAAAATTATTGAACTGCTCTAGGACACAGTTAAGTTACTTGGAAACAGTTTTATCCTTTTGGTGTTGCTATTGAAATTTGTTAGGCAGGCTCAGAGCAGCATTTTGTTCAGGCAAAATCCTTCTGAGTACACTATTTAATACCTCATGGATAACCAGATTTTCCAATCTGGCTTGTGGAACAAGTACTATTCTCAGCTCCATGGGAACTCCATGTACTATTCCCTTTCTTTTTTTTTTTTATCCCCCCTCCCCAGATGGCTCCCTCATCTGTTTGTTCATGGTTTTTGCTCGTTGTCTGTTTGTTTCTTCTTTTAGGAGGCACCAGGAACTGAACCTGGGACCTCCCATGTGGGAGGCGGGCACTCAACTGCTTGAGCTATCTCCCTCCCTGCTTGTTTTTGTTTTTGCTCGCTGTCTACTTGTTGTTTGCTAATTGTCTTGCTCGTTGTTTTTGCTCAATGTCTGCTCATTGTCTACTCATTGTTTGTTTATCTTCTTTAGGAGGCACCAGGAACCAAACCTGGAATGTCCCATGTGGGAGGCGGGCACCCAACTGCCTGAGCCACATCCACTCCCCCTCTAATTCTTTTTGGTATTCTTTCCCTGGCTCAGTTACTTTCCTTACATGGCTGTAGTTATCAGTATTTTGCTACATGCTCCCTCTTCAGACCTCTGAAGTGCTCTCTCTGCAGTTCTCACCTTTTTGGTATTCTGGTATTCTCTAAACTCTGACTATTGTGGAATCCCTAACCCTCAGCTCCATCTCTTCAATTCTGGGAGGTTTTTTTATTTTGGCTCTGCTTAGGTTCCTCCTCCTTGTATTATGGTCTGGAAACTCTCTTAAGGCAGTAAGCTAGAACAATAGGGCTGACCTCATGTGTTTTCCATTTCTCACAGATCACTATCCTTTATTGCCTGATATCTACTGCCTTGAAAACCACTTTTTTCATGTATTTTGTCCAGATTTTTTGGTTGATTCAGGAGGAAGGGTAAATCCCATCCCTGTTACTCCATCTTGTCCTTAAGCAGAAGTCACTGACATATTTTTGAATCCCTGATCTATTTTTTTAAAATGCACATGGAATGTAAATGAATTGAATGTGAAAATTTAGATAATTGAAATATCAGAAGTAGCATTAGCTTACAAAAGCTAAGAGTACAGTTGTTCTAATCAAAGACTGCATTTATTAAATACATAATTTATGAACTCTAAGACTGATAACAAATGTTTTGTAAAGAAATTAATAATTGGTATGTATGGGCATGGATATTAATTTCCTAATGGAGAAATCAATTTTATTCTACAAAATATTTTGTCAGAAGATTTGTTTCAAAGTGATATGTTCGGACATATTTAGGCTGATAATTGGCTGGTTACTCTTAACTCCTTTTTAAAATAACACTCTGGAGTGCTTTGTGGGGAGGGAGTGTCCTTATCTCCCATCCAGCAACTCCCTAGTGGCTCCCATTTCCCCCCATGGATCCAGTCACTAAATCACATAGCTATTCAGTTTAATCAGGTTCAGTTCAATTCAATAAATATTCAAGGTGAATCCACTATGTTAGGCATTACATAGGTTAAGGAGATAGTAAGATAGTCCCTGTCCTTGAGGAATTTCTGCTCAAGTACAAGAGTCAGCAAATGTTTTCTGCAAAGGGCCAGATAGTAAATATTTTAAGCTTGCAAGCCATAAGGCTTCTGTAGCTACTACTCAACTCTGCAGCTGTACCACAAAGGCAGACCTAGACAATACATAAATGAATGGGTGTGGCTGTGTTCCAATAAAATGCGGGATCTAATAAGAAGAACCAGAGAAGTACAAACATAGAATAATGTATGTGCCACAAAGGTGACCAGAAATCAATACTATGGGATATGAAAAAGGGAGATTTATATCTTAAATACATGGTTTTTAAAGTAAAGAATGATTTAACAGACATGGCAATATTTGAGTTGATATATTAAGATATAGGCCATTTTATATCATCACATAACATGCACGTGTGGGAGAGAATGTAGAACTATGTGAACTATGGTCCATGCTCAGTGGCAATGCCCCAGGATGCGTTTATCAATTGCAGTGAATGTGCCACATAATGAAGGATGTTCATGTGGGAGGGTGTGGGAGGTGTGGGGAGTGGGGCATATGGGAATCCCTATAGTTTTTGTGTAACATTTATGTAATCTAAGTATCTTTAAAAAAAAAAATTATTAAAAAAAAAACTAAAGAAATCCAAATAAAGCATGGAATTTAGTTTAAAATAAAAATAAAAATCCTTTTCTTAGTAATTAAAGAAGAGGGTGTTTTATTGTTTCATTAAATGACAATCTTATATTTTCAGAGGAAGCAGGCATATAATACATTAAAATTTTGGATATGTGTGGGAGGGTATTTTTAGATCATATGTAGATTATAAGGATGAAAATGAAAACTGCTACAATAAAGCTTTGCTATCTTGAAAAAAAGATTAGATAGAATTAGGATAAGCAGAAAAGACAGGAAGACTTGAAATAAATTGCAGAGATGGTTAAGCACTGAAGATGTTCGGGAAGAACTAAGTAGTCCTGTTCAGCCGTAATGTTGATAATATTTAGGAGTAAAGTGGAAAAATAAGGAAATGTAAGGCCTTTGGATCTCCCCAAACAGAAACACCTTCCTTCTGTAGACCTGTCAAACCTCCTCTCTTTGGTCCTCTATCACATTCTACCTTTTATTGTTTACTTTTGCACTTCTCTTTGTTCTTCTACTAGACTATTCTCACCTCTAGGGTAGTAATTATATACTGCTCCTTTTTAAACCCCCACTGTTTCTAGCCCGGAGGTGGAACCTAGCAGTAGAGCAAAAGTATTTGTGGAGTTGTTAAATAAAACCATCCATTCCAGCCCAAACCATTGGACTCACCAAATAGATGCAGAAGCCCTGCAGAAATAGTTTAAAGACTAGCTGACTGACAAGGAGGGGAAATGTTCTCTTGTCATACAGTAGCACCTTTATTTTATTCATCAACAAGGGTTTTAAGAGATCTTGCAGGGTGAACACTAACGTCCATGCAATTGTGTATGGGTTAATTCCTTTAATTCCTCATCATATAGATTTGTCCATAATCTGTAGTCACTTGAAATTCAGCTTCTAAGTTGCAATTCTCCACAGTCTATTTCAAGGGGGAAATCCATGTAGATAAGTACTGGAGTATTATTTTTTAATCAAAAGGTTAATTAAGTGAATTAATCTTTATGTTGAAGACATTTTTGCATGGAATTTGGAATAAATAATTTAAATGGGTTAAAATCAAACCAGTGTAATATTAAAATGAATAATAAAGCTTAGGGAATGAGTAAAAAGCTTATGTATTCTATTAATTATACAGCAGCAGACAAAATTGCCTATGGCAAGTTTAACCTGAGAAGACAGGAAAACTGATAAAGATTCTCAAATTCTCCTGAAATCACTGGTATCTCCATAGAAATCACTTTATAAAATATATGGTGTTTCACAAGGACATACTTTTTGAGCAGTTCTTTAAAGAAAAACAACAAGCAGTTGGCATTTAAATGGCCCTTCTGTGTTACAATGAGAGTAACTGCAGAATTATAAATTGGCTTTGTCATGTCCACTGAGAAAATAAAGATAAACAACAAATATGGAATCTGACCATACGTGAGTGGCTAAGAGGAGAGGAGATCCAGAACCATTTAATAAGGATTTTCTAGAAGCAAGTAGTGACACCATACACCAGCAGGATCTGTTTATATAACACCCGTGTGTCTGTGAGACTATGTAGGCGGTAGCTTATGAGGAGGGAAGTTCTTTTGTTAGTAAATGTCACCAAATAAGCAAATAAGTTGAGGGAAATATGAAGGCCAAAGTCTGTGTCACTATTCAGAAGAAAAATGGATTGTATAATAAGGATATAATGTATAGTTTGAGATATGAGGCAGCAAGGTGAATTTCTGCCATGGTTGTTAAATGCCACCAGAGAACTGTTAATCTATTCTTTATGTGACTTTAAGTAGGTCATGCAAAATGTGTTCTCTCTCCTAGAAACAACTCCTAGGGAGGAGTTTTGAGAACATTTCTCCCATCCCAAGATCATGGAGTCCAAACACTGCAGTTGGAATTGAGAGCAAAGAGATCCTCCCCCTAGTGTCCACATAGAATCGCTGCTCCTGCCCTTTTCTGGCCTTACTGAGATGGAGTTCAAACAAAACCAACAAACAAAATGCACACACAGGGATATATCAAAGGGACAAGAGACAACTGAAACACCTCCCCGTAGCTGAAGCTGGAACAGTTGGATTCCATTGTTACCCAAATTATAAGATAAACATCCATGAGTCCATGCTGATATAAACAAATGATTGGATAAGTAAGCAAGTGGAGGAGATTAGACAAATCTCCCTTGATAAAGAATTCCAAATGACTTACGTGGATATTAAGAGGACAATATGAAGGGTGGGGGGAAGTAACTTTACAGTGGAGGAACCTGATAAACACTACCTCTGCCAGATGATCAAGGTTATCATCAGCAGTACTCAATCTTGTTGATAGTATATACCCTTGATATGATGGGATAAGGTCACTTCACCTCTGTGGTCTTCATCTCAAAAACCTATAAGCTCAGGGAAGTGGCTGTGGCTCAATCAGTAGGGCTCCCGTTTACCATATGGGAGGCCCCGGGTTGGGTTCCCGGGGCCTCCTGGTGAAGGCAAGCCCGCCTGCACGGCGTGGTTAGCTGACCCAGCGAGCACAAGCAGCAAGGGGGGGATAAATGGATAAATAAATAAATTCTTTAAAAACAAAACAAAACAAAAAAAACCTATAAGCTCAGTTTCATCATGAGAAAAATATCAGACAAATTCCAATTGAGGGGTATTATACAAAGTGTCTGACCTGTCTCTTCAAAACTGTCAAGGTCATCAAAAACACAGAAAGCCTGAGGAATTGTTGCAGTAAGAGGTGCTTAAGGAGACGCCATGATTAAATGTAATTGGGTGGGGAAGCGGCTGTGGCTCAATCAGTAGGGCTCCCGTTTACCATATGGGAGGCCCCGGGTTCGGTTCCCGAGGCCTCCTGGTGAAGGCAAGCCCGCCCGCACGGCGTGGTTAGCTGACCCAGCGGGCGTAAGCAGCAAGGGGGGGATAAATGAATAAATAAATAAAATCTAAAATAAATAAATAAATAAATGTAATTGGGTGTCCTGGATGGGATCCTTGGACAGTGACAACAACAACAAATATTAGGCAAAAACTAATGTACTATCAATATTGGTTCATGAGGTGTGACAAATGTACCACACCAATGTAAGATGTTAACATTAGGGAAAACTGGATGGGAGTATATGGAAACCCTCTGTACTATCTTTGCAACTTTTCTAGAAATCTACAAGGATTCTACTATTTAATAAAGTTTATTTTAAAGAGTGATATATTTTTAGAGCAAATGCAATGTCTCATAGAATCTAAAAATTGGTATGTGCCTGGGCATCCAAAATGGACTAGAAGGCTGAAAAAGATTTGAAGAATCTTCTTTCTGTCTCTAAATAAGAGACTTGATTTGTTCCATTCTCTTTTCATGCTTCCTTGCCTCTTATCCACACAGGGTAGAAATCATGACTGTAGACAGTGTCAGGATATTCATGTTGTATAATTCCAGTCACCTGGAGAGGGTCTGCTCCTCCTTTCTGCCCCAATTCCAAATTCCCAGAAGAAAGGACTGCCCACCTTGTAACAGGAGCCCAGCTCTGTTGCTATTAGCTGTGATGGAGTTCAGGGTCAGGGAAAGGACTCATTAGCCCAGCTTATGCCACCTGTTCACCCTGGCCCAGTCAATTGCCATCAAGTGAGTAGAGTCACATGATGTACATGGCTGCCCAGAGTCCTGCCTCCGTGGATGGTGGGGAGCTATAGGAGAGATGGGGAAGGGAGGAGAAGGAGCTTCTCCCAGGATGGGCAGTAGTGGGGAGCTTGGGGCAGCTGCCACACGATAATGGTACAGGAACAACCATAGAGAATCTGAGATTGAGGGGAGGGAGCAGACTTAATAGAAAACAAATATTTAGCACTTCTGAAAATGTACAAGACCCAAATCCTTTATCCATACTTCCTAAATCCCAAAAGCTCTAAAAACCAAAGGGTTTTCCATAGCTCATTTGGCAGCAAAACCTGTCCTGAACTGATAGGAAGCTAATTAGTCTTTACATATCCCATTTAGTGTGAATATTCATACTGCTTGCCAAAGAAATATTAATGTGTTTGATTACAGGGTCTTCCCCAAGCCCCACTAGAAGTAATATGTAATAAATTGTATATGTTACAGTATTGCCTTAATAAAATTTTAAAAACTCTAAATTACAATGCGTAATCACTCCCACAGGCTTCATAAAGGGATACATATATCATAGTACCTATTTAGAAGTATATAAATGTCCATTTGTTCATAGCTCTGAGAACAAAAATCACAAAAATAAAAACCATATGAGAAAACAAAGAAAAAAACCTTTAAAACTTTGAAAGGGAGCATGGATGTGGCTCAAGCAGTTGAGCGCCTGCTTCCTACACGGGAGGTCCTGGGTTTGGTCCCTGGTGCCTCCTAAAAACAAACAAACAAACCAAAAACCAAATAACAAGCCAACAAACGGAAAAACCAACTCAGGGGAACTGATGTGGCTCAGTGGGTGAGCGCTGGCTTCCCACATACAAGGTCTAGAGTTCAATCCCCGGTCCCGGTACCTCAAAAAACAAAACAAAACAAAAAACAAAAACAACTTTGAAAGGAAAATACACAATATCTACCCTAGTTTTTGCATGTACCTTACTTTTACATAATGTTTACAGTCTTCAAATCTTTTACATTCTTTATTTTTTTAATCATCAAAACGAGTCTTGGACATAAGCAGGGCAAATACTACTATCACTTTTTTTTGGTGTTATTGCTTTTTACAGATAAGAGAGTGGGTGCTTAGAGAGGGTTTTGCTAGGAAAAAAGTAGGATCTTGGTCCTAGTCTCCTAACCCCTAGTGTAATGCCGTTGAACTTGGCCACGCTGCATCTCAGATAGAAGCAGTTTATTGAATTGGCATTTTCTACACGTATGTAAAATTAAAAGTTACTCAACATGCGCCTTCTTTAATGTTCCTATGAAAGGAAAGGTTTGTCAGGGATCCTTGGGGAGGATGGTAGTGGGAAGGTGTAGGCTATAGAAGAAACTGCACAACATAACCTCAAAACCTATCATTCTAACGTTTGCCATATCTTCAAAGAAACCTGATATTTTCCTAGAATTTTCCCTTGCCTTTTCAACTAACATCTTTCGTGAAACAGAGTTTGAACTTCCTTTATTAACTATATGAAGACCAAGTAACACAATATTATAGTATCCTATCAAAAAAACCATGTAGCCATTTACTGATAAGGAATTTTGTTCTTTGTACTTCTAATGGTAATAATGAAACATTGTTCCAACCATAAATCAGTGATTTCCATTCCTAGAATTGTGTGGTAAACTCATCACAAGAAAAATAATCAATCAACAAATATAATGCTTGCACCATGAGGAAATGGATGTGAGGCAAACAAAACAGAAATGAGAAAAGGCTAAATTGTCCTATTATATCACAAATAGAAAATTTCCCAGGCAGTTTTTTTTTATATAATTAATGTATTTTATAATAAAATATATAAAATACCCTCATGTCAAGTATGCAGCCCAATGAATTTTGACACCTGTCTACATTTCAGATCAAGATATAGAACATTTCCAGTATCCCAGAAGGTTCTCTTAGTCTCCTTTCACAGTCAACACCTCCCCCAGAGGTAACCACTGTTCTGCCTTATTTATTGATTAACTTTGCCTCTTTTTGAACTTCTCTTTTTGAACTTCATAGAAGTGGATACTTACAGTACGCATTTTTTATGACTGGCTTCTTTTACTCACCCATATCTATGGGATATATCCATGTTATTTGTGTAGCTGTAATTTGTTCCTTTTTGTTGTTATTCTCTGGTTGACGGCCATCATTGCCAGGTTTTAGGCTATTATGCATAAATCTGCTGTGGAAATGTGGTATGTAACTTTTGATGGACATATCACTAATTTCTCTTGAGAATATATCTATGTGCAGAATTGTTGGGCCATTGGGTATGAAATATGCTTGGCTCCAGTAGATATTGACAATTTTCCCAAATGGTTGTAACAATTTACACTCCCCCAGCAATGTATGAGAGTTCCAGTTGCTCTACATCCTTTTCAACACTAGTTACTGTCAGTCTTTTTAATTTTAGCCATTTAGATGGTGTTTAGTGGTAGCTCACAGTTGTTTTAACTTGCATGTTCCTGATGACTGATCATATTTTCATATGCTCAGTGGCCATTTACCTATCCTCTTTTGTGAAGTGCTAGTTCAAGGTTTTGTCCGTTACTTTACTACCCAAGCACAACTCTTGATTTCAACTCTATTATCTTAGTACTTTATGTCGAGTTCCACATGATTTTTGTTAACCAGTCAAATGAGGTTTGTCCATGGTAATGATTTTTGCCTTTTGAGAAGTTCTCTATGGTGTTTTCAAAAACAGGGATTTGGGGAGCAAATGTAGCTCAGTGGCTGAGTGCTTGCTTCCCATGTAGGAGGTCCTGGGTTCAATCCTTGGTACCTCCTGAAAAAACAAAAGCAGGGATTTCCAAGTGACCATTCTTTCAAGTGTGAAATTCTATATGGTGGGATTCCTATCCTGCATATATTATCAGAAGTCAGATGAAATTCCACATAGTCTAGTGGTTCAAAGCATAGGCTCTGAAGTGAAGATGACTGGGTTCAAGTTATATGATGTTGGTTGTGTTTGCAAGCTTCAGATATCTCATCTGTAGAATGGGGATCATGGCAGGACTGACCTCAAAATGCTGTGGAGATGATGGGAGTTAACATATCTAAAGCTCTCACAGTGATGTCTGGTTCACAGCAAGTCCTCCATAAGTATGGACTATTGCTAACAATACTTGGGGTGCCAGATTAGGCCCTCATTGTGTCTGTTCAATCAAGAGAAAGTTATAACACTATCCAACAAATTGCAGCAGCACCCATATGTCGATTTGGACCACTCAGACAAAAAGTGGGAGATGGGATTGCAATCTCCAGGCCTGGCTCCATGGAGTGACCACTGAAATGATTTGAAGCCTGTTGTAAATGTTCTTTCTGGTCTGCTTGGCTTTGAGGATCCAGCATATGCCTAATGGCGCCATTGAGGTCTGAGTTAGGAGGGCCCAGACCAAATTATAAATATTCATGGATTGTAAATTGTTCCATCTGTCTCTGGGTGAGAAGGAAAATATTTAGGAGCTAAAAAGCAGCTTCCCTTCTGGCCTGCCTGAGACACAGAAGCACTGTGATAAAATGGGAACTAGGGTTCTCCCATAAGGATTATGTATTCAAGGGCATCCAAGTGGTTAGAGAAAGTCACTCAAATGTGACAGGGAAGACATTGCCAAAGTAAGAGAATCTCATCTCTGCCAGTAACTTAAGGGGGCCATGGGCTTTTACTTTCATTAAGTCCATCTACCTGGACTGGGTGACTGGCAGTTCTTCTGCTAAGGAGAATCTGCTCTTCCTAATACTAGAAGAAATAAGTCTTCACCTCTACCCCTTTGCATGAGCCAGTGGCATATAAGAAACAATTTTTCAGGCAAAAGGCATTTTAAGGCACAACTAGGTATGATCACTCAGCCGCTCAGCTATTTGATGCAATGAGGACAGAGGACAGCATTGACTGCCTGCCCTTCTTCTGCTGACTCAGATTCAGAAGGGAATCACATTCTTAATCTTTCAGTGCCATCAGGATATTAGCTTCCCATAAATGCTCACATGAGAATGTGCGATGATTTGCATTTGGTCTTTTTTTTCTCACAATTCGAGTTATAGCTACATGGATTTCTCGCTCTTGTGGCAACTGAACAGATTATTTTTATTTTGCTTAGGTTTTTTTTTTTTTTTTTTTTAAACTTCCTTCTCCCTGGCTTTTAAGAAAATGACTCTTGAGAATTATTAGGTTCAAAGGAAAGACAGTCCTGGAGTCTTTTTTCAAATTCTTATAGACCCGCTATAGTAGGCAGAATTCTAAAAATCCACCCCCCCCCAAAAATGATTCCACACCATCTTCCCCAGGAACCTGTGAATGTGCTGAGTTATATGGCACAGTTGACCCTAAAATAGGGAGATCGTCCAGGTGGACCAAACCTAATCCCATAAGCCCTTAAATTCAGAGAGCTTTCTCTGGGGGGTGGCAGAAGAGAAAGTCAGAGGGATCTGAAGCACAAGGAGATTGAACTCTGGCTTGAAGATGGAGGGAATCACATAAGAAGGAATGTAGACAACATTAAGGAGCTGAGAGGGGCTCCTGGCTAACAGTCAGCAAGGAAACAAGTACCTCAGTCTTATAACTGCAAGTAACTGAACTCTGCCAATATTAAGAATGAGCTTGACTAGTCATTGCCCCATTGATGGGCCCTTGATATTGACAGCTATGTTTATGAGCCTTTGCTCTTGAAATTGAAACTTAGCCTAGTGTTGTAGGGTGCCTAAGAGTTACCTCCTGAGAGCCTCCATGTTGCTCAAATGTGGCCCTCTCTCTAAGCAAAACTCAGCATATAAATGCATTACCTTCCCCCCAGTGTGGGACATGACTCCCAGGGATGAGCCTCCCTGGCACTGAGGAATTACTACCAAGTACCAACTAGCAATGCAACTGGAAAAAGACCTTGAATGAAAGGGGGAAAAAGTAAAGACAAATGAGTTTATATGGCTAAGAGACTTCAAAGTGAGTCGGGAGGTCATCCCAGAGGTAAAGCTTATGCATGTCTCAGCAGGATCTCATAGACTGCCAACGTAGATACTATCCCAAATAGTGGGGCTTCTGAGGGCTCTGGAGACACTCAAGTTCCTATGGCCATGGCAGATAGCTCTGGAGTTTGGTGCCTTGCCAGTGGGCCCTACTTTGGAGTTTGTGCTCAGTTGCGACTTCTCTACACACACTCTTCTGTCCCTTCTATTTGAACCTATAGTTGGTTCTGGAGTTGGTAGGTGTATGTCCAAGAAACTTGAATTTTTGGGCTGTCCATGTGCCAGCTGGGCCCTGAGCCTCAGTAGGGTCACAATACCTACTCTCCAGTTCATTGGACTCACCCAGGACAACTAACAAGGAGGTGAGGATGGACAACCACCATACCAAGGAAGTGAGAGAGTCTACAACTGCAAGCAAGAAAGTCCCACCCATCAGCCATATGGGATCAAAAATCCCCTCTCAATTAGAGGTGGAGTGGGCATAACCATCCCAGAATTCTCAGGATTGGGGAATAAAATATGGACTAGAGTGGACTTACTGGTATTCTACTATAGACTTATTGTGATTCTAGCAATGGAAGAAATTATATTGATGTGGAGACAGTGGCCACTGGAGGTGCTGAAGGCAAGGAGAAGGAAAAAGAGGTGCAATATGGGCACATTTTTGGGACTTGGAATTGTCCTGAATTGCATTGCAATGACAGATACAGGTCATTATATATCCTGCCATAACCTACAGAATTGAGTGGGAAAGAGTGTAAACGAAATGTAAACTATAATCCATGCTTAGTGGAAATGCTCCAAAATGTGTTCATTAATTGCAATGAATGTACCGTACTAATGAAAGAAGTTGTTAATGTGGGGAAAATTGGGAGGTGTGGGAGGTGGGGCATATGGGAATCCCTTACATTTTTTAATGTAACATTTTATGTAATCTAAGTATCTTTTAGAAAAAATAAAAAATACATTAAAAAAAAAAAAATGAGCTTGGAAGAGGACGCCAAGCACCAGATGAGGACACAGCTGGCCAACACCTCAACTTGAACCTTGTGAGAAAACCCAGCCAAGCCCCTGCCAGACTTCTGACCTACAGAAGTGAGCTAGTAAGTGGGTCTGGCTTTAAGCTGCTAAGGTTGTGTCAATATGTTATGCAGCAAGAGAAAACCAGTACACAAAGTCTCTGCTCATGGCACTCTTCTAAATGGCTGAGCAATAGCTGAGGATAAGGTAGGAAAAATTGAATGGCCCAAGAAACACCCAGGAATTAACTAAGGTTATTAGAGATCATGGGGTCATCTAGCCAGGAAGAGGCTCCAACTGACACCATCTTGCTAGTAATTATGACAATAAAATTGGGGCAAGGGAAAAAGAATATTGAGTCACTAGTGGAAACATGAGAGAACAGTAGGTGCTAGGTTTGGCAAACATTTTTTCCCTTGAATTGGTTGCCAGGAATGTCATTTTTTGTGTTTAAATGTTTTTTGTGTTTCCTTTCTTCCTTGACTTTGGGGTTCTTCCTCACTCCTGAATCTGTTTGGTCAAGATTGGGCATGCCACGCCAGCCCCATCGATGAAAGGGGAACATGCTGGTGTTCCACATCATTGTCACCATGTATAGATGTCACAAGGTGTTAGAAAAGTGGGAGGTGGGAAGCAGTGATAAAATATTAAATAAGTGTCAGGGTTACAGGGAAGTATAATACGTGGATTTGGGAATCTTGGAGGAGGATGGGAGGCTAGGTCTCAGGTGTGTTTAACAAAGGGCTCACTAGAAACCATGGAAAGGGAAAGCCACTCCTCCACCCCCTGCAGCTCCTGGGAACTGCTCCCAGGCCCTCTGCTCTGGGGGGACCCCCATAGCTGGGCACTGCTGCCCCAGGCATGCCTTGGCTCTTGCTGGATTTTCTCTGCATTTCTTAGCTCCTTTGCCCTTCTCCTTCTCTGGCTAGCAAGAGGGCGTTTCCAGTTCTTAAGACAAGTTTTTTCCAGAGACATTCCCCACAGTAGTGCCCAAATTCCATTCTTCTTTCCATTTCCCAGAACTCTCTCCTCACCAAAGCTCACTTCCCTTGTTCTTTTTGGTAGAATAAGAAAAGATAGACTACTGGGATATATGTGGAGCTTGTTTTGGAATAGGGAGATTGAGAGTTATGGATTTTCATAAATCCATGGGGCAATCTAGTATTTGGAAAATCTCTCTTTCAAAGACTGTTCTAAGCCTTCTAAGTAATAGAGAAATTTTTAATGGAAAAAACAAATGTGGTATTCATAGCCTACTCAATGAAGTTAGGTTAGTAGGTATGGCATTCCTGTCAGCCTAAATCTCAAAAGGAAAAAAAAACAAAAACAGGAAATCAAACTAGGGCAATTTATTTTTATTATCCTAATTTACAGTGCCTTTTGCTGATAAGATTTCAGAGAACATACTTTATTTTACCATTTTAATTAGTAGACTTTTAAAAGGAGCAGAAGGCTCCTTGGTCTGCCAAACAATAAATTTTATTTCCTACCTAAGTGAGTGGTTCTAAATTTTTTAAAGTATTGCTCTATCTTTAAACATTCTTACTAGCCAAATTAAATGCTGATTTGAGGGGAAGGAACTAACAGGAGAAGCCAATTCATTTCAGTATTGGCTTTTGGCTTTACATTTGATAAAAGCCGTTTTTTCCCTTCTTATCCTCTCACTCTCTAGAGCTAACCTCTAGTGCAGGGGTTCTTAACAAGGAGTCCGTGAGCTTGAATTGAAATACAAAAAAACATCAATCTTGTGGGGACGTGTGGTGCAGGTGTGATATATTGATTAAATAATACACAGTAGAGTGTGGACTTAGTAAGGGGTCTTTGGTTTTCACCTGACTGGCCAAGGGGTCCGTGGAGCAAACAAGGTTAAGCAGCCCTGCTCTAGTGCTAATCATAGCACTTGAATAGGTGTTTAAATAGTGTTCATTGTTCCATCTCCCAAAAAATATTAATGCTTAAGCCTTCATTTTCATGTGAAGAATCTCGATGGTGGCATCAATAAAAATGGCTGCCACAACTTTTTCCTATGGGCATTAATGGGAAATATGATTTTATAACTAGTATGACTTCTTGATCCATATTAATGGTGTAGGCAGGTAAAGGTGAACAGCAAACTCCATGTTTGCTGTGCCCAAGGCTTGATTACTTGACTCTGAGTAGACAAAAGATGATTGCAGGGTGGAAGATATATATTTTCCTTGATTTGAGCCATAGACCCTCTTTACTTACAGATCAAAGTGCATAATAAATGTCCTTCCTTTTCTTATATTAGTAAAAGGTGAGCATTTAGTTGATGTCTTCATTTCTCCCTTCTCCATTCCTGATAGCTCTATGTGCTTTGTATTCTTTTTGGGTTATATTTCCCAGTCTCTTCCTCTAGGAGGAGAATTAAGCTATTTATTTAGCAATAGAAAACTAAGAAAAATATGGAGAAATGACAGTAAACTCTATTTCTGAGCCATAAACACTGGGCACAAATGTGTGCAAATGTCAGAGCCATTTTTCAAAGCAAAATTCTTCGAACATGGATCCAAACAAAGCACAGCTCTCAATTCATTTTGGCACCTCTTTGTAATTATCCTAAAAGAAAGACTACAAGAACACACCGCTGCTTTTGGAACAGTGTCCACCTGGGGCTTGCTGGTTTTCCCACAGAGTGAGACAGATGGGCTTTGAGATCAAATTAAATGGCTTTTATCTGTTGGGCTCATTAAAACGGCCCATTTGTTTGACTATTGCCTTGCCTGTCTTCCTTGTACAACACCTCCATTGATTCTCTGTGAGTTGAGAAGTAGCACAGATCTAGTCTATGCAGAAATGACTCCTCTATCTTCCAACCTGACCTTAAGAGTACACAATTAGCGCTATTCCTTTGGAATAAATGGCAACAGCTGGACAGTGCTCCAGAAGACCATGATTAAATGATGAGGGAGGGAAGCTCCAGTAACATAAGAATAAAAATAGGTAATTGTGTGCATACTATGTGCCAAACACTGTGCTAAAAGTGATTTATACATACGCTTTAATGCTTTAAACATAGTGAGGGTAGCATTATTATAGATGATGAAACTCAGACCTACAGAGATTAATTACCTAGACTTAGATTGAATGCAGTAGGTGGCAGTCAGGATTAGAACCTAGACAGGAAGAGTTGAAGCCCTGGGCTTCACAGCTCTGTTCTAGGTGTTTACATTATATATTATACTGTACAATATAGTGATGCCAACTTGTATAGATGGCTTACTTGGTACCGGGCAGTGTTCTGAGTTGTTTACATGAATTTACTCATTAAATTCTTACAATAACATATGAGATAGGTACTCTGACTAGCCCACTTTACAGTTTTATAGACTGAGATGAGAAGTTTAGTAACATTCAGTCATCAGAAAGGTAATATTGACAGGGCTGGAATATGAATTCCAAAAGTCTTGCTCCAGAAGCCGTGTTTTAACCACAGCCTCCCCTCATGTCACTGAATAACTAGTTTGAACCTTCCATCAAGGAGGAGATCAGAAGGTAAATTTGATTTGGAAAGCCAGACTCAGTCTCAGACTAGTCCAGAGGGTTCACAAAAAGATAACTTGTATGTGCAGGTGGACCTGTGACAGAGAGGGTGAGGGTGAACTAGTATAGAGGGGAAGGGTCAACAAAAATGGGGAGCATCCAATGGAGAGGAGCCCACTTGCAATAACCTCACAGCTCTGCCTAGGCAGGCATGATCCTTTGAGGGTGTTGAAAAAAACGAAGCGACTGTTGACTCTGGGCTTCAACTTTCCCTTCCTACCATCTGTGTTCCTGGTCCTTGTAAAAGACAGTGAAAGCCACCTTCGTGCCAGGTTTTCACAATGGCAAAAGCCTGAGTAAGTCAGGCAAAATAGGTCAACATTTCCCTTCACATTAGTTGTACAGAGCCTGACAAGGGGAATTGTGAACAGATGTTGGGTATCACACAGAGGGATCCAAAAGCATCTAATTAAACTCAAAGAAAAATGCAAGGACAGACAAGGAGGTGGTGTTCAGGGCTCATCTTAGCCCCAGGGAGACTCAGAAGTCAAGGGCCAATTTGAGAGAATGCCAAAATTATTCCTGCCCCAAAGCATCCATCCCAAACACATTTTCCTTCAATTGTGGGGTTGAGAGATACATGGATTCAAGCTAAAGGTATTATTCCTGGCTAATGTCAATAATGACTATGATACTTTATATTTGTATGGCATATAAAATTTACAAATGACTTTCTCCTCCATTGTATTATTTGATTTCCAGAACAGCCCTGGAAGCTAGTAGGACCAGTTCTCGTTTGCAAAGGAGAAAATTAAGGACCCTAGTCCCACTGCCAGTATCTGACAGAGCCAGAATTGGAATCCGTTTCTCAGGACTTCTGGTCTTAGGATACATGAGGCTAAACAGAACAATTTGGAGGGAGGGGGCAATCTGCTAATAGAGAGGATCATGCCACAAGTCAGGAGATAGGTATTGAAAGAAAGATGGTGGGAAGCTAAGGACAAATACTATTCATTTAACTTAAAATAAAGATGATGGAGATTCGTGGTGGTGTAGAAAAGGGAGGACTCACATTTATCTGGGCATTTATCGGGTCATATCATAGAAGGGTTTGAAAACTGGTGACTTTTGAGATGGGTAGAATTTTCTTAGGCAGAAATGGAGTGGAGAGAATTTCAAGGTGGAGGAGACAGCGTGAATGAATGTGAAGAGTTCTGCATGGCTGAAGAACAAGGAATTGCTCAGTTCAATTGTAGCATTGGATATATGAAAGGAAATAGCTGAAGCTAAAGCTGGAAAAATTTGGGGATAATATCATAGATGCCTTTGATATCAAGATAAATAGTTTGGTCTTAATTCATTAGGCCGCAGAGAGTCAAAAATAGTTTATAAACATGGAAAGTAACACAATGTCTGCCCCTGGGTTTGTTGTGAGATTTCAAAAGTGCTTTGTAAAAATATAATATAAGGAGTTAATATAATTAAATTCATTCATTTAACAAGTATTTACTGAGGGCCTGTTATGCATTAGGCATGGTCTAAGCGGTTGGCATTCATAAATAAATAGAACTTATCACTATGCCTGAAAAGCTCATGGTCTATGAAGAAAATGAACATTTAAATAAATAATTACAACTAAGTACTCTGAGGGAGGTGTACATATGGTGCTGTGAAAGTACAGAAGGAAGATTTAATGAACTCTTCCTAGAAGAGTCACAGGGGAAATGATATTTGAACTGAATCTTGAATAATCATAGATCTAAATGTAAGAGCTAAAATTATTAAACTTCTAGAAAAAAACATAGGTGAATATCTTTGAGACATTGGGTTAGACAAAGTTTTGTTAGAACACTCACCAAAAAAACACAAACCATAAAAGAAAATGATAAAATGGACATTATTAAAATTAACTTGATGTTGCTGCATGACTTCTAAAGTATGTTAGGAAACACCCTATGACGACTGCCAGTCTCTCTTGAGACACTCTCTTGAGCCACCACCATGAGAGCCTCAGCTAGTCTGAGGCTACCACCTGGAGAGACCACATGGAAAAGAACTGAGAGAGAGAAGCAGAGGCCCAGCTGTTTGAGTCTTCCCAGGCCAGAAGCCAGATGGCCGAGTGAAGACCCCAGTACAAGCCACTGTCTGACTGCAACTGCATGAGATGAAATCGCACAATGCCTAGCTGAGCCCAGACAAACCCCCATATTTGTGAGCAAAATAAATGTTTGTCATTGCTTTTAAAAAATTTAACTTGAAAGCTGAGAAAATGAAAAAACAAGCCATAGACTGGGAGAAAATATTTCCAAGATATTTATCTGAAGAGAAGGCTTATATCCAAAACATAAAAAGAGCTCTTACAACTCAATAATAAGAGAAACAATTCAATAAAACAATGGGGAAAAAATTCAGCACTCTACAAAGATATGCAAATAGCCAGTAACCACAAGAAAAGATGCTCAACATCATTAGTCATTAGGGCAATGCAAATTAAAACCACAATGAGATACCATTATACACCCACTAGAATGGGTACAATTAAGAAGACTGATCATACCAAATTGTGGTGAGAACGTGCAGCAACTGGAATCCTTATGCATTGCTGGTAGGAAGGCAAAATGTTAAAGCCCATTTGAAAATAATACGGCAGCATATTATAAAATTAAAAATACACTTACCATATAACCCAACAATCCTATTGCTGGTGTATTTTCCCAAGAGAAAGTAAAATATGTCCAGACTTGGATATGAATGTTCACAGTAGCATTTTTTCCATAACATAACATTGTGTGTGGGGATGATGTGTGGGAGCCCTGTATGATGTTATGCATGTTTGTTTTGTAAGTTCACAGTGTTTACTGAACATTTATAGTTTATGTATGTTCATGTATGAATGATATACTTCAATAAATTATTTAAAAAAATAAAAAAATTTAAAAAATTAAAAATAAAAATAAAATAAAATAAAATAAAAAATAAAAAACACAACCCAAACATCCATCAATAGTTGAATGAATATGTACACTGTAATGTATCTATACATGAACTACTTCTCAGCCAAAGGGAACAAAATATTAATACACTCAACACCACAGATGAATGTCAAAAGCATCCCAAGTGAAAGAAGTCAAACTGAAAGTACTACATATTTTATGATTCTGTTCATATGAAGTTCTAGAAAAGGTAAAACTAGAGTGACAGAAATCAGATCAGTGCTTTCCTGGGACTAAGATTGACTGCAAAGGAGCATGAGTAAACATTTTTGGGTGATAGAAATGTTCTATATCTTAATTTTTTTTTAAAAGGTTTTATTTTATTTATTTATCCCCCATCCCCCTCATCGTTTGCGGTGGCTGTCTGTGCTCTGTGTCCATTTGCTGTGCGCTCTTGTGTCTGCTAGTCCTCTCTTTAGGAGGCACTGGGAACCAAACCTGGGACCTCCCATGTGGGAGAGAGGTGCTCAATCACCTGAGCTCCCAGGTTTGTTGTGTCTCTCATTGTCTTTCCTCTTTTGTTGTGTCATCTTGCTGTGTCAGCTCGCTGCACCAGCTCGCCTTCTCCAGGAGGCACCAGGAACCAAATCCAGGAGCTCCCATGTGTAGGCAGAAGCCCAATCGCTTGAGCCATATCCACTTCCTTCTATATCTTAATTTTGGGTGTGGCTATATGACTGTATATAATTGCCAAAATTTATCAACCTATCCACTTGGATGCATTTTATTATGTCAATTTACTAATAGATTAATTTAATCACTGATTTAGTAATTTATTAATGCAATTATTTTTCCAGTTCAATAAAGCTGGAAAGAAAAAAAGTTAACGAGCAACATTCTGAGAAGATGGATCAGTAATTTCTTTGTTTTTAATTTTGCTAAATCATACCATAAAAAAACAGAATAACTAGGATAGCAAAACCCAATTCCCACAGACATCTACAAAAAACAAGATGGCAAAACATCCCATGAACACCACTCATGTTAGATTAAGACCCACCCTACTCTAGTTTGCCTTCATCAAAACTAAGATCTTTAAAGGCCCTATTTCCAAATAAAGTCATATTCACAGGAATGGAGATTAGGATTTGAACATGGCTTTTGGGGGAACACAACTTAAGACCAAAACTAATGTCTTAAGAGACACAGGAATGGGAAAGGAGAAAAAAATGTTTAAGTTAAAAAGAAATGAAAATAAAAGTAAGAGATGACTATGGACAGATAGAGAAATGGAAGCTGCAGAAGATGGGTAGAGATGACCTGACTGGTGTGGAATAAGAGTCTCCAAAGAAGAAACCAAAGCAATGGACTCAAAGCACACACTATTCAAAGACGCTATCTGAAGTGACAGATAATAAGTAAATAAGCAAGTAAGTAAGTAAATAAAACACTTCAAACTACATATGGAAAGGATATACTGCATACCTGAGAAAATCTAGAACAGTCAATATCGAGTCAAAAACACTATCAGAGAATACAAGCAAAAGACCAAGTTACTTAGGAGAAAAAAGTCATTTTGCCATCAAATATTTCAACAGCAAAATTTATGTTCCAAAACAATAGAGTAAAATATTTAAGAAACTCAAGTGTAGTCAAATTAATCTTCCCACATAAAAACCACAAACTGTTATCAATATGAGAACTCAATGAATATTGAGCTTGTCTGGAGGATTCTACCAGATAATGAGCTTCAGACAACCAAAACAACTGGAGAGAGAGCAATATAAGGACAGGGAGTGAGCATTAAATATACGTTTATCTGTAGAACTAGAACTACATGATGGTTATAAATGTGAAAGTATAGTATGTAATGGCTTCATGCTCTTACAGTGTAGATACAGCACAGCTAGCAAAACCTGGAGAGCCCGAAGATAGACCAAAAAAATAAATAAATAAATAAGGGGGACTTCTGGCTTCCTGTCCGACCTGTAAAGAGTTTGGAAGTTATCACTCCTATCCCCACAAGACAAAAGTTGCAAAACTGAAAATCAACAACTCTTTTTAGATCTATTAGAGAATTGAGGTCACAGGGCAAACCGCTACCCCCAAAACTGGAAAGACAGGCAGATCCAAAGAATCACAGTTTACCTGGAGCTGAAACTGCCTCTGGAGCCAACTTCCGGTAAGAATGCTTAGAGGGTAATTGACTAATTGCTGGAGCCTGAGTCTGGACTAGCTGAAGAGATTAAAAACTCCTGGAGGCCCAGCTTTCAGGCTCCCCCCACCTACCCACCTCTGTGAGTTTTACCTTCAGGAGCCCCACCAGGTTCTCACTGTGAAGATCCGAGGGAAAAAATCCCCTCTTGCTTCTGGCAAGGGTAGGGCGAAAGGAACTTTTTTGAAATATGCCGGGAGCTTTCTGTTCCCCTTTAAAAGGGCCTGCCCTGAAGGGAAACGATCTTCCCAGAGCCTGTACAATGTGGGGGGAGGGAAATATCAAACACCAGCCCCCTCTGCCTTCTTGCCTCACCTAAAGAAGAAAATAGAAATATAAAATATAAATATTATATAATAGAAATAGAAAATATAATAAGTTCACTCTCTGCCTTATAATTAAAGAAAATGTTTAACCAACTCTAAATACACTCTATTTTTAATGCTGAGAGCTTAAAATAACTTTTTAAAGTAAAGTCCAAGACAGACAATGTCATCTTTCTCTGATATTTAAGTTGTCTCTGACCTGCCTAATAGGATTCTAGGCATTTGTTCCTGTCCAGGTCTTCTTCCCTATCTCTCGTCAGTAGTATATGGATTTTGATCATTTACTCTAAAATGTGAACTTGAAAAATGTTAAGCAGATCGTGGGAAAAAAGTGATTTACTAAAAGTTGCTCTTTAAAACTCATTGTTGTTTTGAATTAGTTGCTAAATACAGAATGATAGTTCAATGCAGAATTCTAAATAATCCAAATAAAATACCAAGTTACAGATTAATATGAAATGTAATATTCTTGCACAGGTAATGTGGTATTGCATATGTTAAAGTATAATCAGAGTATTTTAGTTTCTGGATTATCACAGGAATCCTGCACTAATCACCTTCAAGAATTAATATATCATTGGTGCAAAGAAAACAAAAGCTAAGTATACCATAATTACTACAGGGACATCTCTATTGAAATATTATTGTATATAATAAATGACTATTTTGAAAGCTTTCTTAAACTGTGCTTTAATCATGTTTGTCTCCATTAGCCTCCAAGTTAATTAAATAGGCAAACCAGCTTGAGACAAGGAAATTGATTTTCTACATAGGACACTCTCAACAGAGTAGCAGACATAAGAAAAGGATCAATTTTTCTTCATGGCGTGCAAATTAAGCTGTGTTCAGAAAAAAAAAAAAATAACAAAATCCCTGTTCCCTTGTTCCATTCTGTTCTTTTGTTCCTTAGTGATATGTTAATCAAGTAAATATAGCAGGAAGGGAAAATACATCCGAATGTTCCTTGTACCTTTCACTTTGGGGTAAGCAAAGAAATCTCCTGTCTCATTAGAGAGAGTCTCAGACTGCTCATTCCAGCATTCTCCGTAATGGAGCCTGGGCATTGGGACCTGGGGATCTCAGCTCCTTTCTGCCCACCAAGGAATCCTAGGAGCCATCTATATAGTGTGGACCAAAAACAAAAGAAGAAAATGTGGCTTGTGTGTTGGGTTCTCTATTTTAATAAAGTCAGTCCACTCCTTTGCCCTCCTTTTCATTACACTCTCCCCATCTCCACCCCACCGCCCCTAAGTATGCTAGGGTCTCATTTGCATTTGCATCTCAAAGAGAAATCAAGAGGACCCACATTTGTGTTTGTAAGGCTAGAGGAAATATAGCTGTGGCACCCCTAGTTTGAACTCCTTGACACGGGGTTTCATTGTTTTAGGGACTTCATCAACTTCTATTTATAAACTAGAATAAATGAATGGACGGCTTTCTGCTATGATGCTTAACTGAAAATCAAAAGGAGAATATTGTGGATTTTGATGCTGAGAAGGTTGTTCTTGGATGGAAGGCGAAGGAAAGGATTTCTCCTACCCCCTTTGCTTATATTAACGCGATGACCTAGTAAAGTTCTCTATATTCCAGAAGATGTGTCAAGGTTCAGTTATCATAGAGTAGTAGTCACTGTAGCGTGTGCCATCCCTGAGATAATTTTGTGTAAATATGAATATATTCTTTATTCATCTCCCACTGAATTGGAATAACACCAAGACTTTTATCATTGATGAAAGTGTTATTATTGTTTCATGAGAGAAGAATTAGCTAATAAATGAAGTTCAAGCAGGAGCTTTTTTTTTTTTTTTTTTTAAAGATTTTATTTATTTATTCATTTATCCCCCCCTTGCTGCTTGTGCTCACTGGGTCAGCTAACCACGCCGTGCGGGCGGGCTTGCCTTCACCAGGAGGCCCCGGGAACCGGGCCCGGGGCCTCCCATATGGTAAACGGGAGCCCTACTGATTGAGCCACAGCCGCTTCCCAAGCAGGAGCTTTTGAGTAATACCAGCAAACTGTTTGCCCACACTTGGCAATTCTAAATCTGTACACAGGGAACAGCACACTCTTATAGATGTAAAGATCTGAGTTGGGAGGGATTTCAGAGTAAAACTGTGTGTTGATCCTTACAATAGCCTTACTCCAGGTTATTGTATTCAAATATTGCGCAGTAATAGCAGGTTCTTGGGTCTTAAAGCTCCAAAGAAAAAATCCAATTTAGGACATACAACACTAATTTTGCTTAGCATACTTTCCCAAGGCTGTCATCCACCACTGCTTCTCGAATCAGGGGATTACTGGACATAAGTGAGATCAGAGAGTCATCCTGGTGTCCCGGGGGTAGGAGAAGCACACTGCTCCATTCTCCCTCTTCCAGTTTTCTCTCCACATGTAGCTAGCACGTGGATCTGATTTCTATCACTAATGCATTTTCATTTTTTTGAAATCAACATCCACCTCTGGTATACTATATTTAGACTCAGTGCCCTAAGCACAATGGGCACTGAAATCCTTTGAGTTGAAGGACATGGCTTTGGTGGAAAGAAAAGCTTTCACGATTCCCTGGATTTTCAGGATATTCCAAAATGGAGGAGGAGGAGAGCTATTTGGCTTGTAGCAAATTAGTCAGGTGTGTTCTCTACACCGAGCAGGAATTCTCTAGAGCTGGAAGTCCATGCTTAATTGAGTATATCCCAGAATCTTGAAGTTTCATTCAGGAAATAAGGAGAGGCTGAGTAAAATAAAACCGGGAGAGATCAGAGCCAAGCTGAGTTCAGTGGAGCAGGGAGCTGAGTGCCTGCCAAGTTTCTATACTCCCCTCCCAGCGCTGGGTTCCCGTTCTCCCTCTTGTATTCTGGGCAAGGACACTTGGAATGGCCCTCACTTCATTTCTGCTCAGCCACCCCTGATTTCCTTCTTGCTGCAGAAGTAGAAAAGCGATTGCCAGATCAGATTCTTACCTGAAGTCTCTGTTTTTCCTGGTGAATATGATCCATGGGGACTCCTGCACAAAATCCCCACCTGACTTCGATGGCCACAGCTCCTTGGAGGAATCTGAGGTCTGCTCCTGCAGCTGGGCTTTTGGATTTGTTCCACTTAGAATCAGTCCAGAAGGAGGCTCCTATAAGCTGGGTACATATTTCCAGCTCTTGGGATATTTTCTTGATCGCTTGCCTCTGCATCCTCTCAGTAGGCTCATGTGGGCTATGTTTACACTGGGTTCGGTTGCTTGCATTCAGACATGGTTGTTTTTAAAAAGTTTTCTCCAAATATAATGGAATCTCACGATTAAATCTGAAGCCTATGCCATGGATCCGTCTGTGTGGTAATATGACTCTCAGCACATTTATTTTGTAACTACACAAAGTCTTTTGTTTTCCAACACAGATGGCTCCTTTCACTTAGGAGCCTGGCTCCTCCCATACCCCCCTCCCCCACTTAGGGTTCCTAATTTAATTGGTTTGAGGTGGGGCCCTGATATGGGCCTTTTTTTTCTCTTAAGTTCCACAATTATTTTAAAGATCAGTGAAATGTGTATCTTTTTAGTATACATGTTATGTAGTCTATGCTAGGTCAGAAGATCCCTGAAGGCCAATTCCACATCTTCTGTTTTGTGTGTATGTCCTCCAACTTGGCCTTGACACAGTGTTTAGCCCATGGTGGCTGCTCAATTTCATGTTCATGGTTGATGGGTACTAAAGCAAGAGAGCGATGACTGGGGTTTGTGTCCAGGCTCTGAAAGCCAGGACCCCTGTGACACTGGGCAGAACACGGAGCCTCTTGGGGAGTCAATTTCCTCGTCTGTCAAATGTGAATGATTTCCTTCTTGAACAGTCATTCAACAAATATTTATGAGCATCTATTCTGTTCCAGGTACTGAGGACACAGTGGTAAATGACCAAGACAGAAAAAGCCCCTGTCCTTATAGAACTCATATTACAATGAGTGCGAAGAATAACAAACAAGCAAATAAACAAAAATTCAAAACAGAATAGAGGCTTAAGTAGTAATAAGTACCAAAAAGAAAAATAAAGCACAGTCAAGTGTTGGAGAGCAATACATTGTTAGGTGAGAGTGGGGTGAGGTTATTCAGCTGAGTGGTCAGGAAAGACCTTTCTGGGGAGGGGACATTTGAGTAGAGACCAGAATGACATGAGAAGCGAGCCAGGCAAAGATCTAGAGGGAACTCCCTCTGAGCAAAAATCCTACAAGAATAAAGGCCCTGAGGCAGGAATGAACTAGGAGTGGTCAAGGGCTAGACAGAGGTCAAGGGTGGCTGCAGCGGCCTTCTTTGTAGATGTCTTTAGCCTTTGACTTAAAGGGTCACGTAGATTTAAGTTTTGAAACTATCAAAATTTTAGTGCGTTTAAGGGAAATGTAAGTTACCTGCAGGCAAAATATATCCAATATTCAGGGTAGCAGGAAAGTAAAAGAAAACCAAAGCATCGTTATCATTGGGTCAACCTCTCTACTTGTCAAGATAGTAATATTTTACTTTGGAACCTGAAGGAATGTTTGCTCCCAAACACAGAGATAAATAATATTTACTGCTCTCCTGCTCGCTTGTGTGATGAAAAGGTCCATTCAGGCACTCCCCTGCTTCTCTCTTTCCCTTTGATTTATCACTTTCCCAAGAAAGTTCTATGAACTTCTCAGAAATCCAGGATTAGGAGCAAGGGCCAGTCCTCTGGACCTGGCATCTGGGATACTGATACATAACTGTTCAAGTCTCTGTTTCTAGCTGAGAAGCTGAACAGCATTATTTTGTTGCTGTCTTGCTCCTTGAATCACTTTTTTTTTTAGATGTCATGGTTTTATTTCTACAGTTCAGCTACCAGAGTCCATTTATAGTTCAGAAATTTGGGTCCCAATTATAGGAATCTTAATTGCAAAACCTTGAAATTAGAATGTAAGCCCCCAAAAGAACAATGCTTGATGAAGATGATAATGGTGGTGGCAATGATGATGATTAAAGTATCCATGAGGGTCTCCTCTTTTTCGTGGGCCACCTGGCTCTAGCAGTACAGGTTAAATATTTATAAGAATAACAATAATAACAATAACACAGGATAAAATTAATTTCATTTTCATCTCTGTTCTAAGTGAATGTGTTGTCAAAGTTGATCCCAACAATCCCCTTATACACTAGATACTGTCATGCTCATTTGCAGAAAACTGAGTCACATAGAGATTGGCCAGTTGTCCAAAGTCACAGAAGAAGCAATTGAATTAGGCCTCAAACCCCAACCATTCTGGTCCCAAAGCCTGAGCTCATAGTCATATCACTTGCTTACATGAAAAACACCTATTTATCTTACAAAATAGGCTCAAGTGTCTACTCTCTGTGAAACCTTCCCTTAGCTCCGCTTCATCAGGTGTAAATACTGTAGTACCATTGTACCACTGCACCACTGTACCTTGTGAGTGCCTATTCTGTGTCAGCCATTGTTCTTAGTGCTGCACTTATATAATCCTTATAAAGTTTGGCTGCCTCTTGACCAGGCAATAAAATGGTTTTATTCCAAGTCCTACACTCTAAAATTAAATTGTAGTTTTAGTTTTTATTGTATGCTCTCTAAATACGCCAGAGGGGGAACTGAATTCATAACACACAGCAGTGCTTCTTAAAATCCTTCTTTTCCTCCTTGCCCTTCCCTCCAAGCACCCTCCCACTTGCCTCCATACAACAAAGCAATGCAAGAGAGCAGCCTCCAATCTCACATCTTCCAAAATTCTTTACACTCTCTCCCCAAAACCAAACTCAAGCTGGCTTTTGTTCTCTCTCTCTCTCTCTCTCTCCCTCTGCCCCTTCTTCCCTCTTCTTCTCCTTCTCCCTCTCCCTCTCTTTCCTTCCCTCCTCTTTCCAAATCCAGTTTTTCTTCCTAGAGTAGCTTTCCAGTATACATTAATCTATTTGTTTTGGGTTTCTTTTATCTCGCCAGTTCTACTTAGTCAAAAGGGTGAAAGCTTAATCAACTGCCATCACCACAGAGGCAGTGGCACCAGCAACAAGGGAACGTTCTTAGAAGAAAAGGAGAAAAGAAGACAATGGCCATTTATATGTTTATATTTTGCTCTTGTCATATACATTTTCTCAATTCATTATCACCACTCAGAGACAAGTTTAAGTTTTTGCCACTTTCAGATAAAAAAAAAAGTAAGGATCAGAAAGGGCTAACTCATTTACCCAAGGGGATAGGGTAAATTAATGCAGATCAAGAATTTTAATCCAGGCTGAGGAAATGAAAGACCCAACAGTGTATGTGTTGCCTTCAACCTCCCTCAAGGGCACAGTGTCCTCTAGAGCAGGGATCAGCAAACTATGGCCCATGGGCCAAATCCAGCCCATCATCTATTTTTGTAAATAAAGTTTTATTGGAACACAGCCATGTTTGTTCATTTATGTATTGTCTACAGCTGCTTTTGTGCTGCAACACAGAGTTGAATAGTTGTGACAAAAGACTGTATAGCCCCCAAAGCCTAAAATATTTACTATGTGGCCCTTTACAGAAAAAGTTTGCAGACTCATGCTCTAGAAGACCCTCACAGCTCCTCTAACAGTTACCTGGAACAAGCCAACTCACCAAAAGTCAATTTGCAGGCTCTTTACCATATTTGCTATCCATAATTACCAATCCACCAAAAATATATTTGTTTTAGCTATTTTTATGATTTAGAGCAATTTATGTTGGAGGAAATAGTTTAACAGCTTTTGAATCTTTCTGCAAAGTTTTAGTTTCTTTGCTTTCATTTTGTCTTTCTAATTAATATGTTCAGGAATGTTCAGTTTTTCATTGCCCTTACTTCCTATTGTGTTAGCTGGAGGGTTCTGGGGCAGACAGAGTAGACCCTGAGCCTGGGGAAGGCAGAGAAGAGAGTCAAGTCAGGGTACAGCCTGGGCTGCAATCGTGGGACGGGGCAAACCTGGGAGGCAGAAGGAAAGAGACCAATATCAGAGAGATTAGAGACCCTGTGGTTGTGAGAGAGTATGACAGAACAGAACCCTGGAATCCTAGCTCCTCCCAGCCTTATTGGGCCCTACCATTCCATCTGATACTAATTGCTGTCAACCTACAAGTAGTTTAAAAATAATTTGGTAAATTTGTTAAATATGGCTAATTGGTCATTCAATGACTATCTATTGCAAACTGGTTTCTGGAAAGTTGGTATTTCAGTGAACAAATTCACTCAAGAAATGTTTATGGAGCATCTACTTGTGCCAGGTACTCTTGGGATTTATCAATGAAATCATAAAGATCCCTGTACTCTTAGAGGTTACATTCCAGCAAGGGGAGAGAGATAATAAACACTAGTTATAATAAAAAAAGTAAATTTTATGGTATGGTACCTTAGAGAGAAGTGCTAAGGGAAAAGAGAATCAGCAGTGTAAGGAGGGTTGAGAGTACAAATGGTGGGGATGTGAATTTACATAGTGTGACTAGGGTAGGCCTTATTGAGGTGATACTTGAGCAAAGACTTGATGAAGTGAGGAGAAAGGCACAGGGATATCTGGGAAAGAACATTCCACGCAGAGGGAACAGTCAGCGCAGTGCAAAGACCCTGACGTGGGAGCAAGCCAACATATTTGGGGAGCAACAAAGAGGACAGTGGGTCTGGAGTAGAGAGTGAAGGAGGGACTAGTGAAGGAGGATTCCACCTAAGTGAAATGTGGAGTCATGGAAGATTTGGAATAGCAACGTGACATAATATGATTTATGTTTTGAAAAGGTTACTGCAGCTGCTGTTTTGATGATAGACTCTGAGATAGCAAGGGAAGGAGCAGGGACACCAGTTAGGAGACCACTGCAGACATCCAAATGAGAGGTGATGGAGATTGAAGACATTGGCTGGCAGTGGAAAGATGAGAAGGGATCAGATTCGGCTGCCTGTATACTGAAGTAGAGCCAAAAGTACTTCCTCTTAGATTGGAAATACTAGACAATAGTTCAAGTTTTGAGCCTAGCAACTGGAAAAGACTCCACATACCATGGAGAAAACTCCAGGTAGAGCAGGTTAGTGTCCATGTCTATTAGACATCAAAGTAGAGTTATTTTGTAGGTTATTGGATATAAGAGTGTGGAGTTAATACAAGGTCCTGCCTAGAGAGGCAAATTTTATTGTCTGAAATATAGCCCATGTCATTTCTTTGTTTCTTTTTCTAGACTGTAAATTCTTCGATGGCAGGATTCTGTCTCACTCAACTTTTTATTCTCTAGCCCTTAACATGGTGTCAGTAGCATAATAGATAACACTGTATTTTACTTATGTTTAAAGATGCTACATGAATGAATGAATGAATCAAGCCAATTTTTGTACTTGGAGAAAGGAACATTTTCCTACTGTGGAAGGGAGACCATCTCAAATTGTTCCATTTGCCTTTAATGGTATTCAAGAAGCTTACATGTTCAAATAGGTATCATGGTAAAGGCTCAAAAATGACCTTTAGACTTGGCAGCATGCCATCTTTTCCATCATTATAGTTGTATGAAGAGACAATAAATACATTGACAGCTCTAGTTCTTCTTGTTATTCCCTATATAAGAGGATGACTCATATTGATCAAAGAAGAGTTGTCAATTTCCAGATAAGATGGATGATCAGAGAAACTTAATTTCTCTCCCATAAAGGGTAGGAATAGTCATCCATCTGGAATAAACTCTATAGTTGACAAACTATGTGAAGAGAAAAATAATCATTATAGGAAATAGATTAGTTTATTTAAACTTAATTTAAAAACAGAAAAAAAATTGTCAATATCATCCACAGTCTACGAATTAAGTATATTTTCACAGGTTGCTAATACTTTTTGAGCTGAATAATATCTCAAGGCTATGATTTATTTAAACTTGCAAATGTCTAAATAAATTAATACTAATGTTAATATATTATCACCTTTAATTTCCATATCATATTTGAGAAAGTGGGTGGAACAGTTAGGTGGATACAACTGAAGTGCCTGGACACATGGGATTTATTACCTTCCCGAAAACTCCCCAGTTTGTCACTATAATCTTTTTTGTTGAGTTGTGATAAATGAGGATGAATGATCCATTCTAAGATCTCTGTCTCCTTAAAATCCATGAAGTAGAACAAAACATACATACACACATAAAAATACACAAAGACCTATTAATGAAAGTTCATAATTAATAAGATAATTTCATTTAAAGGGGACATTATAACTGGATTTTAGATTTCCAGAACACTTAGCGCACATTAAGTTCAGGTTATGTATTACTGAACAGAAAGATGAAGAGCAGGATTTACTTAAGCTGACTCATTTTAAAACTGTATATCAGATGTGAATGAGGAGAGAAAATTAAAAAATTATCCCTGTAAGAATTCCAGGCCCCAAACAAAATGTATGTGAACATTCAAGCTTTAGAGGTTTAATTGCATGTGATTAAAAGAATGTTTATTTAATTTTCTGAATAGGTAATATTTACATGTAAAACTGTATAAGGTATTTTTAAAATTCTCCCCTGACCCCATCTTCCACAGGCCCAGGTCCTAAGTTTTTATCCCTCTCAACAGGTAAACATTTCATATAGTCATCAGGAACACATTAAAGTTATAAATTTACCCTACGAGAGAATTAAAACTTATATGGTATAGAACCTTTTTATGCAAGAACAGGTAATATCTTTTAATTTGTTCAAATTGACTTTTGTGTTCTTGCATATTTCCAGTTTATTCTTTTTTCTATTGATAATAGGAATGTTATTTTTTCATTATATTTTTGTATAAATAAATGTTATTGATTTCTACATATTAATTTTATACTTTGCTACCTTACTCAATTCTTAATATTTGTAGTAGACTTTTCAGTTGATTCTCTTGAATTTTCCAGGTAGATTGTCATATCATTCACAAGTATGTAAAACGGTACTATCGCCTTTCCAATTTTTATAGCTCTAGTTTATTTATTTTGCCTAATTGCCTTGGCATCTACCTGTAGTACAATGTTACATGCTAATGGTGATGTGGGCACCCTTGTCTTGTTCCTGACATTAGTGGTAATCCTACTAGTGTTACCCCATTAAACATAATTCTTGCTTGTGCATATATATTTTCCATCAATTAGTATTATTGAATATTTTATCAATAATTTATGTTGAATTTTACATTATCTTTTTAGCATAACAGTAAATGATCATGTAATTTTTCACATTAAATTCCAGACTGAAATGGTTTTGCAGAAGACTTCTAGTGTACCTTGAAAGAGCAAAGAATTCTAATCCAATTTAGTCTGCTCTAGAACCTAGTATATGAAAGAAAAATTTCTAAGAATATGGATGCAAAAATGCAATGTGGCAAAACATTCAGCAAGGCATTAAAAATAATAAATTGTGACTGTGTCTTGGCAAGTTAGTACAGGGGTGATTTTTGTGAATTTCCCATGGGTACTTGCAAACAAGGCATATTCTTTATTTATACAGTTAAAAAATATCAATTAGATCTTCCTCATTAATTATGTCATTTAGGTCTTCCATTTGCCCTTCAAATCTCAGTTTACTGGTCATTTCCTCAGTGATGTCTTCTCACACCACACATATCCTAAGTCTAGATCGGCTCCTTTCTTCTCTGCTCTTCCTGTACTACTTCCTGCTATTTTAACAATTTTACACTATATTATACCTGTTTATTTACTCATCTAGACATTCAAGATCCTTTGGAACAGGGACCATGTCTTGTACACTGTTTTATGCTCGGGAACTGACAGCTCTTGACACACAGAAAGTCCTTGGAATCATTTGCTGAATGAATGGATGAATATATCCATAACTTTTCCTTCTTTAGAATTCCCCTTAGAGAACAGGGCCAGAGAAAGGGAGGGAGACACAAGGAAGAAAATATTAAGAATAGATGGGAGGAGTCTGGCAAGTGGGCCTTCTAAACAAGTCCTATCATTTCCATCCAGACATTGGCAGCCTACCGTGTTCACACCCAGATGTGGGTCAGTAGCATACCTCGGCCCAAGAAAACCAGGAAAAATAATGAAGTAGCTAGTGTTCATTACTAGCATTTTCTACCTCCTTACTCCTGTACCCTGGCCCTCATGAGACCACTAATCTCATATGATTACGCTGATTCCCATTTTCAAAAACCTTCTCACCCCTTCTTTCCCTTCTGCAATAAAAATTCCAGTCAATCAGACCAGTCTCAGTTGAGTATTGGTTTTATTAAAGTAATTTGCAATGAGTTGTGACTGACTCTATTGACTTAATTTTTCAGGTCAATTGTTCATCCCCAAATGGGATCCTGTTATTCTAAATAAATCTTGAGTCAGTTGCTACTTATCTCTTCTCACTTGGTGCTTCATTTCCATGCCTAATTATGCTTTTTGGAATGCATTGAACCAGCATAAGTTGAAGCAGATAGCCATACAACAACCTTGTCCTTTTCTCATCTGAAAAATTTGATTAGCTAAATTTCCTAAAAGGTCACCACAGCTCTAAAATTCTATGACCGCTACTCTATCATCTAGCCTTTGCAAATGACTCTGAATAACTCTAGTCACCACTGGAGAATTAGAGGGGACAAACAAGGCAAATATTGAACTCATAGTAAATCTTCAAATGTGGGGGGATTTTTGCGTAGTACGTCTTTGACCATCCATAACAATGAGGCATGGCACAAATAATCTTAACAGCGAATAACATAAAAATCTGTTGTCAAGGATCAAAGACTCATAAAAGAGTGGGGAAGAGTATCATCCAGTCCAAACCCTTTCCTGTGGCATAAATGTCCTGGAAAGAGGTGTTGAAGGAAGAATCCTCGTTAATCAAATATTCCAATTAACTATTAGAGCCAAGACACTAGGAGAACTAATGTTGGAAGAATTAGAGCACAATAAAAATATTTCAAGGGGTAAAACTAGAGTGAATACATGATGGGTGTCCAGTGGGTAAAAAGGCTGGACCAAGAATCCAGTTCCAGACCTGGCTTTGCTCTTAACTGGTTGTTCCACATTGGGGCCAGTCTCTCAATTTCTCTGACCTCAGAATCTGCAGATAGAATGAGTTATATTTTAAAATATGTTTGACAGACCAGTGTACAGGACACAGCATACATAATATGCATGTTGGCAATGTGCTTCAGAATGTTAGAGAAACTTGGGCAAAATTATATAAACTTAGTATTTTTATAATGTTACTCATAAACAAAATGCCTTCAAAATTATTGGCCTGAGTCATAGCATTGGATAAACCTCAACAAAAGCTTATGAAAAAGATCAAATCCAATTAAGAATTATAAGAGCACAAATGAATCTCTAAAACAGCATTTGAGAGAATATATGGTTTACATCCTGTTTATCTAAAATTCCACGGGAATAATTTTGTCCCGTTTTCTGAAAATGAACAGTTTGGGATTTAAAGGCAAACCTGAATGATTTCAGGCTTAAGGGTAATTTTAAACCAAGAGTCATAGCAGGAAAATTAGGCCCTCACTGATAGCACTGATTTCAAATACAGCAGTTGCCCCGATCTCTTAAATGCGTCTATCCAAGAAGTCACACGAGACTGGCTCCTACATTTAATGTTAATGAAGATCCTAAATTGGATGAAACTATTAATTAATCTAACTAATTTGCAGTACTCAAGGCATCGACTCTAATGGCAGGAGACTTGCACATGAGGTCAACTCCAGCAAGAGGATGAGAGTTAACATGTTTGAGCACTTACAGCTTAGGCCCAGTTCTTTTTTTTTTTTTTTCAAGGAGGTACTAGGGATTGAACCCAGAACCTCATACATGGGAGGCAAGCACCTCATACATGATGACATGGAAAGAAAAAGATGGTCTACATCTGCTCCCCTAGGCCCAGTTCTAATCACAATCCACTTCTTATTTCATATGTATCTCAATCCTTCCAGAAAACCTTTGAGGTAGGCTCTCTGTCTAGAGATATAGTTAGACAAGCAAATAGATGATGGCCATGCACTCTATTAGTGCTGGGTAGAGTCGTGGCCAGACCCAAAAGGACCTGTGTTGGGCTCTGAGGGTCCCAATCCTACCTTGTCTCTTCCTAGCTGTACACTTTGGACAAGATACTTCATCACTCTGTGCCTCAGACGTCTCATCTGAAAAATGGGGATAATAATGGAGCCCACCTCATAGGAAGGCAGAATTTGAATCTTAATTATCTTTGTGTATCTCCCAGCATCTCACATTTCAGAAGTATATTGATTGACAGATGAAAATGTTCAATTCATTTTGGGCATATAATGACAACAAGAACTTAAATGACAATTTGTTTAAGTGATTCAAGAATAAACCCTTACAATGGAATATTGGAGAGTATGAATGATTCTGTTTTACTTTCTATATTGATCAAAATATAGAGAAAATTTATTAATTCAGACTATTTTAGGTAATGTGGAGCTTAGATTGTAATCTATGATTAGAGCAGAAGTTCAGCAAATTTTTTTTGTAAAGGGCCAGAAAGTAAATGTTTTAGACTTCCTGGGCTGGAAGGTATCTATTCCAACTCTTCCATTCTGCCTTTGTAAGTAAAGAAGAAAGAGCCGTAGAAAATATGTAAATCCCCGGGTGTGGGCTGTGTTCTAATGGAATTTTCTTTACAAAAGCAGTTAGTGGGACAGATTTGGCCCATGGGCAGTAGTTTGCCAACCCTGGACTAAAGCACAGATAAACTGATTTTGAGTAGCTACTTTATACATGTTCAAGCAGGGAACCTACATGAAGAAATGGATTAAAAAGGAATATATTAGGATTCTTGTTCTCTTAAACTGATTCATTATTTTCCCAGCTACCTTGCCTATTAATTTTCTTAACTGGATGCTCCTGTTTTCAAAGTAAAAAAAATAAACCATTAAATCTTACTAAATTCTGCATTCATGAGGCCCAAAGTCAGGAACTTATCTCTCTCTCTCTCTCTCTCTCTCTCTCTCTCTCTCTGCTCTAAGGCACTATATATTAATTATCTATTGCTGCATAACAAATTGCCCTAAAACTTAATGGCTTAAAACATTTTTATCTCACAGTTTCTATGGGTCACGAAGGCTGAAATCAAGGTGTAGACCTGAGTTGTACTCTCTTATTAAGGCTCAATTACAGAAGGGTCTGCTTCCTTGCTCATTCATGGGTTGTTGGCATGATTAAGTTCTTTGTGGGCTGTTGGACTGAGGGCCTCAATTTCTCACTGGCTGTTGGCCGAATACCACCTTTAGTTCCTTGCCAGGTAGCCCTCTCCATCAAGGCAAGGACATAAGAGCCAGAGAGAGAATGCCAGCAAGCAAGAAAGTACAAACAAGATGGAAGACCAAGCAAGATACAAGGTCCTTTACAACACAATCACAGAAGTAGCATCCCATCACTTTTGCCATATATTTGTTAGAAGCAAGTCACTAGGTTCAGCCCACGCTCAGCAGGGGGTGGTTACACAAGGACAAGAATACCAGGAGGCAGGAATCATTGAAGGCCATTATAGAAGGCTACCTTCCACACGTTATTCAAACTAAATCTACATTGGTCTATTGGTGTAATGCTGTTAACATTTGTAATGGCTATCACATCAACAGAGCAATTAGTACCTTCATCATAAATACAGTCTTATTGGCCAAGAATATAACCACAGCTCAGTCTCCCTAAGGAGCATCATGCCTAGCACAGAATAAATGTTATTCACATGATGCCTGCAAATAAGGTGCTCTCTTTATTTCCCTGACTCTAGGAGAGGTGGCATATGCTTAACAACTCTTGATTAGTATTAGACAGGAAATACTAGTCTCTGGTACTGTTACACGATATCTAAAATCGAAAACTAGCTCTGCAGAGCAAAAAGGGAAGTGATGAGTGTTAATATGGGCAATATAGTTCCTAAATTGATTTGATACTTATTTCTCCAAATTGACTATATGAGTCATATCAACACTCTATTCTTATTGGCAATGTGCAAATCAGCCAGATCTAGGGCTTTTGTCGCTAAGAAAGGAATTTTCAAGGAGAACGTGTTATTGTTGTCAGTCATCCAGGTTCTAAATGGCCCACAATGCAGCAGGCATCGTTTTTTTTGCATCAGTCTTCCCTGGTTTGGGTCATTTGTTTCAGTTAGCTGAAAGTTTGTGTGGTAACAAGTATTTGGATGATGTAGGTAGTTTGTTTGAGAGGTGGCCTCAGGGAGTGAAAGTGAGAGTGTGTGGAGTGTAAACAAAGAAGGGAGGAAAGTGGAAAAAGTGTATTGAAGAGTTGGTTACCATGGAGGATAACAGGGATTCCATCCTGTTGGGGACCCTCAGACTTGTCCCACCAAGGAATAGGAAATCTGGGGTCTTGTTCCACTAACCCCTATCCCTCCATGGTTAAGGGCTACCCCTGGAGGGTTCTGGGCTGCCTTGCACGCCCGTTGAGCAAGTTACCAAGGTGCCAGAGGAATCTCTTAGGCAGAAAAAGCAGAGAGATTCAGGGGCTTGAGGTGAGGAGCTGATGGTATGTTTGAGATGAACTCGGAGCATCTGCTGCACAGGCTTACATGTACCACTTTTTTCAACAACACGGTTTGTTTCTAAGCAAGGAACTGGCCATTCTAAGCACGTTCTGCCTAGCATACAGAGGCACGCAGTGAACATGCATCATTGGATGACTTTAAAGGTAGTAAATAGAGGGCCATAGGCTGCTGCCGGCACTCGTAGCTCTGATCACCTTGAAATTGGAACCCTATCCTGCTCTTGGCTTGGTTTCTTCTTTCATCGCTTCCTCTTTTCTTTGAGTCACAGAATCTTAGTGCGGAAAACCTTGGAGATGATCACTCCAACCTTTTTATATCTCCAAGAAGGAACCCAAGACCCAGAGAGGTGAAAGGATGTGGCCATGTTTGCAGAGTCGGCCAGTGGAAAGCTAAAACCTACCTCTCCTCTATCTTCCCATCCCTCTCACCATCACAGCCCTGCTGCCTACACTTCGTTTATATAATCCTACAGGATTGATTTCTACAAAGAGACTGAGATTGATCGAAACTATCTGAAGCAGGTATATGCAAGTGATATATTAGAAACGGATGTGTTCAATGAGCTCAACTGAAATCTTTTTACAGTTACAATTTATCTTTTAAGCAGTCCATACACTTGCATTTTGAAAAATAATGCCTCCTGATGGCACAGCCTTTTTTATTTCTCCAAAGAGCATTTTATTCAAGGTGCATTAGGAGAGTTTTATTGTTTTTGTTTTTGTAATTACTAATAGACTCCTGCAGGCTAGTATCTATTGCAAATAAAGTATCTAATTATTAGTAGATGAATTGTGGCTAGGAGAAAGCATGGAGCTGACATGCATCAGAATGCTGCTCAGCAATAGGAAATGGACGCAACAGAGGCCTGACCTCTGGTAATTTATGGTAACAAAAAGTGAGATCAGCCCAGCCAGAGGCTTTTGTACTACATTAATTCCCAAACTCTGATTGACCTGTAGCTCCTTTTCTTATTTTCTCCTCCCCACATGGAACCTGGAGCATGACTGGGGGGCTGGAAATTTTCCATTTCAGTTTCATTTTGGATGTGGTGAAACAGTAGGCAGCTGATTAGCTTCAAGAGCTTTAAGTTAACACACACTAGGCTTAGGTCCCCAGGGTCCCATGCCAAGAAGGGAAGGTTTCTGTCAAGTTGGCTCCCATGGAGACATCCTTGCTGACTTGCAGCCTCCACTGTGAGCTCACAATGAAGTTCAGAGCCAATGCTAAACCAGGTCACTGGACAGAGGCTGGGCATGAAATCTTCTCAGCTACTGCTGACTCTACCATTCATGTGAAATTATTATTTTATACCGTACTTTCATCTGTGACACACTCTTTGGATCTCCACCAAAGGAACCCCTAGCCTCATCTTCAGGATGCAATATCCCCGGGGCAGAGGATTCAGGTGCATTGTGAGGAAGCTCTTGGTACCTTGGAGTCATCATAGGATTCTAGGTGTTTTTGGGTAAATGACTTCTCCATCACTGTGGGTTGAATTGGGCTTCTAAGACTGCAACTGTATTGTAGCCCAGAATCACCCATTCCCCATGTATCTTATCCACTGGGCATCTCAGAAATTGGCTGGTGTTAAGAGTAATCCATCCATGATTGCTATGGGCTAAGAGCCTGCACACACTCGCTCAACACAGGCCCTCCCATTCACTCTAAGGTCCAGAAATAGTTGGGGGGCGGGGGAGGAGGTGAAAGGTTTGGCGCATGCTACCTTCCGAATCTGGCCTCCTCTTCTCACACTCGGAGCATAGCAGACTTGGAAATCATACTCCAACAAGCCTAGACCAGGGAGAGGGGACTCCTCAGCTCTTCCATGCTCACCCCCCACCAACCGCACTATCCAGGGGGCATGAGATGGAAAGCAGGAGGAGAAAATCCATGTCACCAATACAAACCAAACTCTACCCACCATTCCAAGGCCTTTCACATAGCCCTAGTCCAAAGAATGGGACTTGACTGTTTTTTACTAAGCTTCCCTCCTCTCCTTTCCTTGCTCTCAAGTATAAAATTTGAACCTGGGGGAGTAAATAAAAAAATGGAAACAGCATGGAAGGAGGAAAAGCGCTAATTGCTGACTGAGAAAGCAAAGCATCCTGTGGTGACCTCCCGGCTTTGAACATTTATTTTCGTAGTATCTCCATGGCTGCAGGGAGGACAAGGCTGCTGTTTCTTAACCATCCACCCCACTTCTTGAACTTTCTCACCTCTCTTTCACCTCAGACATTGTCATCTAGTGAAAACACGATCTGTGATTAATTCTCCTGATTCACCCCCCAGAGAGGGAGGTTTCCACGGGGATCAGTGGGTCAGAAAAGCACAGAAATTGGAGTCAAGCTGAATTAGATGTGAATCCCAGCTCAACCACTCTTTTGCTATGTGATCTTGGTAAAGTTAATGAGCCATTCTGAATTCAGCTTTCTTATCCTTATAATGGAGATACCTCATAGAGTTGTGTTGCTTTCATAGAGTTGTGTTGCTTCAAGCTTTTTGTTGATGGTGGTGCAGTGGTTTGGCTGTGTTTTTGTAACAGCATATCTCAGTCCCCTTGACATAAGTGGAATGCTCACTACAACAAGGTCTCATTTTATGTGAACCTAGATTATGTGAATGTGAAATAGGGCAATATAAAAATACTAATAAAGTCTTAATGCATGTATAGAACATGAAATACAATGGGTTCTCCTTTACACTTATTTCTCTGGGAGGATTGGCTTGAATTATGCAAATTTTGATTTAAGCAATGTCTTCAGGAGCTCATGCCTTGCAAACCAATGTGACTCTTACTAAGTATCTACAATCTAACAAACCCACTGTTTTAGTTTGCCACAGGCTGCTAATGTAAAATATCAGAAATGGGTTGGCTTTTATAATGGAAATTTATTAGGGCAAAATTTTACAGTTCTGAGGCTGTGAAAAAGTCCAAATCAAGGCATCATCAGGGATGCTGTCTCACCAAAGCTCGGCTGTTAGTGATCCTGGACTCCTGCCATGTGGCAAGGCACAATAGCGGTGTTCTCTGCTTTCTCCTCCAGGATCATTTTCTCCCAGAGCTCAGCTGTGAGCAATCAGGCATATGCTCGTCTCTTCAGCTTGGGGCTGATCCACTGATTCCAGCCTGGCCTTTCTCTCAGCCTCTTGGGGTTTCTCTGTCTTTCTGTAGCTATAAGCAATCCTGGAGTCTTCTATCCCTTGGCATGGTAAAAAAATGGCAGCTCTGCTCATCTCTCCTCCATTTACATCAGACTCCAGTAAGAGGATTAGGATATACCCTGAGCCCCACAATCTAATTACAGGCCTTTAACTAAAGTGATCTAATCAAAAGATCCCTTAACTGAATCTAACCAAAAAGTCCCACATAAAATAGGTTTACAGGCACAGGAATGAGCTCATTTTAAAACAGGATTTTCTGGGGGCCAGAAAAGACTCTCTTTCTCTCTCTCTGTCATACACACACACACACACACACACACACAGACTACACAAACGTCTATTAGGTGGAGCATCATCCCATCATCCCCCCAAAGCCCGTGGTTGTCTTTCCAATACTGAATAACCCAACTATCTCTTTCCTTCTTTGGGGCTGTTTTTCCATTAGAGGGGCCAGGTGGGTTTCAGCAATTTGCTCCTGACCCTTGCTCCCATCTCTTTACTGCCTTTGTTTGAGAAGTAGCACAATTCACTTGTTTCATCACTGACAGTGCAGTCACAGGAAGTAGACTGTGGTCTACTGTCCATTGGCTGAGGATCTGGTAAGAGATGGGGCAGGCACAAGCACAGGGAAGAAGATGGCCCCCATCCTGCTTCCTCCTCTTCCTCGAGATGCCACCCCTCCTCAATGTGGCTCCCCCTTTGCTTACATTTTCAAGAGGCTGAGACTTGGGGGAGTCTTTCTACAGGGTATCCCTATGATGCCTCTAATGGTGGCTGTCACCTGGGGTCCTCTTGTATTCTGAGGCTGGCAGTTCAACCTTTCTCTTACTCACAAAACTCACACAGATAGCAAGTTTTGGCAAGCAACTTTCAACAGTTTTCTGACCTCCATAATGGAGAGAAACATATTCATTCTTGGAAATATCAGCTAACTAGGCTGCGCACCACCCAATGCCCAACAAACTAATTGTTCCTCAAAGGTAGTTCTGGCCCTGTCCTGAGGAAAGTTTTGTGATCAAGGGTGTACCATTTTAACTGGTTGGTTCCTGCAGCTACAAGGCTCAGAGGCACTGCCATCCTTTGGCTATTTCTGCAAACAGAGCCTTCATCGGAGTTGTGATTTCCCAACTACTTTGCCCAGAACCCAACAAGAGTATCTGACAAGGAGAGAAAATGGGGTGGGGACAGTGACACTAGGTAACTAGAGTGAACACCGTCTCTCTCTGCCAAGGAAATCTGATTTTCCCTGCATTAAATAACAGTTGAGAGCTCTTTAATTAAACAATAAAGATGGCAAATTGGCAGTGAAATTATAAAGATAAAATTGTACAGGACCACCGGTCTTTGGCACCAGGATTAATTCAACTGTCTATATATTTTCTGACATTATTTTTACAGTGACTGAATGTAGGTAAGAAAGAAAACAGAATCAAAGCCAAAATTCTCATTTCTACCTCTGTTGATTACTAGCAGTGTCAGATTTGGATATGTATTTAATAAAGTTATTTTTCTCCTCTAAAATGAGGTAGTGTACGTTCCCAAGAGGTATGTATCTTCAGAGCACTCAATAAAATACTAGTTGAGGGGCGCTACCAAAGGCTTCTGTTCCAAGTAATGGAAGCACAACTCAGGGTACTGTGATCAACAGGTATCCTTCCATTTAAGAGCTGCAATAGTCAGGGTTAATTTAAAAAATTTCACTTCCAAATTGGATAAAATGAAAGAGAACAAAAAACTGCTATTATAGTTTAGCAATGGTTTTTTTTTTTAACCGGGAGGTACCGGGGATCGAACCCCGGTCTCTCCATATGGTAGACGGACGCCGAACCTCTTGAGCCACATCCGTTTCCCAAGCAATGGTTTTGATGCATAGTTCAGGAGTAGTTGAACATTGACTCAAGCAGGTAGGTTTTAGAAATCATTCCACTTAAAGAAATAAAAATATCTGAGTAGTATGGGATTACCCTATGAATTCCGTTTCATCTCATCTTTTTAATTAAAAATAATACTTAAAAATCCTTTGGGATTTTTCTGCACAGCAGGGAACTTCTCTTTGTACGGGTTCAGAACCAATCCTACTTGATTTGCAGATGGGGGAATTTCACAGCTCTCTGGGGTCAGCCTAGTGGCTGGGAATGTGGATATTATCACAAGGAAGTGCTTTGTCCATGAAGGATGAAGAGGGCACCTGAGCTTTAAGGACATTCTGGCAATCCTTATGCAATGATGACCTGTGCTTCTGTGCTGGGGATAAATATCAAGTGGAAATTGTCCCGACCCATAAACAACTGCTTCATGACCCAAGAAACAGTATAGTTTGTGAACCCAGCCCAAACAAATTGTGGGGCTAAAGGAAATACATTCATGGTTTGAGTTTCCATTTTGAAACTGAACTGACGATGCAATTAATGAAAAAAAACAAAAGACTCAAGAAAACTTACTAAAGTTTTTTTAAACACCAGGATAGTATTTAAAAGAAAATTAAAAGGAAATAAATAGCTTTAATCTAAAGACTGTTGACATGATGCCAAAACAACCAAGAAAGGTGCTAAATTCTACCACCTGGTTGATTTGTTCAAATAACAGATAAAACTTTATCCAAAGCCACAAAGACCAAAACCACTTGACTGAATCTAAACTTTCCCACCAGGTATGTTGGTATACTACGTGAGAAAGTCATGAGAATAAGTGTTCTTCTTTCGCTTAGTGATTTAAATAAATCGAGAAATCTGGATAGCATCATCTATTGGCTCTAGGAGACCTGAATTAAATTCTGTGTTCCTTTTGATGGTATTTTTTTTTGGAGCTGTCCCTCCATATAAAGCAGTGATGGTGAAAGAAATTTGAATTTATATACCCCTTTCATAATTTGTCAATCACCAGAAAAATATTTATATGCCCAAAGACTTGTAGTCAGTGGTATGGATACAAAAGAAATTACTGGGTTTTTGTGCCCCAAGGATCCTATCCTTTAGTTAGGTGGGTAAAACATGCATGCCTGAAGCAAACACTAAACTGGATGATCTTGACAGGAAGCGTGTTAAAATTCTAAAGACAGGGAAGTCCTCAGTGGGCTACAATAGGCAGAGATGGCACCATCCTGGAGATGGAATTTGGGTTGCTCCTTGAAGAATTATTTGGAAATAAATAGACAAGTAGAGAAAAGGCAGGCAGAATTTCTTTGCTGGGAGGAGTGTAGACCAATGTTTCTCACCCTCAGCACTTTTGACATTTGGGGTCAGATAATTATTTGCTGTAGGGGCTTTCCTGTACATTGCAAGATGTTTAGCAGCACCTGTGGATGCTCCTACCTAGTGGATGCCAGTAGTACACCCTCCTCCCACCAGTTGTGACAACCAAAAATATCTCCAGACATGGCCAAATATCCCCTGGGATGCGGAACAAAATCACCCCCATTTGAGAGCCACTGGTGCAGACAGAAGTTATCAGTGGAAATGGACTTGCCTTCCTCGGGGGTAAGCAGAATTACTTTTAAAAAGCACAAGGTGCATGTGAGGAAAGAGTGAAAATAAGCTTATGTAGGATGGACGCATACTGTATGTGATTTGATTATGAGGCCCTGCAATAGGGAGCCATAGTAGTTCTTAAGCAAATGCATTGTGAGATGAAATCGTGTTTTGAATTTAATCTCGCAGAAGCATAAGGATAAAGCTCCATGGGGCAGAACTGAATGCAGTGGGATCAGTTAGGAAGCTGTTATAATAACCAGGTATAAGTGTTAATGGTCAAGAGTTGTAGTGAACGTCTTCAGAATGGAGAGAAAAGAGCAAACCCGCCGGTGGCAAACCCGAGGGTGCTTTGAAGAAAGAAACGTTCAGTCTGCAATAGATCGCATGTAAGAGATAAAGGCAAGAGAAGAACCAATGATGAAACCAGGGTTTCTGGTGAGAAAGATTTAAATGAGCTGGATGGGAAGGAGGGGACATTGAACGAGTTTGACTTTGCAAATCTTACTGTAGGCACTTTAGAATTAGCACAGGAATACCAGTGAGAGGGCAGGGCAGAGGGATAGATTTGGGAGCTGTGGAAACACAAAACTCTGACATCTTTGTAGCTTACTACAATAAATGTTTGTTTCTCTCTGACACAGTCCATTGTGGGGTGGGTGGCCCTGGGTCATTTAGGGATCTAGGCACCTCCAAGGTGCAAAAGGGATAAATCCTCAGGACCTCATGGGAGATTTTAGAGGCCCTGAAGTGGCATCTATAACTTCTATCCACATTCCACTGGCGACCCAACTGAGCTGGAAAATCTAGTTTACTGGTGTCCTGGGGAGAGGAAATGGGGTTCATGAGAACTTGGCCAATCTCTGCTATGCGATCCATACACACACCCTTCCAGAAATAGGAAAAAAGCTATAGGAGTGGATGAGTTCATTGAGGATACAAAGACACTGAAGATTGAAGAGGAAAGCGTTCAAGGGACAAAGCAAAAGATTCAGAGGTGTTGTTTGAGAGCTTGGACGAGAAACATCCCCATGTAGAGTTACAGGTGGCAAGAGAAGGAGAAGTAAATTCCCATGAGGTGGGAAAATGCCTGCTTTTGCTACGATTCTTGCTTTTGGAGACAGAGTACATGAGGATAATTAGAAAAGGATTTATATATCTACACCCCACCTCAAAACTGTCATTAGCCTATCTTTATGAGCAGTCTAAAACCCCAAACCTCTCGGCCTGGTTTTCAAAGGCCTCTCTGCGATGGTCCAGCCTACCTGTCCACCCTGACCAAGCACCAGGAGGCTACCCATCCAGCTGGTCATACTGGGTTGTTCACCATTCCGAGAACCCATCTTGCTCTCTCCCATCTTCCTGGTTTTGCTTTTACAGCTTCTTCCACCCATCAAAGCCATGACTTTCCTTAAGCCCTTGGCCAAATGCCACACCACCCAGGAATGAAGGCTTTTCTGATTTTCCTGGTCAACATCCATCTCTCCCTGCCTCATATTCCACCAGCCTTTTGGTCCTTCCTCTACTTTAGCACACGGGACCATCCACCCTATCTCATTATATTTCATGTGACTGTCTCCCTCGTACACCGGTGCTTTCTTCAGTGCCAAAGCAGGGTCAGTGGGATGAACAACCCAGGATTCACCAATCAACATCGCAGTCTATATCAGAGGCCAGCAAATGTTTTCTGTAAAGGGCCATATACTAAATATTTTAGGCTTCGAGGATCATATGGTCTCTTATAACTACTCAACTCTGCCATTCTAGGGCAAAAGCAGCCATGGGCAATATGTAAATGAGTGGGTATAACTGTGTTCTGATAAAACCTTATTTACAAACACTAGTGGTAGGCTGAATTTGACTAGTGAGCCATAATTTGCTGTCCCCTGGTCTATGTAAATAATGCTCACTGGAGCACAGCACGAAGAAGAGGCCCCTGGAGTGTAATATGGGAAGTCCTGGGAAGAATTGCTGTGCATCCTCATCACCCTTCTATTTCCTGCCCCATCTCCCCCCCAGGACCCAGTACAGTGCCTTCCACATAGTAGGCCCTTAATGTTTGCTTTTGTTTTTCTGAGTTAGGTATGCCTGGAAAGATACCAACTCAGTGAATCATAATAGCATTTGGAGACCTTAATTACCTTTGGAAACTATTTTGCAAGTTTGTATTAAAGTGGTTCAGGAACGGATCATATAAGCCCAGGAATCATAAAAACAATGTGACAGGAGGAAGATGTGAACTAAAAACACCTGAGGATTAGCAGGTAGAGAGAGAGAATCTGACATGAGAGCTGTGAAAAAGCAACAAAAGGCATCTTAATCCTGATAGATCAGCACCAAGAGACACCACATCATATGTAACAGATGTCTCACGACCCTCTCTAAATCCATGTGAATAGAACATTCAATGCTGGCACTTCAGTGCTGGAAAGATGTTCATGATTTGGAGGAAACGTGGAGACCAATCAAAATGATTAAGACACTGAAAGGATTCATATATGAGCAGCTATAAAAGAAGCCAAATACGTGCTCAGCCTGCTGATGGCCAGAGGAGATGGGGAAATTACTGAACACTATAAACACCGGGAAGGGGAAGAGTGACTGGTCAGCTCTATCGGACTTAGCTCTTGCTATGGACATATCTCAGGCGTTGACAAGTTTTGCTCATTATTGCGTCGTAAAACATTTACGGGCCATCTGAATAATATATGACTGGGAGTGCTGTGATTCGTAATATTCTATTATTATAGGAGAAGAGGATTGCTCCAGAAGAGCAAATACAAAACAAACTATTGTTTATTAAGGAAACATCGCAGGAAAGCTAGGTGTGCTGAGAGAATAAAAACATGTCCAGCCAATAGTCCACTCTTAAAAGTATCAAGTATATGTGATTGTGGGTAACGTTATATAGTACAGAATTGTTGAAATTGAAATTAAAACATAAATATGGAAAGATGACCAGATGTTTCCTTCCTTCCTTCCTTCCTCCCTACCTCCCTTCCTTCCTTCCTCCCTCCCTCCCTCCCTTCCTCCTTTCTTCCCTTCCATCATCCATCCATCCATGCATCCACCCATCCATCTAATCCCCAGAACTAAGGCCAAACTACTATTTGCCAGGTCCTGCATTGGTGATGCAAAGATGCTACACAGGGCCTGTCACCAAAAGAAAAGCTTACAGTCTAGTGGTGGGTCAGGGATGCCGGGGACAAAGAAGAAGACAGACAAGTTCAATACAGAATGATAAGGAAGCAAAGAGCAGTGTCCCTGAAACTAGATGGAAGAAAGGGAACAGTTAGAGAGGCTTCCTAGGGAAGTTGGCATCTGAACCAAGTCATGAAGGATTCTGAGGAGTCTAGTAATCAGAACAAATGGGGATAAGCACCAAGATAGAAAGAATAATATACTCAAAGAACTGGAGATGGCAAAGTGCTGGACCAGCCTGAGACTGGCAAGTAGTTCAGATTGAGACAAATCATGTAAGGCAGGTGGTGACCTTAAAAATAATAATTGGAACACATTATGACTGTGGGCAATTTTTTCCTTGCTAGTTTTTTTTTCTCTTCTAAAACTCCTCCCTTAACTAAATCACACCCTTACACAGCCAAATAATTGTCAATATTTATGTTGCATTTACATATATTAAATGATTTTATCCATACAACAGCTCTATGAAATAGGTACTATTACTGTCCCTATTTGACAGACGAGGAACTGAGGCAGAGGGAGGTGAAAAAACTTGGCAAAGTTATAGAAATAGTAAGTGGCAGAGCAGGATTTGTTTCTTGGGCTGTCTCACTCCAAAGTCCCTGCTCTTAATCCCTCTCTATACATTCCTTCTTTTCCACATCAATAGCCTATTTTCATACCATTTACACCTGCAATCCCATTCTAGAAATCGATCTAACAAGCAATCAGAGATATAGTCAAATATTTTGGAGAAAGAATTTTCATAGCAGCAAAATTTATAGTAGCAAAAAAGATTGAAAATAACCTAAATGTCCTATCACGTGAAATGATTAATCATGGTATGTATCATTATGCAAGCCTTAGAAATGGCAATTTGGAAGAAAGTTAAATGACAGAAAATATCTCACTATACAGGTCAAAGAGAAATGCAACATACAATCTATGATCCTAGCAGATTGCTTGTGTGCAAAGAGAAAGGAAATCCATCCATCAGACTGATTCCAATCTTGGCTCTGCCACTTACTAACTTTGGGACCGTGATTAATTATTAAACTCTCTGTACCCCAGTTTCCCCATCAGAAAATGGGTTTCATACAATTGTTAGGGTTAAAAAATCAATACATGTAAAATGCTTACAATACTGGCTGGCACATGGTAAACACTCAGTGTCGGCTATCATCACCCAGAATTTGTATTTCCTCCTTTATCCTTTTTATTACTTTCTATTATTATAAGCTACATGTATTACTTTTATAAGAAGGAAAAATAGGGACTCCTCTTTCAAAATTAGAATCTGCCACATTCAGCTGGCAGTATGATGTGTCCACTGAAGGCTGGGGTCTGATATAATGCATCTTGGTCCAGTTTTTTTCCCCTTATATTTGAAAAAAATAATTGTAAGTTGAGTGAGATGAGGAGCACTTTCCATTTCAAATAAATATACTTGCTTTTAGAATCCATTTCATCAAATTATGAAACTTACTAAACACTCAAACAGGCACTAAAGGGTCATAAAACTTTCCTTTTTAACCAGATATCTCCCAACCAGCTCAAGCCCTCGTGTTTTAATTTCGTTGAGTACTCTTGAACTGTGGCAGTTTAAAATGACTTTAAAACTGTATTTTCATATCAGCTAGGATCGGTAGATTGATGAGAATTAGAATGTTTTTCTGAAGGGCTCAAGGCCATACACAGTTCATCCAAGTTTTGGAATTATCTTAATTATGCTGTTTTTATTTTATTTTATTTTGCTCAAATCCATTTATGCTTCTTTATTTTTTAAAATTATTTTTTATTTTTAAAAAATACTTAGATTACATAAATGTTACACAAAAACTATAGGGATTCCCATATGCCCCACTCCCTCCCACATAAACATCATCCTTCAGAGTGGCACATTCACTGCAATTGATAAACTCATCCTGGGGCATTGCCACTGAGCATGGACCATAGTTCACATTGTAGTTTACACTCTCCCCCATACAATTCTGAAGGCTATGGGAAGATATAAAATGGCCTATATCTGTTATTCCAATGTCATTCAGAACGATTCCCAAGTACCAAAAAAGCCCCCGTATTACACCTGTTTTTCCCTCTCCCTGCCCCCAGAGCCTCCAGTGGTCACTGCCTCCACAACAATGTTATACTTCCTTCCATTGCTAGAATCACAATAAATCTGTAGTAGAATACCAGTAAGTCCATTCTAGTCCATAGTTCATTCCCCAATCCTGATGATTCTGGGATGGTGTTGTCCACTCCACCTCTAATTGAGAGGGGATTCGATCCCATACAGCCGATGGATGGGACTCTCTTGCTTGCAGTTGTAGGCTCTCTCATTTCCTTGGTATGGTGGTTGTCAATCCTCATCTCCTTGTTAGTTGTCCTGGGTGAGTCCAATGAACTGGAGAATAGGTGTTGCAACTCCGCTGAGGCTCAGGGCCCAGTTGGCACATGGACAGCCTAAAGATTCCAGTCTCTTGGATGTATACTTACAAACTCCAGCACCAAGTATAGGTTTAAATAGAAGGGACAGATGAGCCATGTGTAGGGAAGCCATAACCGCATCCACTCTGTCACTCTGTCACTCTCAGGAGCACAAAGTCCAAAGTAGGGCCCACTGGCAAGGCACCAAACTCTGGAGTTATCTGCCCTGACCATAGGACCTGGGTGTTTCCACAGCCCTCAGGAGCCCCACTATTTGGGGTAGTATTCACTTTGGCAGTCTATGAGATCCTGCTGAGATGTGCATAAGCATTACCTCTGGGATGACCTCCCGACTCACTTTGAAGTCTCTTAGCCATATAAACTCATTTGTCTTTACCTTTCCCCCCTTTTATTTGAGGTCTTTTTCCAGTTGCATTGCTAGTTGGTGCTTGGTAGTAATCCCTTGGTGCCAGGGAGGCTCATCCCTGGGAGTCATGTCCCACACTCGGGGGAAGGTAATGCATTTATCTGCTAAGTTTAGCTTAGAGAGAGGCCACATTTGAGCAACAATGAGGGTCTCAGGAGGCAATGCTTAGGCACCCTACAACACTAGGCTAAGTTTCAATTTCAAGAGCAAAGGCTCACCAGCATAGTCATCAATATCAAGGGCCCATCAATGGACCATCCTCCTTTGCCAGTCACTGCCCCTGCACTTGGGGGACTGTTGCTGCTCCATTTGGGAACGTGGCTGAGCTCTCCAGGATGAGAATTCAATATTCTCTTGGTTATTGTGTGACTCTCCACCCACTGTGACAATGCCCCGTGAACATTTGAACACATTTATATACCTTATATGTATGCCCAGGTGAACTCCCTCCCATGTATCCCCCTTCACTGACATCCCACATCAATGATTCTCCCCTGCCCCAGTTGTAACCCTTCTGTGATCCAAAGCTTCTTCAAAAATGAAGCTTATAAAATAATTATGCTGTTTTTAAATATTAGGGAAAATAGAAGGAAATGAGCAGTTTTAAGAATAGTGTCCTCTCTATTTTATCTCAAAGTTTTGTTTTTCATTTCTCTTTATTTTCAGTTAGGGAAATTCTTGTAGTCCTCTTTGGAGCTGGTCTCAGGGATGAAGCTGCTTGAGCAGGTGGACTATCTTGAAGAGATGGAACAAGAGCCCCAGGGCAGGGGGTGGTGTAATTCTCATTGCTTTGCCAAAAGCTTCAAAGTGGAATCCAATCACTGCTTAGGTACTTTCTTAAGGAAAGGCTAGAAAATCCTCAACCAATAAGTGAGGTCATTCTGCTGCTCAGGCCATTAGGGACCTGGTTTCCCTGCACGCTTCCATGGCCATCTTTCTCTTTCCTTTCAGGTCTCCTATGTCAAAGCAATTGATATCTGGATGGCAGTGTGCCTTCTGTTTGTGTTTGCCGCCTTACTGGAATATGCAGCAGTGAACTTTGTCTCCAGGCAACACAAGGAGTTCCTGAGGCTCCGAAGAAGACAGAAGAGGCAGAATAAGGTACAGTTGACCCTCCATGCAAACCAAGTTAGGTGAAGCCTGAGGTGGTTAACCAAGCAATGTAATCCAGGAAATAGGAAAACACATTATGAACAAGAGGCTAAGGGATTTTAAAAATTCTTTTTAGTCCTACTATACTGAATTACTGCTCAGTTTAGTCCTTTAAAATTTGGGTAAGTCTGTCAGATTTAGCAAACAAAACTACAGGGTGCCCAATTAAATTTGAATTTCAGATAAAGAAATATCTTTTTAGTATAAGTATGTCGCAAATATTGCATGGAACCTACTTATACTGAGAAATTATTACTTGCTTATCTGAAATTTGAATTTAACTGGATGCCCAGCATTTTATCTGGCAGTCTTAATTGGAGATATATATTCAATTTGACAAAGTTACATTATAATTCCGGTTGTTCTGAATATTGATAATATGTGTGTTTATGTGTGCATATGACTGTGCATGTGCACATAACTGATTTGACATTTTTACCAATTGCTCTGGCTTTATGTAAATAATGTAAAGCCCATGTTGACTGAAACTTTATAAATCCAATTCGACTGGTCTTTTCCTGACTTAAACTTTAGTGGAAAAACCCAAACTTACTTTCCAGGAGTTTGAGACTTAAAATGCATAGTTCCAGACCTCCAGTTCACTAGCTCCCAAACTTGGGTGCACATTAGGATCACCTGGGAATCGTTCAAAAATCCCTCACCTATTAAATAACAATCTCTAAGCGATGCCAGTGTGCAGATAAGTTTCCGAACCACTGTTTTCTGGTTTACAGCCCAATCTCATATAGGATACCAGAAAGTTTGCACCTGTTTTCAGTGCTAAACTCTGGGAGAGAAACATGGCCTTTGATATGGAGAATGTTAGCACCTGTAAAAACATTGCTAGAGAAAATGAGTACATGTATTCACTCATTCATTCAACAAACATGTATTAAGCTTCTTCTATGCTAAGCCAAGGAATTCTGGAAATACAGTGGTGAATGAATGAGAGAAAATAGTAGGAAATGAGGTTGGAGGAATAGACAATTTCAGGTTAATATAGGACTTTGAAGACCAGAATAAAGGATTGGATTTTATGCTAACTGACTGGAATCCACTGGTTGGTTTCAACATGGCAAATATCACTTAGGCTACTGAGTGGAGGACAGTCCATGGGGTCAAGAGTAGCAGGATTTTATCATTGATGTGGAGGCAGTGACCACCAGAGGTTCTGAGAGGAGGGAGAGGGAAAAACAGGTGTAATATGGGGGCATTTGGGGGACATTGAAATTGTCCTGAATGATGTTGCAATGATGGATACAGACCATTATATATTTTGTCATAACACAAAATTGTGTGGGACAGAGTGTAAACTATAATGTAAACTATAATCCACGCTTAGTGACAATGCTCCAATGTGCGTTCATCAATTGTAGCAAATGTACCACACTAATGAAGGATGTTGTTAATGTGGGAAAGTGTGGGAGGGGGAGGGAGTGGGGCTCATGGGAATCCTCTATATATTTATGTAAAATTTACGTAATCTAAAATATTTTTTAAAAAATTAAAGAAGTATTAAAAAAAAAGAGTAGCAGGAGAAGATCAGTTAGGAGGCTATTATAGAAATACAGAGAAGAGATAGTAGTGGCTTAAGACTGTGGTATTGGTAATGGAGATAGAGGGAAGTGCACAGATCCAGGATTCATTCATTCATTCCACAAATATTTATTTGCTATATGCCAGGCACCGTTCTAGATCCTTGGAATACCTTGTTGATTGGAAAAGACAGAATGTAATCCCATGATGGAACTTACACTCTAGTGGTTATGCTTGGAGGTAAAACCAATAAAACCAGTGTCTTTCTGATGCATTTATTGTAAGTAGGTGAGAAAAAGAGAGGAACCCAATATGACTTGCAGATTTTTGGCGGTGGTATTACCTGGGTGGGTGGTATTACCATTTAGTGAAATGGGGACCATTGTGGCAGAAGCAGATTTGGGGTGGGACTCAAGAGTTATATTTTGATGCTGTTAAGATGCCTATGAGACATCCTAGCAGAGTTGGCAAGGACTTTGATGGATATATGTGCTCAAGAGAGAAAGAAAATCTGGAAATATATTTGGGAGTGACCAGCAAACAGATAGTACTTGAATCTACAAAACTGGGCGTGATCACCCACTGAGATGGTGTAAATAAAAAGCCCTGAAAATGGAGCACTCCACCATTTAGAAAGCCTGTCTGGAGTGGGTTGAGCAGAAAAGGGAATAAAGGAAATGGAGACATGTTTTAAACATCACTTTCAATAGCCTTTGTTGTGCAGGGGAACATAGAAAATGGTATGAAAGAAAATGTGAATTCGTGGGAGGAATTTTTTCAAAATGGAAGATAAGAGAACATGTTTACCAGTGGTGATATTCTAGTGAAAAGGGAGAAATTAATGCTACAGTGAAAGAAGGGCATAATTTCAAGAACAAACACCTAGAGAGAGTGAGAAAAAATAAAATCCAGAGCAGAGGGACAGGGTTGGCCTTAGATGGGAGCAGATCTGGCATCCATTTAAATAATAGCTTAAAGTATTGCCAATAAGCACAGAAAGGTTATGAAGCTAGGAAGTGTCATAGCAGGTTTTCAAGTCAGACAATGTGTTACCAAAGTCAGACAATATGTTTCCAGAGTCTGTGCACTTCTCTGTTGTACAGACAAAATGGGAGAATGCCTATGCATGCTGGTTGATTGGGAGGCTTGATGAAGGTAAGATGCAGGAATTCCTAACTATGTGCTCCTATCTTTACCATGAAGCATAAGACAGGTTATCAGCTGAAAGTGAAGTGGAAAGAAGGAATATAGAAAGTTTGAGGAGGGAGAAGCAAATATGAAACAGTAGTTTTGGAGAATGAGAAAGCAATTGCTCCAAGGAGAGAGATGGGGTCTGAAATTTGTGGTGATGAGTTTAAAGTGTGAACAATCAGCAGATGTGTGTTTTCCCCCAGCAACACTCAAAGCTAAGGTTCAGGTACTTAGGAGACAGGTATTGGGGTTTAACTATAATTGAAGTTTTGCCAAGCGAGTGGAAAGGGAGGTGGTATTGGGAAACTCAAGGGCACACTCAGTGGCCATCTACCAGCCCTTGCCTATGCCCCTCATGCTTGTTTGTGTGCAGGTCCAGAATTGTTTGCTTGCATGCAGGCGATTGGTATGTTTCCATTTGTGCTTGTTTGTGTACTGGTGTTTGGCATGTTTCTCTTTTCTAAGAGATAGCAGGCAGTGGGGGAGATGTTAAATCTTAACCTGCCCCAGCTGCTTCCAGGGCACAAAGGTTGCTCATTGGCAGACACCCCCATGCCTGGAGTGTATAAAGGCATAGCACTCAGTCAGTGCAGTTGTCCCTCATCTCTGATGCAGAGAGGCATGTGTCGCTGCCATCTGCCTAACCCTCACCTGAGCAGTTGGCCTCCCAAGGGGACCAGCCAAGCTGGGATCTTTTCTCTTGCTTTTTTTTGGGATCTTTTGTGCTGTGCAAGCAATAAAGCAATCACTTGCTGAGAGTCTCTGTTGTGCGTGAGCGTGTTCCCATGACACACCGTATAGCAACTCGCACCACAGGTGAGGGAGGAGAGACAAGGAAAAGACGACAGAGTTGGCAGAGGAGATAAACCAAGGAAGGAAGGAGGGAGGGAGGAAGGGAAAGGAAAAATAAAAGTAAAAGAAAAGAAGGGGAGAAAGGAAGAAGGGAGAGATGGAGAGAAGGGGAGTTAAAAGGTGCTTGCAAGGGAGTGGTTGTAGTGAGGAATCAGGGACTCTAAGGTGGATAAAGAGAGAGGGGAGAAAATGGAGACACTGGCTATTCATCGAGTGGCCATCTCATTGAAGTCAATGAAATGCTGAAGTGGGAATAGTAGAGTAAGTGAGCAGGAAGGACATGAGCCAGTGATCAGAGAGAGAGAATGATGCTCAAAATCAAGATTTACAGGAGGTAAAGACAAGGATAAGGGTGTGATCATATGAGTATATGACTAAGGTTGGGTGGAAGAAAAATTATTGACAGCAAGTCAGTCCAGGAATTGGGAGGCCAAGGGAATGTGGATATTGAAGACCTCCTACCCAGGAAAAGTGACATTAGTAAGAGTTGACTTGATAGAGAAATAGGTGCTACAGTCATCAACTAATAAGGGAGTGTAGCTGGAAGCTGGAAGGTGATAGCAGTGATAAGGGAAATCAATGGTGAAGTTCAAAGACCTGAATTTTGGAGGCACCAAAGGAACTGGGTTTAAGGAAAATGAAAGGGAGATACACTGAACATGACAATGGGGAGCAAGAAGGGCACCTAAGATGGCTGATGGTGGCTGGCATTAAACAGAGTCTCTGAAAAAAATGCCAGTTGGCAGTTATGCTCATTACTTTGTGTATTAGTCAGCCAAAGGGGTGCTGACGCAAAGTACCAGAAATCTGTTGGCTTTTATAAAGGGTATTTATTGAGGGTAAAAACTTACAGTTACAAGGCCCTAAAGAATCCAACTCAAGGCTGCTTTCTCACCAAAGTTATCTGCCATGTGCTGAAGCAAGATGGCAGGCGATTTCTGTCTGGTCTCTTCTTTCTTCTTCCTCTTAAGGCTCCGTGGGCCCAGCTTCTTCCAATCTCAGCTGTAGCCTGGCATAGTGCTAGTCTCTTAGGGCTTCCTATATCAGTCTGGCATAGGGCTAGTTTCTTTCCAGGGCTTATCAGCTGCAAACTATCAGGCGAATGGCTCATCTCTCCCTGGGGCACCAGGATCAAACATGACAGAGCTATCTCCTCTTCTATGGTGTCTTTTTGAGTGAGTGTCAGTTTATATAGCCCACCAAGGGGGTAGGGACTCAACCCTGGGTCACGCCCTACTGACGGGTTCAAATCAAAGGCCCTAATTTGATTTTATTAATTAAACTTAAAACCTTTGAATTTAATACAGTCAAAGGGTATCACATCCAGAGGAACAGGCCAGTTTACAAACATAATCTTTCTCTTTTTGGGGGAATTCATAAATAATATCAAACTGCCACACTCCACCCTATGAATCCCCAAAAGGCATTACAATATTCCCAAAAAAACCCACCTTATTTCAGTAGCAATGCTAAGTATAAAATCACATCACAATCAGTTTATAGAAATAGTTTGTCTTGGGGCAAAGTCCCCTCTGACTGTAGAACTATAAAACTTACAAAACTAGTTATCTGCTTCCAATATACAAAGGGACAGACATAGGATAAACAACTGTATTACCATAAGGAGAATTTGGGAGGGAAACATGAGTCATTGATCCCCAACAGTTCTGAAAACCTGCAGTGCATACTCCATTAGATTTCAAAATCTGAGAGTCATTCCTAAGACGATGGTTTCTTCTCCTTGGGGCTTCATGGGGGCCGACCCTTTCCACAGGCCTGCCCAATGGCTATTTTCTTGGTTCCACCCTCATCAAGCATCTGAGTGGTGACAGAGCTCCAGACCTCACCCTCCAAGAACATTGAAGTGATGGTCACACTTTAACTAAATTCTGGGGTAGAGTCTCAACCCCCTTAGTACAGTGAGGTGGTGGCAACATTCTCCCTAATCTCTGGCATACAGGCCTAATCTTCTCAGAACAGTGAGGTAGTGACCTGGCCTTCCCTAATCTATGGGAAACAGTACCACCCCTCTCAGAGCACTGGGGTGGTGACCTCACTCTCCCCAGCCTTTGGGGAATGTGCTCCACCCACTCTGTAGCCTAGGGGGGCAAAATTCTCCCTGAGCAGCAGGGTGGAACATCCACCCTCTTCAAATGCCAAGGCAAACTCACCATCTCTGTACACATGGGTGGGGTTCCTTTCTCAGCCCAAGGAGATGTCTTAATTCCAGACCTCAGCTTCCATGGTTTTCCTCTTAAAGCCATTTTCCCTTCCATCTTTTCCTTCCGTGTACCTTTTAGTCCAGGCTGACAGTGGTTTTGTTCATACAGATCTTGCAAAAAGCTTGTTGGTTTAGCATGCAGGAAGCAGGGGTCCAAGACATCAGACAGTAAGACTTTCCACAAGTCTTTCCTAGATAACTACATTTTCAATCCTGGCTTACAAGTTCTAAGTTTAGTTAATTCCTCAAATGGGGCACTATTATCTGGAGGCTTGATTTCCAGAGGCATGGCATTTCTAGAATCAGTTTCTGGTTTCTTTGTGCCCAATAATTCAGTTATCAGCTTATCTCTTTCCTCTAACATTTTGCTATAAGCTGCAAGGAGAAGCCAGGCTACATTTTCCACATTTAGTTTGGAAATCTCCTTGGCTAAATGTCCAAGCTCATAATTTTCAAATTCTGCTTTCCATATAACATCAGGGGTCAATCTTGTTAAGTCCTCTGCAACTTTATAACATGAAATGCCTTTCCTCCAGTTTCCAATAATAGTTTCATCATTTCCTTCTAAGGCCGGAGTTCTTAACCTTTTTTGTTCCACAGGACCCTTTGCTAATCAGGTGAAAACCACAGACCCCTTACTAAGTCCACACTATACTGTGTATTATTTAATAAATATATCACACCCGCACCAACACGTCCCCACAAGAATAATGTTTTTTTGAATTTAAATCCAAGCTCACAGACCCCTTAAGAATCCCTGTTCTAAGGCCTTATCAGAAATAACTTTAGGCTCCATATTCCTACCAATAGTCTCTTCAAAGCAATCTAAGCATTTTCCATCCAGCATCTCACAATTCCTCCAAAAAATACCCCTTACCCATTTATAAAAACATTCCAGCATTTTTGGTAATTGCATCAGACTGTATCCTACTCCTGGTACCAAATTCTGTATTAGTCAGCCAAAGGGATGCTGATGCAAAATACTAGAAATCTGTTGGCTTTTATAAAGGGTATTTATTTGGGGTAAAAGCTTACAGTACAAAGACCCTAAAGAGTCCAACTCAAGGCTGCTTTCTCACCAAAGTTATCTGCCACATGTTGAAGCAAGATGGTAGGCAATCTCTGCCTGGATTCTCCTTCCTTCTTACTCTTAAGGCTCCATGGGCCCAGCTTCTTCTAATCTCAGCTGTAGGCTGGCATAGCACTTATCTCTCAGGGCTTCCTATATCAGTCTGGCATAGGGTTCATTTCTTTCCAGGCCATATCAGCTGCTCAGCTGCTCTGTTCTCTTCAGCTGAAAACTTTCAGTCGAATGGCTCATCTTTCCCTGGGGCCCCAGGATCAAACATGACAGAGCTCTCTCTTCCATGGTGTCTTCTTGAGTGAATGTCAGTTCATATAGCCCACCAAGGGGGCGGGGACTCAACCCTGAGTCACGCCCTACTGACATGTTCAAATTAAAAGCCCTAATTTGATTTTACTAAGTAAACTTAAAACCTTTGAATTTAATACAATCAAAGGGTATCACATCCAGAGGAACAGGCCAGTTTACAAACATAATTTTTCTCTTTTTAGGGGGGATTCATAAATAATATCAAACTGCCACACTTTGTTTTCTTTTTAAAAAATATTTATTGAGAAATGCAAACTTACAGGTTTTGCATGAAGATGTTCTTGAGTTTGTGCATCTCAAAAATGATTACTCAAAATTCAAAATCCAACGTTTAATTACCATGGTGAGGAGTTGAAGGGGAGGTTGGGAGCAAAACACATCATAGCTTGACCTTGTGGTCAAGGTTTCTAATTATCATTGACAAGTGAATTTTGAAAAAGAGGAGGAGACAGTTCCAATTATTTTCCCTTAGGAAATAGCAAAATAATCTCTCTCTCTCTCCCCCCACCCCACCCTCTCTCAAGACCTAACCATTATTGAGGACTTACTGTATGATGTATGACACTGCTCTAGACACTTTACATATAGTAATTGACTTAATTCCCACAACAACTGTTTAATTAGCGTGATCATACACCTTGGTTTATCTGGGAAAATCCTGGTTTATGCATATTTTTTAATACCTTATGTGATTTAGCATTTGTTCTGGACTATTCATTTTTTTTTTTTTTTTTTTAACCAGGAGGGATCAAACCCGGGTCCCTCCATATGGGAGACGGACGCCCAACCAGTTGAGCCACATCCGACCCCTGGACTATTCATTTTTAACACAATATTATTAAGAGCTATATTAAAATAAACTGAAATGGGTTTGGCTGACCTCCTCTTTGTATATCTGGCTTCTATCACGGTGTCCTCTCCTGATGTGCGGTCTGCATGTGCAGTGAACAAGTTCTTACTTTAACACATGGTGAAATTGAAAGCATAACTGTTGCTACCCAGGCCTCTTTTCTGCCCCTTTCCAGATGCAATGTAATAACTAACACTCCCTTTCCAGGAGAGCTTGCAGGGAGCTTGCTGGTAAAATGAAGTATACTCAGACCTAAGAGGCTGGGAACAGAGAATTCTTTTGATCCTTTTGGTCTCTGGCAGTGATGGGACACTGCTGCCCCTGCTGGGCACATGGGGTACCAGCTTTGGTCAATGACATCGCCCACAAAATCCATGAAGCTAGCAGGGTCTGCAGAAAATCATAGGTTCAGTGAACATGAAATGAATGAGAAATAGAGGCTGAGCAGTCTTGCTTTTGAGCATCTGAATGCTCTTGATTGAGTGGTTTTGTCATTTTTTGCATGCATTTACATTTATAAATCTGTATCTGTTTTGTGTTTTACATTACAATAATTATCATTATAGAATTGTAATGTCTGTTAGTGCCCTTTTCCACTATCAGAATTGTCCTTATTTGAATAAATTAAGTGGTCATCCTGTCAACAATGAAGGCGGTGTTATTATCCCTATTTTACAGATGAGAAAACTAAAGCAAAGAGAGGTTAGGCAAAATGTTCAAAACCACATATGTAGGTAGTAGGCTCTGGAGTCCTTGACATTAACCATTGTGCATCCTGTCCCTCAGAGTTTAGACTGTACATTTTACATAATGACCCAGTACAACATACACACACACACACACATACAAACACGTTCAAAATAAACATTTCTAATGCAATCTAATATTTTCTATTCAGTTTTTTAAAATGCTGGTTGTCGGGGATGGATTGGGGGAGACAAGTAAGGCTTGTCACACATGTTCAGGGACAGACCCTGTTTCATTTTAAATTGTGGTATTTTGTTCACCATGGAGCTCTTGCATTAATTTTGATTTTTAAAAAAAGATTGGACTTCCAGGAAGATGGCGAACTAGTAAGACACGGGTCATCTCCTCTCCAGAAAAATAGCTAGAGGACAAGCTGAAACAGCCCCGAAAAAGATCTTCCAGGGTTTAGGACAGCAGGCGAAGAATGCACACCACCCAGAGGAGAGAGGGACAGAAGAGGGAAATCGCGACAACTGGAAAGTAGCAGCTTCCGCTGCTGCCAGCACCCTCCCCCACACTCTTCAGAATTCTCGGGCCTCTGGGCCTGCGACCACAGACAAAGGGGGCTTCAGGGATCTGCCATTCCCAGAAAGGGGAGAGAGAGGGACACAGCCTTAGGCTGACTCAGGTTCTGACCTGAAATTTGGGCTGCGGATCCCCACGGACCCTTCCACACGGCGGTTTGCCCTGGGAGCCTGGAAAGGACTGGAGAAATCCGACCCTTGCAACCTCCCTCTCTTCTAGCCTAGACTAATTGTTGAGGACACCACGGGAGAGGGGAGAGAGAGCCTGGGGCTGACCCTGCTTTTGCTCCCAGGTTTGGTCTGCCCTGTCCCGAGAGCCCTTCCAGGCTGGGTGGGGCTGCGCCATTGTTTGCCTTGGAGCCTGCAAGGGGCTAAAGATATACAAACCTCCCAATCTCCTCCTCTACTAACAGGGACTGATTGTTGAGGATTCAGAAGGGAGTGGAAATATTTCCTAGCTGGGAAAAGGGAGGGGGCTGCCAGAGAAGCCTGGAGAACTGTCTCAGAAAGTTTGAATTACAAGGCTCTTAGCCCCCCGGACAGGAAGCTCTATCACATTGATCTGGTCTGTGTCACAAAAAATATGCTCCGAATGAAGGCATTGAATTGAGAGCTGCCAACAAGCGCCATCTCCTGGCAGACCAAGGAAGTGCACATAAGAAAACTAATAAGTAAGAGAGGCTTTTCTTGGCCTCTATAGCCTCCCTGCCCAAGGCCCTAGGAAACGACTCTACAACCAATTACTGGGTCCAGTGCCCAGTTTTGAGCAACCAGCAGAACAATCCTAACAATCAAGGTTGAGCCAAAAATCAAAGAGCGGTGGTAACTCACAGCCTCCTGCCACTAAAACCCCATAAAAGAGAAAGAGATAGAGCATCTAAGTAAAACACAAACTAACCAGATGCCTAAGCACCAGCAAAAAATTACAAGCCATACTAAGAAAATAGAAGACATGGCCCAAGAAAAGGAATACAGCAAAGTCTCAGAAGAGATGCAGAATTTGAGAGAACTAATCGGTGAGTTGAGCACAAATTTCCAAAATCAAATTAATGAGATGAAAGAGAATATAGTTAAAGAGATAAATGACATCAAGAAGTCATTGAGTGAATGCAAAGAAGAATTTGAAATCCTGAACAGAAAAGTAACAGAGTTCATGGGAATGAAAGACACACTAGGTGAAGTCAAAAATACATTTGAGCATACAACAGCAGACTCAAAATGATAGAAGAAAGAATAAGTGATACTGAAGGCAGAGCAGCTAAAATTGAAGAGAGAAAAGAACAGAGAGAGAAAAGAATAGAAAAAATTGAGCAGGAGCTCAGAGAGTTGAATGACAAAACAAAACGCAAGAACATATATGTCATGGGAGTTCCAGAAGGGGAAGAGAAAGGAAAAGGGGCAGAAAGAGTATTTGAGGAAATAATAGCTGAAAATTTCCTATTTCTCACAAAAGAAATGAACGTACATGTCCAAGAAGCATACCATAATAGCTGAAAATTTCCTAACTCTCACGAAAGAAATGAACTTACATGTCCAAGAAGCACACCATACCCCAATGAGAATATATCCAAATAGGCATATGCCAAGACACATATTATTCAGAATGTCAAATGTAAAAAATAAAGAGAAAATTCTCAGAGCAGCAAGAGAGAAGCAAACGATTACATACAAGGGATGTCCAGTAAGACTTAGTGCAGATTTCTCTTCAGAAACCATGGAGGCGAGAAGACAGTGGTATGATACAATTAGGAAACTGAAAGAGAAAAACTGCCAGCCGAGAATTCTTTATCCAGCTAAACTGTCCTTCAAATATGAAGATGAATATAAAGTATTCACAAACAAACAGAAACTATGAGAGTTCGCAAAAAAAGAATCCACCTTAGCAGGAAATATTAAAGGAAGCCTTAGGACCTGAAAGAAAAAGACAGGAGAGAGAGGCTTGGAGGAGAGTATAGAAGAAAGAAAAGCAGAAAGGATAACCAAAAGAGTAAAAAGAGAGGCAAAAATAAGATGACAGATGAAAACCAAAGAATAAAATGGAGGGAATAAATAGTGCATTTTCAGTAATATCATTGAATGTGAATGGATTAAATTCCCCAATCAAAAGATACAGGCTGACAGAATGGATAAAAAAACATGAGCCATCCATATGCTGCTTACAAGAAACTCACCTCAGACCCAAGGATACAAACCGGCTGAAAGTAAAAGGTTGGAAAAAGATATTCCACGCAAATAGTAAACAGAAAAGAGCAGGGGTAGCTATACTAATATCAGACAAAACAGATTTCAAATGCAAAAAAGTGATAAGAGATGCGGAAGGCCATTATATATTAATAAAAGGGACGATCCTCCAGGAAGATATAACAGTCATAAATATCTACACACCTAACCAGGGTGCCCCAAAATATATGAGACAGACTCTGGCAAAACTGAAGGGAGAAATAGACATTTCTACAATAATCGTTGGAGACTTCAACGCCCCTCTCACACACATCATTAGACAGAACAACTAGACAAAAGATCAACAAGGAAACAGAGAACTTGGACAATATGATAAACAAGTTAGACTTAACAGATATATACAGAACACTGCACCCAAACTCAGTAGGTTATACATTCTTCTCAAGTGCCCATGGATCTTTCTCCAGGATAGACCACATGTTAGGTCACAATACAGCTCTCAATAAATATAAAAAGATTGAAATTATACAAAGCACCTTCTCAGATCATAATGGAATGAAACTAGAAATCAATAACAGACAGGAAAAAAGTAAATTTGCAAATGTGTGGAGACTGAACAACACACTCCTAAATATTCGGTGGGTCAAAGAAGAAATTGCAAGTGAAATCAGTAAATATATTGAGACAAATGAAAATGAGAACACAACGTATCAAAACTTATGGGATACAGTGAAGGCAGTCTTGGGAGGGAAATTTATAGCCCTAAATGCCTATATAAAAAAACAAGAAGAGCTAAACTCAAAGATTTAACTGAACAACTTGAGAAACTAGAAAAAGAACACGCAAACCAATCCCAAAGCAAAAAGAAGGGAAGAAATAACAAAGATTAACATTTTTGTAAGCAAAAAAAAAAACAAAAAAAACTACTACTACAATTAAAAAAAAAAAAAAGATTAGAGCAGAAATAAATGAAAATGAGAACAGAAAAACAATAGAGAAAATCAACAAAACCAAAAGCTGGTTCTTTGAGAAGATCAATAAACTTGACAAACCCCTCACTAGACTAACAAAGAAAAAAAGAGAGAAGATGCAAATAAATACAATCAGAAATGAAAGGGGGGAAATTACAAATGACCTCACAGAAATAAAAAGAATCATAAGAGGATATTATGAGAAACTATATGCCAACAAACTAGACAACCTGGATGAAATGGACAAATTTCTAGAAACTCATAACCAACCTACACTGACACAACAAGAAATACAAGAACTTAACAAACCAATCACAATTAAAGAGATTGAATCCGTCATCAAAAACCTCCCAGCAAAGAAACATCCAGAAACAGATGGCTTCACAGGTGAATTCTACCAAGCATTTCTAAAAGAATTAACACCAATCCTGTTTAAACTCTTCAAAAAAATTGAAGAGGAGGGAAAATTACCCAACACATTTTATGAAGCCAACATCACCCTAATACCAAAGCCAGATAAAGATTCCGCAAGAAAACAAAATTACAGACCAATCTCTCTAATGAACATAGATGCAAAAATTCTCAACAAATTACTTGCAAATCGAATCCAACAGCATATCAAAAGACTTATACATCACGACCAAGTGGCATTTATTCCTGGTATGCAAGGCTGGTTCAACATAAGAAAATAAATCAATGTAATACACCACATTAACAAATTGAAGGAAAAAACCCACATGATCATCTCAATAGATGCAGAAAAGGCATTCGACAAAACCCAACATCCTTTTTGTGATAAAAAACTTCAAAAGATAGGAATAAAAGGAAAATTCCTCAATATGATAAAAGGCATATATGAAAAACCCACAGCCAACATCATACTCAATGGGGAAAGGTTGAAAGCTTTCCCTCTAAGATCAGGAACAAGACAAGGATGCCCACTGTCACCATTGTTATTCAACATTGTACTAGAAGTTCTAGCTAGGGCAATTAGACAAGACAAAAAAATTAAAGGCGTCCAAGTAGGAAAAGAGGAAGAAAAACTCTTACTGTTTGCGGATGACATGATCCTGTACTTAGAAAATCCTGAAGTATCCACGACAAAGCTACTTGAACTAATAAATGAGTTCAGCAAAGTGGTAAGATACAAGATCAATACGCAAAAATCAGTAATGTTTTTGTACACTAGTACTGAACAATCTGAGGAGGAAATCAGGAGTATAATTCCATTTTCAATAGCAACAAAAAGACTCAAATGCCTAGGAGTTCATTTAACCAAGGAAGTACAGGACCTATATGCAGAAAACTACAAAACAATGCTAAAAGAAATTTAAAAAGACTTAAACAAATGGAAAGACATTCCGTGTTCATGGATTGGAAGAATAAATATCGTGAAGATGTCAATTTTGCCCAAACTGATTTATAAATTCAATGCAATACCAATCAAAATCCCAACAGCTTACTTTACAGAATTAGAGAAGGCAATTACCAAATTCATGCACCCGAATAGCCAAAAGTATTCTAAAAAAGAAGAGCAATGTGGGAGGAATTTCACCGCCTGACCTTGAAACATATTACAAAGCTACAGTGGTCAAAATAGCATGGTACTGGCATAAAGACAGACATATCGATCAGTGGAATAGAATTGAGAATCCAGAAATATACCCTCACCTATACAGTCAACTGGTTTTTGACAAACCTACCAAGCTCACGCTAATGGGAAAAAACAGTCTCTTCAACAAATGGTGTTGGGAGAACTGGATATCTATAACCAAAAGAATGAAAGAGGACCCCTATCTCACCCCCTATAAAAGAATCAACTCAAAATGGATCAAAGATCTAAATATAAAAGCCAGGACCATAAAACTACTAGAAGAAAATGTAGGGAAGCATTTTCAAGACCTTGTAGTAGGTGGTGGTTTCTTGGACCTCACACCCAAAGCACGTGCAACAAAAGAAAAAGTAGATAAATGGGACCTCCTCAAAATTAAACACTTTTGCACCTCACAGGACTTTGTCAGAAGGGTGAAAAGGCAGCCAACTCAATGGGAAAAAATATTTGGAAATCACACATCTGATAAGGGTTTAATATCCAGGATATATAAAGAGATGTTACAACTCAACAATAAAAAGACAAATGACCCAATTAAAAAATGGGCCAAAGACTTGAATAGACATTTCTCCAAAGAAAAAATACAAATGGCAAAAAAACACATGAAGAAATGCTCAACATCACTCATGATTAGGGAAATGCAAATCAAAACTACAATGAGATATCCTTTTACACCAATCAGAATGGCCACTATTAAAAAGACAGAGAACTACAAGTTTTGGAGAGGATGTGGAGAGATAGGAACACTTCTTCACTGTTGGTGGGAATGCAGGATGGTACAACCAGTATGGAGGACTGTTTGGCAGTTCCTAAAGAAGTTGAATATAGACTTGCCATGTGACCCTGCAATACCACTACTGGGTATATACCCCGAAGAACTGAGAGCAGTGACACGAACAGACATCTGCACACCGATGTTCATAGCCACATTATTCACCATTGCCAAAAGTTGGAAACAACCTAGGTGTCCATCAACAGAAGAATGGATAAACAAACTGTGGTCTATTCACACGATGGAATATTATGCAGCTGTAAGAAGAAATGAAGTCATAAAGCATATGGCAACATGGATGAACCTGGAGGAAATTATGTTGAGTGAAGCAAGCCAGACACAAAAGGACAAATACTGTATGAATGCATTACTATGAACCAAATATACTGTGTAATATATTGTTTGATTAAAAAAAAATTTATATGTATCCATTACATTTAATTGAGAAACATATATATTTATTCATCTGTGTTTACTTTTTAGTTTTTAATTGTTTATATTTTCAATTATTAAATGTACAAAATAAAGTTAAAAAAAAGATTGCAATATAGTATTCTTTATCTTGATTACTGTTTTTTTTTTTTTTTGGTACCCCCTTAAACTTTGTGCCTGAGGTCCCATTCATCTTACCCTAGTCTAGCCCAGCTTCTTATAAACCACTAAATTAATTTTCACAGACCCTAATAGCTTGTAACCTGAGTTCATAAAAACATCATTTGAAAATGTTTAATATTCCCAAGGTTAAAAGTATGTCTTTAATAGGGAAACTGACCTCCACAACATGATACACGTTGATTTCTTAAAAGGTATATGAAAAACCAAGAGCAGATCATTTCCCAAAGAGACAATGACATTAAGATTTATCCAAGGAAGATGCTTACTGAGAACACACCTGAGATTACGTTTACATGCATGAGATGAGCACCTGGTGTTTACTGAATGATCAAGCTATGAAATGGGGTCACTTTCAAAGAGGGGCCAGGCAATTTGTGACTGGGTATATTTGCCTTGATTATCTTTTCTACGTTTCACAAAGCTGCTGCTGTCAGTTTTTATCAAAGCTGAGTTTCTCAGAAAGGATCAAACCCGGATCTTTGTCGGCTGGCAGAGCTCACAAATCCCCACGGTTTTGCCAAACCCAGTTGATCAGAAGCTGTGTCCAAGGTCATGTTGTAAAATACTATTTTTATGTCATCTTCTCAGCTCCAATAAGAAGTATTGACCCCATGTGGTGGTTATAACTCTCCCATGAGAACGTGGAAGCCTCACCTGCATTTGTCATGCTTTTTATTATACATCTATATCTATGTCTATATCTATAGCTATATCTATCTCGCCGCCCCCCACCGTGCTCTGGCATTGTGCCTGATTTCACGTTTCCAGTCACCCTGCTAGCCCTCACTTTTTAATCTTTTTTTTACAGTGACAAAACAGTACTTGTGGCTGCTTGAGAAAGCAGTTAGTGGCTTTTAGGCCACCTTATTACAAGCTTCCTCTAAAGGAATGATGTTAACTCATGGTTTAGATTGTGCCACATTCCTCAGAAGAAAACATGGGGCCTTTTAACCTTAGACAACAGGGCGAGAATGTGAGGCCCTGATCAAAATGCCTCAAATGATGGGAACTTAGGAAGGTAAGAATTCAGGACTCATTTTTATTTGCATGAAGTTCTCTCCCTCCCCCACCTTTACCATTCTTTAAGACTTAGCTAAAATGCTGACTCCTTAAAACATCATTTCTTGATCCCATACACTGAAATAATCTTAGTCTTTCAAGAACCCAGAGTACCTAATTTGTTCCTTTTTGTGACATGTGGCACTTTCTACATATTTGCTGTGCATATTCTATAGAAGAATGTAAGCTTTGAATGGTATTGGGAGATAGTATTTCAGATGTTTTACTTAGAAATGCCTGAATCCTGCTTATCACCAATCATCCTCCCATTAAAGAAAATAAATGTCAAGACATTGAACTACTTTACTTTTATCCAGGCATTAGCCCCCAGCCCCAATGCAATGCCCCAGGAAAGAGTACAACTTAGAAGAAGACTTTTCCTCTCCACTTGATAGACCCAGAACCCTTGCACTGTCTATGTTCACCCCAAAGTTCTAAGGGCCTTAGATCTTCCAGATTCCAGGCCCCACTGGTGAAGATCAGAAGACAAGGACCCAGAGCAAATGGTAACTGGGGAATAGCTCATTAAAACCTATGGGGTTCCACCTCCAGAAAGTCAAGTCTAGTCAATGTTCCACAGTCTTCCCAGATAGACAAGGACTTTTTCACCTTGGGCATAAAAACTCGTTCCTCGACTTCCAGTCAACCAATATGGTGACTTAAGATGCTCCAGGGGTTCATACTCCCACAGAATCTTTGAACAACTAGAAAAACCTAGCAGAGCCAGCTTCTTCAAAACTCCAGAAAACAGTTAAAGGGTTGCAGTAAGAGGGCAACAGCTGAATCAAGAAAATGCAACTTAAAAATAGTAGAAGCTAGTAGTGTCCTTACTGGCCTCCCTGCTACCCCTACCCTGCATGATGGGGAGCCAGCCTATGTTCCCATTGTGGGTCCTTAGCCCTGTTAAAGGAGGGAGCAGAGTAACCACCATGCACATGCTGGAGTGCCTCTATGTTAGGGCCAAGCTATCAGGTGGTAGCCTGAAGGACTCAACTAGGACATTCATCCCTGGCTTACCTTCCCATAACTTGCCCTGTAGGCAGAAGCAGCTTTCCCACAGTTAAAGGAGTACAAGAAACAAATAAAGCAGCCTGGGGCAAAGGATTATGGACCTTAAGATCTACAATAGAGCACCCTGGAAGAGGAAAAAGTCTATTTCATAGAGAGTAGAGAAGGTGTTCAGATTCCTATAAACAAGGGAATTCCTAAGGCCATGAGTGCCATTCTTGGAGGAAGATGGAGAGGACCCTGCACTTTTGCCTCAGGCTGATCTCCTTGATAGGAGGGCTAACTCTGAAGGAGAGCATGTGCCAACACAGAGCCAATTTTCAAACACTGTGAAAGGTGATTTTTACATTTTTTTGTTTTTGTTAGCCCCTGACGCTCAAGGAAATTTCCATTATATCACTAGTTAGATACAAACTTGAGGAACAGACAGCTTAGGATTAACACAGTAATTTTACATATTAAAATGTAGAGTGTACAACAAAAGATTACAAGACAAAGAAACAGGAAATAATGGCCCATCCAAAGGAACAAGATAAGACTTCAGAAACCATTAATGAAGAATATCAGTTTTGGGACATACCAGACAAAGAAAGCCCCCCCCCCCTGCAAAAAAGAAGATGTTCAATATGCTCAAAGAGATAACGGAAAACATGGAGAAAGAACTAAAGGATATCAGGAAAATATCTAATGAACAATATGAGAACTAAAATTTTTAAAAAGGAACCAATCAGAAATACTGGAGTTGAAGATGACAATAATTGAAATTTTAAAAATTCTTCTGAGGGTTTCAACAGCAGATTGGAGCTGGCAGGAGAAAGAATTAGTGAACTCAAAGATAATACAATTGAAATGATTCAGAGTGAAAAGCAGAAAGAAAGAATGAAAAAAGTGAACAGAGCCTAAGAGGGATACCACCAAGCATACCAATATCCACATTATGGGAGTCACAGAAGAAGAAATAGAGAAAGGGACAGAGGAATATTTAAAGAAATAATGGCATAAAACTTCCCAAATTTAACAAAAGACATAAATATATACATTCAAGAAGCCCAACAAACCCCAATCGGATAAAGTTAAAGAGAACCTGACACATTGTAGTCAAACTCTCCAAAGACAAGGAGAGAGTTCTGAAAGCTGCAAGGGAAAAGAACTGTGTTGGGTACAAGGAAGCTCCAATAAGATTAAATGCTGATTTCTCATCAGAAACCATGGAGGCCAGGAAGCAGTGGGATGAAATATTTAAAGTGCCAAAAGAAAACAACTGTCAACCAAGAATTTTCTATCTGGCAAGATTGTCTGTATTAGTCAGCCAAAGGCGTACTAATGTGAAATACCAAAAATGGGTTGGTCTCTATAAAGGGTATTTATTTGGGATAGAAGTCCACAGATACAAGGCCACAAAGTGTTAAGTTTCTTCTCTCACCACAGTTCATTGCCACATGTTAGAGCAAGACAGCTGCCGGCGTTTGCCAGGGTTCAGGCTTCTGGGGTTCCTCTCTTTCCAGGGTTGCATTTCTCTTCAGGCTTAGCTCCTGTTTCCTCCACAAGGTCAGCTGTAGACGATCAGGCAAACAGCTTGCTTCTCTTCTCCTAGGGCCTTTTTCCCAACATCAAAACTGCTTCTCAAAAGACTGCTTCAACTCTGTTCTTTGTCTTGCCTTTTATATTCGATTCCCCCACCCACCAAGGGGTGGGGCTCAATACCCTACTGACGTGGCCCAGTCAATGCCCTAATCATAACTTAATCATGCCCAGATTAACAGATCAGTTTACAAGCATGATCCAATTATATTTTTGGAATTCATAATTACATCGAATTGGCCAACGGTTACACTGTCCTTCAGTAAATCTTATCTATCAGAGGTCAGATTAGAGTGAGGATACATTTACAATTGGTAAAGAAGTAGCAGTGTCTCATTTTAGTGGCTAGAAGGATGTCTGGTATTTTGTGGGTGCCGTAGTGACCTTGTGTTTGTGCTAAGACAACATTATGAAGTGAGCTTGTATTGTCTCACTTTATCATGGTGTTTCAGTTTGCCAAAGGGTTGCCAATGCAAAGTACCAGAAATGTGTTGGCTTTTATAAAGGGTATTTATTTGGGGTAAAAGCTTACAGTTCTAAGGCCATGAAAAGTCCAACTCAAGGCACCATAAGAGGTGCTTTCTCACTCAAGTCAGCTGCCACGTGTTGAAGTAAGATGGCAGGTGATCTCTGCCTAGTCTCTACCTTCCCCTCTGGGCTGTACTGTCTCTGGGAGCTCAGCTGTGAGCAACCAGGCATAGGGCTTGTCTCTGACCAGGCCTCTTCTCTCAGACTTGGCTGCTCCACTTTCTTTCTGATTTCAGCTGCAAGCTATCAGGCAAATGGCTCATCTCTCCCCTGGGCCTCACATGGCAGGATAAAAAATGGCAGAGCTCTCTTTTCCTGTTTCTGTTTTTTAGCAGATCCAGCAAGAGGGTGAAGACTCCACCTGAATCATGCCTCACTGGGGTAGTCCAATTGAAAAGGCCACAAACATATTGCTCTTTTTGGGATTCATAAAATAATTTTAAACTGCCACACATGGTTACAGACTAACCTTGTCTGAGGCTGGGATTCTGTGAGATTGCTTGAACTTTCGGAGTTCTGCTTTTCTCCTCCCTAAAACAATGAGACTAAACTATCAATGTTCAAAATGAGGCTCTAAAATGTATTGATTCTGTGATCTTGGCAGGTTACTTAAAAAAAAAAAAAATCTCTCCATGCCTCAGTTTCCTCATCTGTAAAATGGGGCTAATAATAGTAGTCATCTCTCAGGGTCAGTGTGAAAATAAAATAAGCTCACATGGGCAAAGCTTGTAAACTAGGATCTGGCCCACGGTAAGCTCTATGATGAATTATTGCTCATTTTAGTATCCACTTTTTCCACCATAGGTAAAAGCCAACTGTGGGTCATAAAGCTTTTTTCAATTTATTTGGGAACATATTCTACAAATCAAAATCAAATATCCTATAATAGCTACAATAGCCTATCTACATCCCCCCCCCACAGTTCTACTTCTCTTGTCTTCCACAAAAGGAAGTTAGATTGCATAGAAAGATGTGGCCTCTGTATAGCTATTTCTATAATCATAGGAATGAAATCATGAGATTATACTTTTATTTTACAGTGTCTACAAAAGAAGTGGAGAGAATTTGGGGCAATTTAAATTCTTGCATTTTTCCTGCCACTAATACTGGCTGTGGCTAAACAAGGTCTTAAGTACATGGGCACCTTCCCCAAACATGGGGAACCCACTAAGAACCCAATCAGAATGTAAACTGGCTTTGAAAGAAAGTATGTAGGAATTCAGATATAACTGAATCTAATCAAACAAACATCTAAGCAAATGAAAAACCCACTGAACTATAATTAGAGTAAGGTCAGTCTTTGAGAATCATGCTTACATTCTCACCATTTTTCTCTTCCTCTGCAAAAACTTAGAGCAGTGGTTCTCAACGTGGGCAATTTTGCCATCCCCTTCCCCAGGGACATTTAGAAATGTCAAGAGATATTTTTGGTTGTCACACTGTGGTAGGGGCGTTGTTACTGGCATCTAGTGGGTAAAGGCCAGGGATGCAAGCTAAACATGCTATAATGCCCAGCACAGTCCTACACAACACAGAATTATCTAGCCCCAAATGTAAATAGCGCCAAGGTAGAAAAACCCTGGCTTAGAGTATTGTCAGGCTACACTTTTCATTGTGAAAAAGTCTTGCTTTCTGTTTCTTGTATGGAAATCGTGTCTTCTTTGCAAACATTATATGCCCACAATTCCAGAACAGTTCTTTCCATTCTGAATATGTGCATGATTCCTATTATAGGTGAGGCCCATTGAGTGATGGCTAGCTTTCTTTCCCTTGTGTTAGCAAAAGGCAAATTCTATCCAACAGCCTTTCTTCAAAAATTTGATTTATTTATTCAAATGTACACGCAATCGAGTATGAGGGAAAGTTCCATCGGATTGGCTTCAATCACGTGGATCCAGGCACTGCAGGTGTTAAGAAAACAGATCTATGATGCTATGCAGAGATTCATGCATGAAGTAAGGCAGGACCACATCTGGGAAATTATTAGGCCCAGATTCTGAATTAATTTTGAGATTCTGTGAGAAAAAATTCAAGTTCTCTATCACACCTATTTAGGGAATGTTCAGTGGTGTGATAAGCTTATTTTTAGGATTGACACCTGAATGTGAGTGGTTCAATGGGCATACACAAGGCTGTGTTAAAGAGAAAGGGAAGGCAGTGGGACAATGTTAAACAAAGAGAAGAATCGTTTTTAATCCATTCTAGAAAGATTCCTGGGCCCCAGCCCAAGAGATTCTGGTGCAGTAGGTCAGGGTAGAGCCTGTGGTTTTACTTTTCTAGCAAGTGCCAGTTGTCAGGTGATGCTGATGTTGCTGGTCCAGAAAACCCCCAGTTCAAGGAGCGAGGGTCGAGAGGATCCCTAAAATTACGTTCAGAAGTAATGACACTATGATTACCTTACACCTTTGCCTTTGGCCGACCATATCCTCTTGAACAGTCAGTTGTCCTGGGAGAAAATTACGAATGTGCCCATAGTCATGTGAAGGTCATTAATTCCAGCGATTCCATGTTAGAAAACCAGCCATTGAAAGATGAGCAAAAAAGAAAATAAGGTACTTGGTAAAAGATCTTTTTTATACTCGAAAGCCCTACTGGCCTCCTTTTCTTTGCCCTTGGAAAGGAAACTCCATAATCATAGCTCTTAATTTCATTCTTTTTTCAAGCACAGTGTAGTGAAATGGTATGTGTTCTTTTTTATCATTTACCATTCTTCCATATTCTGCCACACTTGCACAAGGTGTTTAAAGAAGATTTCACAGATCATTAATTAAGGGAACAAGTGCATCCTTAAACGTACTGTCCAAGAGTTTGTAACTGCTTTCCAGGGGCGGTGGAAGTCACTTGTTTTTGTTTTGTCTTAAAGGTTGAGGGTCTAGATAAGGCTTTAAGAAGTTGGTTTGGATTAGGAATTTGGACTAAATTGTGAAAATCAACAAGAACAAATAAACGTCCCGGTGCTTTCTAATTCCCCCACACCACCAGGGCATAGAGCTAGCACCTGTCAGGGACATGGGCACATCACAAAGAGTTGGGTCTGGCAGCATGCTGGGGACCTGGGGAAACAGGGCTGGAGAGGGAGACTGGACGGCCTTGACTGCTCATGAAATAGGAGTCACCTAAAGGTTTTAAAGACGATAGAATGCTATATAATCAGATTGGAACTGTAGAACTCTCACCCAGTACTGAGATTCAAATGAGGCACAAAATCCAGAAAATGCTGTGTTAGCATTTCTATTTAAACACACTCTTATTTGTATATGAGGTTTATACTTACCTGATAGCCCCTCCCTAGAGGCATGGATTATTATATGTACTTGTTAGTTCGCTTTTTTGTAATGTTGCTGGAATGAGCTTTCTGAATCTGGGACACATACTGTGACCTTAGCAAATCTTGTCTTAACCAAGTGTAAATATGAAAATAATTTTGTGCTTTGAATTATTTTCAGTTACAAATGCTTCCTATTGTCATGGGAAGAAATCACAACCAGCTTAGTGATTTCAAACAACACACATTCATTATCTTAAAGTTCTGGAGGTCGGAAGTCCAAAATAGGTCTCACTGGGCTAAAGTCAAGGTACGGGCAGCGCTGTGTTCTCTCTGGATGCTCTAGGAGAGAATCCATTCCTTTGCGGTTTCCAGTTTCCAGAGGCCACCCACATTCCCCTGCTCATGGCTCCCTTCCTCCATCTTCGTAGCCAGCAACGCTGCATCTCTCTAACTGCCTTCTCTGTAGTCACATCTCCTTCTGACCACAGCTGGGAAAGGGTGCACATTTTTAAGGACTCCTCTGATCACAGTGGACCCACCTGGATAATCCAGGGTATGCTCCCCATCTAAAGAGCCTTCATTTAATCACATCTGCAAACCCTCTTTTGCCATGAAAGGTAACATAGTCATAGGTTCTGGGATTAAGATGTGGACGTCTTGGGGGAAGCATCATCCTACACCCCACACACACCAATGGTTTCCTGTGGCCCTTTCTGAGAGCATCCACAGGTCACTGTAGCCCGTTCCACCCACATGCATGGCAGGCCACAAGTGCCAGGAGATGAATGCCCCAGGAGTGGCTCTTAACCAATGAGGAGTGGGATGGTAGCCAAATGCCCAATTTCTTCATCCCTCGAGAGTGTCTGAGGATGGAGATCCATTTGTCCACAGTAGTAACCTACTAATCATTCACACCCTTTATTCACTTTCCCCTTTTCCCTGTCTCACTTCCCCATTCCCTCACTGAGCTGGCCAATATCATCCCTCAGATAAACTGCTTGTATGCAAATCCTTGCCTCAGGGCTGCTTTGGAGGGAACAAATATAAAAAGGTATAATGCCTCCTGGGCCAGAAGCCTGATGAGAATGCTGGTCTCATATCACCCCAACCTCTGCCTCCTCACCGACTACCAGACAGTACCCTTTCTGGCCAAAGAGTGGAAACAGGGCTAGGAATCTAGGAGTGGTAAGTGGCATCTCTGAGGGCAGAATAATGGTTTTGCCACATTGCAGATAAACAGCTCCTTTCTATCCATTGAACTTTACAATTGGTATTGCTAAAATATTTTTGTGCTACTGGGTTTCCCCTACAACTTGATAGGTTTTATAATAAAATTCTATTTCTTTATGTCCTTGAAATCAAGCTTTCAGCTCCATTAGTATCTTAGCAAGGCTATGATGGCAGATATCCTAAACCTTTTCCTTTTCCTGTCTAGGTCTCAATTGCTGTAGGATTCCTCATGGTGACCTAAGCTATAATTATTTCAGCGTAACTGGATGCTCATAAAAAGATCAAACTGAATGAGAAAGAAGTCTGGGGCTTCACTGACATTACGTTAGAGAGATGTGAGTTTGACTAATCACAGTATTAATTTGTCTTCTAGCAATGCTATTCTTGTTGGTAACAAGCACATTTGGGGACAAAACATTTAAGTGAAGCTGGAGTTATTTCACAACTGATTGATGAGTTATCATCAGAAGCATTTGTAACCATTTAGAAAATAAATGACCTTGGTGCTGTGCAGGTGTAGGTACAAGGAAATGGCCCGTCTTCTTAGTTTTCAATCAAAGCTGCCAGACAACCCTAGAATTTATTGGCTCAACAAATATTTATTGAATGCTAGCTTTGTACAGAGTTCTGTATTATTTAAAGGTGCATGAGGATATGAAAACTGCTTGAAACCTGTTTTCATGAAGCTTTAAAGGTCAACAGGAGAAAAAATAAGTGAAAAATATGTTAAGAACCATAAGAGAGTTATAGTTGGAGGGGTGGCAATTCCTAGGAAGGGAGAGTATTTCTAGCTGATGGGGGATGGGCTATGCTCAAAGAGAAAGTAGCATTTGTAAACTCATTTCATCCTGGAATGTTAACTGTAAATTATTCTAAATGCATCTTGTTATTGTGAATAAATAAAAGATGGTTGAACTAAATCATTAAAAATGTAATGCAAACTATACTCTTTAAGGTGGCCTTCAATATTTATCAGAAAATGACTCCATTCTACCTTGATGATATACCCACCCCTCATTTACATCAGATGAATTTGGGGAGTTTCCCAAACTTAATGAGACATTCAGGGTGAAAGTGAGAATAAGTGACTTGCAAGCCTTCTTTGGTCTAAGGCAGTGGTCCCCAACCAGGGATGATTTTTGCCATCCTCAGGGGACATTTGGCAATGTCTGGAGAGATTTTTGGTTGTCACAACTTGGGGAAGTGGGGGTGCCACTGGAATCTAGTGTGTAGAGGCCAGGGATGCTGCTAAATATCCCACAATGCACAAGACAGCCCCACAGCAAAGAATCGTCTGGCCCCAAATGTCAATATTGCCAAGGCTGAGAACCATGATCTAAAAGACAAAGACATGCTGTGTACATAGAGGACTAGGGTATTTGGGGAGGGGGGAGTGGTTAGCTTCATGAATGCAACCTGCTTATAAACAAAGATGACAATGCTGTCAGAATTTAATTAGAGCTCCCAAAAACCATATAGCTGGAAAACCATTTTAATTAGGAATTTCCTTTTCTGTAAGTTCCTTTACTCTATATAAGCTTCTATTTATACCAGTTTGTAAAGAAGACATCCAAAATATGGCTCTTTGCATTTAACAGGGGCATGAATTTTGTTGGGTGTATAATTTAATTGCTTTTCAAGAAGTTGGCATGAGGGTAAACATTAGGTTAAGTTATTGAATGTTCCCACTTCATTTCACTCTCTCTGCGCAGGATTTATTAAAAAAAAAAACAACAGAAGTCCCACCAGAAATGAAGTCTGGTATTTTATAGAGCCCAGGTAACACCCTAGAGCAGGATTCTCAGCTGGCTACACATTGGAGTCACCTGGGAAGCTTTTCAAAATCCCCATGCCCAGGCCCCACCCCAGATCAATGAAATCAGAATCTTTGGGGGTAGGACCCAGGCAGCTTGGGTTTTTAAGGTTTCCCAAGTGATTCCAATGTGTAGCCAAATTTGAGAACTACTTCTCTAGAACCTTGCTACTTAAAGTGCCATCTGTGGATCACCTGTTGACTGGCAAACTCGCATCACCTGGGATCTTATTAGAAACGCAGAGGCTCATGCTCCACCTCCAGACCTGCTGAATCAGAATCCCCAGGGGATTCACAAACACTTTCATGCTTGAGAGGTGCCACTCTAGACTATAATGCAAACAGTCCATTTTAAGAACATATATGGATTGTAATATGCACAGTCTAAAATAAAGCACACTCTTAAGACATGGAAAAATGTCCCAAAGCTGTAAATAAAATGCTTTTGTTTGTTTAGAAATGTTAAGCTTTTCACTATGGCTGCTTATGTGTTTTAGTGAATTTGATTTCTTTTTAATTATGAGAGATCTCAATCACATAGTCTTATATTGTTTGTTGTTGTTGTTATTGTTAGAGAAGAGTAGGACTAGCTATGGAGTAGCCCAGGATTATCATTCTGGTAGTGGGCAGCCCCTTTTCCTTAGCTCTGAGAAGGTGCCCTCTCCGCTTTATGTCCATGTCCACAAGGTGGCCATCTGAAATGCCACGTAACAGAATCCCTGCAGAGGGAGGAGCTTCACGTTGGTTAGCAGGATTGAACTGTGCATGCATGTGTCCTAGTAAAACGGTAGTTCTAAATAGTCATACAGCTTTATTCTGGAAAGCACAAAATGCTTCCGATGATAGCAGTTCAACAGGGCTATCTCCATCAAGAGTTTACAAGCATTGCTAAATGTCCTATGGCCAGTTCCTGGCTGCCAGGCCTTCAATGCCTTAACTCATCATAGAACAAGTGAATGTGCTTTCATACTTCCTGTCTTTTAAGACAGATTGATGGGGGGAAAAACATAAAAAATCCCTGTGATAGTTATCCCTGTTCGTCCCATTATAGCAAACTTTTCTGGAAAATTCTTCCATGTGAATTCCTGTCCTCTTAAATATATATATATATATATATTTCTCCTTCTCCTTCTTCCTTCTTCTTCCTTCTTCTTCCTTCTTCTTTCTTCTTCTTCCTTCTTCTTCTCCTTCTTCTCCTTCTCCTTCTCCTTCTCCTTCTCCTTCTCCTTCTCCTTCTCCTTCTCCTTCTCCTTCTTCCTCTTCCTCTTCCTCTTCCTCTTCAAAACATACAAGTAAAGAGACAGGAGAGAAGCATGGTGAAATGAGCTTCTGGTCAGGAGTCCTGCTGGCTGAATTCAAATACTGGTCCATGCTTTTTTGCTGAGTGGTTTGGAGCCATAGTCTAACCACTCTGGGTCTCAGTTTCTTCATCTGGAAAAAGGGACTAAGAGAAGTCCTTCTTAGCAAGATCATGCATGGGAAGACCTGTGCCTTGTACACAGTCAACACTCATCAAATATTTCCTTTCTCTTCTCTAGAGGGAGCTGGAATTTAAGCTGGGGGTAGAAGGTTGAATTGTAATTCAGCAGACAGACAAAAGCCAAAGGGTATCAGTGGACAGAAAGAAGAGCACATGGAAAGGTCCAGAGATATGGAAAATTGTGAGCTACTGAGGAAGCAGAGTGGCTAAAGCATAGGACAAGTCATGAGAAGTCGTGGAAAATGAAACTCAAACAATTAAAAAGCCTTGGAATTTGTGCCAAGGGGATCTGGGTTTTTATCCTGGAGGCAGTCTATCAGTTAATGGGATAAGCAGAAAAGTGAATTCAGAATTCCTGACCACTGGACCTTATTTCTTGTAGCAGAGGGTTCCTTCCCCCTGAGAAGCTAAAATAGCACATTCCTATCATGTAGTAGATGCTCAGTCAACATCTGATAAATGCATACTGACAGCAAAGAAGCCAATAACCCCATCCTTTTCAAACTAGGGGATGCAATTTACTTGTGGATCATGAAATCAGTTCAGTGGCTCACTACTAGTGTTCTTTGAAAAAAATAAAAATTAAGACAGAGAACAGAAAATATCGGCGTTCCTCCAGCTTTGGAAAAATAATGACTACTTTGTGAAACTTTTGTTTCAGTGAGACATATTTATGTATGTGGTAGCATGTGTATGTGTGATCTGGTTGGTAATGTAAACTGTTTCCTACTTTGGGTCACAGTAAAATTCAGGTTGGGGAGGCGGATGTGGCTCAACTGGTTGGGCGTCCGTCTCCCATATGGAGGGACCTGGGTTCGATCCCCGGGACCTCCTGGTAAATTAAAAAAAATAAAAATAAAAATAAATAAAATAAAATAAAATAAAATTCAGGTTGGAGCTGGCCAGGTAAGCACCCATGAGCTTCTCTGGCTTACACCTTCTCAGATACCATGAAGAGTAGAGTGAGGCAGCCACAGGTCCAATAGCAGTGGGCCTTACTTGGCTGCTATGATAACAGGGGCACTTAGTCAGACACATTACACCCTTCACCACTGTCTGACCAGCCCTGACTCCCACTCACCAGAGGGCTGTGATGCCCTGGGCCTGCAGTGATGAGGCTCAGTCATCCTCAGCTGGGCACAACTGCTTTATAAAGAGGCACCCACTGCGGGTGCGGGAGGGCAGAGATACCTACCCAGGAGCCAAATCCATTATCTATGAAAATATATCTTCTTATACCCACATAAGGTTTCCTCTTTGCCTCTGGGTCTATTACATTGAGGTCTTTGAAAAGGAAAGGGAGGCGGACTCCCCATTATGTGCCAAGTGCTGTGTTGCACCCCTTCCCGCACACTTCCTTAATGCAAAACTCACATGGTCAACAATTACATCAGCCGAAGCTGGTGTTATTTCACATTGTCACTGATCACTGTCTTCTCTGTTTACTGCAATCAACCTTCCCTCTGGGCCCACAGACAAGTTTCTGTCTGAAATCTTGTATCTGGTAACCATAGTAATAAAGCAGAGAGAAGGGACGATCTTGGAAATGCACTCCAGACACCCCACCAAAAAAGAGCAAACAAACTCATTTCAGTCATCATTTCCCATTTCCTAATGTTTTGTGTTTTGTTTTGCAAGAGTTGCTACAAGAGGCCCTAGCCAAAGTGCTAGTGAACAGGGAAGGCAGAAGAAAGCGAGGGTGCAGATGGTCTGCAAAACTGAATAAGAAGCCAGAAGGATGGAGCATAGATCATGCTTGGGGTTCACCTCCCTTCCTTGAATGTCCTTGGGAGAAGCAATAGGAAAGTGCTCCCGACTGTTTACAGTGTTCGTCTGCCTCAGTAACTGCTCATTTTCAAACAGATCCTTACAATCCATATTCATTACAGAAGAGCTAGCTTACCAGGATCATTCAAATTCACAAGGAAATAAGGCTGGCCAGAGAAAGCAGGTTTCTAGTTTTTCACCTGGAGAAAATGTGCTTGGCCTGCAGCTGTGCAAAGAAGTGACGTGATGGTCCACAGACGTGTGAGACGCACAGACATGGGACGCCCTACGCCTCACTGCCCCTTTGCTCAAAACCTCCTAACGCAGCTCCAAGTCACACCTGGGTGAATTCATCATGACGTTAACCTGGCCCTTCCAAGCTAATAAGATGGTGTCAAGGGCAAGACCAAGCATAGATCTGATCATATTGACTGAGTTCACAGTTCTGGAGCTTATCGACACCCCCTCCCCTGCCCTCGCGAAACCAACAGCTCACCAAACTTTCACTGCCGGCTCAGCATTGACTCCTCTCCCTCTGAGCTCCTTTCAGCAGAAACTGAGCCTGGGGACGAAAAGGGGAAAGGAAGAAGTGGCTATTTGGAAGGTCAATATTATCACTTGGAGCCTCTTGGTTGGCAAAGCTGGACATAATAAAGAAAGGCCTCCACAAACGTAGTTTGCTGACCTCTAAAAATACACCCATTCAATGCCTCCTTCTTTACATAATGTGAGGTTATGAAATACTATTTGGAAATTTTGATTTAATATATTAGAACCACCTTCAAAATTATAAGAGCAGCAAGAGACTTGGGGCTTAATTGAAAACCTCAGAAATGACTAAATAAAATCTTTTGCAAGGCAGAGATAATTGAAAGAGAAAAGACACCTGAGCTGAACTGTTGCCAAGGGGTTATTTTAGAGCAGGGTTTCTTAAAACCGGATCAGAATGACCAGAAGTTTCTGGGAGGTCAAGGAAGGTCCTAGCAGGGCACAGCTTGTGGAGTACACTTTTGCAGCATTTGGGTCTGTATCTTCACTGTGGTTTGCCCTTCTAGACTTCTTCGCAATTTTCATACCGAATCAGGCTTCCACGGTTGGAAGGCGCATTAATGGTCACAACCCACAAGTTGCATTGATAGCCAGCATCTCCACTAAATGGCTAAACACTTGAATATCTCTAGCAGTGGGGAATCCATTACCTCCCAAGGTGGCATGTTCCATGTTCAGTCAGAGCGTGGTTAAAAGTTCTTCCTCTGGGAAGCGGCTGTGGCTCAATCAGTAGGGCTCCCGTTTACCATGTGGGAGGCCCCGGGTTCGGTTCCCGGGGGGGGGGGGGGGAAATAAATAAAAAAAAAAAAAAATTTAAAAAAAAAAAAAAAGTTCTTCCTCCTATGGCACTGGATTCTGTCTCCCTGTAACAATGAACCATTGTTTCTGATTAGCTCCGTCGAGCCATTAGTACAAATACAAGACTATCTTCATAAGAGCCTTCACTCATTTGAAAACTCCTGTCATATGGTACTAGGCTCATTTCTTCTCAAGGCCAGCCCCTCTAGTTCCTTCTATGGTTCCTCATGTGGTGTGCATTCAGGAACATTTGCCATCTTGGAAGCATTCCCTTGCCCTTCAACCTGCCCTTGGGCCCTCTTGTTTGTAGCTCATGATCCTACCCCTTTTCCTAACCAATGACCCAAGAGCAGCAGTTCACAAGCTAAGATGACAACGAGAATCTCTTTCAAGAATTTCAAAGAAGAGGCTCTGGGACTCTAGATGATAGTAAGGACTTGAGTTGGAAAGGTTCCCATAGAGTTGAGGGTGGGGTGGCCCAGTTAGAACAGGCATAAGTAAAGAAAGCTGAAAGGAGAGAAGCAGAGATGTGAGAGAACCAGCACCCCTGAGAGACTGGGAATAATCTCGGTTCCTGGCTTGTTCATTGGAAGTCTCGGGCTAGGTAGCCCTGTTTACACCATCACCAACATCAGCATCATTGCTAACGTTTATTGAGCACATACTATATTCCAGGCAGGGATCTATGCCCTTTATCTGCATTATCCCACTTAATCTGCAAAAGCCCTGTAATGAAGGCACCATTATCTATATTTTACTTCTGAGGAGACAGGCATATAGAAGTGACTTACCCAGTGCCCACGCTGGTTATTGGCAGAACCAGGATTTGAATCCAAAGTCTGGCTCCAGAGCCCAGGATGCTCACTGCTACATGGCATTGCTTCCCCATTGTTGGAGACTCATGAGATTATCTCACAATGATTTTTTTTATAGTAATTCCTTACAGAAGCTCCCCATTTACTTAAGCTACCATGAGTTGGTTTCTGTCTTTTGTAACAAATTCTGTCTGATAAAGATACAGGAAGGTGAAACCATACTAACTCCTGGCCAAATGGGATAGATGAGTGCATCTGAGCTGCTCTGTAACTGTACTAAAAAGCAGGTTCAGTTAACAAAATGAGGCTGCTTTTCCATGGGTTGCTTTCTGTAAGGTTCACATAGATCTTTCAGACAGTATATTCTATAATATTATTAGAGAATGAATGCCATCTTTCCTTTACTTACTCTAGCATAATAGTCCCTCTTCCCTAGTATCCTGTGATTGAGCATTCCTTTACCATAACATATATCATGTTAGATTGTAATCATTTATCTACACCAAGGTTTCTCATTCTCAGCACCATTGGCATTTGAGGCTAGATAATTCATTCTTTGTCATGGAATACTGCCCTGTGCATTGTAGGATAGAATCATGTTTGGCCTCTACCCACCAGATGCCAGGAGCACCCCATACCCAAGTTGTGACAGGCAAAAATGTCTTGAAACATTGCCCAATGTCCCTTGGGGGACAAAATCACCCTGGTTGAGAACCACTGGTCTATGTGTTTTAGACCCCCTTTCCCATCCCATACTGGCTTCTTATGTCTTCAAGGGCAGGATTCTGTCTCTTTTTATTTTGTTTCTTTCCAATGCTTGGCACATTGTGATGCCTAATAAATCCTGATTGAAGAAAACTATAGTAACTTGCGTTAATATGGTGTTTTGTAGTTAAAAGTCTGGAGTACCCGTGTCCCTCTGTCTGAGTTTAGTCAGGAAAACAGAGACACTAAAAGTACCACTGGAATAGGGGTTTAATGTAGAAATTAGGGTGTATATGAACATGGGAGTAACTGGGAGAGTAAAGGTCTAGAAGGCTATAGTCAGAAGATGGGAGCTCTGGGTGGAAAAGAAGTTGTTCACAGGGAAATTTGAGAAGCTGCTATGCCTAGTTGCCAAAGTGGTATTATAAAGTGGGAGCCCACAGAAAGGTCTGGAATGCCACTGGGTCTGAAGAAGCATCCTCATCTGACCTGTATAGAACCCCAAAAATAGTTGCCTCCACTTACTTGACTGTCACTTTCCAAATCTCCTGAGTTTTTCTCACTAGCAAACTCTAAGAAACACTCGGGAAGGGAATTCTGGGAAACGTAGTTCCAAGCTTCAGGCAGGTGCTTCCACAGTAGTGGTAGTGACAAACTGACAACAGATAATACCATACAGAACCACGTGACATCAAGCACGTAAATATATCTGTTCCCCTGGTCACGCCGATTATAATCTTACAATTGTGTGAGTTCAATCTTGTATGATTTTCTTTTTCCTTTATTACCAGATTGAAAGGAAATCAGGGGCCCTTAAAAGATCATAATGACCTGATGGTGTGTTTTGCTACAACTGCCAGGCACTGAAGTATTTCGGAAAGAATCAGTTCCTTTCATTAATGAAATTCCATTCTGAGTTCACCTACATTGAGGGAAGTGTGATAATGTCCTGGAGAATTTGGCAGTCAAGATTATTCAAGATAGAAAGCAAGTAAATGCTTGGTGTGATTTTTCACTGCTGCTATTGTTAGTGTTGTTTTTAGTTTGGCAGGGGGCTCATCCCCTGCTCATCTGTAAATCCTCATCTCTCCCCTCCAGTTTGTGCTGTGTAGACACAGTCTCAATGTTCACTTTGCACCTGGGCAAATGGCAATGATGTTAATAATTGATCAGCTCATACTCCAAATGGAAGATATTTACCTTCATGCTTCTTAGAATTTTAGTGTGTCTTCTGAGCACTCTATCTAGACTGGAATTGACAGACTACTAGGAAAGAATTTCAATATGCAAGGCATTGCTTCCCTCTTAAGAAATCAAAACATCAGAACCATGTTGTTGATTTCTAAATTACTATCTAAGACTACAACTGATGTTAAGCAAAAACATTTCTGCTTTATAGAGTTTGAGCAGAAAGTCAAACAACTATTTCTAAACAATTACTTCCTGACCATTAAAAATGTGGTGTGGTCCAAGGTAGAGTGAAGTAGATATTTCACTTTGGAAAATTAGATTCAAAATATACATTCAAAAGATGTACTTCAGAGACCATATGGCCCATGAGGTCTAAAATATTTACTATCTGGCCCTTTACAGCAAATGTTTGCTGACTCCTGTGCTAGAGGAAGAGCAGCAGGAGTTAAGGTCCAAGAGGTAAAGGACACATTACAAGGACTTGTCTTTTACTCTGAGTGAGATGAAGACTCACATTCTAACAGGATCACTCTAATTGCTGTGTTGAGATAGCCATTATTGTTGGGGGAGGGGGGCTGTAGTGAAAGTGGGACCAGGCAGAAGACTAGAAGACTATTGCAATAGTTCTGGTGGGGATTATCCTGATGAGTTACCATTGAGTGGCTCAGACCAGTGTGTAGTGTTGGAGGTGGTGAGAAGTGAATAGATTCTGGTTTGAAGATTGAGATGATTAGATATCCTTATATTAGCCCCACATAGCTGAAAGGGAGGCTAGAAAATGCAGTCTCTCTGTGTGCATATATGTGTCCAGCTAAAGCAGTCGTTCTCAAGTGGGGATGATTTTGCTCCCCAGGACACATTTGACATATCAGGAGACATTTTTGGTTGTCACAAAGAGACATTTATGGTTGTCGTACTGGGGTGAGGAGTGTGTGTGTGTGTGTGGGGGGGGGATGGGTGCTACTACTATCTAGTGAGTAGTCGCCAGGGAACTTGCTAAACATCCTACAATACAAAGCACAGCCCCCCACAACAAAGAACGATCTTTGAGAAACACTGAGCTAAAAGGAGACCCACTACTGAAAGAAGGAAAGAATGTTTCTTGGTGGATAACTAGGAGTCTTAATCCAACCCCTTAAGCCCCCCCCCACCATAAAACATTTGCAGATTTTCAGCAACATCAGTTTGGGGAGCCCCTGCTTCTACCACAGCTGAGCTCTGCTGGGCTGCCTGTTTGTCCTCCTTGCCCACACATTTTCTCCATGGTACTGGGGATGAGCTTTGTCGTGAATCAGAGGCCCTGCTGTCATTTTTCATACAGAGGCTTGTAAAAATAACGTGTGTGATTGAGGCAATGAAGGAGACTTTGTGTTATGAGAGCTAAATGGTGCACAGCACCGCAATGCAGATATTAATTTGTTTCAAGAAGTTTGTGAAGAAAATGCTCAATTAATTAGAATTTCAAGATTTAAAACTGATGTTTAGTGATAACCAAAAATTCACAGATTTTTTTGCTTTCTTCCCCAAGCCCAAATCAATGGCATATGAGTTCAACTACCCTTAATGTTATGCAAATATCCCTTTAGCTGTGTGTAATAACTGATGAGATCTAATTTATTTGGTGAAATATTTGCATATATCTAATACATATTGGCTTTTCATTTACCTACCCTTATTATTTTGATTTGTGAATAGATGCATGAATGAACATTGCCTTTTGTCCTGGAGTATCTGCCTATTCAATTAATTTTCTTTGCATAGAAGTAGGCATCTTCTTCTAAGATTGTTAATAAGGTGGATCTAAATTAACATATTTTTCACACTGTCTGGGCTGCTCACTGGCTTAACACTGGGCCAAAAAAAAAAAAAAAAGGAAAGTGTTCTAAATATAGACCATAAATACCTCAATTCTTGAAGCTTCTTTTTTTTTTTTAAGGAGGTACCAGAGATTGAACCCGGGACTTTGTACATGTGAAGCAGGTGCTCAATCACTGAGCTACACCCACTCCCCAAATACCTCAGTTCTTCCTCCACCCACCCAGCACCATGGTTCCCTTGTCTGTTTTGCCCCTTGTTTGTTTTTTTGCTCATTGTTTGTGCTCATTGTTTTTGCTCGTTGTCTGCTTGCTGTCTGTTTTTTTTCTTTTTTCTTTAGGAGGCACCAGGAAATGAATCTGGGATCTCCCACGTGGGAGGCAGGTGCTCAACTGCTTGAGCCACATCCGCTCCCTGCTCATTTGTTTTTTTGCTCATTGTCTTGCTTGCCTTTTTGTGCTCATTGTCTGCTCAGTGTTTTTTCTCATCTGCCCATTGTTTTTGCTCAATGCCTGCTTGTTGTTTGTTTGTCTTCTTTAGGAGGCGCTGGGAACCAAACCTGGGACCTCCCATGTGGAAGGCAGGTGCTCAACTGCTTGAGCCACATCCACTCTCCCAAATACCTCAATTCTTGACTGACATTGTTGAATTTAGGTTTGCTCTAATTAGATATAAGTCCAATATACAAAAATAAGCCACATAATAAGTAAAGAGGTGATTTTTTATATTACAAAAGATTTTTTTCTACCATTTACTTAAGAAGCATTTACTTTATACATATGCAATATAGCACGATCCAGCCAAGTACTATTCCAGATTACTGGGGATATCAAGATATGCAAGACCCGCTCCCTGCATTTGAAGGTTACATAAAGGAGGCAGACAAGTAAATAGCTGATTTTAACATGATATGGTAGGTCCTGTTATGGAGGCATGTACCAGGTGCTGCAGGAGCAGAAGAGAGATGTATGGCCCAGGCTCAGAGGTCCAAAAAAGATATCCTGAATAGAATGATGATAGAGTGGATTCTTGAAGGACAAGCAGAAACTGTCCAGGTGAAGAGAGGTGAGGGGTATAAGGAAGTCAAAGGGTCCTAAAACCCCATGAGAGAAGTAGATATAAGGTAGAACTTGGGGGACCTTGAATATCACACAAAGGGGCTTGAGTGTGGCCATTAAGGAGATTAGAAATCATCGAAAGGCATTAGGCCTGGGAATGAAAGCAGTGGGCCAGTGTCATCGATTCCACTGCAATGGAAGGCAGGGCTAGCTAGGTAATTTGTGAGGCCCAGAGCAAAATGAAAATGTGGGTCCCTTGTTAAAAAATATTACAAATCTCAAGACAGCTACAGCAGGGCATTAAACCAAGCATAGGTTCTTCTAATTTCGGGGTCCTATGCAATCACACAGTTTGTACACCCATGAAGCAGGGGCAGGGGTAAGAAGACATGAAGATCCTTGTCTGCAAGCTGTTTTCTCCCTGTTTGGGTAGAAAAGTCTTAAACATATCAACCAGCTAGAAAATAATCTCAAGGCAACATACTAACCAGTGTTACAGTCTTATACTCATAAACTCAGAAAATGGCCAATTTTTTCATTTTAAAAATCAGGAAATGGAAGAGCAAAAGAAGTTGAGGGACTGTTCCAAACTCAAATATCTAGGAGGTAATAAAGATGAGAATTCAACCCAAGCCTTCCAATTCTAGACCAGTGTTCTCTCTCTGCTTCTCTGTAATATGCAGGCTCTTGAGTCTAGAATGAGGGATGGGATTCAAGGTCTTTGGGGAAGACAATCCAGAGATGCAGAAGGGAATGGCAAAGAGAGGGAGATAAGCTAAGAGATCATCACTGTGCCCTCTCCTACCCCATGGAGCACTATATTTCTGAGCCCTTACTCAAAATCCAGAGGATCATTCCAAACACAACTACTGGATAACTATTAAGGGCCAGGCATTGTATTAGGGGATGGACTACAAAGATGATTTTTGACACAATCCCAGGAGCTCATCGCTAGTGAGTGAAAGCAATAGTGGAAATCAGCTATCAAAATCCAAAACACCTATTCTTTAATATGATTGAAAATTAAAAGTTTAATGGTATTCTGTTGTAGACATATTGTGATTCAAGCAATGGAAGAAATTATAACAGTGAGTGAGGTGGAGCCAGTGGCCACTAGACGTTTTCGGGGCAGGGAAGGGAAAAGCAGTTGTAATACAGAGGCTTTTTCAGGACTTGGGAATTATCCTGAGTGACTTTACAACGACAGCTATAGGTCATTTTATATCATCATATACCATGCAGAACTGTGTGGGAGAGAGTGTGGTCTACAATGTGAACTAAGGTCCATGCTCAGTGGCAAAGCCCCAGGATGTGTATAGCCATTGCAGGTGATGTGCCACACTAATGAAGGACGTTTATGTGGGAGGTGGGGAACATGGGAATTCCTGTAATTTTTGTGTAACATTTATGTAATCTAAGCATCTTTTAAAATATATATATAAAAATAACATTTATGTAAAAGCAAATGCACATATATGCATATATATTTATGTATCATTTTACAAATATTGGTTTGTATTGTGAAAAATTTGATTTTTACCCACAATAAAAAAAAAGTTTAAAACTAATAATGGAAAGGAAAATTAGAAATGAATACTAAATTCTTATATACAACCAGTCTTTTTCAAACTAGGGGCATCATGGATGATTTGCTCATTGTCCTATATATCTCAGCAGTATCACCATCAATACCCTTACCAATGCTAGAAATTTCAGGCTCACCTGAACTCCAGTAAACCTGTGCACATACCTCCAGAATATCTCTCATGTCATGCTCTGATTAGTTCTCTATGCCCTCCCCCAAAAAGGTCTCCAACGTTTTAAGAGTGGATCTTATTCATCATTGCACTTCCAGAGTCAAGTCCAGGGCTTATTTATTCAACATTACTGCAGACTAGTTGATTAATAAAATGGATTGACAGATGGATTCAGGGTGACTGTGAGCACCCTCCAAGTAGAAGGCCTGGGTGTGGAGAAGTTTTCAGGGGACCTAGGTGAGAGAAGCAGGGCCAACCATATTCAAGAGCTACTTCTCCCCATTTCACTCTTCTGCCATTCCTCTGCCCATTAGTCCAATTTCTTCAATTGAAGAAAGAAAGCAAAAAGTGGATATCAAGTCCTCTGCTTGGACTTAATTCTTATAGATACCATCACACAAGGTTTTATCCCTCACTAATAATTTTAAATTGACATAACTGAACTACCTCATCAGACAAAGAGGTATTTGTATTCTTTCACAGAGTTTTCACCTGTCTCTAAGCCTTCCCTAATATTTATTTGGAGATATTATTGTTTTTCTTTTTTGTCAGTTTAGGTTATATTGTCTTAAAATTGTATACAATTATGAGCATGTCTTGGTCTATGGAATGCAGATGCTATAGAAAAGGTTGAGTGTAAATCACATCATATGGACTAAATCATAAATTAAGTGAGCTTAGATTTATTGGCGGACCCTTCTATAAAGTGAAAAAAAAAAATCCACCAGGAAATCAACAAGGATTTACTGAACATGTATTAGATGCTCAGTACTGAATCAATTTCAAAAAGATCACTCCCTAAATTTTCTATTTTGCATGGTTCATAAACTTCTTTTGAAAGGAAGCATACCTGTATTTGGTTTTATAACACAGAAGAGATTGGTTGATGAGTAAATGTGATTCTCTGAAATGGTGCCCCTGAGAATGTCATCAGGTACAGCATTGATCTCCTGCTGCTGCATCATTATGAGGTGAAATCAAGATGTTTATTTTTAAAAGAGGGGGTACAAACCCTATCAACATCACATTACATTACAGTGCTGATAGTTCTTTGATGATGCAATTCCTGCAAAAAAGGTGAAGACTCAAGCCTTAGGCAGTGATGCTGTATCTCAGTTGGCTAAAGGAAGGCACAGGTAGCTCTTTGTAGGGAAAGTTTACCTAGCATGGCTTACCTCTCTTAAGTCTCTTACCTTGATTGCTTTTCTCTAAATTACCCACCACTATCTATGTGTATGTGAGTGTGTATATGTGTGAGTGTGTATATGTATAAGTATGTATGGGTGTCTGTGTGTATATATTTAAGTGTGTGTGCATGTCTGTACATGAATGTGTGTATATATATATATATGCACATGTGTATTTGTGCACATGTATGAGTGGGTGTTAGTAATTTGTTTACTTGTTATCATCAGTTTTCCCCACTGAACTGTAAACTCCATAAAAGCAGAAACTTTGTCTTGCCTACTGCTATGTCCCCACCACATAGCTGGCACATAATAGGCACTCAATAAATATTTGTTGAATATATGAATACATGAACAGCAGGTGCTCAATAAATGAATACCAATAGTATCTTCTTCAAAAATCAATGAGAATGATATCCCACATTGAAAAAGAGTTGATGCATTGATATGTTTTTCTTTTGGAAAAAATGCCTTTAACAATCAACCCAGAATAATATTTTGACAGTTTTAATTCATCTCATCACATCACTATGCAACAAGAGATATATTGGGTTCACCTTATTTCAACTTTGTTTTTCCACAAAGTTTGATCAGACTCCTCATCCATAATCTTGAATGGAAGCTACGTGGGGTTTAATAGGGACAAATCCATAAAAATCAAAGATTTCTAGAGCTGTGAGGTAACATGGTATACTTTTAGAATCAGACAGACTTAGACAGAAATCCCAGCTTCAACATCTATTAGCAATGTAGCTTTGGGAAGTCATATAACTTCTCTCAGCCTTAGTTTCCTCAGGAAACATGTGACTTGCAGGAATGATTTGGTGACAGAATCGATGGTTATTTTAAGCATATGTATGATACATAATCATAATCAACAAATGATATTTATTTATTATTCATATCTATTCCCAAGTCTCCGTGATGGAGGAAATTGAGGTCCCAAGAATTGAAGACTTTCTCATGGACATCCTTCTTGCCCAAGTCCAAGTGATATAAATCACCAGGCCTGCAAATAAGCATCAACCAGCCATCATGTGCTCTGGGGACTTTTGGGGTCAAAACCCACTGTTTGAGACTCCATTATGTGCCTTGGGCTGGAGACTCCATTATGTGCCTTGTGTTTATTGAAGCTCACTACAACCTTCAGTTCCAACTGAGCAATTTCCTGTTTCAACAGAAAAGAGACTCTGTCCAATCCAATAATCTGCATGAGAAATGTGACGGAAAGAATTTTCCTCTGCCACAGTTTTTAAGATTCCTTTTGTTTCCTCCTCTATAGAGCGCAAAGAAGTCAGGAATATGTGCTCATTTTATAAGTGTCATGTTCTTTAATTATATTGAAATCATTTGCTTCTAACAAATGATTCACTACAATGCAATTCTGATGATCTTTAGATCCAATTTCATATCTGGAAAAGAGTTATTCCAAACCCAAGAATGAGAAATCAGGGTGGAAAGGTTTACAGTCAGTAGAATTGATGCATAAAATAAATAAAATTAGATAAGTCTCCAACAAATTGCATAGTGCCATTGCAATGCTTCATAGAGCAGACAGTATTTAAGGAGATTTTATCAAAGTGGGATATAGAAATTGGATGTACTGAAACTTTGACTGGATATTAAGTTTCCATGGGAATTTTACTTAACAATGGATAACAAATTAGGGTCAGCTAGAAATGTCTATTGCTCAAATTTACTGAAGATGGTGGGTCAGCAGCAATAGTTAACTAAAGAAATAGAGAATAAATGCCTAAAATTCTTTCCTTGCTGGGAAGATGTAACTGTCTCTTCCTGTGAATACGTTCAACTAACCTATGACTACAGATTGTTCTTTATTTTAGCTTCAGTTTATCCATGACTCAAACTCATCTCCATTTTGCCCTCATATAAGAATCTTGCCATATTACCATAACATTTTATTCTGAACCTGCTATAAAGGTAATTAGTCATTCATTATAACACAGAAAATTCAAATTGGGTGCAATTATGTTTTCTGAATCAAAATCATACCCTTTGATGTGGATAATTTAAGGTTCTACATTTTAAAGATATTGAATGAGTCATAATGGTAGATAAGAAGACCCTTAAACTAACATTCAGATCTCCTGCATATAAAAAATTAAATAGATAATTTCTACCTAGGACAGATTTATTTTGTGGTGGAGAATTTTAAAGAATTGATTTAATTAACTATAACTATGCTTAGAAGCATAATTTGAAATACTGTTGAATGAATAAGGAAGGTATTTTCAAGTGTAGGGAAAACTCTTAATATTCCCTTTTATTCATCTTTCAACGAATATTTATTAAACAACCACTGTTTGCATGGCAATGTACTACACAATGATATTCTAACCTAGCATCATTCTATTCTAGCTCTGGTAGTTAATTGAATGAGACAATCTTTTGGGGGAAAGTATCTGAGGAAAGACTAAAGAAATTAAATGAATTTCTTTTTGTTTTATGTGCCAAAAAAAAGAGGTTACTAGCTAACTAACCTTTCTATTTCTATAGGAGCCCAGGAATTTAAGAGAAATAATCTTATCTTACGCAGGCACTAAACTATATGCTTATTCATGAGTTTCTAAATGTTTATAGAGGTGAGAACAGCAATTTGGAAGACTCTACAGATATGGAAAGGAAAAAACAGCACAATAAATTTAGGCAGATAAGAGGACATTTATTTTGAGGGGTTGTTTCCATTTGAAAAGTAATTTTAGACTTAATAATATAGAATAGGTTCAATATTTTAGAGCTGGACATTAGAGCTCATTGAGACCACTGGTTTCCAATCTTTTGCATTAGAGTCACTGGATTTTTAAAAATGATTCTGATTCGTTTGGTCTGGAAGGGGATGAAAGGGGAAGCAGTCACACATATATACATTAAAGTCCTCCAGCAGCCAAAGCTGAGACCCACAGATCTAGTCCAGTCCCTACATTTTTTGACATGACATCTTTGAGGACTTAAAAGAATAAGTGGCTGGCCCAAGGTCGACCCAGCTTATAACTGTTGAAGCCAGTATCCAAATTCTCAGTCTGGAACCCTCTTTAACCAACTGATACCATTTTGCCTTCACACTCACATACTGGGTTCTAACTAGCTGTAGTTAGGAAGTCCAAGACTGCCTATAACACATGTGACAAGAAAGTCCCCTCCTCCTAAGGACCTGGATGCTTCCTTTCTTGCCAAGTGCTGAATAAGTCTTGGGATGGTTACAATGACACTGTAACAATGAATATATCTGTTTATTTTGAAATACTTCCCTTATTTGAAACCTTATATTAATAAAATACATTATTCACATTTTAAGGCAAATTTACTATTCAAATCTGAGTCCACTTTAACTTTTCATTATGGAGCTTAAATAGCTGAGCACTTGGAAGTACATGGATGTCAGGCCAGGTTTTCTCTGCCAGCTTCATTATATGATAATAGGCTGACCTCTTCCACCAGTGACTAAAGGCTCCATGTGGATAGGGCTCTTGGCTAACTTCATCAACTGTCTCCCCAGCACTTAACACAGTGCTTGCCATAGAGTAAACACTCAACAATTGATTGCTGAATGAAATACCCTTTATTACATTTTATTAATAAATGAGACAGAGTGTCTTGAACCAACTTGTGCAGGGCAATCCCATATCAATAAAAGTATTGAAGAGATGTCTTTATAAAGTAGTGGTTTTACAGTTCCTTTATTATAAGAGCTTTGGCTTGATTTTTATGATATAAGTAGGCTGACTGAAGGTTATGATTCACGTATTTTATTGGTAGGACAAGGTGCATTCATTAATAAGAACTATTAATGCATCGAGGATATGAGCCTTCCATTTTCTAGCTGATTTTCCTGGAGATCAGATCCACACACTGAAGAATGGTATGGAGTGTTTGGCAACTATTCACACTGGCTCTCTCTCCAACTCACATTCCCCTGAGTTACTGCCAGGTTTCCATGCAATGTTTAGCTCTGTTTAGGGCTGGCTCCATGAGTGACACTGTATTACGGGGGCAATGTGGAGAAACCCAAAACACCTCAAGGACACTGTTGGACTCTCCCCTTTGTTTTCAGGCTGCATGTACACAGAAGGAAGTGGCACCTGGATACTAATATAGTTAAGTGAACCATGGGGAGACCAATCTGTCCTCCTTCCCAGCTTCTGAAGTGACCCATCAGAACACACATACTATAATCTTATCTAATCCCTCTGAAGTCCTTGCACTTCTCTTTAAACCACATGCCCTCTCACTCTCCATTTTGCATATGATAAAGTGTAATGAACTGAAATAGCTCTTCTCTCCTTCCTCACCTAGCCAAGGATCTGTTAACCTCAAAAGACTCACTTCCACACACAAGATACAATTTGTTCTTACCATACCATTTGGGTTACTGTTGGGCTCCCATTCGTATTATGTTAAAAGTCCTTCATTCAGTATATCTCTTCTTTGTGGCTGAAGGCACTGCTGAATTGCAATAAACATTGAGGAAATCAAAGTAAGAGCAAGTTTCCATGTGTTTTGGAAAACATAAATCATTAATTATTATCTGTCAAGAGAAAGAATGCAATACCTCCGGCGACTCAAAGGGGTTGCATAGTATTGTGGAAAGCAGTACTCTGGATACAAAAAAGAATGATTTAATCTATGGCCATTTAGAACTCAATTTTTATGAGGCAGTTCATTTAAATCCCACCATTTTGACCCCCTCTTCTGGCCCAACCACACATCCAGATCCAATACATTTGTCTCAGCTAAGGCTATTTGTTCTTTACCCTGATGAATAGATACAATTTATCAGTCTTTTGTCTAATTCATATAGAAATAATTTTAAAAATCAACACAAAATACCACTAACATCAGCTAAAACAACATTTCAATATGTTAGAGATAGATAACTAGGCAAAGAATCAATGTTAAAAACTGATAGTAGAAAATTTAGCCATGGTGGAAATATTCAATACCAAATAATGAATATTTAATCTCTCCTATATCACTGAGATGAACTAGAGGACTGGAGGGTGTACATTTAAGGGGTTAATCTTAGATCTACACATGGGCATTCACATTTTGCAAGTGACCCTCTCTTAAAACCAATGTTAATGAAAGGAATTTTGCTTTCATTAACATAACTTAACTAAAAGTGTCTAGCCACATAACTAGAAGTGTCTAGATCAGGGCCAGGCACATAGCAGGGGCTAAGTAAATTATTTTTGAATTAATGAATGAGTGAGTAAATGAACAAATGAGCCTCTTCATAGATTTACTGTGTAATATTGGGATTTGGAGAATTGGCTTTAAAACAGTCTATTCAAATCTATGGTTTAGTAAATAGATTATGGAAAAATTGGCAATGAGTATAACATAGGTGCTTTCTAGTTTATTAATTAATTAAAATGACCATGAAGTCATCATTCTTACCCTTAATTTCTTAGCCTGAAAAATTAATGAACTATATCTGTTCCATGAATAATTGGGTTGAATTTGAAAGATAACACCCCATTCCAAAAGCCTCCTGCTCTGCCAGTTAACTGTGATTTATCCTTTTACTTCAGAAGAATTTGAAGCATCTTCCATCTGACTTGACTGACAACCAACCTGTGCTTCCTCTATCTTTATTCTCCCAGGGAGAAGATGTGACTCGTGAAAGTCGCTTTAATTTCAGCGGTTATGGGATGGGTCACTGCCTCCAAGTGAAAGATGGAACAGCAGTCAAGACCACACCTACCAATCCACTCCCACAACCCCCAAAAGATGCAGATGCCATCAAGAAGAAGTTTGTGGACCGGGCAAAAAGAATTGATACGATATCGCGAGCTGCCTTCCCATTGGCCTTCCTCATCTTCAACATCTTTTACTGGATCACATACAAAATCATTCGGCATGAAGATGTCCACAAGAAATAGGTGTGCCCTACAGACCCTGGGACCTTCTTGCCCAAGTGTTGTGCTTGTAAATACATGGTGAAAATGTCTTCATATCACTTTGACAGAGGAGAAGACTGGGGAGGGGGTTGTGAGGGAGGGAGGATCATGGGGATGGGTTTCCTGGCACCTACATTAAGAAAGAGAAATTATCTGGGCCATGAAGGAAAATGTTTGCAAAAATTAAGGTGTTACAGAATCACATGAGCATAATTCCCTTCCTATAGTCTTTAGCGTTGTTCTTTCAGATAGATGGTGCATCAATCAGACATGATATGCGGGGTCAAGTTCTTGAGGGCTATTTGCCTTTGGTTTGCTTTAGTTCAATTTTGACTAATTCTGGTACTGAAAAGTTAGCTTAAGAAAACCACAAATGAAAATGTTTACCACCTGACTATAGTGACTAGCTTGTAGTGAGTTGAGGACCAAACTTTTTCAGGAAAATGCTGCCTCGTTTTTAAAACAAGTCTCCTGAGCTACATTCTTTACAATGTCTGTAATTAGTGTTTCACCTGGGAAATCCTTTTGTGGGTTGCAAATTATTTCTACTTATCCAGAAAGCAACAACAAAAAATAAACACCAATCACAAAGAGCAGGTTTCTACTTGACTGTCTCTGTGGGTGTGCATTTTAATATTATTTTTCTTTCCTAGAAGTAATTTTGGAGTTTAAATTGTGTACTATGTAATTGATTTGATAGTATACCCTCTTATTCTGTGAAGAGGAATCAGGGCAGGCTCCCCACACTCTGGGCCTGAAGACCTGGACACCTGCTGGGGGTGGCCAAGGCCTGGCACTGAGCTTCCTAATGGCCTGAGAAGAGTGAAAGCTGACCAGGCCCTGAACCAGCAGCAGGAGAATGAAAAACCATCCCCTGCACAGGAGAAACACCCTCTGGTGGCCGTCAGCTGCTCCCTGGAGGATGTACCCCTCACCTGACTCAAGCTGTGGCTCCTCCTCCCAGGTCCCCTTCTTCACTTCCCCCAGACAGAGGTGGGCATGTTGCCTGTGCTCTTGCTGTTCCTGGATCCCATGTGTTCCAGAAAATTCCCTCCTAAGGGCAAGATTTTTTTAAATCCATCTCAGCCTCCTGGCAAGCAGAAAGAGTTGGAATATTTGTTGGAGATGAATAAATGAAATCAGTTAGTGCAGAAATGTACCCCAATGCCAGGGCAGCACCAAGCTGAGTGAGGTCAGAGATGTGAGAGCCCCCTATGGAGAAGGGGGCGGGGCAGGCCCAGACTGTCCAAGCTGTGATGGGGAAAGAGCTTCTCCCCCACTCCAGGGTAGGGGATTGGGGCTCTGGGAGTCTAGTTTGGAGACTGCACAGCTTTGAGGGAAGCTACAGGTGCAGGCTCAGGCAGAAAACTTGGCCTTAGCAGTGACATGGTGTTGACTGATTTCTGGATCTTTCTATAACTGTTCACCCCCATCTTGTTCGGACAGATCCAAGTTATTTTAACACACTATATATTTTCTTTTTCATTTTGGCTATATTTCGTGCGACTTTAAGTGCCCAATGTGACTTAGCTATTGTATCCCCTTGGTCACAGTATTTATGCAGATGGTGTAGCCCGAATGGTGTAGCTCTGATTAGCTTGAACTTCCCATTTCTGCTCTCACTGTAGGTGTAACCACTAGTCCTAATGTCGACAGACCCGATTTCTACTGTCAATCCAAGTGTCTATCGTTTTAAATATCCTTGACTAACTTAAAGAATTTTGAAATTGTACTGTGATTTTCATAACCTGTTGCCTTTTTGGTACCAGAGCTATGTGGTTTGAATCCTGGCTACGTGTTTTAAGTAAGAAAAAAAAAAAAAACCAGACGTATTTTTGCTTACTCAGATAAAAAGCCAACCTGTAAAAATAATAATGAAAAATTAAATTTTACATGTGCTGTAAAACGGGTTATTTTAAAAATTATTTGTTCAATTTCAATAAAGCTAAGTGTGCCACAGAACATGTCTAGAGTCTTTCTATTTTTGCACTAAAATGAAAATAATTTAGATGATAATGGTAACTTGGATTTTTGTATCTGGTCTTTCTTATAAGCTTGGTGCAATTATATAGCTATTATAGTAATGGTGCTGGTAATATCCCTATGGAAAAATGTTATTCTTATTGTAGAAAAAGGGAAACAGAGGCACAAAAGCATTAGTCACCATTGTGAGCAGAATCTAATACTGCATACTTCATCTGGGATAGAGAAGGGTTCCAAGAGCACTGGGGAATCATAAAATCACAAGGTGAAAAAAATGTAAAAGATCAACCCACCCCATTCTGATTTTTGCCAAGATTGGAGTTTCAAGATGAAAAAGTCTGAGAACCCCAATGAAGTCGAGGTAATCCATCTTGACCCTTGTAGAGTTTCCTTAACCAAAGGTATCCATCATAGTATTCTTAGGAAGATGCAGATTCATAAATCAATGGTTATGGCCTTTTAAAATGGGGCAGCATAGTTGAGAGTGGCTAAAAGCATGAATTTTGGAGATAAAACTAACTCTGCCATTTATAAACAGTGTAATCTTTGATACGTTACCTGCATTGTCCTGTTTCATAGAGTTTTAAGAGGACTGACTGAAAAAAATGCAGGTAAAGCCACTGCCACCATGTCTAAAGTATAAAAAAGTTTCAATAACTAATAGATAATAATAAAACAATCATTATTATGAATAGTATTGGTTATCCACTGGGCAAGAAGCTTACACTATCTAGCCATGGCAAGTTTAATACCATGCTTTTTGCAATATTCCTAAAACACCATTTCTGTCTTATTGCTCACTGGTTTCCAAACAAATAATTCCTCTATAATGTTATTGGAGATTTTGTTTAGGCCATTTTTCTTTTGTGACAGTATTTGAAGGAAAATAGTTCAAGAGTAAAAGCATGGCTCTGAGAAAGAGATCTTATTATCTATTTTCATTAGATTGGAAGTTTCTGGAAGAAAGAGGCTATGTTCTCATGGGTTCTCTGCAATGCAGAATGGTTATTAACGCTATCTGTAGGCAATAGTTGCTGAAGAAGGGTATGCTGTGTCTGTTGACAAGGGTATGCAAGTTTTTCCCAAGCCAGAAATGCCATAAGGTAACCAGCTACTGCCTCTGTTTTTCAAATAGGGGATTACCAGGGGATTTGTCCTTTAAACGTTTTTCTATTCCGACTACTTGGTTTTAAGAACATATTGGGATGACTTAAGGCTTAGGACTCTATGGCATTCTCAAACACCTCAGTCCTAAGCAGATTCTGCAAAGCAGACTGGCTGTGGTGATTTTTTTTTTTTTTTTTTTTTGTGGTGATTTTTTAAAAGGGCTTCCAAACAGTGCTACCATTAAGCTCCTCTTTTACGCCACTACATAGAATTGCCAAATTCTGAAAGGAAAATTTCCAGTAGAGATTAAATGAATATCATTTTCCATTTCACTTACTCCATTAATATCAAATAAGAAGGTTCTAACCAAAACACAGCACAAAATTTCATATCATATGATTCACAGCTTTGGAAAAGAAAAAAACCCATTCAGAATTTGTTCTAGGAATTATGCATTTCCTACTTTAAACTTCAGGCCAATTTGTGGGCTGAATCTAAATCCATCTGCCAAATATTCTCTTTGAAATCTTTCAACCTATGCTGTAAACTTTTTCTTAGTTTTACCAATTTGGGTCTGTTTTTCTTTTCTTAAGTATAATTTGAATGATTCAAGGAAAAAAAAAATATATATATATATATATTTTTTTCTTTATAGATCACAAAGTACAATAAGAACTAAAGAACGTATAACCTCGTATTCATATATTGCTTTCAACATATCAACATGTTTTAATGTCTACATCAGCATTTGATTCTAATGACAATCGTCTAAGTGACCAGACGCAAAGCACCAATACCCATTCTTTGATCGATAAACAGAAGTCTCACGATTTAAGTGCCTTGTCCAATATCACTTATCATATTAGAGGCTGAATGACTAGCACAGTTTGTTTCCTAACCCCTCAGATTATCCTTTCACTATACACACACTGTCTAGGAAAATAAAAGCCTAGAAAAGTATAAAAGTCATGGTACTACTGACCCATTCTCATAGATAACAAAATAAGTTGGTAAAGGAGGGCATATAATAGAATATTTCTGCTGAAAACGCCTAAGAGAAACAGCTCAAAATTGTGCATACAGTATTAAGAATATCTTCAAAGAGTCAAAATCTTGTGTAATTGAATGGCCAAAAAGATACCGGGTTGAAAAAAAATTAACAGAATTTGATTCATGATGCATTTATTTCCATTTTCGAAGGTGGGAAAACAACCTTTGTTTTGTCACACATGCCTCCACATAAGAAAAGATTCAATATTCCTACTCTGGCGCAAAGGCATTTGGTGAAAATAACATGTAATCTATTCCCCCAAATTGAGGGCAGTGGGTAGTAGATGTTTTTAGATGATAAGCCAGCATTTAGAAAGTACATTTTCAATTTGATGCAAAAGATTCATAAATAGGTGACTATGCCTTCAAAGAGGAGAACAAAGCTCAGAGGTGCCTGATGAGCTCTTTGTGAAGTGTGCACCGCATTCAGCCCCCTGAATTCTTTCCTTTCTAACTACTCCATGAGCTTTTCCCCATAGAGCCCAGGTAGAGAAAGTTAGAAAGGGTAGTTTTTCTCCTTTAAATCATTCTACCTCCACATGATTATTTGCCCACTTTTCTGGAAGACAGGTGGAAAGGCATGTTTGTGGAGTTAGATCAAAGTTCAAAGCCCCCTTCTGACTCTTATTAGCAGGAAGTCCTTGGGCAATGGTTTAATGCCCTGGGACTGGGTTTCTTGGAAAATATAATAATATCTACCTTATTCAATTGTAGGTGAGAATTAAGTTGATGAGTACCAGCCATTTAATGGGTGCTGAGTAAATATTATCTCTCATCTCCTTCCCCACCCTCCTTTAATTAATTAATAAAATTTTCTTGCACTAATGATGCCATTCAGAGCCTATAGTCAAGGATGGAGTCTATCCTGTGTGGTCTACTGGAACTATTGTAATTTTAAAATCATCATGCAAACACCAAAAAAGGCTGGTTGAAAGTGAAAAGACCATATCTGGAGATGATCTTAATAAAGTTCCTGGGTAAAAGGGTTAACAGGGTTCTTATTGTTTCACTTTGACCTAATACAGAAAGGAAAACATTTTCCTGATTTAAATGTTGGCATAACTGGGGCCAGTGGGGAGAAGTTATTTGGAGGACTTTTACTATATATAACTAATATTGGTGTAGCATGGGAACAATTTAGAGATTGCTTTCCTATCAATTCTGCCAAATCATCCTGTGAGCACAGGGATGGTGGCCTTGGGCAAGTTTCTCTCACAGCCTCAGTTTCTTCACCTGAAAAATGGAGAATGGTTTCCCAGGAGAAGGCCTGATGGAGTAGGCATTCAGTGTATGATACATCATCATCATCACCATCAAGTCCATCATCACCATCTTCATCACCATCACCATTACCATCATTTTATAGACAAGGCAACTAAAACACAGCACAGTTAAGGTACTGGTCCAATGTCACAGACGTGGGTCTGGCCATCAGGTACTAGCTGTGTAACTCGAGGCAATGTCCAAAAAATGGAGATGATGATATTTTCCCCACCAGCCCACCTTTCAAGACTGCTGTGCAAATTAAATGAAATCACAAATGTCAAAGTTTTCTGAAAACCATTTCATGGATGAAGAAACTGGGGTGCAGGGAAGTTCAGTAACTTGCCAAGGGCACAGTTCATAAGGGTCATCACCAAGATTCAAACTGAGCAGTCTGTCTGCAGAATCCATGCTCTTAGTCACCACATTATATTGCTTCTTCAATAAAATAAATTATCATGGTAGAATAGATGCTATTACCCTCTACACCCATCACTAAAGTCCCCTCTGAGACTTCTATATAGCATTTTGTATATTTCTTTATTATAGCTCTTATCACATCATTTTAATTATTCATATCTCCCACCAGCCTGTGAGATTTTCAAGGGCACCAACTATGTCTAATTTTTCATAGCCTTCCTGGCACCTAGTCCAGTATAAGATACATACAGACTCAGCCAGCTATAGCTTAGCAGGTGAACATGCAAGCCCTGGAGTGACATTGCCTGGGATCAAATCTTAGTTCCACCACTTACTAGCTATGCACTTTTGGACAAAGGTTCCAAACTCTATGTGTCTCAGAATCCTAATGTGTAAAACAGTACCTATTTCAGAGAATTACTATGAAATTTAAATTAGTTAATGAATGTCAAGTGCTTAGAATAGTACCTGGCACATAGTAAGGGTTCAACAAATATTATTAGCATTAATTTTAGGCAACATACACAATTAATATTTGTTAAATAAAATAACAAAATAATGAGTGTCAAAGAGCACTGAAAACAGCTTACATTCAAGCTGTTAACATTACAAAATATTTTCACATAGGTGCTTTCTCTGTGCATAGTCTGCTTAGAACATCAATGAAAATTTGTTTTAATAGAGAGAAGGGCTGTAGGAGCGAAGGGGGAGAAGAGGAAAATGCTTGCTTTCCCTTCCCCCTCGGGGAGAGAAATTTTAAACAGGGCCATGGAGAAGCAGTATTATTTCTAAGAGATCAAGCTAAGAAAATGGAATTGCTTTTCTGAAAGAAAGTAGAAGATTAATACCTGGAGGGTCTAAAATGTAATTACGGTATTGATTTCAGGAAAGCCTTGGATAGTTCTTTTTTTTTTTCATTTTTTGCTCTCCAGTATCATTAGAATGGGGTCACAGGTCAGGATCTGCAGGCTGCAAAGGATCTGAACATCATGCATCAAGGTAGGCAAAAAGGTCCTGTTAGTGGGTTGTGGGAGTCACCTCTCAAGGTAACATCCAATGCGTGCAGGCACTGGTTCCCTTTTATCAAGCCATTTTCTTAATGGTTTTGGGTTCTGGCAACAAGAGCTCACAAATCAGCTCCCTAAGAAGGCACTGTGTCTTAGCTCCATCCAGCCTAGAGACTGACTTCCAGGAAACCCCAAACCTCAGGACTGACAACAAATTAAAGGTGATTTGACATCTTTCCTCTCTAGCCCCACTGAGAAGATTATTTTCTTTTTCTGATTCCAGCTGTACCTCACCAGCTTCTTTCCTTTCTAATCAGTTCAGAATCCTGCAATGACAGTCACCTTTCTGAGTTGGTTGGACAAACACACACCCCAACCATGTTGCCTGGGAGGCCCTGGTGGCCTCCACACCCAATGGAAGCCTTGAGGCTGATGACCTGGGGACTCTGGATTTTTAAGAAACAGCATCAGCAAGCACTCATCGTAAATATTGTAGCAAGAGCAGAAGGGGTGGGGAGGCAAGTTGGAGATGTATTTGAGGGCTTTGGGGAACATTTGATTCTATGGCTATATTTTTACTAAATCATTCCATCAAAACTCTTGCATCTCATGCCTTCTTTCATAGAGCTTCACAAACTGAAGGGAATTTTGTATGGCTGTATCTTAGTATTCTGGAGTGAAAATGAGAAATGAGACAAGAGAGGAAAGCAAGGATGGAGATATGAACTCGCCTGCCTGGTAAGGATCTTGAGACGCATCCTGTGAGTATTGCAATGTCATGCAAGGTTTTAAGCAGGGGAGGGATAAGATCAGATTTTGCATTTCAGAACATAACTTTGGCTATAAAATACAGAGGATAGCAGGTAGCAGGGGGTGATGAAATAAAGGGAGTCTCTAAATTTCTGAATTTTAATATTCTTGTTGAAACCTGACAAGATCCATCTATGGCCAAACATAATTTGAGCAAAGGAGAGTTCCCAGCCTGGACAAGGGCAGAAGCAAATGGGCCCTTAGAAACTTGGATAAAAATTTTTACCAAAAATTTTGGCAAAATCCACCAAGTTACCAGCTAAAAATTCAGCAACATCCCACTTCCAGTTATAGTTGGGAGTTAAGCAGGATATGCAAAACAGTAAGGTAGTACCGCACCATTGCTAAAGAACATGGTCTTTAGCACTGGATGGACCTAGGTTCAAGTCTCAAAAATGCCACTTTCTGTTCCTTTCTGTTCCGGTTCCTTCAACATGTTGCTTAGTTTCTCGAGTTCCCAGTTTCCCCATCTCTAATGGCAATAATGACAGCAACACCCGATATGCAAGGACATTGTGAGATTCAGGCATATACGGTTTTAGGACCTGTATTACAGGGTTTGTGGTGGCGATCCCATCTCCCTAACTGGGTAGTTTCTTTATGTGTGGCAGGGGCTCACTAGGGTATTCCTCCTCCTAGCCTCTCTCAGCCCCTCCTTGGAAAGGAAGAGTGACTGAACCTGACTGGAGAGGTTGAAGGTCTCTCTTGCCCCACCTCTCCCCTTTTTCTTGGGGGCTGCCTATCCTCCAAAATTGTGTGTCATGCTCTGGTCTTGCCTTATTTTGAAATGAACCTTCCCCTCCAGGGAAAGCCTACAGGTCTCCAACACCATCTATGACTGAACAGATTGACTTATTCTAAAATGCAGAATTTTAAAGCCCATTTGCCCACAGATATAAATCACATTTTTCAATAGCAGCCCTCTTTACAATAAAAATGACACAGGTATACCACATAGAATGTGTCTCCAGTTAATGTGTTCTCAGGAGAATGCCTCTTCGTTTTTAATAGCCAAACTTCCCATAAGTAATTTTCAGTGGAATGATGGTTGTATTAAAGAAATTATATTTCCACCTTTAAAAAAAATCAATGCAACCTTTTTTAACAAAACAGTGTGCGGGAAACATCTCAAGTTTCATTCCAAGTACCAATTGTATTTAGAATGAATCATGCTTAGATGGATCAGAATCACGCATGGATATTTTGAAGTGCTCCAAGTGTCAGCAAAGGGGGATTTGTGGTTTGGATGTTACTAGCTCTAAGATGGACATCAATTATAGGGAAAGCCACTGTTTGTTAACAACCATATTAATTGTTTGATGTCAAGGAAACAATGTTTTAAGCATTCTACCCCCTGATATGACAGTTTGCTTTTTTACATATGGGCATTTTAATGTATTGTAGTTGATTGGAGGCTGATTTGTAATACATAGCAATTTTTTTTCCCATTTAAAATAATAGGAAAGGACTCCTCTTTAGCATTTTCATGTAGAATATTGGATTTAATTAACAGAAAACCAATGTTAAAGCAAGAGATGTCTACATTTTGGGCCTTCCCTCTGCCTTATCTGTTTATCTGATTTTTTTATTGGTTCACAACTCAATAGGAAAAGCACATGGTTATTTGTTGTCCTCCACTAATAAACTAATAAATGTGACAGGATTTCACTTTCTGAGATCAGGGTACAAAAGACTATGACTTCTGCCTTGCCCTCGTTCTGGCTCTTTTCACTTGCTTGCTCTGATGAAGCCAGCTGCCATGTTATGAGCTACCCAATGGAGAACATGGCAAGGAACTGAGGGTGGCCTCTGGCCAACAGCCAGCAAGAAACTGAGCCCCTTGTCCAATAGCCTGTAAGGAACTGAATCCTGCCAACAACCATGTAATTGAGCTTAGAAACAAATCCTCCACCATTTGAGCCTTAAGTTGATTGCAGTCTTGTTCAACACTTAAGATTTCAGCCTTATGAGAGACTCTGAACCAGAGAACCCAGCTAAGCCATGCAGATTCCGGACCCATAGAGACAGTGCAATAATAAATGTTTGTTGTATTAAGTCGCTAAATTTGGAGGCAATTTGTTATGCAGCAATAGATAACTAATACACTCAGTAAATGTATGCTGAATGAAAGAGTAAATGGATGACATAATTAGTACCCAAAGAGCTAAATTGATTTGGGTCCTTAAGTACTTTCATACAGGAAATGGGCCAAGGTTTTCTGAATGTGCTCTGGTGCTTGAAGAAAACTAAACAGGCCACTTGCCAAAAGGCTAAATTTAGAAGAAATTTAAGGTCATTAGCCCAATGCCCTCATTTTACAGACACTGAAACTCAGGCTCAGACGAGCTAAATGAGTACCCAGGGCCACAGACTCAATGGCAACATCATGCTAGAACCCAGGTCTCCTGACTCCCCACTTCAGGGCTCTTTCATGGCATCCCATGGCAGTGTTTACCAGATAGGAAGATCAGAGTGGGCTGGAAGATCCCTCAGTGTAGAAAACAAGGCTTAAACAGGGCTTTGAAGAGTGGGTAGGCTTAGGGAAGGCATTCCTAAGGGGACGACATGACAGAAAGAACAGTGATGAGACCGCACCTTGTGTGAGGGACTGGGAGTCAAAAATCTCCAGGATTTGGTCATCATCTTGAAACTCAAATGAAAGGAGAAAGTGGGAAGACCTTGGAAAAAAATGGTACATAGAAGGAGGAGAGGTCAGCAGAGGAAGGAGGACCAATTATGGTAGACAGGCAAACCAAGGAAGGAACATTTGCATGTGATTTTATGGCAGGTGGCCAGAGTGAATGTGGAAATAAGATAAAGGGCTGGGCAGGAAGAGATAGTGGGCATCAGAATTTGGGAAACTTGCTATGTCACAGTCTTGAAGCAGAAGGAAAGAAGAAAGGCTGACACTGTAGACATAGGGCTCAGATCTTGGCTGAGAATGTGCCAAATTCCTTACTTAGATCTTGTGGCACTGGGTCCTCACTTATATGACCATATGGGCTGTAAGATAGGGCTCCGTAAAATGTTCCATCTACACAGATATACATTACAGTCATGCTGATAGGCTAATAGAGCTTTGGGGACTGACATGTAAAATTAGCCCACAAGAAGACAACTTTAAAGAAATTATTGAGAAATTTTTTATTTCTTTAAAATACTGATTCCTCAGATTCAGCCTGAAGACTCCCAAGTGTAACAGCCTGTTAAAATATGGTTTGGTAGATTCTGCAATAAATCCCCGACTCCTGACACAGACACTGGAGAGTCAGAGAGGAGCCAAAAGGACAGAGGACTGCAGTCACAAGTCTGGACTAGTGCAGTATGATTGAACCTTTCCACACTTCATTTTCCTCAACTGCCCAATGGAGACAATAATAGCTGCCTGTCCTATTTCACAAAGCTTCTGTGAAGGCTGAAGTTTGAAAAGCATAAAAAGGGCTGTACAAATGCGTGGCTATATATAAAGAGAGGTTCCACTAAGTTTTAAATTGTAGCCATGAAAAGGCCTTTCTTCACTCTGTAATGGCTTCCTTCAAAAAGAACAAAGAGGTTCAAAGGCTAAATTAGATAAAAATTGTGTCACATTGTCAGAGTATAATGTGTGAAGCAATAAATAATGGGTCTTAAGCTGATTCACAAAGATAATGGGATTAAGGCCCTGCAAAGGAGAGCATTTAATTCCTATGATCCTGGCTGGTAACAAGAGGCAGGAAATTAAGTCTTCCAGGTTTCAGTAATGGAAGAAGCAGCAGAATCCAAATGACTAAGGCAGAAGGGAATGGTGGGATGGGTGTGGGGACTTCCCTGGTGTATTAGTTAGGTAATGCTAGCTCTTGTAACAGATAAGCCCCCAAATCTCAGCAGTTCAACACAACAGAAGTTTATCAGTCACTCACCTGTAATCCAAATGGGTGTTTTTGATCTGCAGGTATCTCTCCTCTCTTCCAAGCAGTGATTCAGGGCCCAGGTTCTTTTGATCTTGTGACTCTACCATCATCAGGGGCTCAAAGACTACTGCTGAGTCCTCTGCAGATAAACTAGGGAGAAGAAGGAACATCTGTTTTTAACTACTTGCACCTGGAGAGGACATGCATCACCCCACCTACACTCACATTCCTGTGGTGTGAACTTGTCACTTGAACCGCTTAGACACCGGGGGTATAGGTTCAGGAAATGTAGTTCCTGGTTTGCCAGAAACACCTTGGCACTATAAAATGGAAGCCTAAATCTTTGGGGGACTGGTGGCCAACTCTGCCTCACCTGGTGTCATAGTTTGCCTATGCTGCTATCACAAATACCACAAACTGTTTTTCGTGTAACAACAGGAATTTGTTGGCTCAGTTTTGAGGCTTGAAGGCTTGCTTCTTCCCAGAGTTAGTTGCATTCTGGTACAGGCTTGCTGGCCATCTTCGTGGTTCCTTGGCTTGTATTTCTGCCTCCCATCACGTGGGGATGTCCTCTCCTTTCTCTTCCAGGTTTCCACTTACTTCCAGGTTCTCCCTGTGGCCTTCTTCTCATAAAGTCTTCAGTCATCCAGATTAAGCCCCACCCTCAGTTAGTTGGGCCACATTCTAACTAAAAATAACATCTTTTACAATGGTTTCAGTGTACATCCACAGGAATGTGGATTAAGATGAACAACATGTGACTGTTGGGGTACATGATTCAACCTGCCACAGTCTGGAGAATGCAGATCTCTACTCTTTTGCCTCATTTCCTTTAGCCAGCATTTCTAGGCAATACACACATCAAAGGTTTTTGTAGCTAGAAACATTACCAATAAAACAAACAGCATTGCTGGGAAAGCCATTGCCATTTATTTTAAATCAAATGAAAATAGCCCTTCAAGGTTTTATATCAGAGATCAGAAACTTATGTGAGGGCATCATTAAAAACAGACTTTGAAGCCAAACCAAACCAAGTTCTAATCCTTGGTCCAGTCCAAACAATGAGTGACCTTACACAACTTTTAACTCTTCAAAAACAGTGTTCATCAGCAACATAAACTCAATAATAAGATCCTGAAAGGATTTTGTGAAGACTCATTGAGATGACATGGAAAGTGCTTGGCTCATAAAAGGTACTCACAAAATAGTGCCCTCACAGCATCTACTAAATTCAAACACAAGCATCCCTTATGGCCCAGCAATTCCATGCCCAGGTATATATCCAGTGCATGTATATGTTCACCAAAAGACAATTACCAAAGTTTTCAGAGCATCACTATCCAAATTGGCTAAAGACCAGAAACTATACACATGCTCACTGTGATAGTTTGAAGCTTTTTTGTGGAACCCAGAAAAGATAATGTTCTTGGAGGTAATCCATTCCTGTGGGTGTGTGAACTTTTGACTGGATTGGATTCAGCTGGGTTGGAGGTGGGGCTTTCATTAGATTACTTCAGTGAATCTTGGGTGGGTCTTGGTCCTCTTGCTGGAGTCCTTTATAATTGGGGACTGAAAGCAGAGACACACAGAGAAAAAGCTGCAGAGATGGGGAGAAGGAACCCAGGTGCTCAGAGAGGAACACAGGAGAGAGGAAACCACAAATGGAGCAGCCAGAAGCTAAAGCAGTTACCTCCGTGTGTCTTGCCACACAGAAGGAGTCCAGGATCACCAATAGCCAAACTTTGGTGAGACAGCATCTCTGATGATACCTTGATTTGGACAGCCTCAGAACTGTAAGCTTTTTTTTTTTTTTTTTTTTAATTTATTTATTTTTTATTGTGGGTAAAAATCAAAATTTTCACAATACATACCAATATTTGTATTTGGAGGTTGTCCTGAGTACCGTTGTGGCAACGGATGTAGGCCATTTTAAATCAGCACACACCACTCAGAACTGAGTGGGAGAGAGTGTGGTCTACAGTGTGAACTGTGGTCTATGGTTGGTGGCAAGGCCCCAGGATGTGTAAGTCCATTGAGGGTGGTGGGCCACACTTGTGGGAGATGTTTGTGGGGATGTGGTGGGAGGTGTGGGAGGTGGGCAACATGGGAATCCCAGTGGGTTCCGTGTAATATTTTAGAACTGTAAGCTTTTAACCCAATAAATCCCCATTATAAAAGCTAACCCATTTCTGGTACATTGCTCCCAGCAGCCTTCAGCAAACTTGAACACTCACCAAGAGTAGAATGGGTAAATACATTGTGACATATTCTTATATAAATTACTATACATCAATGAAAATGAACAAACTACAGCTACATGCACCAATGTCAATGAATTTCACAAACAAAATATTGAGCAAAAGATGCAAAAGAATACCTACTGTGGGGTTCCATTTATATAAAGTTTCAAAGATATAAAATTAATCCATGCTGTTAGAAGTCACAATGATGGTTAATCCTTAGAGAGGGTCTACTGAATGGAAACAGGCATGAGAGTGGCTTGTGTGGGCTGCAGGTAATGTTCTCTTTTTGGGTGGGGATGCTGGTTTCAGAGTGTGTTCATTTTGTGAAAATTCATTAAGCTGTATACTTACATCAATAAAAAATGTAAAACAAACAAAATTAACAGTGTCCTTCCCCCCTGAGAGACCCCTCACAGTGCTTAATTATTGCTCATTGAGTGCTTCCAGACTTTGGAAGGGAAAAAAAGAGGATAAAAAGAGCAGGAGGGGAGAAATTTGAAAGTAATCCATAAAAAGAGAGGAGATGATGAGGACTTCAGAGAACCAAGAGCCAGAGATATCTACTGCTTATCTAAATCACGCCATTTTCTGACATATACCCCCAAATCCCTGCCAATTGAAAAATGGTCCAGGACCCTATCTACGTTGCCCCTGTGTGGCAGTTTGAGATTATTTATGAATTCCAAAAGGAGAGATTATGTTTGTAAACTATTCTGTTCCTCTGGGTGTGATACCCTTTGATTGTATTAGATTTAGCTGAGATGTCTTTAATTAAATTATGTTAAGATTAGGGCTTTGATTTGACCATGTCAGTAGGGAGTAACTCAGGTTAAGTCCCTGCCACCTTGGTGGGCTATATAAATGGACACTCACTCAAGAAGATACAGAAGAAGATACACAAGAAAAGAGAAAGAGATCCATAGATGCCAGAGGAGAGAACTTTGTCATAACACAGAAGAGGAGAGAACTTTTTGCAGCCCCAGGGAAAGATGAGCCATTCCTCTGATGGTTACAGCAGAAGAGAACAGAGCAGCTGAGCCCCTAAGTCCCAAGAGACCAGGCAGAGACCGCCCGCCATCTTGCTTCAACATGTGGCAAATGACTTTCTTAAGAAACCAAACTTGAGTTGGACTCTTTAGGGCCTTGTAACTGTAAGCTTTTACCCTAAATAAATACCCTTTATAAAAGCCAACAGATTTCTGGTACTTTGCATCAGCACCCCTTTGGCTGACTGACACACCCTGGCATTCTTATTTGGGCTAAGCTTTAGTGCTGTTAAAAATACAAGTCTTCCCTATGGGCAATCTTCTATATGTCTTCCAAATTATAACGTGTCTTTGTATTCCATATGCCATCCTGTTGTTTCTGTCACTACAATTCTCTCCTGTATCATTTTAGTATGTTGGGGAGCTAGGGGTATGAGGGGACGGGAGGGCCCTTCCTTACAAACCCCAATCCTTACCATCTCTATCACTCACTCCATTAACCAGTGAGGGTTTCCAACATCATGATCAGGCAGAAATAATTCTCTGCTAGTATTACCCCCAGACAGCCTAGTTTTCCAAAGACAAGCATGTAATAACTTTAGCTTATGCTCACTGGCCTTCCACATATTGAATGAAGATCCCATCTATCATCATAAAATACATGCCATGTGTAGTTATCACACAATAACAAAGGGTCACTAATATTACAATATCAGAAGTTGCTGATCAACACATTCGGTTTCATTTTATAATTTATTTTATAAATGTTAACAAAATTGTTATCACATACAAGAAAATTAATAGAAACCCTGAGAGATGACCTTCTCATTTAATCTAGGAAGAAAATTGGGAGGAAGAGAGTAGAAGAACTTGCTTTAAGTCATAAAGAGAGTAGTGGCAGAGCCAAGACTAAAATCCAGATTTTCTGCTCATGATCCTTTTATAACCTGTTTTAGTTTGCTAAGCTGCTCAAAGCATATACCATAAAATGAGTTGGCTTTAACAATGGGAATTTATTAGCTTACAATCTTACAGTTTTGAGGCTGTGAAAAAGTCCAAATCAAGGCATCATTAGGTGATGCTTTCTTCCCAAAGACCAGCTGCTGGTGATCCTTGACTCCTCTGTCACATGGCAGTATTGGATGGTCTTGCCCTTCTCTTCTGGGTTTCCTTGCTTTCAGCTTCACGCTTCCGTGGTTTTCTCTTTCTCTCTCTCTCTCTCTCTCTGTCCATATTCATCCTGTTTATAAAGGACTCCAGTAACAGGATTAAGATCCACCCTGGGCCATGCCTTAACAGAATTAACCTAATCAAAAAGCCCTACTTACAACAGGTTTAAACCCACAGCAGTGGATTAGCTTTAAGAACATGATTTTCTGGGGTACATACAGTTTGAAACTACCACAAAACCCCATACCTTTAAAAGGCTTTTGTTTATCTTCACATCTATTTGGTGTGAAATGAACATTATTCCAGCAATCTCCATTTCTAATTTCAATCATAAGCACCCAACTTAGATGCCTATATAAGTACCTTGGCCTTTACCTAAAACAAATGTATTGAAATAATGTTATTAGAAAGTTCTTGTAGGAATCTGTATCAGTAAATTTTTTTATTTCCTCAGTTGTCTAGCTTTTTCCTTTTACTTTAAAAAAATTTATTTTTAAACTTAGAGAAAAAGTACAAGAATAGTACAAATAGCGCCCGTATAATTTTACCCAGACTGATAAAATTTTAATATTTTGCCACACTTGCTTCTCTCTTCTTCTTCCCTCTACTCTCTCTTGCTCCTTCTGACACACATGTGCATGCACACTGTTTTAATTGCCTCCTATTCGCCCCATTGGTGAGGGAGGGATTCCTATTCTAGGGTTATGGGGATAGCCAAGCATATGACACTTGGTGTAAGACAGACAAAATGCACAGCATGTTTATTAATCACATATACTCACGGCCTGGGGAGAGGGGACGCCACACACCACACACCACACAGGGCCACACAGAGGTTGCATTCGGGAGCAGAGTGAACAACCAAGGGCTGTGGGAGGCTGGCAGTGTAACAAAAGTATGGGGTGGCCCCTGGTTCTCATAAGAGGATGTAATTGGCTCATTTGAATAATTCCACAGGCTGCTAGAGAACTGAATATACTAGTCAGGGATAAACAGGAACTGAGCCTGGTCCTTTTGATAAAGAGGGTTGATTGGCTAGAGAACCTCATCTGTGGAGGCAGAATGGGGATGGGGAACTTGCTATTAGGGCATTTGAGGCCCTCCAGTTTCTCCCAGATGTTGAGGCAACATATAATATTGGGCCTTAATTTTAGGTCTTACACCACAAACAAATATTACATTATTATTAATTTTTCTCAACTATCAGAGAGTAGTTTGCATAAATCAAGCCATTTTACTTCATAATACATCAGTGTGTATTCCCTAAGAACAAGGATATTTTCTTACAGAACCACAAAATTGTTATCACATACAAGTAAATTAATAGTGTTAAATATTTCTCCTTCTGCAATCCATCTCCCAATTTTGTCAGTTGTCCAAACGATGTCCTTTGGAACATTTCCCCCTCTCCAGTACAGGGTCCAGTCCAAGATTACATATGATGTTTGATTTTCATTCCCTTTTACTCTCCCACAATTTGGAACAGTTCTTTGGTCTTTCTTTTATTTCATGACATTGACATTAAAAAAAATACAGGGCACTTTTGTACTAGAATGTTTTTTAATTTAGGTGGTTTGGTGCGTAACAAACTACCCCCAAACTTAGTGGTTTAAAACAAACACTTATTACAACAAAAATTTATCATTTCTTCCAACTTGGTGGGTTAGCTAGCTGGTGCTGCTGGTTTGGGCCAGCTGGGCTAAGGCTGGGTGATTCAGGATGACCTCACTCACATGTCTGACAATTGGTTGAATACTACCTGGGGTGATAAGGATAACTTAGCCATGTGTCTCTCATCATCTAATAGGGTAACCAGGGCTCATTCACTTGGTGGTGGTTGCAGTGTTCTCAAGCTCAGTAAGAGAACAAGCCCCAATGTACAAACACTTCCCAAGGCTTTGCTTACATCATGTTTGTTAATGTTCCATTGGCCAAAGAAAGACAAAGTCAGCCCATTGTCAGGTGGGAGGGCACTCTCATAGATCATGGATAGGATTAGAATAATTTGTGGTCAGTTTTACAATCTACCATAGCAGCTAAAAGCAGGGGATAAACTATTCAAGGAAGAAAGAATATGCTATTAATGGAAGAAATGAAGAGAAAAGGCATAAGTATCCAAAGAAGGGATGTAAGAACACTTATATTTACAGCCTTTTAAGAACCTGAAATCAAGATGCCAGTGCCAGTGAGGGGAAAGGGCTTGTAACACAAGTAGACTAATAAAGGGTTTGTCACCCCTGCTTTTTTTATTGGTCAAAAGGGGTCAAATAAACTGTAATGTTCTCTCTCTCTGAAGCTATAATCCAACTAATGCAAACAGCTGAAGATAGAGAATTGTATTATAAGAAAAACCACAAGAGAATGATGGTAGAGGAAAATCGAGGATCTGCCTCCCTGTTGTGGCAACATGAGGAAGTACTGGGACCATGGCAAAAAGAGCCCATATCCCCTTTAAAGGCAGCAGCTGCTCTTTCATTATTACTGTGTGCTATTATGCAATAATGAAGCCCATTGGATGCCAGATCTGCCACTTTTTCAAGAAAATATGGAAATCTAGATTGAATGTGAAATATCCAGATTTCTAAATGTTGGTTTAAGTGTTTTATAAGAGCAAAGCCACAGGCTGAATTAGGTCCAAGGACCATGAATTTGCAAATTTGGCTCTAGATTTCTCTAACCCAAAATTTAAAAATTCAAACTATAAGAAGAGAAAGGACTGAAAAACTGAATAATTAGAAAGCTCAATCCAATCCCTTTAGAGATGTATTACTTCTCTTAGCCCATGACTACCTAAACTATACCTTCATTTATCCTCAATAACTTTAGGATATAGCATCATGTAACATTTAAAGCATATATGATTGAAATTTGTACTACTGGCATATATAGATATGTAAGAAGTAATGGAAAACTGACAAAAGATGAGACCCCCACACCATTTCTGAAATCAAAAGACTGAAATTCTTACTTAAGTAAGGGAGAGTTCTGCTGGTCAGGCAGTCTCTCTGAACAAAGCAAGCCTCTTTGGTGGGTTCTTTTGGGGGTTACATTGGTCATACAGAGAGGAGTGGTAGGCCTTGGAAGCGTGCCCCTTGGAGTGAGTCGGCAGCCTATCAGCTGACTGTCAAAGCGTGAGGCTGTCGCTGGTTGGCTGGCTGTCAGAGTGATCTATGATGATCAGACAGCTTTAGAACCTGTTCTGGGGTTTGCTTATTACCATGGCTAGAGAACAGTCTGTCTTTTCCTAGGAATGTGGGGAATTTTGGTATATTCTCAGAACTGTGTAGAACTAATGGGAGACACTGCAAAGGCCCCACTGTCATGGCCTCATATGGGGAAAAGTCACCATTTCACAGCAGGCTCTGAATTCACTACCTCATGGGGTGTGGCTCCTCTGTGAGGTCATGTCTGCCCAAGTATAAATTCAGGGCCACATCTCATCTCAGCCTAAGATGAGCTCTCTCTTCGTAGACAGGTGGACCTTGCCCCTTGTCAGGGTATTACAATGAACAGAAGTAAAAGAAAATGGTAGTTCATCGAAGACATGGGCACCCTGAGTGCCTCCACACCAGGGCCAAAAGGACAAATAAGAGAAGGCGTGGTATACTGAAAAAGAAAAGAAGGGGGAAGAAAAAAATAAACCGAGGTAAAGATAGTCTCATATCTTATACAACTACATTTAGAACCAGAGAATAGACTCAGACAGCTGGATAAACTCCATTTTTTATATACTCCTAGGAAAGAGTGCCTGACTCCCATGACTGACTTTTTCCCCTTCAATAGCACATCCCTAGACTTCAGGAAAATAGGATGTAAGGTATCTCCTTAGAAATATGAAGCCCAGGTAAGGTGTCATGTGAAATCCCCCTCTCTTGACTTCTCATATAAAAAGTGCCATAGGCAGCCTTAAAAGAGAAGGTTCCCAATGAGGGCCACAGGGGTAGGTGAGCGGAGGAGGAAGAACCTTGCTGGGGGTGCAGTACCAAATGACAATGCCACGTTTTCATTTAGTCTACCCTTATACCTAAAGTCTACCTATCTACCCTTAAAGTGTGAAATCGACCTCCACTCCCCACCAAATTGACACGATACAAAGAATGGCCTTTAAGCTATATGACAACAAAACAAGTTATTTCTCACAAGTGCCCATACACGCATCTGTTCCTTAAACATAAACTGAGCACTTACTAAAGGCAGAGGATTCAGAGCAAAATAGTACCACATATCCCTGCTCAAAGTACCATGGTCTTCATTTGGGGTGATGGAAAAGTTCTGGTATTGAATGGTGGTGAGGATAGCACAACATTGACAATGTGATTAATCCTACCGAATGGTATGCTTGCAAGTAGTCGAGATGGGAAAGTTCATGTTCTACATATGGTTTCACAATTTAAAAAATCAATAACAACTAAAGAGACAGTGGAATATATATAATAATGGAGGAGAAAAGGCCCAAAAGGACATTGGGACATCTGAAAAAACTGGACTATCGACTGAAAGCTTTATATCAATGTTAAAGTTCTTGAACTTGATAATTGTACTTAAGGCAGTTACATAAGTGGAGATCCTTCTTAGTAAATGTACACGGAAGTATTATGTGTTCAATGAGCATGGCAAATACAACCTACTCTTAAATGTTTAGAAAACAAAAAAAATAGATAGATGGGTAGATATAATAATATGGCAAATGTGGCAAAATGTTAAAATTGGTGGATCTGGGCATCTGGGGAAGGGGTATGTTGGAGTTCTCTGTACAGGTTTTGTATTAGTTTTGCAACTGTACTGTAAGTTTGAAATTATTTCAAAATTAAAAGTTTAAGAAAATAAAAGCACCACAGTTGTAAAAGGAGAGAAAGACAAAAAAAGATAAACTTACATACCAGATGAGAACAGAGCTAGGATCATTGCCTTAGGGAAGAAGGTATTTGAATAAGTAACCCTCCCTGTGAGTACTGAGAAAACTTCATTGAGGTTATACTTGGATTGTATCTGGAAGGAAGGGTAAAAGTTTGCCAGGTAAAGGAAACTTGTATGACCAGGAACTCAACAGATGTTCACTTTGGGTAAACCACAGGGTGAAGGTTCATGGTGGGGAATGAAAATTAAAAAGTAGGTCTGGCCTTGGATTTGGCGATAGATTCTTAGATATAACACAAAAAGCACAAGCAACAAAAGAAAAAGATAGATTGGATTTCAATAAAATAGAAAACCTTCATGCATCAAAGGACACTAACAAGAAAGTTGAAAAGACAACCTACAGAATGTGATAAAATATTTGCAAATCATATATTTGATCAGGCTCTAGTATCCAGAATATGTAAAGAATTCTTACAACTCAACATCAAAAAGACAATCCAATACAAAAATGGGCAAAGAACTTGAATAGACATTTCTCCAAAGGAGATATACAAATAGCTCATGAAAACAAGCCCATGAAAAGATGCTCAAAATCATGAGTCATTAGGGAAATGCAAACCAAAACTATATTGAGATACTACTTCATACCCACTAAGATGGCTATGAGTAATAAAAAATAGAAACATGGAAAATAACAAATGTTGCCAAGGATGTGGAGAAATTGGAACCCTCCTACATTGTTAGTGGGAATGTAAAATGGTATAGCCACTGTGGAAAACAGTTTGGTGGTTTCTCACAAAGTTCAACAGAATTACCATATCACCCAGCAATTCCTTCCTAGGTATATACCCAGGAGAAATAAAAATAGGTATTCACAGTAGCCAAAAGGTGGAAACAACTCAAATGTCCATCACCTGATGAATGGGTAAACAAATTGTGGTATAACCACACAATGGAATATTATTCAGCCATAAAAAGTAATGAAGTACTGATATATGCTGCAACATGGATGAACCTCAAAAAAACATTACACATTGGGGAGCTGGTGTAGCTCAGTCGTTGAGCAAAAGCTTCCCACATATGAGGTCCCGGGTTCAATCCCTGGCCCTGGTACTTAAAAAAAAAATTACACTGAGTGAAAGAAGCCACACACACAAAAAAGCTCACATATTGTATGATTCCATTTATATGAAATATCCAGAATAGGTAAATCCATAGAGACAGAAAGCAGATTAGTGATTTCCAGGGACTTGGGGCAAGGGAGGATGGGGAGTGACTGCTTAATGGGTACAAGGTTTCCCTTTGGGGTGATGAAAATGTTTTGGAACTAGATAGAAGAGATTGTTGCACAACACTGTGGATGTACTGAATTGTACGCTTTAAAGTGGTCTTATGTGAATTTTACCTCAATAAAAAAATACAAACTAAACTATAAATAGACAAACTAAAACTATAACTAGTCTATTAAGAAAAGGAAATTGGATTTTACTCTTAGAGGTCATCTTAAAAGATTTTTTAAGAGTGGCACAGCAGTTTGGTATTTGAAGAAGAGTCTGGATGTTTGTAGAATAAACTAGGGAAGGGGGAATGGTGACAAGGAAGTCAGTTACAAATGATTACAGAGACAATGAGGACTTAAATTGAGGCATGAAAGAAGAGAGGTGGAGAGAAGAAGCTGTCATGAGATAGGTTTTTGAACCAGAATGGACAGCAGTTCCTGAATGGACAGCAGTTCCTTACAGCCACTGTAAGGGGTGAAAGATTACAAGGGACTGGGGACACAGTGCTGGTGTAAAGGGATGGTAATATTACCCAGGTTAATATACCGGGAACAGATTTGAGGGGAGGCCTAATCCTTGAGCATCTTTCAATGTGGAGAGGGAGTGTAGACAATAGTTTAGCAGTGTGGTTGTGTCATCAGGCAAAGACTCAACTTTTAGAGCATCAAGAAACAGTTGCCTCTTTTGACCACCCTCAAGGAAAGTGGGTGCCTTCTGGTCCTATCACTCTTCAGAAAGATGATTGTAGATAGAATGGGCAGCAACAGTCTCAAAAGCTGTAAGGTGATTCCTTACCAAGGCTGTAGGTGGAAGGAAAGTAGCAAAAAGGTACTGCTTTCTGGACATATGAAAAATTAGGTAGGGAAGGGAGAATGGTAGCAAGGAGGTCATCTGAGGTTATTCAAGAGATGATGAGGGCCTGAAGCAGCAGGGGTGGAAAGGAAAAACCCTCATGAGAGGGTTTTCTGAGATAGAATAGATGGAATTTGTTGAATGGACATAAAGCGGTGAGAAAAATTATGATAAGCTGTGAAAAATGAGTGGCGGGTGGATGGGAGGATGCATGGAGAATAGAGGAAAATCAGGTTTCAGGAGGCCCATTCCATCGGGGGCACTAGGAAGGTATGAATGGTGTGAAGATGGTTAAGCCTGGGTGGGAGGTGGATAGAGGGAGTTGAAGGAACAGCTTAGAAGGTAGGAGTTAGTGGTGGGGACACTTAGCCAGATCATGGGGAGAAGGCTATTCTGGATGGAACTTACTCAATGTATACAGGGAGAGTGTGTTGACTACACGTGTTTAACCAAGGATGCCTTCTTTGCCCAAGCATTCATCTGCATTCCAATTAGTTAAGCGTTAGGGGCATGCTGTGCTTCTCTCTATAGCTAACAACTTTACCATGGGCAAAGGCCCCCATTCAGACAGTGGCCTTCATGCTTTTCCTGCTTGCTTTACAGTGACATTTGCAGAGAGGGCTCCTACAGGACTGAGCGTTAGCCAACCAAAGCAAGCCGGAAGCTCCACCTGACCCACCATTTCTTCTGAGAAATATAGCAGCTGAGTCCTTTGGCCTTCCAGGAAAAAACAATGGTTAAAATCAAGGTCCCTAACTTCAGAAAACAACCTCAACACCAGACTCAATAAACCTCATATGATTAATTCTTTGTGTGGTTCACAGTGATGGTAATAGCAATTTGTCTCTCCATGCCAGGCTTGCCTCTTTTCAATTCATTCTACAAAATTTAGCCAGGAAGATTTATTTTAAATGAATTTTGATCTTTCATTTCACTTACTTTAACCCTTGGATGACTCCTCAAAATAAGGTCCAAACTTTAACACGGCTTATAGGGCATTTAGCAATCTAGCCCTGGCCTACGTTTCTAATCTCTGTTCAGACCACTCTCTTCTCTGAACACTTGTGTTTCAGAGAGTGGTCTAGACTGAGGTTGGAAAGGTAGGCCAGTGTTAGATTGCTCAGTGCCCTGTAAGCCACATTAGATGGCCCCTCTCCTTGATTCCAGAAGTCATATGCCTTTATCCTATGACCCAATTCCACCCCTAGGTATCTACTCAACATTTGTTGTTTACCAAAGCATGCACAAGGATGTTAATATTATACTACATGTAATAGCCCCAAACCAGTAACATGAATGGATAAATTGTGGTATCTTCTTAAAAGGGAATACACTATACAGCCATGAAGCAAAAGTAACTACAGCTCTATGCAACAACCTGAATGACTCTTACAAGCACAGCATTGGGCCAGGTATAGAAACCAGGTACAGAAGAGCACATACTACATTATTCCAAGTAAGAACAGTCAACTAAACAAGCAGGACAGGGTTACCCTTGTGTCAGGTAGGGTGAGGCTGGGGAGGTCAGGTTACTGTCTGGAATGAGGCACAAGGGGAGGTTCTGGGGATCTGGTAATACTCTGCTTCTTTTTTTTTTTTTTTTTTTTTTTTTTACCGGGAGGTACCGGGGATCGAACCCCCGTCTCTCCATATGGTAGATGGATGCCGAACCTCTTGAGCCACACCCGTTTCCCTACTCTGCTTCTTGATATGGGTGATAGTTGCATGGGAGTTCACTTTGTGAAAATCTGTCAATCTGCACACTTAGGATTTGTACACTCTTCTGTAAGTCATAACACAATAATTTTACATTTTTTAAAAATTCTGTGCCTTCTTCTGGAATACTCTTCATATCTCCTGACTTGTGCTCTTCCAACTCTCAAAATTACTTCCTCCAGAAGCCCTTACCTGAATTCCTAAGACTATTTTAACTCCTCCTGCTACATGCTCTAAAATTCCCTCTTCTCCTAGCCTAACAACTCTACACATTTAATTGCAACTACTTGTTAAATCAAGTTTTGCAAATTGACTTTATACATCTTTTCAGGCACATTATGAAAGTGCCAAAGTTTTAACAAGGCATTTGAAGGCAATAAAATTTAATAATTCTCTCCCAAGGGTAGAATAGTGGCCCTAATGATGTAAAAAAGATAAAAGGGTGTACTAGTTGGCTGTGTAACAAATTGCCATAAACTTAGCAGCTTAAAACAATGCACATTTATTATCTCACAGTTTCCATGGATCAGAAGTCCAGGCACGGCTTAGCCAGGTCCTCTGCTCAGGGTCTCATAAGGCTACAACCAAGGCGTCAGCTGGGCTGTGTCCCTTTCTGGAGCCTCAGGGCCCTCTTGCAAGCTCACAGGGTTGCTGATGGAATTCAGTTCCTTGCAGCTGTTCCCAATTTCTTACTGGCCATCATCCAAAGGCCACTCTCTACTTCTAGGGTCTGCCCACATGCCTTGCTCCCTCACAGGCCTTTCAACATGGCAGCTTACTTCTTTAAAGCCAGCAAGGGAGAGTTTCATGGTCCAGTCTACTAAGAGGAAGTCTTATGTAATATAATGCAATCACGAGAATGACCGCCCACTACCACTGTCATATTCTATTGACTAGAAGCAAGTCACAGGCTCTACCTGCACTCAAGGATAGGGTATTATAAAAGGGTGTGACTCATTGGGGGTTATCTTAAAATTCTGCCTAACACAAAAGGGTAATATGTAGAGACTGGGGAGGGTTTTTCCAGCAATCCTCAAATCCCACAACCTAGGGTTTGGGAGCCAGCCTCCAAGATGACACCCAATGATCATACCCTTGTGTAATCCTTTTCCACACTATCAGGGTTGGTCTATATGAAGCTAGATCATAAAAGGCATTATGGTTTCCACCTCTCTTGTTCTCAGGAAAGCCAGCCACCATGTCAAGGCGATGCTCAAACAGCTCTTTGGGAGAGGCCCATGTGGTGAGGAACTGAGGCCTCCTGACGATATGGTTCCCAGATAAATTACAGAATGCCCATTAAATTTGAAGTTCAAATAAACAAAAAATTTTTTAAGTATATGTATGTCCCAGATAATGCATGTGACATACTTATACTAAAAAATTATTCATTGTTTACCAGAAGTTCAAATTTAACTCAGTATCCTGATTTTTGTTTGTTTTCCAAAATCTGGCAAAAGCCATGTTAGTGAGGTGAATCTCCCAGTCCGGCTTCTGTCAAATCTCCATCTGACAGCAGCCCCAGCTGATATCTTGATTGCAACCTCCTGAGATAACCTAAATCAGAATCTCCTGGCTAAGCTGCTCCCAAATTCCTGACACATGGAAACCGGGATATTACATATTTGTCATTTAGAGCCACTAAATTTGGGAAGCAATTTGTTAGACAGTGTCTTAATTTTCCTGAGTGTCTATTACAAATACTACAACATGGGTTGGCTTAAACAATGGGAACTTTTTTTTTTTTTTTTAATTTAATTTAATTTATTTATTTATTTTTGTTTTTTTTTTTTACCGGGAGGTCCCGGGGATCGAACCCGGGTCCCTCCATATGGGAGACGGACGCCCAACCAGTTGAGCCACATCCGACCCCCAAACAATGGGAATTTATTGGCTCTTGGTTTGAAGCTAGAAAAGTCCAAAATCTAGGCGTCAGCAAGGCGATGCTTTCTCCCCAAAGTCTGTAACATTCTGGTGCTGGCTGCCAGCGATCCTTGGGGTTCCTTGGCTTGTATCTCTGCTTCCCATCATTATATGGAAATGTCCTTTTCCTTCCAGTTTCTATTGACTTCCAGCTTCTGGCTCCTCATCTAAGCCTGAATTTTTCTGTTTACCAAGGCCTCCAGTAATCTGGATTAAAGCCCACCCTCATTCAGTCAGGTCACACCTTAACTAAAAATAACATCTTCAAGGGTTTCTATTTACAATGGGTTCACACCCACAGGAATGCAGATTAAGGTTAAGAACATGTCTAAATGGGGTATGGAATTCAATCTACCACACACAGTAACAGATAATGAATACAAAAGGTAATTGTATACCTTTTATCTTGGCCAACCTGTCTCTTTTGTGAGACACAATAGAGAATGGTTGGGTTATTTAAGAAGCAAAAACTAGTTGAAGAGTAAGAAGATAGCTCAGAAATGAAGGTTAAGATAATCTTTTTACTAATGAAATGCCTAAGTATTTATTTGATTGAATTAAATCTGTCAAATAGGACTTAGGGAAGCCAGAAGGAATTTTTGTTGTTCTTGCTTCCTGAAGTTGGCAACAGCAGCTTCAGCCTAACAAAGCCTGACAGCTTGATTCAGCCCCAAAATGCTGTCGACAGGCAAGTGATATCTGTTGTAAATAGAAGGTTCTGCAGTTCCTCAAGCAAAGATGGAGAAAAGGAAAGGCATTTAAAAATGATTTACACATTATTAAACATGTAGCTGGAGAGAAGAGGGAATTGGGTACCAAAGGATCTTGGGAGCAGTGGTTCTCAACTGGGCACAATTTTGGCCTGTAAGGGCACTTGGTAATGGCTAGAGACATTTTTTAGTTTTCACAACTGGAGGGGATGGGGTGCTACTGGCATCTAGTGGATTGAGGCCAGGGATGCTGGCAAACATCCTACAAGGCACAGTGCAGCTCCTACCCACCCCCAACAAAGAATTATCCAGCTAGCCCCAAATATCAACAGTGCTGAGGTGGAGAAACTGCTTAAGAGACATATAAATGGAGTCACAACTTTGTTGTACTGACAAATCAGATTGCTGTAATTCTTTGGCATTCAGGGAATTTCTACTTTGAAATTCTTTAGTTCATTGATCCATTCTATACACCTTCACTTATTCATTCTATATTCATTCATATAGTCATATATTTATTTGTTCATTTACCAAGTCTTTACTGAGTGTTTCACTGGGCCAGATGCTTTGGGAAAGACTAATATGAATAAGAAATATTCAGTCAGCCATGAAATAAATTAGTAAGCACCTGGAAGTGATGTGGGTGTGAATCAAATGTATGCATCCTTCCTTCAAAGAACATACAATTTTGTGTTAATACAAAATGCAAAACCAAAGGAAAAAACAAAACAAAGAAGCAACAGTGAAAACCCTGCTGACTTAACAATGAAAGTTTTGTGTATTCTACTAATGAGTAATTTTCCTAAGGAAAACATTTGAAGGGCAGTTGTCACAAGGCTGGGGGGCTGGGTGAAGGATGCATCATTGGGCTAATGCATGAAACTCGCTGGCTATATGAGTTGTCAATGATTCACTTTCATTTTTTCCTTAATTTAGTACAGAATAAATAGTAATTTAGAAGAGGTTAACCAAAAAAAAGGTGTTTTCTCGTGAAAATAGCAATCAAATGAGACCTAAACTTCAGTGATGATTGAAGCGCTCTAAGTCTAGGATGCACACATGCCCTGCACAGAAATGTGGCTCAGAAGAAAGCCTGAACAATAGTTGAGACAACCACTTAACCAGAAAAAAATAGTAGTTCACAAGAACACATCAAAGTAAAGCTGTGAGAGTTGATGAATATTAGCAAGATAGAGGGGTGTTTATCTTGTAGATGTGCCACTCTGAACCATGCAAGGATTCTGGGCAGAATGGGACTCGAGAGTGTGAGGGAGGATTTGCCATCTGGGCCACATTGGGAGGGTTTGTGGGGCAGTCCTGGGGTGAAGCTGGAGCTCTGTGAGGGTCAGGCTGGAAGAGAAAGTAGAAGGGTAAGAGGGAAGAGGACCACTGAGTATCCGTGTGAGGTGGGCTTCAGAGTAACTGGAGATGCCCAGAGGGGGTCTGGAAGGATACAGTGGCCCTGTCTGCTGGTCTTAGGGGGCATTCCTACCTTGCCACAGCTAAGAACAGATGGTATCTGGAACTTTTACCAGGCATTGCTGGGCCTAAACGCAGGTTTACAAAAAATAAAAATCATTGTTAAAATGCTGAAATACTTGAAGATTTACAAAGCAAAATCCTGAGGATTCCAATGTCTCTCAAATGAAGGTCTGTGGTATGAATTAGCTGATTTTTCCCAGGGGTCTTCCTATTAGTGCGCCTGCTGAGAGTACTCTCAGTTGGCAGCTACCCATCATCACTTTGGGCACCTTTAAAATTGCAAATTATTTTTCTAGGCTGCAAAAGTAATTTCTTTATATCAGTTCAAATTCCTAAGATTGCAATTTGCATTACTCAATATTTTTTTTTCAATTCTCTCTGCTCCTAATAGAGATATAAATATTCAGTGTTGGAAACTGAATTCAGGGCATAATTACTGAATTAGTATACAGTTGCAATTATAGTAATTTGATGATTTCAATTACTCTGGCTTTCTCTTTGACAAGGATCACTGAAACGAATTGGAACCAATGGGTCATATAAAGGTAAGATTACCGGACAACATTATGTGTGAAAATACTCCCTCCTAAAAATACCTCATCAGAATCACAGTCACAAAACACTGCCAATCTTTCCTTAAAAAGGAGATTGGCACATCCTGTCTTACCCAATAATGCTTCATCTATTCCACCCATCCCCAATAAAATGTTACCTAGGAAATGATCATTTCCTGATATCATAATCTTTCAATGGCTGCATCCCAAACACTGGATTGAGCAAGGCAGTCAGAATTCAAATTCTGGCTCCTTTGGAGACTCAAGAAAAGATATATGCAAGCTCTCTGGGTCTCAAGAATATGATCCATGTGTCATTTGCAGCCTAGCTCCTCAAACTCATGCATTTGAAATACGTGAGTTTCCTCCCTTCCACCCTCCCCAAGGTCCAAAACAACATTCCCCGCCTCCCCAAAATGGACACACCTTGCATGAAAACTTCTATTTCTTAAAGAAGGAAAAGGGGGAGATATTTCCAGAAAGTAAAAGGTGTTGCTGTTAACCAGCCTATATGAATTCCAAAACTGAAATTTGAAATCAACTCTGCACAGCTCCTGGGAATTTCTTTAACCCAGAGGTTCTCAACCAGGGGCAATTTTGCTCTGTAGGGGACATTTGGCAATGTCCAGAAACATTTTTGGTTATCACAACTTGGAAGGGGGTTGCTTCTGGCATCTAGTGGGTAGAGCTCAGAGATGTGCTAAACACCCTACAATGCCCAAGACACTCCCCATGACCAAGATTTATCAGGCACAAAATATCCATAATGCTGAGGTTGAGAAGTCTTGCTTAACCCAACTAAGGCATAATGAATCATTTGTCAGTGGTGATTAACTGCACTAAATAGCAAAACTCATAGTTCATACCATTGTGTCATATAAGAGAGATCCACCCTAGATTATGGCCAGAAGAGCAAGGGGTTACCAGAGACTGGCAAAGTGGGGACAATTTCAGATTTAACGTCTGTAGAAGACCTACTGTGTGTTCCTTTCCCAGGTATCCTCTTTAATCTGCATAATGATCCTCTGAGGTAGATAGAACTATGCTCATTAAAAGAAGCAGAATGGGAGATCAAGAGAAGTTGTCACATGACTAAAGTAACCAAGCTGGGTCCTGAGCTGGGATTCATACCCAGGGCTCTCTCCTGCCAATGGTATTTGAAGTAGAACACAGTTCATGACACTTGGCAAACATATGCTAGAGGCAATAACGTGGTAGAAATGAGAACGTTCTTACCACTTCTGTGCACCCTTCTCTGGTTTCAGTGTGCTTCTTATGGCCTGTACTTGTGACTTTCTTTAAAGGACTGCCCTTAGGCGCAGAGAGTCACTTTGCTCCCATGCACGGAAAGTCCACAGTGCCTGCGATTCTACGTACCCCTGAGCAGCCCTTAGCCAATAACTCAGGAAGTAGAAAAGCCCAGCTCCTGTCTTTGTCTTGCCTCAAGACAAGACAAAGGCTAATAAACTACTTATACTTCTGAGCTCCCTTCCGGCATCAGGCCAAGGTACCCTTTGTGGGACCCTGCCTGAAGTCACACACTTCCCTGTCCTGTTTCCCCAACTCCCTCACCATTTTCTCTTGGGAGCACTTCCTTAAGAAATCATGTGCACAAATCCTTGTCTCCAGTTATGTTTCTGGGGAATCTGACCTAACACTTAAGGAAAGGTGACTTGGGGGCCAGGAAGTATGCTTCTCAGAGTAAGAGCACATTTAATTGGGCTTTAGTGGACTAAGAAGACTTGGGAAGACAGAGAGGGAAGTAGAGACAGAATGATAGTGGGAGAAAAGGTTGGAGAGATGGGCTACACTGAGAATGAGTCTAAGGAAGGAATCTGGATGGATCCTGTGAGAAATGGAAAACCACTAACGATTTTTCAGTAAGGGAAAGAACTGCACATGAAATAGAATCAGCTACACTAATAAAACTTAGTCGAAGCTAAATGTAATTTATTGGACATTTTCCAAGTGTATTACTAAGTAATGGGGAACTTGCAAGTACAGCAAAACGTAATAAAGGAAAATGAAAAATTCTTAGCTGTTGATTACTTTCTGTGCATGAAGGGACTTTGCGCTCTAGAAATACATGAATAGATCAAATGACTTTGGACCATGATTATGGCCGACCGTAAAAAGGAGGCTTGTTTTCCTGAGGCCCAGGACCACTTATTTTACAAAATTAAACATTTGTCTCCATAACAAACTAATTCCCTAACATGAAGCCAGGGAACTACTTGGTATCTCAGCACAGTCATTTTTTGTTTGTTTATTATTAAATATTCCTTGCCTGTCTACTATATTCCAAGCACTGAATAGGTTATTTTAGAAGATAAATATTAAAGTTAAATATTGAAATCATTTTCTGGGTTTTTAAACTCTATTTTCTGTACATAGAAAAGAAACTGAAAACAGCAGGGGGTTTCCTGCAATGTTAAATCTCAGTCTGAGGGCTAGAAAGCAAGTTTTTGATGATACTCAAGTAGAAATACTGCTAAACTTTTTTTTCCTTATTAGAGAAGTTGTGGGTTTGCAGACAAGCATACATAAAATACAAGAATCCAATATACCACATCAAGAACACCACCTTTCATTGGTGTGGAACATGTGTTCCAATTGATGAAAGCACATTTTTATAATTGTATTGTTAAAGCCCATGATTTAAACTAAGATTTACTTTGTAGTATAGTTCCACGGATTTTTAAAAGAATTTTATTGTTACCATATATATAATCTGACATGTCCTCTTTTCATCATATTCAGATATATATTTCAGTGTTATTAATTGCATTCACAATGTTGTGCTTCACCACCATCCATTACCAGAACATTTCCATCATTCCAAATAGGAAACCTGTACATTTTAAGTCTCAACTTCCCATTCTCTATCCCCACCCCATCCCCTGCTAACCTATATTCTGGATTGAGACTCTATGAGTTTGCTTTTTTAAATTGTTTCGAATCCTTGACATTGTACAATATTTGTCCTTTTGTGTCTGGCTTATTTCATTCAACATGATGCCTTCAAGGTTCATCCATGTTGCCACATGTATCAGGACTTATTCCTTTTTTTAAAGTATACTTTTAAAATTTTATTTTAAAAAAGATACTGAGATTACATAAATGTTACATAAAAAATAGGGAAGCAGATATGGCTCAAGCGATTGGGCTCCCATCTACCATATAGGAGGTCCAGGTTCGAGTCCTGGGGCCCCTTGGTGAAGGCAAGCTGGCCCAAGCAGAGTGCTGGCCCATGCAGGAGTGCTAGCCCATGCAGGAGTGCTGGCCCACGTGGAGAGCTGGCTTGCATGGAGTGCTGCACACGGAGAGCTGGCGCAGCAAGAGGACACAATGAAGAGACAATAAGAAATGCAGCAGACCAGGGAGCTGAAGTGGGGCAAGAGATTGAGCGCCTATCTCCCGCTCCAGAAGGTCCCAGGATCCACCTAAAGAGAAGACAAGTAGACACAGAAGAACACACAGCGAATGGACACAGAGAGCAGACAACAGGGTGGGGTAATAAATAAATCTTTATAAAAACAAATAAGGGATTCCCATATGCCCTGTTCCCTATCCCTCTCACATTTTTCCACATTAACAACAACCTTCATTAGTGTGGTACATTTGTTACAGCTGATGAACACATTTTGGAGCATTGCCACTAAGTGTGGATTATAGTTTACATTGTAGTTTACACTCTCACCTGCACAATTTTGTAAGTTATGGCAAGATATATAATGGCCTGTATCTGTCATTGCAATGTCATTCAGGACAATTCCCAAGTCCCAAAAATGCCCCTGTATTACACCTGTTTTTCCCTCTCCCTCCCCTCAGAACCTCCAGTGGCCACTGCTTCCACAGCAATGATATAAGTTTCTTCTATTGCTAGAATCACAATAAGTCTATAGTAGAATACAAGTAAGTCTACTCTAGTCCATCGTTCATTCCCCAATCCTGAGGATTCTGGGTTGGTGATGTCCGTTCCACCTCTAATTGAGAGGGGGCTTAGATCCCATGGGAAAGATAGATAGGACTATTTTGCTTGAACTTGCAGACTCTCTGTGTTCCTTGGGATGGTCGTTGTCCATCATCATCTACTTGTTAGTTGTCCTGGGTGAATCCAATGAACTGCAGAGTAGGTGTTGCAACTCTTTTGAGATTCAGGAACTAGCCGGCACATAGACAGCCCAAAGATTTAAGTCTCTTGGACGTACACCTATCAACTCTAGTACTAACGATAGGTGCAAATAGAAGGGGCAGAAGAGCCAGGTGTAGGGAAACCACAACTGAGTCCAACTCTGTCACACTGGGGAGCATAAATTCCAAAGTAGGGCCCACTGGCAGGGTGCCAAACTTCTGAGCTGTTGGCCCTGCCTATAGTGTCTGGTTGTCTGCAGAGTCCTCAGGGGCCCTGCTATTTGAGGTAATATTTACTATGGCAGTCAATGAGATCCTGCTGAGACATGCATAAGCGTAACCTCTGAAATGACCTCCCAACTCACTTTGAAGTCTCTTAGACATATAAACTCATTTGTCTTTACCTTTTTCCCTTTTTGGTCAAGGTATTTTCCCAAAGGCATTGCTAGTTGGTGCTTGGTAGTAATCCTTTGGTGCCAGGGAGGCTCATCCCCAGGAGTCATGTCCCACACCATGGGGAAGGTAACGCTGAGTTTGGCTTAGAGAGAGGCCACATTTGAGTAAGAAGGAGGCTCTCAGGAGGTAACTCTTAGGCAACCTATAATACTAGGATAAGTTTAGATTTTAAAAGTAAAGGTTCATAAGTACAGTCATCAAATATCAAGGGCCCATCAATGGTCCATCCTCCATCACTAGTCACCAGCCCTGTACTTGGGGGATCCTTGCTGTCCCATTACAGAATGTGGCAGAACTCCCCAGGATGGGAATTGGATATTCTTTCAGTTATTGTGTGATTCTCCACCCACCTACCATGACAATGCCTCATGAACACTTGTGAAGGAATTTTGATGACATTTAGTTCTGCTCTAATCTTTGTTGTTTCTTTCTTTATACTGCCTTTGGGGTTAGTTTGTTGTTATTTTTGTAATTCCTCCAGGTGTGCAGTTAGGTCTTCAATTTTAGCCCTTTCTTCTTTTTTGATATATGCATTTATGGCTATGAATTTCCCTCTCAGTACAGCTTTTGCTGCATTGCATAGGTTTTGATACTTTGTGTTGTCATTTTCATTCATTTCAAGGTAGCTACTGATTTCTTTTGTGATTTCCTCCTTGGCCCACTGTTTGTCTAAGAGTGTGTTGTTTAACTTCCATATCTTTGTGCCTAATCTGGTTCTCTGCCCCTTACTGATTTCCAGCTTCATTCCATTGTGGTCAGAGGAATTACTTTGTATAATTTCAATCCTTCTGGATTCATTGAGAGTTGTTCTGTGGCCTAGCATGTGGTCTATCCTGAAGAATGATGCATATGCACTCAAGAAGAATATATATCCTGCTGTATTTGGGTGTAGTGTTCTATATATGTCTATGAGGTCCAGATCCTCTAATGCATTACTCAAAGTGTTTCTTTATTGATTCTCTGTCGAGATGTTCTGTCTAATGGTGATAATGGTGTATTAAAGTCTTCCAGTATAACTGTAGAGGCATCTATTTCTCCACTTAGTTTTTCCAGTGTTTGCCTCATATATTTTGAGGCACCCTGGTTAGGTGCATAAATGTTTATGATTATTCTTTCTTCTTGACAGATTACCCCTTTTATTAATATATAGTGTCCTTCTTTGTCTCTTAAAATAGTTTTGCATTTAAAGTCTATTTTGTCTGATATTAGTATAGCTACTCTTGCCCTTTTTTGGTTATTGTTTGCTTGTAAAATTGTTCTCCAACCAATCACTTTCAGCCTTCTTGCATCCCTGGTTTTAAGGTGGGTTTCTTGTAGACAGCATATAGATGGGTCGTATTACCTTATCCATTCTGCCAATCTGTATGCCTTGACTGGTGAGTTAATCCATTAACATTAAATGTTATTACTGTCAAGAAATTATTTATATTAGCCATATTTTTTTTAGGTTTATGTATGCCATATGTTGTTTTTATTTCTCTTTTTATCTTTTTAGTTGTTCTTACACTCTCCTCCAACTCTCTCCTGTTTTTTTCCTTTTGACCTGCAGAAGTCCCTTTAGTATTTCTTGTATGTTTGTGTGTTTTGTGTTCTTCTTCAAATCCCTAAGTCCCTGCTGGATTTTTTCTATCTTTTTATCTAGGTTTCTTATTGACATATTCTCTCTCTTTTTTAAAAAGATTTATTTATTTACTTACTTTTATCCATTTTTACACACACCCCTCCCCCCGTTTTTGCTGTTTTTGTGTCCATTCACTGGGTAATTCTCTGTGTCTGTTTCCTGCCCTCTCTTCTCATCCTTCTCCTCCTGTCTTCACTGGGGTTTGATCCTGGTAACCTCCGATGTGGGAGAGAGGCGTCTTACCACCTGTGCCACCTTAGTTCCTGATTTTTCAGTGCATCTCATCTTGGCTCTCCCTGGTGTCACTTTCCTGTTACGTCATCGTCTTGCTGTGCAGCTCGGCAGGGCCTGACGGCACACCCGCTTGAGGGGCCTGGCAGCCCGCGTGCTTTCTATATTTTTCTTTATTTTTACTGGGAGGTCCTGGGGATTGAACCCAGGTCCCTCCATATGGGAGACGGATGCCCAACCATTTGAGCCACATCCATCCCCAACATATTCTCTTAATTTCTGTTTATCTGTAAATATTTTGAACTCTCCCTCATTTTTGAATGTCAGCTTTGCTGATAGAGAATTCTTGGCTGGAATTTTTTTTCTTTTAACACCTTAACTATATCATACCACTGCCTTCTTGCTTCTATGGTTTCAGATGAGAAATCAGCACTTACTCTTATCGAGCTTTCCTTGTATGTGATGGTTCTCTTTTCTCTCACTGCTTTCAATATTCTCTCTTTGTCTTGAGCATTGAACAATTTGACAAGTATATGTCTTGGAGAGTTTGGGATACACTGTGCTTCCTGGATATGTACATCCCTCTCTCTCAATAGGGTTGGGAAGTTTTCAGCCTTTATTTCCTCCAACACTCCTTCTGTGCCCTTTCCTTTCTCTTTTCCCTCTGGGATGCCTATAATGTGTATGTTTGTGTGTTTTGTGTTCTTCTTCAAATCCCTAAGTCCCTGCTGGATTTTTTCTATCTTTTTATCTATCTGTTCTACTATCTGTTTGATTTCAGATGTACTGTCTTCTACATTGCTGATTCTTTCCCCTGCCTCTGTCTTCCACATTGCTGATTCTTTCCCCTGCCTCTTCAAATCTGCTCTTATGTGCTTCCAGTGTACTTTTGATTTCTTGGATTGTGTCATTCATCACCATCATATCCATTATCTTTTTATGTATGTTTACAATTTCTTCAGTATATTCTCCCAGTGTCTTAATATCCTTTAACACTTCCTTCACTTCATTAAGTTGATTCATGTCATTCCGTGTTCTGCATCTCCTCATGGTTTTTAGTTTGTTTGTTGAACTGGGCCATGTCTTTCTGTTTCTTAGTATGGCTTGTAATTTTTTGTCGGTGTCTAGGCATCTGTTTATCTTGATGAGTATTCAGTTGATTAGCTTCTCTCTCTATTCTATGGTTTTATTATGCTGTTGTTTTTGTGTGTGTGGTAAGGTTTCACTCTGACACTTCATTCTTCTTATTCTCTTTCCTTGTTGTCTATGTTCCTTTGAAAAAAAAATAGGACCAGAGAAAAAGAAAGAGATAGGAAGAGAAAAAGAATAATAGTAATAATAATAGTAAAAGGTAGGAGAAGAACCGTACAAGACCTCGGAAACTGGAAAATTAACACAAGTACAGAGGAATAAGATTAGAAAAGTAAAATAGAAACAATGAAACAAGAAACAGAATAGAGAAAAAAATATATAGACTGAATTAAACAGCCAGAATGGTGAGAAGAGGGGGAAAGGAAAACGAAAAGAGAGAAAGGCCCAATCAAATCTCTAATCATAACTTAATTATGCCCAGATGAACAGACCAGTTTACAAGCATAATCCAATATCTATTTTTGGAATTCATAACTATATCAAACTGCCAAACTGCTACACCACTTATATCTTTGTACATTATATGTTCAAAAGCATAGATTTATCACACTTTTTATGCATTTGCATTTTAGCAACTATAGGAAGTAAAAAGTGGAGTTACATACCAAACAATACAATACAATAATACTGGCAATTATAATTACCCAAATGGTTACCTTTACCATTGGTCTTTATTTCTTTATGCTACTTTGAACCACTGTCTAGTGTCCCTTCTTTTCATTCTGAAGAACCCCCTTTAGCATTGCTTGTAGGGCAGGTCTTGTGGTGATGGACTCCCTCAGCTTTTGTTTATCTGAGACTGTCTTAATCTCCCCCTCATTTTTGAAAGAGAGTCTCGCTGGATATAAAATGCTTGGCTGGCATTTGTTTTCTTTCAACACTTTCAGTATTTCAACCCACTGCCTTCTTCCCCCCATGGTTTCTGATGAGAAATCGGCATTCAACCTAATTGGGACTCTCTTGTATGTAACACATTGCTTCTTCTCTTGCAGCTTTCAGAACTCTCTCCTTGTCCTTTTCATTTGATAGTATAATCAGTATATGATGGGTATGTTTTTTCTTCATGTTTATCCTGTTTGGTGTTCTCTGAGCTTTTTGGAAGTGCATATTCAGTCTTTTGCTAAGTTTAGGAAGTTCTCAGTCATTATTTCTTTGACTATTCCTCCTGCCCCTTTCTTTCTTTCTTCTCCTTCTGGGATTCCCATAATGCATATACTGATGTGCTTGATGGTGTCCCATAGCTGTATTAGGCTATTTTCAGTTTTAATATTTCCTTTTTCTTTCTGCTCCTCAGCCCGACTCATTTCAAGTGGTTGTCTTCAGGTTCACTGATTCTTTCTTCTGCCAGCCCCAATCTGCTCTTGAAACTCTCCTGGGAATTTTTTCATATCAGTTATTTTGGTTTTCAACTCCAGTAGTTCTGTTTGGTTCCTTTTAAAAACTTCTATCTCTTTCCTTAGATCTCACATTGCTCATTCATTGTTTTCCTGATATCCTGTAGTTCTTTCCCTGTACTTTCCATCATCTCCTTAAGCATTTTTAAGATCATTTTTTAAAGGCTTTGTTCAGTATATCCACATTCTCGTCTTCTTTGTTGGTGTTTTCTGTATTTTTATTCTTTTCCTCTGGATGGGCCATCATTTTCGGTTTCTTTGTCTTGAATTCTCATTGTACACTGTATATTTTAATATTTAAAATGTTATCTGTGGGATTTATTCCTTGAGGTGTCTATTTCTTTGTTTTGTAACCAGCTGGGAATGAGACAGAGATTTTCTTGAGTTTCAGCCTTCCTATCAGGAAAGTCTTCCCAAGGCAAATGACATATTCTGGGTCTCTGCCTTGTCCTGGGCTTTTGCTTATTAGCTGTTTTGAAGTTCCCCTGTTTACAGGAGTTTTATTATACCCTCTATTTCCCAGGAGACAGACCTCCCGCTCCTGGGTGTTTGAAGCTGGCAGGACTTTGTCTCAGACTGTCCACCTCTATAGGTTTTTACACCCCTTTCATTGTCTCATGCTGCTTTTGCCTGGACTGGCAAATTCTGGGAAGAGGGTGGCCCCAAGGAAGACTCTCCCAAGTCAATCTTTCCCAGCCAAAAAAGGCCATGGACCCACAGGGGGTGTATGTGTGCAGATGAGTTCCGAAGTGTCCTGGGGAGGGGATCATGAAGGGTGCCAAAAGCTTCTCTGAGGGCTCCCCCAAACTGAGCTTTCCTGGCAAATGCAGGCCTTCAGCTAACTGTCACCCACAGCCCTGAGGAAGCACTGCATCTTTAAATCTCTATCTCCTCTGCCCTGTCTGGGGAGGTTGAAACAATGGCTGCCGCTACATTTGTCCAGGGTGGTCTGAAACAATATTTGCCCTCAGAGTTGGGTCCCCAGAGATCCTAATAAAAAGCTGTGATCAGATATCAGCTGTGCCTACCCCTGTTCTTGGGGAAGAGGATTTTTATGTCCCTTTCTGTCACCAGCAAGCTAGTCAGGGATTGTATTCCATGAAGGCCTCCAGTGAGAGTGGGGAATAAAAGCCAGTAACTGCTGCGTAGAGAAAGCAGCTTACTGTTCTTCATCGTGGTTTAATCAGCCTCTTCCTCCTGATCTTCCCTGGATGCTGTACAGTGTTCTTCTGGCCTCAGAAGTTTCAAAATAGTTGAAACAGACAGTTCCTGCCTGTTTATGGTTGCTTTAGTGGAAGGACTGAGTTCTGAAGCTCCCTACTCTGCCATCTTGCCTAACTGTCTGCTAAACGTTTTTAAGTATCTAATACATTCTGAAAGAAATAATTTTGATGTGAATAACAGAAGGTTAGAGCTTAGTCTAACATACATCATACATGATAGATGATGTTATATTTTAATTTTAATTTAACATTTATTGCCGAGAGCAGGGTTCAGCATACTTTTACTCTAAGAGCAAGAAAGCAAATATTTTAGACTTTGCAGGCCATTTGGTCTCTGTTGCAATTACTCAACCCTGCTTTTGCAATGTGGAAGCAGCCAGAGATAATACATAAACTAATGGGCCTGGCTATGTTCCAGTAACAATTTATGGACACTGAAATTTGAATTTCATGTAATTCTCACGTGTCAGAAAATATTCTTCTTCATTTGATATTTTATAACCATTTACAAATGTAAAAACCATTCTTAGCTCACAAGTGGGATATATAAAACAAGTAGTAGGCTGGATTTGGCCCAACAGCCTCAGTTTGCCTCCTCCTGGGACAGATAGTGGCATAGATGAATAAGACCCAGCCATTGTCCTGAAGTTACTAGTCCGTGGGGGAGCCTAGCTGACCACTCAGGTCCTCCAGCTTCCAGTCCAAGGTTCCATTCACCTCAGTATGCTGTCCTTACTCACTTTGGAAATCATGGTCATAGATCCGTATGCTACATTGTGTCTTCAGTCTGCTCACTCCATTTTCAAATAATTCTATTCAGTAAGTCATTGTAATGGTTAATTTCATGTGCTAACTTGGCTAGGTTATGGTGTCAAATTGGTTGGTCAAGCATTGGTCTGATTGTTACTGTGGGGGTATTTCATCTATGGGATTCGCATCTATAATCAGTTGATTGTATCTATAATCCACAAAGGAGACTGTCCTCAGCAACGTGGGGAGCCTCCTAGTCCAATAAGTTGGAGGTCTTAAAAGCCAGAACCGAGGGTTTCAGAGGTCAGAAAATTTCTGATTCACCTTCAGCATTGGCTCTTGCCGAAACTTCTAGGCAGCCAGCTTCCCCTGGGGAATTCAGACTAAAGACTTCAATATCACCTTTATCAGAGTTTCTAGCTTGCAGCCTGCCCTATGGAGTTTGGACTTGCCAGCTCCCACAGTTGCATGAGCCAATTCCTTATGATAAATCTCTTCGGTTTTATTTCTCTGGAGAACCCTGACTAATACAGTAATTAAGTGCCTACTCAGTATACTAGGCCTTAGATACAGTGGCAGAGGTTTTAGCTTATAAGACAGGAACTCTATTTTCAAGGCATTTACAATCTCGGGAAAAGACAAAACCAAGACAGCAGCCAATGCCAGACAGGTGTCCCAAAGTGTGATATGGACAATGACAGCAATACAAATTGGCACCTATTATTAGTGTGCCAACCATTCTGAAAATATGTAAACATATTATCTCATTCAAGTCTTAAACCAACCCTATGCAGTAGGTACTAGGTTTACCCTCGTTTCATTGAGCCCAGTGGGATATGGTTGTCTAAGACGACTCCCTGGACAAAATGGTACTTGTGCTGATCTGTTAAGTATGTAGGATTAAACAGGCAAAGAAGAAAAGGGGTGACATTTTAGATGAAGAGAAAAATCTTAATATTGGAAAGGAGCAAGATGTAGATGGAACAGTAAGTAGATGGTTGTGACCAAAGCAAAGGACTGTATTGGATGGTATTATTAATAATAGTTAGGCAGGCCTTTTCCCAATTCTCTAAATATCCTAGTTCATTTAATCCTCAAAACAACCCTTAATGCTATGTACTATTATTATTTCCATTTTATTGATGAGGATACTATCAGTGGTAGGAGCAGTTCAGAAACCTCCTCAAAATCACACAAGGTTTTACTGTAGCTAATTTAACAGGATATTACAAATGAGACTCTCCACATCTTGTTTTGTCTGAGACCTCAAGGCCAGCAATATTAAGTACCAAAACCCCATGTTGAAAGCAAATGCCAGACCACCTATACAGGACTTGCAAACGGGGTAGTCAAAGGTGGAAAAGGAGGTCACCAGTCATCTGCCTCTGGATTATTCAAGAGAAGCCTAAGAATTCTTTTGGAGGTGAGAGACTGGAGGTGAGTCTTCTTTAGAGAGAAGATTGTTGGGTGCTGGGGTACGGGGGATAAAATACAAGGCATGCTTGCCCACTCTTAAGCCACAGGGGAGGTTTTGAGAGCTTGGTATTTATCCCATGGAATTTGGGGGCAACAGGACCTGACACCTGATCCATACCTGAAAAAAATGCAGAGGGAGGAGGCCATCTAGCTGGAGAGGTGCATGTGGCAGAACAATGAGGACTGTGTGGAAAGGCCACATGTCCAGAGTTTAGATGGGGATAAATGTGTATGTTTCCTTTGGGCCAGATGTAGACCTCCCAGAAGGGACCAGACTAGGGAGATTGGTAAGAGGACCCCATTCAGACAGCCCACTGGGAGGGAAAATGTGCAGTGGACCTCCAGAAGTCAGGGGCTGAGAGGGAATTGTAAGCAGGAAGCTATTAATAAAAAAGACCTCCTCCCCAACAGATAATAGCAGCTGGCAGTCCCTGAGTATGGACATCTCCAAGGAGTCCACAAAAGTTCTTCTCTACCATTAGAATTCAACATCTTCCACCCCCAAGGGCACCAATACTATATCATCACTGTATAAATCAAGTAAGACTTCTATCGCTCTAGAAATTAGGAAAGGAATCCCATATTTTCTGTAACATTTTGCAAATACCAGTTTTCCATTGTCTATGATCTACTAGCAAGTGATAAGAAGAGAAACCTTACCCTTAAGATATCCAAGGTCATGCTTTAAGCCGTCCTCTGCCATCATTGGGTCACCTGGAAGGTTAGAAAGTCCTTTGATTCATCTGATTCGTCTTTGCCACCTGTGGTACCTTGTATTATTGTTCCCAAAGACTCAATGCCCCTCCATGTGAAAGTGCCATACTTCCCACCCCATTGATGTCAGCTCTGCTATGGGATTTGTTTAAGTCAATAAAATGGGAGGGGAACAGTGTGACTTACTTCTAGGTGGAAGCATTTAAGAACAAGTGTGTGTGTCTTGCCATGGTCTCTTTTCCTTCTGCCATGATGACCAGCAATGTTCCAGAGAAAGGCTTCTCTATCAGCTTGGGTCCCTTATTGAGGACAGAGTGGAGCAGAGCCATGGCTGATGCACAATGGACATAGGCCTGAGCAAGGAGTGCAAGGAGGTATGGATTTATGCCTCCAAGATTCTGCATTATGTGTTACCGCAGCATAACTTAGCCCATCCTTCCTGATATACCACCTACTCTCCCTTTTAGTCATGTGAGAAAATTGGCTCTGAGACTGCCGGGCAAAGGTTAAAACAAGAGGGAAATTAACACTTTCTACACAACTCAAAAAAAAAAAAAAGACCATTTGCAGGATAGGAGGAAGCAAAGCAGGGATACAGAAAATATTAATGGAATAAGGCTCCTCCACAGTAATTTGGATAAAATTCTCCCTGAACATTGTGCACATATGTCCATTGCATACCATCTGATTCCATTCATGAACACATTTGGTGAAAAACAATTTTAATTAACACTCCTATTTCTAACGTCTGTTCCTTAGGATAACAATTCTCCCAAAATACAGCATACTACCAAGGATACCAGAAGGCTTACTGCCTATTTTAGCATTTGAATCTCTTAGAATGATTCACTCTATTCTGGAGCATGAGGGATGAATGCACTTAAAACATCATAAAAATGAGACCATGTGTCAAAACACACTGTGGGCAGTTTGCCAGAGGAAATGTATGTGATAAGTCAAATCACTTTCATCTTGCCAGAGAAATGAATGAAAAGAAAGAAGAAGAGAACAAGAAAAAGTGTATATAGCGTGGGTGACTTTGATAGCATTCCCTCTGACGTCCATGGTGTCCCAATCTGAGTTTCCCCAAAGTGGGCTGAGGCAAAGGCTTGGGTGCAGGTAGTTAATTTGGAAGGTGATCCCAGGAAGAAGGAGCAAAGGAGCATGGAGATAGAGACAGAGATTGAAAGAGAAAGTCAATAAAAGGTGAGTTATTAAGGTTATGGAGGGCAGCCTCCTACTCTCTGAGAAACTACTAGAATGCACCTAAAGAAATGTTCTTCTGAAGGATGAGAGGCTGAGGTTGTTCTCTACTGACTACAGTCCCTTCACTTCAGGTTGCCCTACCTGTGGGTGGATAAAGCTCCTTCCACTCTGGAAAAAGCCTTGAAGTACTCAAGGTAAGATGCTGCTGGCTGAGCTGTGAGCTTTTGTGGACCCAAGGGTATGTGGCACAGGGAAGAAAAAATGTTTGCTACAGATGGTAGTAACCTTTATTTCTAGGATATTCTATTTCTCTGGGAGCCTAAAATCACAATTATGAGTGGATCAGTATTGTAAAATCTAGGTCACTGACAGGCTGTAAAGTTAAAACCCCAGAAGAAAGCTAACACACTAAAGAATTTACCTTTAGAGTCCCAACTGGTCTCACCACAAAAGGAATGTTGGTCATAGAATGCAAACCACTGAAATAAAAAATTACAACTGCAGGTCTAAGTGGACCAATGTAGAATGTACCTAAGCAGTTCCTGAGGGTAGGTGAGCCTGTAGCTTTTTAGATGAGATCAGCAGCACTGGAAAGGGGACTCTTCATAAGACAAGGGATAAGTCCCAACAACTCTCAGGAGAAGGGAAATAAGATAGTATGTCAGTTTGCAACACCAATCCTTCACTCTGAAGAGAACAAGGAGAGATATCACTGTCTGAAAGTGAGTTGGGGTGGGGGCACATTCAATGATGGGGCAAAGCCCACCAGGAAAGAAAACACACTCTTGGTGGGAGCCATCACAAAAACCCAACAGGAAATACCTAGTGAACAACTGTTGTTTTGTCTGCCCAGAACTTACTTACCACCCTGGTAAAACAATATTCACCAAGGTCCCAGATATCCTCTTGGGGCATCCCCTTTGAGGTAGTTTGGAACTGTATATACCCCAGAAAAACATTCTTAAACTTGATCCACTCCTGTGGGTGTGAACCCATTGTAAGTAGAACTTTTTAATGAGGTCATTTCAGTTAAGGTTTGGCCCACCTCAATCAGGATGGGTCTTAATCCTATTCCTTGGAGTCCTTTACAAGCAGAATGAAATGCAGACAGAGAGAGAAAGCCACAGGTAGCAGTCAGAAGTTGAACATCAACGGAACCTGGAAGAGAGAGGAGAGACCAGGAGATGCTGCCATGTGCCTTGCCATATGGCAAACTAAGGACAAAGCACCACCAGCAGCCAGCCCCAGAATGCCAGTCTTCAGGGAGAAAGCATCACCTTGATAGCGACTTGATTTGGATCTCTACCTTAACTTCAAATCCATGTGCTAATAAATTCCCATAGTTTAACCCAACCCATTTCATGGTATTTGCTTGAGCAGCCCAAGGAAACTAAAACACCCAAGGAAACTAAAAAGAAACTAAAACTAAGATAATGTTCGTTGGGTGTTTCTGACTGGACCTCAACCCCTTGTTATAGCAGAATTGCCTCAGACCATGATTGGTGCTTCTCACCAATCTGGCCACAGCAATTAGTTGAGGAATAACACGTGACCCAGTGAGAAACAGTGAGAGGCAATTATAGACTTTTTCTATGGCTTCTAGGAGAGAGGGCAGTGCTCCTTCCTCCTAGACATAAATCTGAGAGGAAGTATAGAATGTTAAGACTAGGGCCAGCATTTGAAGCCCCAAATCGCGAACCACAGGGAAGAAGTCCGAGCCAAAAGATGTTGCAAAGCTAAACCCTGAACCCAGGCTTGCTTACTTGGCCAAGATAAGAGTGTGAGTGGGTGTGGCATGCTTCTCAGATATTAATGTGCATCTGAATCATGTAGGGGTCTTGTTAAAATCCATATTCTAATTCAGCAGATCTAGATCTCGGGGTGGAGCCTGAGAGTCTGCATCTCTAAAGAGCTCTCTTGTTGCTGGTTTGCAGGTTAGCAAACAATACTCTGAGTAGCAAGTACATATTCTGATGTAGGAACTGAGCAATTCAGTCAAGGCTGAAACGGCTAATTTGGTTAGATGGCTACTCCTGATGGCAGTGGGAAACTTAAAGCATGGAGAACAAAAACCTCATATGCCTAAACTTTTACCTCAAGGCACAGGTCAAAATCAAAGATTTTCTATAATGATGCTTTAAAAAAGTCTTTTATCTCCTATAACAGCAGGAATGAAATATCCAAAAACCTAACTCAGAGTTTGCATCTGACTCAAAGCTGAGTTTGCTTGCTGAATTACAGTATCAGTTGAATTTGTAGCCCTGCCAGGCCTTTGATGTAAGTGAAGGCATTGACCTGAAAAGTCTGCCATCCAAGCAATTTATATGGGAATATCTGTGGGTACTCGAGGGGTACCCCAAATCCCCAGCCCCCTATGAAGCATTCCCCACTGAGCATCCTGGGGCTGCAGATCAGTTCCACCTTGTTACTTCCTGGCCTAAGTATGCTCCCAGAATAGAGTTAACAGTTTGTACCCCATCAGTAACTCAGCCAATAACCATAATCAGATTCTAGCATAACCTGAGCAGGGGGAGAAGGGAAGTCAGAATGTGGAATTGAAGCAGGTTAGTTTAGGGAATGAGAAGATGAATCTGGGACCTGGCAGAAAAACACAGCCGTGAAATACATGGCCATGGAACACCCCTCCCACCCTCCGCCCAGGGAAAGGCTCTCACCAGAAGGCTCCTGGAAGAACCCCATGAGAACCTCTATTTAGAACAGGATTTTGTCTGGGATCAAGGAAAAGGCCCAGATAGTCTCAAGGGGCCTTATCATTGCTGCCCTCCCCCAGGGGAAATGACAGGTGGGGTAATCAATCAAAACAGCAAACAACTGGGACCCCTCCCCCGAACATTAGCAAGTGGGAGGAATAATTAATGGTTTAAAAAGCAAGCCCAGAGGCAAAATAGCCCCCTTTTCCCTTCTCTGCCTGGACCAGCCTGCAAGTATACCTGGGAACCCATAATCTGTTATTTTCTCCCATTTCTATTCTCTTCTCTCATTTCCTTAATAAACTACTGGCCTAACTAAACTGGCATGTTCTTAAATTCTTTTATGTAACATAGCCAAGAACCTAGAGGAAATCCAGCAACAGGATCAAAGTAGGGAAGGGAAGCCTTATACAATGGAAGATCTGTAGGAATTTGTTAAATTTGAAGATGTAACAAATCAGGGGGATATTTGTGGGACCAGATCTTGAGGACCTTAACCCCAAGGGGCAGAATATACAAGGGAAGAATATTTTTAAAAAGATTGCAACTCACGACAGAATACCCTGTATTTCAATACAGGCACGGGAGAAGATACTTTGGAGTGGTCAGAGGCCTGCCCCTACTGCCCTGAGAGCAACACCTACAAATGCCAAGCGAAGTAGATGTGCTGTTAGTAGCACATGTCTGTATTAGTTCCCCCTTGCTGCTGTAACAAATTACTGCAAACATAGGGGTTTTAAAAAACACACATTTATTCTCTTACGGTTATAGAGGTCAAAGTCTGAAATGGGTCTCAATGGGCTAAAACCAAGGTGTTGGCAGGGCTGTGCTCCTTTCTGGAGGCTCTGGGGGAGAATCCATTTCCTTGCCTTTTCCAGCTTCTAGAGGCTGTTGGCCAGCATTTCTTGGCTCAATGCTCCCTTCCACCTTCAAAGTCAGCAATCACATCACTCTGACCTCTGCTTCTTTTGTCACATCTTCTCTGACTCTCCTGCCTCCTTCTTCTCCTTATAAGGATCCTTGTGATTCCACTGGGGTCACCGAGATATTACAGGATAGTCTTCCCATCTCAAGATCCTTAATTTAATCACATATGCAAAATCCCTTATGCCATGTAAGGTGACACATTCACAGGTTCTGGGGATTAAAAATATAATAATAACAAAAAAAGTAAAAAAAATAAAATAAAAAGAACAAAAGAAATATAATCAAGTGTTGGGTTTTCCAATCTTATATAGTATATCCACTCTAGAGTTCCTACTTTTCTGAGCCTTTTGATTCCTTCTTACACCTCTATGACAATTCTGCCATTTTCACTTTACTTGGTTCAGGTCATTGCTTTCTCCATGTTTCCAAGAGCCATCCTAATTGTGTGTTAGCATGGTCTCCATGCATCCTTGCCAGAGTGTTAAATCCCATATCACAAGAGAGTGCTCCTAAATCAATAAATTCTCTTTTATGCAGCCTTTTGTTCCTACCCATTGATCCAACACCCTCAAGATCTAGTACCACACACACTCCTCTGGATCCAATGATAATATATTTTATAGACCATGGATTTAGAGTCCAATGAGTTGAGTAATGTGAAATATCATCATGCAAAAAGTGTCCCAGTGAAGAAAATGTGTCAGAGGCAAAGTGGGGATTATGACTCTAGAGAGAGTTAACTTTTGAATCTCCTCAGTCACCATGTGATAGGTTTCTTTGGGGAATAAGTCCCTAGGCTGGGAAATCCACTAGGGGGAGCCAGAGAAGTGGCTGCTAGGAAGTGGGAGGGAGGAAAATCTCCATTTTCCTCAGCATATAAAGTACTCTCTCAACAGTGACCTTTGGGACTTACTGAGTTCTTGCCATCCTTATGAAAAGAAATCATTTTTCAAATATATGAAACAGAGAACAAAGAAAAAAGAAAAAAGAGAAAACTATGAACAAAGTAATTTTTTGTGGGTATGTTCCATGTTACAGATGTAGAACCTGGAATTTAGAGTGGGTAAGGAACTTGGCAAAGCCACACAGCTGACTCCAGAACCCTTGACTTAACCTCTGGGGATATACTGCCTTAGGCTGTCAAAGGGAGACCACACTTTCACAAGGAGATTTTATTTGCTTCTATCATTTTACCTAGAAAAACCCACATATAAAAAAGCCATTGTTCAGCAGAACATTATTTTCTCATAAATTGAAACAAATAAAACCAACAATTAATAATGGCACAAAATAGCACAAGGAATTTTGAAAATGAAAGGAATTTCAGTTTAATAAAATTCACTCCCAAATTTACAACAACCCAGCAGGGAAGAATAAAGGTTGTCTTTTCCTGGTTTTATGATGAGTCATCACACTTCATCACACTCAGTGTTTGGGAATAGCTTTGATTGAGTCCTTCACCTTTCAGTCTATGATATCTGCATGATGATGGCTTACTAAATGGTTGGTGAATAGAACTCCTTGTGCCCTGTTTTTTCGATAGCATTAATGCTGCAGCTATCTCTGCCATGCTAAAAGTCAATGTAGTGAAGACATAGTTGGGTCAATCGTTAGGTTTGTGATATTGGAAAAGTTATGAAATCCCTCTACGCCTCAGTTTCCTTACGTTGTAGAGATATTTTGAGGATTAAATTAGATCATGGATATATATATAAACAATCTAGCACATTCTTTGACACATAAACTTGTACTATTATGAATGGATTTTAGACATCCCTCTACTAGACAGCATAAGACATAAAAGCATACATGCTGGTCTTTTAAGCATGCACACATTCATTTGTTCACTCAACACATGTTTGTTGAATTTCTAGTATGTGCCAGGCACTATTTTGGTGCTTGGGATATGTCAGTGAACCAAGCAAAAAAAAAATTCCCTGCCATTATGAAGCTAAAAATTTATTGATTCAGCACTCACTCCGTGGGATGTATAACCTACTTATCACAAATTTAAATAGGACATCTTCCCTGTCCTCATGAAGTTTACTTTAAGAGCTTTCAAAATATTCTGAAAGGGAATGGCATTTATTAACAAATGAAAGATTCCTAGCAACAGGAATTAAAAGAGTGGTGGTGGGGAACTTAATTTAGGTATCACAGAATCTAGGTTCTATACTTATCTCTGTGTCTAACTTCTTGTATTATCAATTATACACTCTGAACTTTAGTTTCCTTACCTGCTTAACAGGAGTAGGGTCTCTCAAAGGTATTTTAGCAGTAAAGTTATTTTATCCATATGTCTACTATAAGTATACTAGCAAAACTGACCAACTTTATGGAACTAGAAAAATATATTTCATAGTTAATATCATAAGCATAGATACAACTACCATGCATAGCTTAAATTGAGAGGCAACCGTATGGGGAACTACTTAGGTTTTCTAGTGAAGATAACAAAAGCAGACTATTTGGACTGCCTCAAGAGCAGAGTTTGAGGCAAGGAGGTAATCCCAGCAGAGTGTTGATAGTTTATTTGAGAGGGAATTTCAGGAAGTTGTAGTTGTCTTAGTTTGCTAGAGCTGCCATATCAAAGTACCACAACCTGGGTGGCTTAAAAACAACATAAATTTATTGTCTCACAGTTCTGGAGGCCAGAAGTCTGAAATCAAGGTATCTGCAGGACCCTGCTTCAATCATAGGGAAGGTTCTGTTCCATGCTTCTTCTAGCTTCTGGTGGCTTGCCAGAATCCATGGCATTCTCCCTTCCATCTCTCTCTTTCTCCTATCTGTGTCCATTTTCTCTTCTTATAAGAGCACCAGTCATATTGGAATAGGGACCACCCCAATTCCAGTTTGGCTTCCTCTTAACTAATAACATCTTCAAAGATCCTATTTCCAGATAGAATCACATTCATGGGACTGGGGGTTAGGACTTTAACTTTGAACATATCTTTTTTTTTTGGGGGGGGGGTACATGTCAATGCATAACATGTAGTAAGAGAAAATGGATAGTGAGACCATGAAGGAGAAAGCCAATGTCAGGGTGCATAGTGGTGTTGCTGCTGTAACAATAAGGATCTGGTCCCACCAGGACTTCTAAGAAATAGACAGAATGCGTCCCAGAATTGCCCATCCAAACAAGAGGAGGCAGGGACATTTTTCCACTGGGTCCCATCCCTGACTGATTAAGCATTGCTCCCAAGGGTGTCACAATCTCACCTTCTAACCCCAGCAGTCTTCCACAGCTTTGGCTTTGAGAAGGCCATGGAACAGAAAGCATGGTGTGAGTTTAAGGTGGGACTGTTGTGGCAAGTCTGAGCACGTGAGGAACTGTGCGACACAGCTGTGTCTGAAATTAGACGTGGGTAAAAGGGGATGTTCTGGGCCCCAAAGACATCTGCTACAGAGCCCATGGAAAGTGGACATGCTGGGGCTGAGAAATTATTATATTGTTTTCAGCTCCTCTAAGGAAAGGGCAAGAAAGCTACAACTTGCAATGGCTAGGACTGCAATCTAAACTGTCACAAGTTTGGTTCTCTGTGTTCATTATATTTGAAGCAATGATAAATCTTTCAATTCTTCTCTCAATTGTTAATATACTACTTCTTCCTAAGGCAGCCTTGAGATCCTATATCCTCTTTAATATGAACCAATTACATTTGTAACACAATTGGTAAAGAGATAGCCTGATTTCCAGAACAGCTTCTATTCCTCCTAGGGTGAAAGTGATAAAAATAAAACAAAACAAAACAAAAAAAGGATGATAACTGTGTTACCCTAAAAACCTTACATTTATATTCATAATATTTTATATTGAAAAAGTTTTAAAAATCGATTGAGTTCTCTCAAAATGTGTCATAGAACTGCCAAGGAAATTGAGAACATGGGTTTTGCCTAAAATTTGAGATTCTTTAACTGGGTCAGGGACATCTTGCTAAAAGTACTGCTTTTTCTCTCAGACACTATCATTTTGTACTTTCCTTCCAAAAGCATCAATCTCAAAAGAAATATGTGCACGAATTAATAAGATATTTTCAAGACCATAAATATGTTTGATGGGAAGAAAAAGCAGTGCTCTCCATGGAAGCCAGCACTTTCTGATGTCCTACTTTGGTTAGAATTTGGTTTTCTCTCTCTACCTGGCTGACCTGTCCCTCCCTGGAGCTAAGCAGTTTCTGGGATGGAAAAAAAAATACACACACACACACACACATTGAATCCTCTTGGCCAATGGAACGCAAGGACTTGGTTTCAGAATCAATGCACCATTTTAAAAAATTCAACATATTGTCACATTTTAAGAACTTGTAATTTGTTGAACTAAGTTGGAATCAACCTAGAAGTCTCGTCATCAATAATATTTCCACTTACAGTACTGTAAATTTAAAAAAGAAGTATGCCATTTAGGTTTAATGTTGTTGGGTGGTGAATTTAAAGTGTTGCCTTTCTCTAACATACATTCTCATTATCTCTAAAATACATTGTAGGGAGCAGGTGTAGCTCAGTGGTTGAGTGCCTGTTTCTCATGTACAAGGTCCCAAGTTCAATCCCAGGTACCTTCTAAAAATAAATAAATATATAAAATACATTGTAAGGCAATTTTTTGTCTCCCCTTCAGAAAATGTCCAAAGTGGGAGGCAATTTAAGGCATTAGGTTTATTTCATGGAAGACATGTTGTTATCACTATTTGGAGATTTAATTATGATATCTGATTTATTACTTTATATAGTCTCCTTCTTGGGCTTTGAATTTACAGTTTTTTACAATGTCTCATGCCAAATAAAACATCAAATGAAAGAATTTGGAAGATGGAAACATTTCTTTGTTTAATAAGTTAATGTGTTTCGGTAAGCCAGGAAAAATCAAAGGCAAGGCCAAAGCCAGGCTATAGAAAATCAGAGGAATTTCTGGCTAATTCTGCATTTCTAAATAACACAATTACAATTTGCACTGCTATTTTAGTGGGGTATGATTTAATTAATTCATCTCCAATATTTAACTGTCAGAATTTATCTTTATTTCATAAAAGCAATTTAATTTTCAATTTCTCATTTATTTGTAAAAATTAAAAGATCTTTAAAAGTTGGATTAAAAATCTGTAATATATTAGAACATAGAGAGGAATGAAGCACTGAAACATGCTACAACATGGGTGAACCTTGAAAACATGCTAAGTGAAAGAAGCCAGTATTGAAAGACCATATATTATATGATTTCGTTTATATGAAATGTCCAGAGTGGGAAAATATATAGATATAGAAAGTAGATTAGTGGTTGCTTAGGGCTGAGGGGGATAGTGGGACTGGGGAGAGAGGGATAATAGCTAAGGGGTATGGAGTTTGTTTGGGAGTAATGAAAATGTTTTAAAATTACTTGTGGGGAAGCGGCTGTGGCTCAATCAGTAGGGCTCCCGTTTACCATATGGGAGGCCCCAGGTTCGGTTCCCGGGGCCTCCTGGTGAAGGCAAGCCCGCCCGGATGGCGTGGTTAGCTGACCCAGTGAGCACAAGCAGCAAGGGGGGGATAAATGAATGAATAAATTAAAAAATAAAATTAAAAAAAAATAAAAAAAATTACTTGTGGCTATTCTTACACAACTTAAACTACTAAAAACAATTGCACTGCATGCTCTAAGTGGGTGAATTGTATGGTATGTGACTTATATCTCAATAAAGCTGTTACAAAAAAAAATCAAATTAAAGAAAAAACCTATAACAATATTTTCTTTTTAGGGAAGTAGGAAATTCAATGATACCCTATTTCTGTAATGTTTGAAGTTATACATTCATTAAGCAGAGATCAAACACTGAGTTAGACAAGGGGAGAACAAAGATAGACATGAAATTCCCTGCCCTTTTTCAAACATGGGAACCAAGCAGGGTGATGTACGAGTTTTCTTTTTTGAAGTAGAGCTGTACACAATGTGCTTTGATTTTATAGAGGAAGAAAAGGATATATCTGTTTGAAGAAGTCAGGAAGTCAGAAAGGGCTTGGTGGAAGAAGTGATATTTGGGTTGAAGGAATCAGGATGGAAAGTGTAGAAGTGCAGGAGATGAGAAAAGAGACGTTACCTATGGAAAACAAGGCTGGAAAGCAAGTTTGAGGCTAGTGTGAAATTGGAATGATCAATGATTTTACTAACCATCTTGATTTGCTTGAGCTTCCATTTTATCCAGGGAATTACAAAGAAGAAACAGAGATTAACTGAAGCAGGTTGACATACCAATAATCCTTTGTGGTGCTGATAAAAACCCCTGCCCCAGCCTGGGAGGAAGAACTGTAACAGAGTTCAGACTGACACCAGCAAAATCTGCTGATCTTTACCAGATGGCCACAATCTTACACCAACATCCTGCTTGCTAATTAAAAAACCGGGCCTCAAGGACAACCTGCCCAAGCAGTCCATAGCCCCCGTAGTCCACTCAGCTCATGAAGCACAAGTACTAACCAAAATTCATGTCCCCTTTATCCCTCCCCATTCTCCTACACCTTCCCTTTGTTTCAAGCAGCCATATGAGCTGCTCCCCCAGCTCATCCCTTCAAGCAGCCATATGAGCTGCTCCCCCAGATCATCCCTTCAAGCAACCTCTTTTGGTGCTGCTCCTGCTTTATTGCAACTTTAGCTCAATAAACTTGCTCTGTACCTCCTGTTTAAGTCTGTTTGTTTTATTTTCAGTGCAACATTACTTGGTGTCAGAAGTGGGATTTGAAGGGAGGTGCCTGGACAATGCCTCCAACACCTCAGAGACAAGCATGGTACCTGCAGGAATCCTTTGTGTTCTATCCTCTCTGAGTTCGTTGCCTGGGTCACTCAGCTAACCTCTCTTGAATCTTTGAACTCCCACCACATTGTGGTTGAGGTCAAAATCCGTTTGTTGAGCTAAAGTCTAGTTGGGCTCTCTGTCACAGCCTCTGTTTTCAGCCGTCAGGTAAGAGAGTTCTCTTCTGTTTCTGTTTCTTTACTGTTTCTCTACTGTTGCTATGGGAAATAGTCAGTTAATTCTCAAGAAGGACCTCTACAAAGGACAGCCACTCACTTTATGTTTTCTAATTTTGGGCCAACTTCTTGTTATTTTCTAACCAAAGAGACAAAATTAACCTCTGATGACCCCAAATTTACCTGGCCTCAATGGGGATGTTTTGATTGTTCCAAACTTAATTATCTTAGGAAAAAGTTGAGCTCTTCAAAAGGTTCCACTAAGCTCCCTGAAATGGGATGCATTTAATAAATGGCTTTTAGAAGCTAGCAAGTGTGAGCACAAAGGCCAATTAGAATCTATTAAAGAGAAAATGAAAGACCTTAAAACTGAAATTCATGACCTTATAAAAGATCTTAAGACAGAAATCCATGACCTTGTAGAAGATTTTAAAGCAGAAACTCAAGACCTCTGTGAAAAGACTGAAAGTAAAATTTGTGGCTTGGATTCCACGATAAAAACTTCTAAACTCCTTTACTCCCCCCTTGCCTAAGCTTGATCATCTTCCTCCTCCCTTTATTCCTGAAGTTAACTCTGTTTGCCCTAACCATGTTCCTCAGTTTCCCTTTTAAGTCAAATCCTGCACTGTTTAGATGAAGAAAATAAAATTAAAGAAGTGTCCTGTTATACCTATGTTACATGGACTCAAAGTGAACCGGCCAGTTTTGCTAAGAGCCTTTCCAACCCCTGTGAAGACCCAGCCAGCTTCCACCAGCAGTTTGAAATTCTGTCTCACATATAAGACGTCTCCTTGACGTCTTTCAATTAGCCCATCTTGCTGTTGGCCAAGTGTATGCTCTCCACTGGTTCACTTCTGGGGGCATATCTGATGTTCAGTCCTACCTTAAACAGCAATGGATCCCTGAGAAGCATTGGAACACAGCTCAGCATATCACAAAAATTTTATTAGACATCATCCCTCTACCTGTTGACCTCTCAAAGGTCTGTGCCATAAAGCAAAAGGAAGGGGAATCTGTTTATGAATATTACTCTCGATTCACTGAAGCTTATGATGTAAACTCAGGACTCAATCCTAGCCACCCAGGAGCTCTTATTAATTATCACTCCATGCTCTTTGAAGGCCTCCATCCTGAGCTTTCTACTCTGATCATGTGCAATGTTGCTGACTGGCAAACTCTTGATACTCAAGCCCTCCTTCAAACCATTGCTCGATTTCAGGACTCCCTTGGTTTGGAACAAAAAAAGAAAAAGATTAAAGTCCTGCAGCTGCAATTAAGTCAGCTTCAGTCTCTACATGAACAGGACCGCCTCCCTCCTGCCCCCAGAGCAGGAGACTGTCATTACTGCAAACTTCCTGGCCACTGGAAAAATGAATGTCCCTGTAAATATCACCAAGAGGGATTTTTCAAACATCCTCCACCCCAGAAATCAGTCAGACACCCCTGCCCTTCAACCCTGCTTTCTCAGCATGAGGGTGCTCTGGGGAAATTGACATCTACGTGGCTACTCCCATCTCAGTCACTCATCTTGAGCTCATTCCAATGACCATTTGTGGTAGCCCCCTTTCCATCCTCATTGACTCTGGGGCTACTCTGTCTGTCCTAAACTCTACTTTATTGCCCTGAGAGTCTCCCTAGAGTATCGTGCTTTATACTGTTGTGGGGATCGTCAACTGTCGTTTCTCCGTGCCCCTCTCTAAACCTTTCCCATTCGTACTTGGAAGCCTTACTGGTACTCACCCCTTTCTCCTCTCCTCTCTTCTCCTCCCACTCCGATACCTGTCTGAGATTTTCAAACAAAGGGAAGGATTTCACTAGCAGTTGTGAGACTCATCCCAAACTCCCTCTGGCCCTTTAATCTGCACACTTTTAGACTCTCTGGCCCCATCCACAGACCCCCTTGCTTCTGTTCCCTCTGTTTTATAAGCTACTGACTCCACTGACATTGGCCACATCCTCAGTGCCCACCCAATTATCATCCAAGTAAAGAACTGGTGTTTCCCTCCCCTCTCTCCCACAATACCTCCTAAACCCAGTGGCAATTGAAGGAGCCAGACCCATAATTCAAAATTTACTTGCTAAATATGACCCTGAGTTTTATCATTCCTTGCACCAGTCCATGCAACAACCCTATCTTCCCTGTGCAAAAACCAAACAATTCTGGATGGCAGCTTGTCCAAGATCTCCACGCCATTAATGCTATTGTTATACCTAAAACATGGGTTGCTCCCAATCCACATATGCTCCTTAACCTAGACCCCCCTGAGGCCAAATTCTTTACTTGCATAAACCTCTGTAGTACATTCTTCTCAGTAAAGGTTTTGTCTGAAAGCCAATATATTTTAACATTTACCTGGAATAATCAGCAGTACACCTGGATTGTACTTCTCCAAGGGTATACTGAGTCCCCCTCTTATTTCTCCCAAGTACTAAAACAATATCTTGTTGACATTTCTTTTTTGCAAATCAACTCTGCTCCAGTATGTCAATGATCTTCTACTCTGTTCCCCTTCTGCTGATTCCTGTATTCATGATTCCCTAATACTCCTAATGGCTTTAGCATCAAAAGGGCACAAAGCTTCAATGGAAAAACGTCAGTTTGCCCAACCCTCTGTTATGTTCCTTGGTCATATCGTCTCCTCTCAAGGACTCTCACTAGACCACTCTCGCCTCAAGGCCATCCTTAACTTCCCCCAGCTCACCACCGAATAAGAACTCCACGTGTTTTTTGGGCTCTCTGGATATTGCTGTTTGTGAGTCCTCTCCTTTTCTTCCATTGCTTGGCCTCTTTACGATCTCCTCAAAAACTCCCAACCTGAATCTTTCTCACTCTCTGACCCCACCCTTTCAGCTTTCCAGTCTCTGCAGCAAATGCTGTTAAAAACCCCTTCCATAGGGTTTCCTAATTACTCTTTCCCCTTCCAGCTGTTTGTAAATGAAAAAGGAGAACATGCATGTGGGGTATTAACCCAAACACATGCTGATCATTATGGACCCATGGCTAGTACAGCCAGACTTTGGATGCTGTAACTCAGGGCTTTCCCTCTTGCCAATGCGCAGTCATTGCCACTGCGACTTTAGCTCAGGTAGTCTCTAAAGTAACCCTAGACTCGGCTCTCACAACTTTTGTGCCTCATACCACAAAGACTCTGCTAAACAGCCATCATACCCAGCATTTCTCTGCAAGCTGTCTGGCACACCTAGAAACCTCCCTTTTAAGCAACCCTAATATTTCAATCGAGTGCATTAAGACTCAACCCTGCCACTTTCCTCCCTGATTCGTCTGCCAAAGATGACCCTGAGCCCCATAACTGCATCACCCTTTTCAACTCAGTTCTCAGTCCAAGACCAGACCTCAGTAAAACCCCTCTGAAAGAAACTTACTAGGTCTGGTTCACAGACAAATCTTGCTATTGTAATAAAAAGGGACATTTAGTTGCAGGATATGGAATAACACGCTCTTCTGAAATCATCAAACATGGTCCACTACCTGAAGCTTCCTCAGCTCAACAGGCAGAACTCACAGCAGTTATGCTGGCCTGCCACTTGGCAAAAGGAAAAGCAGTTACCATTTACAGGGACAGTTGCTTTGCCTTTGGAGTAGCCCACGACTTTGGCATGCTCTAGAAACACTGAGGTTTCCTTATGTCCTCTGGCCAGCCATCAAAAACTAGCCTTGGTAAATGAATTTCTCCAAAGTCTTTTGCTCCCCAAGGCAGTAGCAGTAGTGAAAACTGCAGGACAGAGCAGAGTTGATTCAGAAGAATCCCAAGGAAATGTGCTAGCGGACACTGCAATTCGTCAAGGTGAACCTAGTGAACTACTAGAACCTGCCAAGCCAGCCTGCCTTCCCCCTCCACACTGTGCCAATGGCCCCCCAGGGGCCATCCTTAAATGACATTTTACAAGCCCAGCAAACTATGCTCGCCCTAGATCTCAAAAATCTGGATTGCCAAGGGGGACATAAAAATCCTCAGACTGGACTTTGGGTAGGCCCCAATGGTCTACTCATCCTTCCAAATGTCCTCACTCGCCCACTGATGACTCACCTTCACACTCAAACCCACTGAGCTACTAGTAAGCTTGAAAATCTTACAAGAAAGTATTGGTGGGGAAATTTTAAACCTGCAGCTCAAGAAGCAGCTGCAAGCTTCAGCCTCTGCCCTCAATATAACCCTGCTCAACCCTTTGGGCCTGCCCCTGAGAAGTTCCCACCACCTCAAGGGCCTTTTGAGATCAGACAGGTTGACTTTATTTAACTCCCTTCCTGTCTGGGATATAAGTATTGCCTTGTGATGGTCTGTATGTTCTCTCAGTGGGTAGAGGCTTTTCCTGTAAGACAAGCAACTGCCACATCCATAGCCAAAATTCTGTTAGAAAAGATAATCCCCTGGTGGGGAGTTCCTTGAGAAATCCATAGTGACCATGGCACCAATTTTATAAGGCAACCCCTCTCTAAATTTATGTCAACTTAGCCCATCCTGCAGTGCCTCAACTGTGCCTATCAGCCCCAATCATCAAGGCTAGTTGAACACACCAATGGCCTAATCAAGGCACAGCTAGAAAAACTTACTGAACAATTTTCCCTCCCCTGGGTTAAATTTCTTCCCCTAGTCTTCATGAATTTATGGGGATGCCCTTTTGGCCCTCACCATTTTCCCTTTATGAGATAGCTTTTGGCAGACCCATGCCCTTATTTTCCTGGTCACAAACTGCCAAAGTTATCTCCTCACTGGCAACCTACTGCCAAAAACTCTCACAAACTTTTTCTGAACTCCACAAAACTGAGTCTCTCCACAGATCACCCCAATTCTCCACTGTCTATGCAACCAAAGATTGGGTGTACTAGAAATGGCATCTCCCAAAACACGGACTTGAGCCCCAGTGGAAAGGACGCTTTCAAGTCCTTCTTACAACCCCTACTACCGCAAAGCTTCAAGGATTCAACTCCTGGATTCACTGATTGCACCTAAAACCAGTCCCATCACCCAAGAGGACCACTGAAAGCATCGCAGACCGCAGGGAGACCTGACCCTGCGGATCTGCAGGGTCCAGAAGCAGCTGGCATCTGATGCAGGCAGCTCTCCCAAAACTCTGGAAGTAGGCTGAGTACACTTAAAATTCCTTTTGTCTCTTTTCTTAACTAATGCATAGTTCTCCCCCCAGAGGGACCCTCTTGACTTCTCTCCCTGCAGTTAAACTCCACTGCCTTTATCTAGGTTATAGTAAACATCATCTTCCCTAACCCCATTGTCTAACTAAAATGACCCCTACTCTATTCCTTTGCTTCCTCCTCTGTCTCCCTCAGGCCTACAACTGTAAAAACAACCTTATCCTTAACATGTTCCAAATTACAGCCTCCAGGCTTAATCTCTCAGACTGCTGGGTTTGTCATAACAACCCTCAAGTAGCCCAATCCTTTATTTACTGAATATCCCTCCCAAATCTTTCCAGCACTGGTCTTTCCCAGTGGGAGTCCCTAGTATGATCCAGCAATAGAATTGGCCTCCCAGGAGATACTCAGTTTCACCTCCCTTCAGGAGTCTCATTCCGCCTCCCTCCCAAGCAACCCCCGTTTCCTCTGTTTATTTATGGCACGAAAGTTCTTATCCGCACCACCAATTCAGAAGTTCAAACCATTGGCAACGCCAAACAAGTCAATAGCCCGCCCCCCAGACCAAAACGTGCCCCCTTAGCACTCTCAGACTGGTCCAAATCTTACTCAACAGTCCTTATCAAAGTCAACCCGACCTTCCTAAATGTTTTAGATTCCCTCAAGAACCACAGATTTCTCTGTCACCCCTCAGGTTTCACCTTCCTATGAAACACCATTCTAGGGCCTGGAGAATTTCCCTGTTTTTCACTGACCCAGAGCCCGGTGGACATGCACAATTGGTTCGGTAATACACCCCAACTTCCATCCTTATAACTTTACTTCTCCCATGCAAAATAAAAGGACTATTGGTTTAATTCTAACTGGAATAGGGCTTGGACTCAGAGTTTTAGCCCCCTGGATGGATTTCAGATATCAAGAACGTGGCATCTGCAACCTCAGTGCCACCCTTGAATCTGTAGCTCAAGAAACGGGGCAAGCCCTGCAAGAACTAACTACCTCCATCAATTCCCTTGCATCCATAACTATGGACAACCAATAAGCTTTAGATTATGTACTGACAGAAGAAGAAAGCATCCATGCTGTTGCCAACATATCCTGTTATACTTGGATCAACACCACTAGACAAGTCGAGATTGACATCCAGGAAAGCTTCAAACAAGCCAAATGGCTTCATAGTATAAACCAGCAACCAAGAGACATATGGGAATCAATTAATGGGTTTCTGCCTAACACCTTTTGGTAGTATTCCCAAGTCTCACCGCTTATCATGCTAACCATCATTCTTCTCCTTGGACTTGTTTTCAACCACATCATCACCAACTTCATTGCACAGCGCCTCAAAGCCACTAAACTCTTTCTCTTGTCCCCTGTAGCTTTAGAGTATCAAGCTATAGGACCCCAAACTAGTCATACTTGGTCTTTGGGGAGTCAAAGGACTCCCTTGACCAAAAGGAGGGAATGTGAAATTGGAATAATCAATGATTTTACTAATCATCTTGATTTGTTTGAGTTTCCATTTTATCCAGGGAATTATAAAGAAGAAATGGAGGTTAACTGAAGCAGGCAAACATACTAATAATCTTTTTGGTGCTGATAAAAACCCCTGCCCCAGCCTGGGTGGAAGAACTATAACAAAGAGTTCAAGCTGACACCAGCAAAGCCTGTTGCTCTTCACCAGATGGCCACACCAATATCCTGCTTGCTAATTAACAAACTGGGCCTCAAGGACAACCTGCCCAAGCGATCCACAGCCCCCGTAGTCCATGCAGCTCATGAAGTTCACATACTAACTATAATTCATGTCTTCTTTATCCCTCCCCATTCCCCCACACCTTCACTTTGTTTCAAGCATCCATATAAGCTGGTCCTCCAGCTCACCCCTTCGAGCAGAAACCTCTTTTGGTGCTGCTCCTGCATTAATGCAACTTTAGCTCAATAAACTTGCTCTGTACCCCCCCCCCCTTTAAATCTGTTTGTTTTACTTTCAGCACAACACTAGAATGTGAATGATTTTGTATGCCCCACTAAAGTTCTAAGTTTTCCTTGCAGACTCTAGGACACAGTTACAAATATATTTTCTTTGTAGGCAGAAAAGTGACATAACCCTGTGAACAAGTATGAAAGTTGTGGAGCAAGGCAATGATGCAGGTGAAGGTACAGGAGAGCCTGAGCAAAGAAGAAGTGGGAAGGAAGAGGAAAGGATATATTTTTAAAGTAGTTTAGAGTCAGAATCAACAGAGTTTGTTGACTGGCAGATCCCAGGGATAGACTGAGGGAGAAGAAGTTGGAAGACAGAAGAGGATGCAGAGGTTTCTAGGTTAGGTGACTGAGTAATCTTGCTAACTTAACTAGAGAAAACCAGAGGAGAAAGGATGAAAGGGAAGATAATGATTTGAGTCAATGAGTTGAAAATAAGATGCCTTTGAGATACGCAGTTGGAATCATGGATTTGGAATGCAAGAGGAAAGTGGGGCTACATATATTTGAAGTTATCCATGGAAGGATATAAAACTGCCACCAAAATAAATATTTTCAGAATGATCACATTTGATCTCCACAACAACTCTGAGCAGTATGTGACTTTTACCGGTGAGGATACTGTGATTCTGGAAGGTCAAGTAACTTTCCAAGAGCCACATAGCTACTAAGTGAAAGAGCCAGGATTCCACTAACTCTCACTAACTTCAAAGTCCATGTTCTTTCCTTTGTGTCTTGCTTACCCTGTCCAAGTTATATAGTCATTATGGTGGATGAGCTCTTCCAGAAAAACACTGAACACTGTGTGGAGAAAAGGTACAACACTGGATGTGATGAAAAAATCCAATGTAGTCGACTTCCAAAAGGGGAATGTTATTGCTACAGTGATTATCCCACCTGATAATGCCTGTTACTCTCCTTCCTAAAGGAAATGTCACCAGGCTCTTTGAGTAAACATGCCTTTCTGACTTTGAAAAATAGTAAGAAGTCAATAACACTTAGGTAGCAGTACAAGAAAAGATGGCTTAGATCCCCTTTTCAATTTCAATATCATGCTTTAAATGTTGTCAAGTGACCATGAGATAGCCAAGATGGTAGGTGACCTCCAGCCAGAATAATCCCTATATTAAGTCTAATGCAGGAGTTCTTAACCTTTTTTGTTCCATGGACCTTGTATTAGTCAGCCAAATGGGTGTTGATGAAAAATACCAGAAATGGGTTGGTTTTTATAAAGGGTATTTATTTGGGGTAGAAGCATACAGTTATCAGGCCATAAAGTGCAAGTTACCTCCCTCACCAAAGTCTATTTCCATGTGTTAGAGCAAGATGGCCGCCGATGTATGTAAGGGTTCATGCTTCCTGGGTTCCTCTCTTCCTAGGGCTTGCCTCTCTCCAGGTTCAGCTGCTCTGTTATCTCCACAAGGTTAGCTTTAGACTATTAGGCAAACAGCTTGTTTCTCTTCCTGGGGCCTTCTCTCTTTCCTCACGACCAAGCTCCTCTGCCTGCTTACTTCCCGGGGCTCCAGCTCAAGACTCCAGCATCAAAACTCCAACATCAAAACTCCAACTCTGTCCTTTGCCATGTCTTTTATCTGTGAGTCCCCACTCACGAGGGGGCAGGGACTCAATGCCCTACTAACGTGGCCCAATCAAAGCCCTAATCATAATTTAAATCACGCCCAGGTACAGACCAGTTTACAAACATAATCCAATGTTTATTTTTGGAATTCATAAATAATGCCAAACTGCTACAGACCCTTTTGCCAGTCAGGTGAAAACCATGGACCCCTTACTAAGTCCACACTATACTGTGTATTATTTAACAAATATACCACACCCGCACCAACACGTCCCCACAAGAATATTGTTTTTTTGAATTTTCAATTCAAGTTCACAGACCCCCTGAAATCTTTTTCCACAGACCCCTGGTTAAGAACCCCTGGTCTAATGCATCTGTTTGCTTATTCCACTACATCTCTGGAAAAGAGGTGGAAACTTTCATCTTAGTTTTCCTTTTCAACAGAATGAAATACAAATTTTGGGGTAGACACTTATAAAGACCACCTCTATTCTCTACTAAATGTTGCAGTATTTTCAAAATTAGTCCATTCACTCATACATTCAATGAACCTCATTAACAAGGCACTGTCCTTGCCTTCTAGGGGACTAAAGTTCAGCTGAGGAGAGACTCCAACATGGAATGGACTTAAATCATGAGTAGTCTCAATGAGAAGAAGCCAGAAGAGAAGTGAGGGTGAGGACACACACACCAGCCCTTAAGGAGAAGGGAGAGAATGTGATGCAGAACACAGATAGAAAGATTAACCTAAGAAAAGAGGACATCTATTCTTCAAGAATAACAGCCAGAAGAGAGGAAAGACTGCTTACAAATGTGGTTTGATGACAAGAAAATTGAAGGAATTTGTGTCTAATGAATTCTATTATTTTTCCTGTGAAGTTTTCTTCTGAAAATGAAAGGGAGGGGTTCAAACAAACAGGGAAAGTTAGAACAATATTATGTCATTCGCAGGGCTTTTACCCTGTCCCATACACAAAGGTGTCTATACACCCCCAAACATGAGGGAACAAAATTAGTGGCTCTGGAAAGTCCATTCTAAGTACACAGAGGAAGGGAGGAGGTCAATGTAACAGGGTCCAGGTTTGCAGCTTGCTCATGGAGGGCTTGGAAATGAGGATGAAACTTGAAAATACTGAAGAGAGAAGAGCTTCAGCAAGACATTTGATGGGTACATTACCATAAAAATAAAAGGTCAAGGGAAGCGGATGTGGCTCAAGTGGTTGGGCTCCTGTCTACCATATTGGAGGCCCTGGGTTCGGTTCCCGGGACCTCCTGGTAAGGGCAAGCTGGCCCATGCCTGCGCAGAGCTGACAGCCCGCACCCGTGGAGAGCTGGCACAGCAAGATGATGCAACAAAGGGAGACAAACAGACTCAGAGGAAACGCACAGCGAATGGACACAGAAAGCAGATAGTGAGCACAAGCGGCAAGGCGGGGGTGGGGATAAATAAATAAATAAGTAAATAAAAATAAATAAATATTTAAAATAAAATAAAAGGCCAAGATACAGAGTACCTAAAAGGCAGGTATTTCATAATTTATATCAACAGCAGACTAATGCAGTGTTTCTCAAGATTGACTGCACATTGGAATCACCTAGTGCAGTAGTAATCTATTGCTGTGTAGCAGATTACCACAAAATTTAGTATCTTAAAACAATAAATATTTATTATAGCATAAATTTTCTGTGATAAGGAACTTGGGAGTAGCTTTCCTTGGGGTTCTGCTTGGTGTCTCTCATGAGACAAGTCAATATATCATCCAGGGCTATAGTCATCTGAAAGCTTGACTGGGGCTTTCAAAATGGCTACCTCACATGGTTGTTGGCAAAAGGCCCCAGTTCCTTGCTGCCTATTGGTAGGAGGCCTCAGTTCCTTGCCATGTGGGACTGTCTCTAGGGTGTCCTCACAGCATGGTAGCTGGCTTCCCCAGTAGTGAACAATCCAAGAGAGAAAGCCAGGAGGAAGCCTCTGATAAACAAAAGCTGAGGGAGTTCATTACCACAAGACCTGCCTTACAATCAATGCTAAACTTTTAAACTGGTTGTTTAAGAGTATGTTATTTAAGGAAAAAAAAAACAACAAACATAAAGAAAGAAAAAAAAGAGTATGTTATTTAAATTCCATATAGTTGTGAGTTTTTCCTTTCTCCCTCTGTTACTGATTTCTAGCTTCATTCCATTGTGGTTGGAGAATATACATTGTATGATTTCAATATTTTAAAATTTATTTAGACTTGTTTTGTGATCCAACAGATGGTCTATCCTGGAGAATGATCCATGTGCACTCGAGAAGAATGCGTATTCTGTTGTCATGGGGTACAGTGTTCTTCATGTGTCTGCTAGGTCTAGTTAGTTTCATGTATCATTCAATTCCTGTACTTCCTTATTGATCTTCTGACTCGATGTTCTCTCCATTATTGAGTCTTCTACTATTAAATGTAGAACCGTTGATTTCTCCCTTCTAATCTGTCAGTATTTGCTTCATATATTTTGGGGCTCTGCTGTTAGGTGCATACATATTTGTAATTGTTACATCTTCCTGTTGAATTGTCACTTTCATCAGTATATAATGACCATCTTTGTCCTTTGTAACTGTTTTTCGCTTCAAGTCTATTTTATCCAATATTAATATAGCCACCCCAGCTCTCTTTTGGTTACTTCTTGAATGGTATATTTTTTCCCATCCTTTCACCCTCAGCCTACTTGTATCTTTGAATTTAAGGTGAGTTTCTTGCAGACAGCATAGAGTTGGGTTATGCTTTTTTACCCAATCTGTGAATCTCTGCCTATTGACTAGAGAGTTTAATACATTTACATTTAAAGTCACTACTGATAATGCAGGACGTTTGTCTTCCATTTTGCTATCTGTCCACATTCTTGTCTTCTTTGTTAGTGTTTTCTGTATTTTTAATCTTCTTTGGATGGGCCATCCTATTTGTTTGTCTTGTACATTTTGTTGCACACTGTATTTTTACTATTTTAAAATGTTAACTCTTGGATTCACTCCCTGGGATGTCTGTTTCCTAGTTTTATATCCAGCTGGTGATGAGGCAGTGATTTTCTTAGCTTCAGCTCTCCTATCAGGAAGGTCTGCCCAAACTGAATGCATTGTGCAGGGTTTTTCCTGTCTTACTGGGCCTCTGTTTTGTCCTGGGCTATCATATTAGTTGTTTTGGAGTTCCCCTATTTACAGGAGATTGGTTGTCCCCTCTGTTTGCCAGGGGATGAACCTCCCTCTCCCAGGTATCTGAAGCCAGCAAGCATTTGTCCCAGACAAATGCTCTCTGCATTTTTACACTCTTTTCAGTGTCTCACGCTGCTTTTGACTACAAGGCAAATTCTGGGAAGAGGATCACCCCAGGGAGGACTTTCCCAAATCAGTCTTTCCCAGTAAAAACAGGGCCAGGGCCCCACAGAAGGGTTGCAGACTGGCTCCAAAGTGCTCTGTAGAGGGGGTCGGGAAGGGCACCAAAACCTTCTCTGATAGCTCCCCAAAGCTGAGCTTTCCTGGCTTGTCCAGCAATGTAGCCCTTTAGTTAACTTTCCCCTCCAGACCTGAGGAAGTACTGCATCTTTAAATCTCCACCACCTCTGCCCATGTTTTGGGAGGGTTGAAATAATGGCTGCCACCATCTTTGTTCGGGGTGCTTTGTAACAATAGCTGCCTTCACAGCTGTGACCCAGTGATCCAAATTCATTAATCAAAAGTTGTGATCAGTGATCAGCTGTGCCCACTCCTGTTCTGGGGAAAGAGGAGTTTTATGTCCCTTTCTGTCACCAACCGCTAGTCAGGGACTAGAGCCTACTATGGCCTGCTGCATGAGTGGGGAATGGACTCCAGTAGAAGTAATGCAGAGAGAGCAATTTACAGTTCTTTACCCTAATTTATCAGCCTCTTTCTCTTGCTCTTCCCTGGATGCTGTACAGTGTTCTTATTATGGCTTCTGGAGTTTCTAAATAGTTGTTTCAGATAGTTCCTCCTCATTTAATAGTTGTTTTGGTAGAAGGACTGAGTCCTGGAGGCCCTACTCTGCCATCTTCCCTGGAAGTCTGCTTTCATCCTTTTTTTTTTTTTTTTTTTTTTTTAGGTACCAGTTACCAGGGATTGAACCCAGGACCTCGTACATGGGAAGCTGACACTCAACCACTGAGCCACATAGGCTTCCCTGAGTTGTTTTTTTTTTTTTTTTTCATTTTTTTGCTTGTTGTTTGCTTTTTGTTTTTTCAGGAGGCACTGGGAACCAAACCAGTGACCTCCCACGTGGGAGGTGGGCGCTCAACCACTTGAGCCACATCCACTCCTTGCTTCCATTCTTTTTGATCTCTAATTTCCTCACCTTCCCTCTCTTGATGGAGAAAATACCAGAAAATATTTTTGCATGCAAAATCCAATGGAATATACAAGCGTGTTCTCCTAACAAACATCACTCCTCCTTAGTAAGGGATTTGAATTTTGCATGGCTTTGTTTACATGCTCAGCTGCTAACTGGCAGTCATTTTGATATGCACAATTAATGGTCCTGGTGGTGGAAATCACCCAAGCACAAACACTCCATTGATTAGGCTGATTACAGTGTGGCTGCCGGAAGGCTTTTCAAAAGGCAAAGGTATAGCACCATTCCAAACCCCATGACATTTCTAAAGCCCCCATGACCTAAGTTGCTGGGACCTTGACCATTCCAGTCTCTGTGTCTGTGCTGTGCTTGTCAGGCAACTGTAATTCAGCTCTTAAAAAGTCAGGATAGGGCTCCATTGCACGATTCTTTCAGCTCTTTAAAATGTGAGCATTCTAGTCATCAGGTTGACTGAGCATCACCCTCCACCACCTCCCCACCCCCCACACCCGGCAAGCAGATGTGTCCAGTTAGGGCCTCTGGGCATGGACCTGCACAAAAGGGAGGAAGTTACTCAAACTGCAGGCCATGACCCATTGCTGAACTGTGAAATCATTTTAAGGTTTGTAACCAGAGTTGGGGGGGAAAAAAAAAATAGGATTGATTGAAAAAAATGGAAAATATCAGAATGCCTGATATGTAGTAAAGGTAATTTTGCTTCTTATGTTTTTTCAATTATTTGTTTTTTCACTTGTGGTGTGTGTGTGTGTGCGCATGCGCACCGGTCATTGCAAAAGAATCTATCCTACTGGGGGTCATGTTAAAAAAATCTGAAAAGTAGAGTTCTATGTCATGATCATGATTTCCAAATTCCCTTCAGTATAAAAATGACCACTGGCCCCAGCCAGTGGTGGCCATCTTTCCACTTCTTTTTATTGATGCCATGTCCCCAGGTCAACAGCAATGGTTCCTGCTAGAAACAAATGAATTCCAAAGTCTCAAGTCCCCAGGAAACACAAAGCAGAAGGAATAATGGGTAATAAGAGAAGAGTTGTGGCTTAGTCTCCTTCAGTAGCTCAGTGATTTCCTGGACACCTTGTTACCTCAGCCACTTGCCTTGAATTCCTCCATTGTTGTGTGCTCAGTGCTGTGTCTTGGGCTAGGTCTTGGGGGACAGATAAATTCCTCCATAAGGTGCTCCCAAACTGACAGCAAAGACAGATGTTTAAGATACTATCATGGTGGGGGCAGATGTGGCTCAAATGGTTGGGCATCCGTCTGTCATATGGAGGGACCTGGGTTCGATCCCCGGGACCTCCCGGTAAAATAAAAAATATATGTATGTAGAAGGAGCATGGGCTGCCAGGCTCTGTGTGCTGGTGAGCCGCCAGGCCCCGGGAGCCGTGCAGCAAGATGATGACGTAACAGGAGAGAGACACGGGAGAGACAGGACGAGATGCTGCGAAAGCTCTGAAAACCAGGAACCGAGGTGGCGCAGGTGGCAGAACACCTCTCTCCTACATCGGAGGTCTCCAGGATGGAATCCTGGTAAAGACTGGAGGAGAAGGATGAGAAGAGATGGCAGGAAACAGACACGGAGAATTGCCCAGCAAATGGACACAAAACAGCAAATGGGAAAGGGGGGGTTTAAAATGGATAAAGTAAATAAATAAATCTTTAAAAAAAAAAAAAAAAAAGATACTATCATGGTAATGCAATATCCCAAGTGCTTTGGTGTGTGTGTGGGGGGGGTGTTAAGAAAATCAGAGTAGCTGGTACTAAGGTTAAGATGTTCTTAAAAGATAATTAGGAGGAGTGACATTATCAACATGGCAACATAAGACACACACTGGAAAAGTCTCTTCTCAGAATCAACTCATGAAAGAACAAATCCAGTTTGCTTAGAATTCTGGAAAATGATAGTGACGGAAGAAGGACTCTACAAACACTGACTTGAAGAAAAGAAAAATAATCTCCAAGATTAGGTAGGACATTTCAGTCTTAGATAATCCAGTCCAGACCTTTCACCCTCATGTAGTCATACACAGCTTGGTAGTTGCAAAGAGGCAGCATGGCCTGGGTACCTCCTGCCACAGATGTAGACTATAGAGCCACTTAGAGCAGTGACTTAGAATCCCCCACATATCCAGGCACAGGGCTCCAAGCCCAATGAGACCCAGGGCAGAATGCAAGCAGCCGAGGAGTGCCATGTATAATAGGTCCCAGGGGGCGAGGGGCGGGGTGGGGGAGCGGTTAACAAAAGAGAGACTGCAGCAGAACTGTTGGCAAGAGATGCACACAATCTAGTCTCTGTTCACTGGACAATCTAAAAGCAAAACAGACCTTTCTGGATTGACCCCAAAAGGTTCACTGGGGCAGAATACCCTAAAGGGGAAGAAAATGGAAGAGAAAAGCCTCACAGAAAAATAAGGAATAGAGGAACTGAACTTTGTAAGATAGGATGGGTCCCAGAACTGAAAAGTATAAGGAAAATGAAGCACTGAGTGAGGGAGAGAATTTAAAGAAATCATAGGAGAGGGGAAGAAAATTCTGCACAAAAGCAAACAGAACAATTCAAGATTCCTGGAAAAGGGACAGAGGAAAGGAAGCTTTCTCCTGGAGGTGAAATAATGGCAAAAAAGTACAACTTTAAAAATTATACTGCCCGTCCAAGGCAAGAATAAGATTAAGAAGAGCTGGGAAAATCTGAACAGTTAAATATGAACTATCTTAAGGTCCAGAATAAGTTGGACCTAGCATCAAAGAAGAGCCTTAACACAAAGCTGATCAACAATAAAAACCTAGACAAGAGGAAGAAACTGACCTTCAGAGTTAACATATCAAAATAATCAGATGCCTAGACATCAGCAAAAAATTACAAGCCATACTAAGAAATTAGAATACATGGCTCAGTTAAGAGAACAAATTAAAACTTCAGAGGATACACAGAATTTGGAACTAATCAAAGAAGTTCAAACAAATCTCCTAAATGAAGTCAAGGAGATGAAGGAAAATGTGGATATAGAGCTAAAAGATATTAAAAAGACAATGTGGACTTCCAGGAAGATGGTGGACTAGTAAGACAGGGGAATTTCTTCTCCAGAAAAATAGCTAGAGGACAGGCTGAAACAACCCCGAAAAAGATCCTCTAGGGTTTAGAACAGCAGGTGAAGGCTGCACATCACCCAGAGGAGAGAGGGACAAAAGAGGGAAATCGTGACTACAGAACTGTGAGTTGGAACCAGCAGCAGCTGCTGCTGTTGGCACCCTCCCCCACACTAAAGACTCTAGAATTCTTAGGCCTCTGGGCCTGCAACTACAGACAAGGGGGGGGGGCTCCAGGAATCTACCACCACAGGAAAGGGGAGAGAGAGGAACACAGCCTAAAGCTGACTCAGGTTCTGACCCGCAAATTTGGGCTGTGGTGCCCCATGGGCCCTTCCAGGCCAGTTGGGACCACCCGGTGCTTTGCCCTGGGAGCAGGCAAAGGACTGGAGGAATCCGACCCTCCCAATCTCCCTCTCTTCTAGCCTGAACTAATTGTTGAGGACTCCACAGGAGAGGGGAGAGAGAGCCTGGGGCTGACTCAGCTTTTGACTCCCAGGTTTGGTCTGCCCTGTCCCAAGAACCCTTCCAGGCTGGGTGGGGCTGCACCATTGTTTGCCTTGGATCCTGCAAGGGGCTAAAGATATACAAACCTCCCAATCTCCTCCTCTACTAACAGGGACTAATTGTTGAGGACACAGATGGGAGTGGAAATATTCCTAGCAGGGAAAAGGGAGGGGGCTGCCAGGGAAGACAGGAGAACTGTCTCAGAAAGTTTGAATTACAAGGCTCTTAGCCTCCAGACAGGAAGTTCTATCACATTGATCTTGTCTGTGTCACAACAAATACACATTGACCAGGCACTGAATTGCGAGCTGCCAAAGAGCGCCATCGCCAGGCAGACCAAGGAAGTACACAAAAGAAAATTAAAAATAAATAGGAGAGGCTTATCCTGGCCTCTATAGCCTCCCTGCCCAAGGCCCTAGGAAGCAACTCTACAACCAATTACTGGGTCCAGTGCCCAGTTTTGAGCAACCAGCAGGACAATCCTAACAATCCAGGTTGAGCCAAAAATCAAAGAGCTGTGGTAACTCACAGCCTCCTACCACTAAATCCCTATAAAAGAGAAAGAGATTGAGCATGTGAGTAAATTATATCCTAACCAGATGCCTAAACACCAGCAAAAAACTACGAGCCATACTAAGAAAATAGAAGACATGACCCAAGAAAATGAATACATCAAAGTCCCAGAAGAGATGCAGGATTTGAGAGAACTAATCAGCGAGATGAGCACAAATTTCCAAAGTCAAATTAATGAGTTGAAAGACAATATACTTAAAGAGATAAATTACATCAAGAAGACATTGAGCAAATGCAAAGAAGAATTTGAAATCCTGAACAGAAAAGTAACAGAGTTCATGGGAATGAAAGACATAATAGGTGAGGTCAAAAATACATTTGAGGCATACAACAGCAGACTCGAAATGATAGAAGAAAGAATAACTGATACCAAAGACAGAGCAGCTAAAATTGAAGAGAGAAAAGAATGGAAAAAATTGAGCAGGGGCTCAGAGAGTTGAATGACAACACAAAACACAACAACATACGTCTCATGGGAGTTCCAGAAGGGGAAGAGAAGGGAAAAGGGGCAGAAAGAGTATTTTAGGAAATAATAGCTGAAAATTTCCCAACTCTCACAAAAGAAGTGAACTTACATGTCCAAGAAGCAAACCGTACCCCAATAAGAATAAATCCAAATAGACCTATGCCAAGACACATACTACTAAGAATGTCAAATGTCAAAGATAAAGAGAAAATTCTCAGAGCAGCAAGAGAGAAGCAAACGATCATGTAGAAGGGACGTCCAGTAAGACTTAGTGCAGATTTCTCTTCAGAAACCATGGAGGTGAGAAGACAGTGGTATGATACAATTAGGAAACTGAAAGAGAAAAACTGCCAGCCGAGAATTCTTTATCCAGCAAAACTGTCCTTCAAATATGAAGGTGAGTATAAAATATTCACAAACAAACAGAAACTAAGAGAGTTTGCAAAAAAGAACCTACCTTTGCAGGATATATTAAAGGAAGCCTTAGAACCTGAAAGAAAAAGACAGGAGAGAGAGGCTTGGAGGAGAGTATAGAAGAAAGAATAGCAGAAATGATAACCAAAAGAATAAAAAGAAAGACAAAAACAAGATGACATATGAAAACCAAAGAATAAAATGGAGGAAATAAATAGTGCATTTACAGTAATATCATTGAATGTGAATGGATTAAATTCCCCAATCAAAAGATACAGGCCAAGAGAATGGATTAAAAAACAGAGCCATCCATATGCTGCTTACAAGAAACTCACCTTAGACCCAGGGATACAAACCGGCTGAAAGTGAAAGGTTAGAAAAAGATACTCCACGCAAATATTAACCAGAAAAGAGCAGGGGTAGCTATACTAATATCAGACAAAACAGACTTTAAATGCAAAGAAGTTATAAGAGATGCAGAAGGCCATTATATATTAATAAAAGGGACAATCCACCAGGAAGATATAACAGTCATAAATATCTACGCACCTAACCAGGGTGCCCCAAAATATATGAGACAAACTCTGGCAAAACTGAAGGAAATAGACATTTCTACAGTAATCGATGGAGACTTCAACACCCCACTCACATCATTAGATAGAATAACTAGACAGAAGATCAACAAGGAAACAGAGAAGTTGAACAATATGATAAACAAGTTAGACCTAACAGACATATACAGAACACTGCATCCAAACTCAGTGGGTTATACATTCTTCTCAAGTGCCCATGGATCTTTCTCCAGGATAGACCATATGTTTTTAGGTCACAATTCAGCTCTCAATAAATATAAAAATATTGAAATTATACAAAGCACCTTCTCAGATCATAATGAAATGAAACTAGAAATCAATAACAGACAGGAAAAAAGTAAATTTGCAAATGTGTGGAGATTGAACAACACATTCCTAAATAATCGGTGGGTCAAAGAAGAAATTGCAAGTGAAATCAGTAAATATATTGAGACTAATGAAAATGAGAACACAACATATCAAAACTTATGGGATACAGCGAAGGCAGTCTTGAGAGGGAAATTTATAGCCCTAAATGCCTATATTAAAAAAGAAGAAAGAGCTAAATTCAAAGATTTAACTGAACAACTAGAAAAACTAGAAAAACAAAAGCAAACCAATCCCAAAGCAAGAAGAAGGAAAGAAATAATAAAGATTAGAGCAGAAATAAATGAAAATGAGAACAGAAAAACCATGGAGAAAATCAACAAAACCAAAAGCTGGTTCTTTGAGAAGATCAATAATATTGACAAACACCTAGCTAGAGTAACAAAGAAAAAAGAGAGAAGATGCAAATAAATACAATCAGAAATGAAAGGGGAGAAGTTACAAATGACCTCACAGAAATAAAAAGAATCATAAGAGGATATTATGTGAAACTATATGCCAACAAACTACACAACCTAGATGAAATGGACAAATTTCTAGAAACGCACAACCGTCCTACACTGACAATACAAGAAATACAAGAACTTAACAAACTAATCACATTTAAGGAGATTGAATCCGTCATCAAAAATCTCCCAGCAAAGAAAAGTCCAGGACCAGATGGCTTCACAGGTGAGTTCTACCAAGCATTTCTAAAAGAATTAACACCAATCCTGTTTAAACTCTTCCAAAAAATTGAAGAGGAGGGAAAATTACCCAACACATTTTATGAAGCCAACATCACCCTAATACCAAAGCCAGATAAAGATTCCACAAGAAAACAAAATTACAGACCAATCTCTCTAATGAACATAGATGCAAACATTCTCAAGAAAATACTTGCAAATCGAATCCAACAGCATATCAAAAGACTTATACATCACGACCAAGTGGGATTTATACCTGGTATGCAAGGCTGGTTCAACATAAGAAAATCAATCAATGTAATATACCACATTAATAAATTGAATGAAAAAAACCTCATGATCATCTCAATAGATGCAGAAAAGGCATTTGGCAAAATCCAACATCCTTTTTTTGATAAAAATACTTCAAAAGATAGGAATAAAAGGAAAATTCCTCAATATGATAAAAGGCATATATGAAAAACCCACAGCCAACATCATACTCAATGGGGAAAGGTTGAAAGCTTTCCCTCTAAGATTGGAAACAAGACAAGGATGCCCACTGTCACCATTCTTATTCAACATTGTACTAGAAGTTCTAGTTAGGGCAATTAGACAAGGAAAAAAAAAAAATTAAAGGCAACCAAATAGGAAAAGAGGAAGTAAAACTCTCACTGTTTGCGGATGACATGATCCTGTACTTAGAAAATCCTGAAGTATCCACGAAAAGCTACTTGAACTAATAAATGAGTTTAGCAAAGTGGCAGGATACAAGATCAACACGCAAAAATCAGTAATGTTTTTGTACACTAGTACTGAAAAATCTGAGGAGGAAATCAGGGGAAAAATTCCATTTTCAATAGCAACAAAAAGACTCAAAATACCTAGGAGTTAATTTGACCAAATAAGTACAGGACCTATATGCAGAAAATTATAAAACAATGCTAAAAGAAATGTAAAAAGACTTAAACAAATAGAAAGACTTTCCGTGTTCATGGATTGGAAGAATAAATACTGTGAAGATGTCAATCTTACCTAAATTGATTTATAAATTCAGTGCAATACCAATCAAAATCCCAACAGCTTACTTTACAAAATTAGAGAAGGCAATTACCAAATTCATCCGGAAGGGTAAGTGCACCTGAAGAGCCAAAAGCATTCTAAAAAAGAAGAGCAGTGTGGGAGAAATTTCACTACCTGACCTTGAAACATATTACAAAGCTACAGTGGTCAAAACAGCATGGTACTGGCATAAAGATAGACACATCGATCAATGGAATAGAATTGAGAACCCAGAAATAAACCCTCACCATACAGTGAACTGGTTTTTGACAAACCTACCATGCCCACGGTAACAGGAAAAAACAGTCTCTTCAACAAATGGTGTTGGGAGAACTGGATATCTATAACCAAAAGAATGAAAGAGGACCCCTATCTCACCCCCTATACAAGAATCAACTCAAAATGGATCAAAGATCTAAATATAAAAGCCAGGACCATAAAACTACTAGAAGAAAATGTAGGGAAACATCTTCCAGTAGTAGGTGGTGGTCTTTGACTTTACATCCAAAGCACGGGCAACAAAAGGAAAAAATAGATAAATGGGACCTCCTCAAAATTAAACACTTTTGCACCTCACAGGACTTTGTCAAAAGGGTGAAAAGGCAGCCAACTCAATGGGAAAAAATATTTGGAAATCACATATCTGATAAGGGTTTAATATCCAGGATATATAAAGAGATGTTACAACTCAACAATAAAAAGACAAATGACCCAATTAAAAAATGGGCCAAAGACTTGAATAGACATTTCTCCGAAGAAGAAATACAAATGGCAAAAAAAACACATGAAGAAATGCTCAACATCACTCATGATTAGGGAAATGCAAATCAAAACTACAATGAGATATCTTTTCACACCTATCAGAATGGCCACTATTAAAAAGACAGAGAACTACAAGTGTTGGAGAGGATGTGGAGAGATAGGAACACTTCACTGTTGGTAGGAATGCAGAATGGTACAGCCACTGTGGAGGACTGTTTGGCAGTTCCTAAAGAAGTTGAATATAGACTTGCCACGTGATCCGGCAATACCACTACTGAGAGCAGTGACACGAACAGACATCTGCACACCGATGTTCATAGCCACATTATTCACCATTGCCAAAAGTTGGAAACAACCCAGGTGTCCATCAACAGAAGAGTGGATAAACAAACTGTGGTCTATTCACACGATGGAATATTATGCAGTTATAAGAAGAAATGAAGTCGTAAAGCATATGACAACATGGATGAACCTGGAAGACATTATGTTGAGCGAAGCAAGCCAGACACAAAAGGACAAATACTGTATGAATGTGTTACTATGAACCAAATATATTGTGTAACATATTGTTTGATTAAAAAAATTTTATATGTATCCATTACGTTCAATTGAGAAATGTATGTATTTATTCATCTGTGTTTACTTTTTAGTTTTTAATTGTTTACATTTTCAATTATTAAATGTACAAAATAAAGTTAAAAAAAAAGACAAAATGTGAGCTTAAAGAAGAATCTGAAAGTTTAAAAAGAAACATAAAAAAATTATGGGAATGATAGGCACAATAATGGAGATTAATGTTGTACTAGAGGAGTACAACAACAGATTTGGAAGGGCAGAAGAATCAGTGAACTAGAAAACAGAACAGTCAAAATCATACAGTCAGAAGAAGAGATAGAGAAAAGAATAGAAAATTGAGCAGTGTGTCTCGGGGATTAAAGTGACAAGATGAAGCATACAAACATGCAGTGTAAAAGAAGGGAAAAGGGGCAGAAAGAATATTTGAGGAAATAATAGCTGAAAACTTCCCAACTCGTATGAAAGACATAAATAAATATACATGTCCAAGAAGTGCAACCTATTCTGAACAGAAAAAATCCTAACAGACCTACACAGAGACACATACTAATCAGAATGTCAAATGTCAAAGATAAAGGCAGAATTTTAAAAGGAACAAGAGAAAAGAGATTTTTCACATACTTGGGACCCTCAATAAGACTAAGTGCTAACTTCTCATCAGAAACCATGGAGGTAAGAAGGCAGTGGTATAATATATTTAAGGTACTGAAAGAAAAACTTCCAGCCAAAAATTCTTTATCTGGCAAAAATTTCCTTCAAAAATGAGGGAGAGTTTAAAACATTCACAGATAAATAGAAGCTGAGAGAGCTTGTCAACAAAAGACCTGCTGTGCAAGAATTACTAAAGGGCATTCTGCAGATTGAAAGGAAAAGACAAGAGTAGTGTGAAGAAATGAAGATCTTCAGTAAAGGAAACTAAAAGGGTAAATGCAAAACTCAACAGTACTGTATCTTCAATATACAACTCTACTCTTTAATTCCTATAAGAGTCAGAATACAATTGAACAAGAAAAATAGCATATTTCCTAATAACGGACATACAAAATATAAAGAGGTAATGTGGGACAAAAACAACATAAAGGGGGAAAACAGGGATATGGGAAAAGAGAATGTGTGTGCCATTGAAGTTAAGTTGGTATCTTTTCAAATTAGTAGGTATATACAGAAACAGAAATGAGAAAGGGACCAGTCAGATATATCACAAAAGATCAACTATACAGAAAAGGAGGTTGTAATAAAGGAAAAGAAAGACAAAAAAAAAAAAAAAAAGAAAAGAAAAAAAAAGAAAGAAAAAGATATGACATATAAAAACTAAAGGGCAAAATGGCTGAAGTAAGTACTGTCTTCACAGTAATAAAGCAAAATGCTAATGGATTAAACTCTCCAATCTAAAGACACAGATTGGAAGAATAAAAAAGCATGATCCAACAATATATTGTTTATAACAGACTCACCTTAGACCAAAAGACACAAATAGGTTGAACATGAAAGGATGGAAAAATATATTCCATGCAAATAGTAACCAAAAAAGAGCTGGGGAGCTATACTAATATCAGACAAAATGACATTAAGTCAAAAGCCATTACAAGAGATAAGGAAGGACACTATATATTAATAAAAAGGTCAGTCCACTAGCAAGCAATAACAATTATAAATATTTATGCACCTAACCATGGTGCCCCAAAATACATGAAGGAAACACTAGCAAAACTGAAGGTAGAGGGAGCTGATGTAGCACAGTGGTTGAGCACCAGCTTCCCACATATGAGGTCCCGGGTTCAATCCCCAGCCCCGGTACCTCTAAATAAGTAAGTAAGTAAGTAAGTAAGTAAGTAAGTAAGTAAGTAAGTAAATAAATAAATAAATAAATAAATAAATAAATAAATAAAACAAAAAAACCTGAAGGGAGAAACAGATTTCTCTACAAAAATAGTTGGAGACATCAATATACCACTCTCATCAACAGATAGAACATCTATACAAAAGATCAATAAGGAAACAGAGAACTTGAATAATATGATAAATGAACTAGACCCAAGACACATATATAGGACATTGTACACTAAAACAGGAGGATATACATTCTTCTCAAGTGCACATGGATTGGTATCCAGGATAAACCACATGTTGGGTCACAAAACAAGTCTCAAAAAAATTTTTAATACAGAAATTATACAAAGCATCTTCTCTGACCATAATGGAATGAAGCTGGAAATCAATTATAGTCAGAAAACTGGAAAATACACAAATATATGGAAGTTAAAAAACACTTAAACAATCACTGGGTCAAAGAAGAAATTACAGGGGAAATCAGTAAATATCTTGAGACAAATTAAATGAGAACACAACATATCAAAACTTATGGGATGCAACAAAGGCAGTGCTGAGAGAGAAATTTACAGTTCTAAATACTTACGTTAAAAAAGAAGAAAGAGCTAAAAAACTGCACTCCTGGAGGAACTAGACAAAGAACAGCAAACTAAACCCAAAAGCAAAGCAGAAGACCCAAGATGGCAACAGAGTAGGAAGTTCTAACAATCAGCTTGTCCTGCAGGACAACTAATAATCAGCCAGGATCTGTCTGGATCAACTGTTTATGGGACTCCAGAGGCCAGAAGTGCACAGTGCACCATCCAGGGAAGAACAGGAAGAGGAAACTGACCATCTGCGGTGAAGATTCCTGAGTAGATTCCTCCACGTTGCAGAGGAGGTTGCCCAACCCCCACTGGTGAGGTGGGCTGCCTCCAGACCCACTCCCTGGCTGGAAGCAGCAGCTTTTTCCCAAAAGCAGGGGAGGGGCAGTGGCCTGGAACCAACTACAGCTGTTGATTGACAGATCAGCTACCTGGATTCCAATCTTGAGCACAGCTGATGTTTAAACATGCCCAAGCCACCAAGAAGCCAGCAGCATTTGTGCTGTCTCCACCTCCAGCAGGTATGGAAGCAGGCGTGATTAAAAACATACCAGTCCCCCTGGGCGGTAGGGATCAGATCCAGCATGCCCAGTTTGGAAAGCCACTGCTTAGGCCCCCACACCCAGCAGGTGAGGAAATTAGGTGGAGTTTGAATATTTTCTCTGGGCAGAGCAGGCAGATTCACACTGGGCCCCAATGCCTCCTGGAAGGAAGGGTAAGTGCACACTCCTGCACAGGCACTGTGGGCAGATTTCACCCCACCCATCTTGAAGGGCTGCTGCACACTGGGCTCCAGGGCACCCCTGGACAGAGAGGAAGTTCACACTCTCTCATGGGCAGGATGGGCAGATTCACCCCATCCACCTTAAAAGGGTGGCTGCACTCTCATCCCCAAGAGGCTCCAGGAAGGAGAGGAACCAAGAGCTGTCTAATCACTCTCTCTCAAGACAGGGCAGGCAGAGTCACCTCGCCCACGGGGGTGGGGGGGTGAGGGGTGGAGGGGGGAAGTGCAAGGGGTCACTGTTGATCAGAGAACTCAGATCTCAGGGGCTTGGAGCTGTACAACAGTTTCATCCCCAGTAGGCTGGCAACCTCAGCTTCAACCACACCCCCATTAGGAGCTAAGTCAGCTGAGAATTAAAGGCACAGAATAACCTTAGGGCAGCAAGGAACAACTGGATAAAGCATGCTACCTGCTGGTACTTTAGGAAAGGCTAAACTGGGGGAAACTTCAAAGAGACATTGGAGGCTTTTGGGGTTTCTTCTCCAGAGCACATTGGAATGGATCTATATGCTCTTCATAGGTCCCCTAAGCCTGTTCTGGCTTAGGAACAGGGAAGGCTGTCTCCAGGGGGACACTTCTACCTTATATCACACCATATACAAATATTAACTCAAGATGGATCAAAGATCTAAATATAAGAACCAATATTATGAAATTCCTAGAAGAAAACGTAGGGAAGCATCTTTACAACCCTGTGTTAGGCAATGGTTTCTTAGACTTTATACCCAAGCACAAGCAACAAAAGAAAAAATAGATAAATGGGACCTCATCAAAACTGAAAACTTTTGTGCCTCAAAGAACTTTATCATGAAAGTGAAAAGACAACCTACTCAATGGGAGAAAATATTTGGAAACCACATATCGGATAAGCATTTAATATCCAGAATATATAAAGAAATCCTACAGCTCAACAATAAAAAGGCAGACAATCCAATTAAAGAATGGGCAGAAGATTTGAATAGACATTTCTACAAAGAGGACATACAAATAGCTAAAAATCACATGAAAAGATGTTCAACATCATTATCTATTAGAGAAATGCAAATCAAAACCACAATGAGATACCATTTCACACCCACTAGAATGTCTAGTATTAAAAAAAACCCACCAAAATTACAAGTGTTGGAGAGGATGTGGAGAAATAGGAACACTCATTCATTGCTGGTGGCAATGTAAAATAGTGCAGCCACTATGGAAAACAGTTTGGCAGTTTCTCAGAAAGCTAAGTATAGAATTACCATAGGACCTGGAAGTCCCTCTACTATGTATATACCCAAAAGAATTGACAGCAGGGACTTGAATAGATATTTGCATACTGATGTTCACAGCAGCATTATTCACAACTGCCAAAAGATGGAAGTTATCCAAGTGTCCATCAACTAATGAATGGATAAACAAAATGTAGTATATAAATACAATGGAATACTATTCAGCATTAAAAAGGAATGAAGTTCTGGTTCATGCAACAACATGGATGAACCTTGAAGATTTTATATTGGGTGAAATAAGGCAGACTCAAAAGGACAAATATTGTATGATCTCACTTATATGAAATAATTAGAATAAGCAAACTCGGAGTTAGAATCTATAATATAGGTTACCAGGGGATGAGTTACGGGTAGGGAATAGGGAGTTAATGCTTAATTTGTACAGAATTTCTATTTATGTAGGTTGTAAATTTTTGGAAATGGATGGTGGTAATGGTAGCACAACACTGTGAGTGTAATTAACAGTACTAAATTATATATGTGAATGAGGTTAAAAGGGGAAATTTTAGGTCATATATATTTTGCTAGAACAAAAATTAAAAGATGAAACATAGGACAACACAGTGGACCCTATTGTATACAATGGACTATAGTTAATAGTACAGTTATAATAGTCTTTCATCAATTGTACCTATATAATAGGATGGTATATGGGGAAAAATATACTCTAATGTAAATTATGGACTACAATGAATAGTACAATTATAATATTCTGTCATCAATTGTAACAAAGGTACCATATTAATGCAAAGTGTAAATAATGGGGGAGGGGAGGTATATGGGAACCCTGTATCTTTCACATGATTTTTCTGTAAATCTATAACTTCTCTAATTAAAAAAAATTCTTCATATGTATTCTGAATTTAATCACCAGAAAGCATCAGACAAAAAGCTGCAGCTGGAGCTGCCAGTGACCCCCCCCCCCCATCCTATACACAATTTTGAATTTTCAGGCCCCTGTTCAACTGCTACAGACAAAGGGAGCCTGCAGGGATCCATCTCCCCATGAAACAGGAGAGAGAGGGATGCGGCCTAAGGCTGACCCACAAATTTGATCTGCTGTGTCCCACGAGCCCTTCCAGGCTAGGTGAGGCCATGCCATTGTTTGCCTAAGGAGATCTGACCCTCTCAATCACCCTCTCTACTGAACAGGACCAGTTGTTGAGGACACAGAGAGGAATGGGATTATTTTCTACACAGGAAAAGAGAGGGGGCTGCCAGCAAAGGTTGGAAAACAACCTCTAAGAAAGTTTGAATTACGAGGTTCTTAGCCTCCAGGCAGGATCCTCTATCACATTGATCCAGTCCCTGTTGCAGTGAACACACTCCGAAGAGGCTTTGAACCAAGAGGACTGCCAAAGTGTGCCATCTGCTGGCCGACCAAGGAAGTGCACGTGAAGAAATTAAAAGTAAATAAATAAGAGAGACTTTTTCCAGCCTTTATAGCCTTCCTCCCCAAGGCCCTTATAAGCAGGTCTGCAACCCATTACTGGGTCCAGGGCCCAGATCTGAGCAACTGACACAGATAATCCTAAAGACCCAGAACAGGTTGAATCAAGAATCAAAGAACAACAGTAACACAGAGCCTCCCACCACTAAATCCCTATGCAAGAGAGAGAAATTGAGCATCAGATTAAACACATAATCAGATGCCGAGACATTAGCAAAAACTTACAAGCCATACTAAGAAAATGGAAGAAATGGCCCAAGCAAAGGAACATATCAAAGCCCCAGATGAGACACAGGATTTGAGACAGCTATCAATGAGACTCATACAAATTTCCAATATTAAATTAATGAGTTGAAAGACAGTGTATTAGTCAGCCAAAGGGGTGCTGATGCAAAATACCAGAAATTGGTTGGTTTTTATAAAGGGTAATTATTTGGGGTAGAAGCTTACAGTTACCAGACCATAAAGCATAAGTTTCTTCCCTCACCAAAGTCTGTTGTCATGTGTTGGAGCAAAACAGCTGCCAACGTTTGCCAGGGTTCAGGCTTCTTGGGTTCCTCTCTTCCCAGGGCTCTGTTGCTCTCTGGGCTCAGCTCCTCTGTTTCCTCCACAAGGTCAGCTGTAGACTTTCAGGTGAACGGCTTGTCTCCTCCCAGGGCCTTCTCTCCTTCCTCATGACCAAGCTCCTCTGTGTGCTTGCTTCCCCAGGCTCCAGCATTAAAACTCAGCTTCAGAACGCCAACTCAAAAATTCCAACCAACTCCTCTGCTCTACCATGTAGTTTTATGTCCTCAACACTCAATATCCTACTGACGTGGCCCAATCAAAGCCCTAATCATAACTTAATCACTCCCAGAGGAACAGACCAGTTTATAAGCATAGTCTAATATCTATTTTTGGAATTCACAACTATATCAAACTGCTACAGGCAGTATGGCTAAAGAGATAAAGGACATCAAGAAGACACTGAGAAAGCACAAAGAAGAATTTGAAAACCTGAAAATTAACAGAGCTCATGGAAATGAAGGATACAATAGGTGAGATAAAAAACACATTAGAGGGAAACAGATATGGCTCAAGTGACTGGGCTCCTGTCTACCATATGGGAGGTCCAGGGTTTGATTCCTGGGGCCTCCTGGTGAAAGGCAAGCTGGCCCACATGGCGAGCTGGCCCAAGCGAAGAGCTGGCCCACGCGGAGAGCAGGCCCGCGCGGCATGCTGGCCCGTGCAGTAGTGCTGGCCCACACAGGAGTGCTGGCCCACATAGAGTGCTGTCCCGGGTGGAGAGCTGGTGCAGCAAGATGACACAATTCAAAAAGAGACACAGAGGAGAGACAATAAGAGACGCAGCAGACCAGGTTGCTGAGGTGGTGCAAGAGACTGAGTGCCTCTCTCCCACCCCCGAAGGTCCCAGGATTGGTTCCCAGTGCTGCCTAAAGAAAAGACAAGCAGACACAGAAGAACACACAGAGAGCAGACAGCAAGCACAGAACAATGGGGTGTGTGTATGTGTGTGTGTGTGTGAAAAAAATTAATCTTTTAAAAACAAAACAAAACACATTAGAAGCAGGAGCGAATATGGCTCAAGCATTTGAGTGCCCGCTTCCCACATGGAAGGTCCCAGGCCCGGTACCTCCTGAAAAAACAAAAACAAGCAAAACAAACAAACAAACAAAAACAACTCAGGGGAGCTGATGTGGCTCAGGGGTTGAGCACCAGCTTCTCACATCTGAGGTACCAGGTTCAATCTCTGGCCCCTGGTACCTAAAAAACCAACCAAACAAAAACACATTATAGGCATACAGTGGCATACTCAAAATGATAGAATAAAGTATAAGTGATACAGAAGACAAAAGAGATGAAATTGAAGACAGAAGAACACAGAGAAAAAAAGAATGGAAAAAATTGAGCAGGGGCTCAGGGATTTGAATGATTACATGAAATGCAATAACATACATGTTGTGGGAGTTCCAGAAGGAGAAGAGAAGGGAAAAGGCAGAGAGTATCTCAGGAAATAATGGCTGAAATTTTCCCAACTCTCATGAAAGAAATGAACTTACATGTCCAAGAAGTACAGCATACCCCAATCAGAATAAATGCCAATAAACCTACTCCAAGACACATACTACTCAGACTGTCAAACGTCAAAGATAAAGAGAAAATTCTGAGAGCAGCAAGGGAGAAACAAACCATCACATACAAGGGATGTCCGATAAGACTTAGTGTGGATTTTTCATCAGAAAGCATGGAGGAAAGAAGATAGTGGTATGATACAACTAGGATACTGAAAGAAATAAACCTGCTACCTGAGAATTATTTATCTAGCAAAACTGTCCTTCAAATATGAAGGTGAGTTTAAAATATTCACAAACAAATAGAAACTAAGAGAGTTTGTAGAAAAGACATGGTCCAGTCCAATGAGCAAACCAGGAATAGATGCAGAACATCGAACAACTAATCAAAGCTGTCCAAACAAATATCATGGACCAACTTAAGGAAGTGAAGGAAGTGATTAAGGATATTAAGACACTGGGAGAACATACTGAAGAAATTGTAAACATACATAAAGAGATAACAGATATGATGATAATGAATGGCACAATCAAAGAAATCAAAAAGACACTGGAAGTACATAACAGCAGATTTGAACAGGCAGAAGAATTAGTGGTGTGGAAGAAAGTACATCTGAAATCAAACAGATAGTAGAACAGATAGATAAAAAGATAGAAAAAAATCCAGCGAGGACTTAGGGATTTGAACAACACAAAACACACAAACATACACATTATAGGCATCCCAGAAGGAGAAGAGAAGAGAAAGGGGACAGAAGGAGTGTTGAAGGAAATAATGGCTGAAAACTTCCCAACCCCATTGAAGGAGATGGATGTACATGTAGGAAGTGCAGCTCACCCCAAACAGTATAAATCCCAACAGGCCTACTCCAAGACATATACTTGTCAAACTGTTCAATGCTCAAGACAAAGAGAAAATACTGAGGGCAGCAGAAAAAAAGAGAACCATCACATACAAGGGAAGCTCAATAAGATTAAGTGCTGATTTCTCATCTGAAACCATGGAGGCAAGAAGACAGTGGTATGACATAGTCAAAGTACTAAAAGAAAAAAACTTCCAGCCAAGAATTCTCTATCCAGCAAAGCTGGCATTCAAAAATGATGAAGAGTTCAAAATACTCACAGATAAACAGAAATTAAGAGAGTATGCCAATAAGAAACCAGCCCTTCAAGAAATACCAAAGGAAGTTCTGCAGATTGAAAGGAAAAAAACAGGAGAGAGAGAGTTGGAGGTGAATGTAAGAACAACTTAAAAGACAAAAAGAAAATAAAAACAACATATGATATACATAAACCCAAAGAAAATATAGCTAATGTAAGTAATTCCATGAGAGTAATAACACTGAAGGTTAATGGATTAAACTCACCAGTCAAGAGACACAGATTGGCAGAATGGATAAGGAAATATGATCCATCTATATGCTGTCTACAAGAAACCCACCTTAGACCCAGGGATTCAAGGAGGCTGAAAGTGAATGGCTGGAAAACAATTTTACAAGCAAACAATAACCAAAAAAGGGCGGGAGTAGCTATACTAATATCGGACAATATAGACTTTTTTTTTTTTTTTACCGGGAGGTCCTGGGGATCGAACCCAGGTCTCTCCATATGAGAGATGGCTGGCCAACCATTTGAGCCACATCTGCCCCCCAAAATAGACTTTAAATGTGAAACTATTGTAAGAGACAAAGACGGACACTATATATTAGTAAAAGGGGTAATCTTTCAAGAAGAAAGAACAATCATAAACATTTATGCACCTAACCAGGGCACCTCAAAATATATGAGGCAAACGCTGGAGAAACTAAGTGGAGAAATAGATGCCTCTACAATTATAGTGGGGGACTTTAATACACCATTATCGCCATTAGACAGAACATCTCGACAGAGAATAAAGAAACAAAGACTTTGAATAATACATAAGAGGATCTGGACCTCATAGACATATACAGAACACTACACCCAAATACAGTGGGATATACATTCTTCTTGAGTGCACATGGATCACTCTCCAAGATAGACCACATGCTAGTCTACAGAAAAATTCTCAGTGAACTCAGAAAGATTGAAATTATACAAAGCAATTCCTCTGACCACAATGGAATGAAGCTGGAAATCAGTAAGGGCCAGAGAACCAGATTAGGCACAAAGATATGTAAGTTAAACAACACACTCTTAGACAAACAGTGGGTCAAGGAGGAAATTTCAAAAGAAATCAGTAAATACCTTGAAATGAATGAAAATGACAACACAACATATCAAAAACCTATGAAATGCAGCAAAAGCTGTACTGAGAGGGAAATTCATAGCCATAAATGCATATATCAAAAAAAGAAGAGCTAAAATCAAAGACCTAACTGCATACCTGGAGGAAGTAGAAAAAGAACAACAAACCAACCTGAAAGAAAGTAGAAAGAAGGAAATAACAAAGATTAGAGCAGAACTAAATGAAATAGAAAATAAGAAGGCACTAGAAAAAAAATAAACAAAACCAAAATCTGGTTCTTTGAGAATATCAATAAAATTGACAAACCCTTAGTCAAGGTGTATTTGCACCTTCTTAGAGAAGATGCAAATACACAAAATAAGAAATGAGGAAGGGGATATCACCACCGACCCCACAGAAATAAAGAGTATCATAAGAGCATACTTTGAAAAATTATATGCCAATAAGAAGGATAATTTAGAGGAAATTGACAAATTCCTAGAAACACACAAGCAGCCTATATTGACGAAAGAAGAAATCGATGAACTCAACAGACCAATAACAAGTAAAGAGATAGAATCAGTCATCAAAAACCTCCCACTAAGTAGAGCCCAGGACCAGATGGCTTCACAGGTGAATTTTACCAAACATTCTGGAAAGAACTAACACCAATTCTGCTTAATCTCTTCCAAAAAATAGAAGTAGAAGGAACAATGCCTAACTCATTCTGTGATGCTTAACATTACCCTAATACCAAACCAAACAAAGATGCCACAAGAAAGGAAAATTACAGACCAATCTCTCTGATGAACCTAGATGCTAAAATCCTCAACAAAATACTTGCTAATTGTATTTAACAACACATCAAATGAATTATACACCATGACCAACTGAGTTTCATCCCAGATATGCAAGGATGGTTCAACATAAGAAAATCAATCAATGTCATACACCACATAAACAGATCAAAAGAAAAAAATCACATGATCATCTCTATAGATGCAGAAAAAGCATCCAACAAAATACAGCACCCTTTCCTGATAAAAACAAAAGATAGGAATAGAAGGAAACTTTCTGAACATGGTAAAGGGCATATATGAAAAACCCACAGCTAACATCATATGCAATAGTGAAATCCTAAAAGCTTTCCCTCTAAGATTGGGAACAATAAAAGGATGCCCACTATCACCGCTCCTATTTAACACTGTCTTAGAAGTACTTGCTCAAGCACTGAGGCAAGAAAAAGATATAAAAGGCATCCAAATTGCAAAGGAAGAAGTAAAAATTTCACTATTTGCAGACGACATGATTCTATAAATAGAAAGCCCTGGGAAATCTGCAACAAAGCTTCTAGAGCTTATAAATGAGTTCAGTGAAGTCACAGGCTATAAGATCAATGCTCAAAAATCAGTAGTATTTCTGTACACCAATAACGAGCAATCTGAAGAGGAAATCAAGAAAAAATACCGGGAAGTGGCTGTGGCTCAATCAGTAGGGCTCCCGTTTACCATATGGGAGGCCCCGGGTTCGGTTCCCGGGGCCTCCTGGTGAAGGCAAGCCCGCCCGCACGGCGTGGTTAGCTGACCCAGCGAGCACAAGCAGCAAGGGGGGGGATAAATGAATAAATAAATAAAATCTTTAAAAAAAAAAAAAAAAAAGAAAAAATACCATTTACAATAGTAACTAAAAAAAATCAAATACCTAGGAATAAACTTAACTAAAGATGTAAATGACTTATACACAGAAAACTACCCAGCACTGTTAAAGGAAATCAAAGAAGACTTAAATAAATGGAAGAATATTCCCTGTTCATGGATAGGAAGACTAAACATCATTAAGATGTCTATCCTACCCAAACTAATATCGAGATTTAATGCAATCCCAATAAAAATCAACACAACATTTTTTACTGAATTGGAAAAACTGAAATTTATTTGGAAGGGCAAGAGGCCCCGAATAGCCAAAGACATATTGAAAAAGAAAAATGAAATCGGAGGAATCACGCTACCTGACTTTAAAACATACTACAAAGCTACAGTGGTCAAAACTGCATGGTATTGGCATAAGGATAGACATACTGACCAATGGAACCAAACTGAGAGCTCTGATATAGATCCTCACATACACAGTTATCAGATATTCGACAAGACCACCAAGCCCACTCAACTGGGAGAGAATGGCCTCTTCAACAAATGGTGCTTGGAGAACTGAATATCTATATCCGAAAGAATGAGAGAGGAACACCATCTCACACCTTATACAAAAATCAACTCAGGATGGATCAAAGATCTAAATATAAGAGCCTAGACCATAAGGACCTTGGAAGATAATGTAGGGAAGCATCTACAGGACTTTGTAACAGGAAATGGCTTCATGAACTTCACACCCAAAGCACAAGCAGCGAAAGAAAAAAATAGATAAATGAGACCTCCTCAAAATTAAAACCTTTTGCACCTCAAAATTAAAACCCTTTGTAAAGAAAGTGAAAAGACAGCCTACCCAATGGGAGAAGATATTTGGTAACCATATATCTGATAGGCACCTAATATCCAGCATATATAAAGAAACCCTATATCTTGAAAATAAAAAGACAAACAACCCATTTAAAAAATGGGCAAGCAATTTGATCAGACACTTCTCCAAAGAATAAATACAAATGGCTAAAAAGCACATGAAAAGATGCTCAACATCACTAGCAATTAGGGAAATGCAAATCAAAACTACAATGAGATACCATATTATACCCATTAGACTGGCAGCCATTAAAAAAACAGAGGACTACAAGTGTTAGAGAGGATGTGGAGGAATGGGGACCCTCATCCACTGCTGGTGGGAATGTAGAATGGTCTAGCCATTATGGAGGACAGTTTGGCGGTTCCTCAAAAAACTAAATATAGATCTGCCATACGACCCAGCAGTTCCACTGCTGGGTATATACCCAGAAGAACTGAAAGCAAGGACACGAACAGATATATGCACACCAATGTTCATAGCAGCATTATTCACTATAGCCAAAATGTGGTATATACATATAATGGAATATTACTCAGCTGTAAGAAGGAATACAGTACCAACACACAGAATAACATGGATGAATCTTGAGTACCTTATGTTGAGTGAAGCAAGCCAGGCATTGAAGGATAAATATTACATGACCTCTCTGATATGAATTAAGCAAATTGAGCCGACTCAGCGAGCTAGAGTCTGGAAGATAGGTTTACAAGAAATAGGAAGGGAGAAGAAGGTCATGAGCCAACGCCCATATGGGTAAAATCTATGGTATGGTGGAGGTGAGTAGTTGTGCAGTAAAGAGATATGACAGTGGTGCAGGGATACTATTGGGTTGGGCAGTGCAAGCTTGACAGGGGGGTAAGATGGGGAGGATGGGTTGGATGGTCCAAGGAATTGGAAGGAGGGTTGGGGGAGGGAATAGGTGAACACTGGGTTTAGATGGGTATGTGGGTGAAACTACAATGTTGAGAAAACTGTATTGGCAATATGACAAGGAAGCATTACTGGTTTAGGGTGTTGAATGGGGGGGGGCATTTGGGGCAGGGCGCACCTAGGACAGTCTTCTAGAGAATGTGCAAGTGATCATTCTGTCATAGTGTGCTGTATCAGTGGGGGGAGACCCACATAATGAGTGTGGAGTTGGACTCCCATGGAATATTACTCAATATGTTCTCATACAGAGGGGGTGTCTGTCTCTCGAGACCATGGGCAGTTCCTAATAGGGGAGGACAGACTAATGTGTCCAGCCCTTAGAGTTGTTGCAAGTATCTAAGAATCTTGTCCTTCAAGGAGTGAAGCCTGGTGGTCTCTGTGGGTCCCAAGGGGAGGGGGGGGGGAGGAATAGAAGAGATTGAAGAGGGGGTATTTGGGGGCAATGGAAGTGTTCTGCATGATCATGCAATGATGGATACAGGCCATGCTAAGTTTCATCAAAAAATTATAAAAGTGTATGAACTAAAATGTAAACCATAATGTAAACCATTGACCATGGTTGGTAGCTGTGTTTCAATATTTATACATCAGTAGTAACAAATGTACCACCCACAAGTAAAAAGATTATTAATAGGAAAGGGGGAAAAGGGGGAGGATGTTGGGTATTTGGGAGTCCCCAATATTCTGTATGTAACCTTACTGTAACCTAAAACTTCTTTGAAGACAATATTAAAAAAAAAGTAAGACACTGGGGAAGAAATGGAAGAAAATGCCACTGTACATACAGGACAACTGATATTACAGTGATGAAAGGAAAAACATCAAAAAATTTTATCTTATTTATTTATTTATTTTTAATGTTTTTCATTTTTTAATACCCCAATCTTTTTTACTTTAGTAAAAAATCTTTTTTTACTTTAGTTTTTCTTTCTCTAAATTATTATGTATTATGTATTTGACAAAATCCAGCATCCTTTCTTGATAAAAACACTTTGAAAGATAGGAATAGAAGAAAAATTCCTCAACATGACAAAGGGCATATATGAAAGACCCACAGCCAACACCATACTCAATGGGGAAAGGTTGAAAGCTTTCCTCTAAGATCGGGAACAAGACAAGGATGCCCACTATCAGCACTGTTATTCAACATTGTACTAGAAGTTCTAGCTAGAGCAATTAGACAAGAGAAAAATAAAAGGCATCCAAATAGGAAAAGAGGAAATAAAACTCTCACTATTCGCAGATGACATGATCCTATATTTAGAAAATTCTGAAATGTCTACAACAAACCTATTTGAGCTAATAAACGAGTTCAGTAAAATGACTGGATACAAAATCAACATGCAAAAATCAATAATGTTTTTGTACACTAGTATTGAACAACATGAGGAAGAAATCAGGGGGAAATTCCCTTTACAATAGCAATAAAAAGACTTAAATATCTAGGAATCAATTAACCAAAGATGTACAGGACCTGTATTCAGAATACTAAAAAACAATGCTAAAAGAAATTAATGAAGGCCTAAACAAATGGAAAGACAACCTGTTTTTCATGGATTGGAAGACTAAATATCATGAAGATGTCAATCCTACACAAACTGATTTATAGATTCAATGCAACACCAGTCAAAATTCCAACAGCCTACTTTACAGAAATAGAAAAGGCAATTACAAAATTCGTTTGGAAGGGGAAGTCCACCTGAATAGCCAAAAGCATTCTAAAAAAGAAGAGCAGGGGTGGATGTAGCTCAAGTGGTTGAGCACCTGCTTCTAATATATGAGGTCCTGGGTTCGATCCCCAGTACTGTCTATAAACAAAACAAAACAAACAAACAAAAAAAAACAACTCTCTTGGGGAGCAGATGTAGCTCAGTGGTTTGAGCACCTGTTACCCATGTATGAGGCTCTGCGTTCAACCCACGGTACCTCCTAAAGAAAAAAAAAGAGCGACATGGGAGGAAATTCACTGCCTTTCCTTGAAACATATTACAAAGGTACAGTGGTCAAAACAGCATGGTATTGGCATAAAGAAAGACACGTTGATCATTGGAATAGAATTGGGAGTCCAGAAATAAACCCTTATCTATATGGCCAACTGGTTTTTTTTTTTTTTTTTTTTTTATTTTACTGGGAGGTCCCGGGGATTGAACCCAGGTCCCTCCATATGGCAGACGGACGCCCAACCATCTGAGCCACATCTGCCCCCATCCAACTGGTTTTTGACAAACCTACCAAGTCCATGTTAATGGGAGAAAACAGTCTCTTCAACAAATGGTGCTGGGAGAACTGGATATCTATAACCAAAAGAATGAAAGAGGACCCCTACCTCACTCCCTATATAAGAATCAACTCAAAATGGATCAAAGATCTAAATATAAAAGCCAGGACCATAAAACTACTAGAAGAAAATGTAGGGAAACATCTTAAAGATCTTACGGTAGGTGGTGGTTTCTTGGACCTTAGACCCAAAGCATGCGCAACAAAACAAAATAGATAAATGGGACCTCCTCAAAATTGAACACTTTTGCAACTCAAAGAACTTTGTCAAAAGGGTGAAAAGGTAGCTGACTCAATGGGAGAAAATATTTGGAAATCACATATCCAATAAGGGTTTAATATCCATGATATATAAAGAGATGCTACAACTCAACAATAAAAAGACAAATGACTTAATTTAAAAACGGGCAAAAGACTTGATTAGACATTTGTCCAAAGAACAAATACAAATGGCAAAAATAAAAACATGAAAAAATGTTCAACATTACTAGCATTTAGGGAAATGCAAATCAAAGCTACAATGAGATATCATGTTACACCTATAAGAATGGTCACTATTAAAAAGACAGATAACTACAAGTGTTTGAGAGGATGTGGAGAGATAGGAATACTTATTCACTGTTGGTGGGAATGTAGAATGGTACAGCCACTGTGGAGGACTGTTTGGCAGTTCCTAAAGAAGTTGAATATAGATTTGCCACGTGACCTGGCAATACCACTACTGGGTATTGCTCTCAGAAGAACTGAGAGCAGTGACACGAAGAGACATCTGCACACTGATGTTCATAGCAGTGTTATTAACGATTGCCAAAAGTTGGAAACAACCCAGGTGAAACAACCGATGAATGGATAAACAAATTGTGGTGTATACACACGATGGAATATTATGCAGCTGTAAGAAGAAATGAAGCCATGAAGCTTATGACAACATGGATGAACCTGGAGGACATTATGCTGAGTGAAGCAAGCCAGACACAAAAGGACAAATACAGTATGACTGCGCTATTATGTACTGTGCAATCTCATGGAGTTAACAACTTGCATATGGGTCATGAGAACATAGAATGAGGTTAGAGAATGGAAAGCTGAGGATTAACTTGTGCAGAATTGGTAAAACAGGATGTGTTAATCTTTAGAAATGAATAGAAAAGGTGGAACACAACATGTTTGTAATTAGCAGTGCTATTATATGAGTATGACAGTGGTTAAAAGGGAAAGACTAAGGTCATGTGTATTACTAAAATGAAAGCTAAAAAATAACATGGGACTGTATAGCATAGTCAAACCTCATGTGAAATTTGAATATGGGAAATATTGCATATATAAGACTGTTTTTCTTTGAAACTGAACAAATGTATGTTAATGTACAAGATGTTAATATCACACACAAAAAAACATTATGCTAAATGAAAGAAACCAGACACAAAGTACTATAAATTGTAGATACCATTTATATAAAATGTAAATATAAATCAATTTATAAAGATGAAAGTAGATTAGTGGTTATATAGGGCTGGGGAAGAATAAAAGGATTGAGAGGTGACTGCTAAAGGGTGTGGAGTTTTTCTTTTTGGAGTAATTAAATTGTACTAAAATTTTCTGTGGTGATGAATGCACAACATTCTGATTATACTAAAAGCCATTGTTTATACACTTTGGACAGATTATATGGTATGTGAATATATCTCAAAACTGCTTTAAAAATAAATAAATGTGGAAGAATAGCCAGAAATAGCAGCTATGTACAACAAGGGAAGCATAGAGAGATTGAGAGGGGAGGAATTTTTTGTTTGTTTTTTATTATTGAAATAATGAAAATGCACTAATAATGATTTAAGTGATGAATGCATAACTATGTGATTATACCAAACACCATTGATTGTGCACTTTGGATGGATTGTATGCTTTATTAATATGTATCAATAGAATTGATTTGATTACAAAAAAAGAAAGCATCAGACAAACCAAATTGAGAGACTCATCAAAAGTTTCAAGGTCATGAAAAAGAAAGAAAAACTGAGGAACAGTCCCAGATTGAATGAGACGAAGAAGATGTGACAACTAAATGGATCCTGGGTCAGAAAAAGGACATTTGTGGGACAAATGGTGGAATTTGAATAAGGTCTGTCTATAGATAAATTAATAGTATTGTATTAATTTTTTTTTTTTAGTTTTAATAATTGTACTATGGTTGTAAAGATGTAACACTTCGGAAAGCTGTAAAAGGTACACCAAAAAGATAAAAGAAGATAACTAGGAGTTTGCCAATCAGGCAAAGAGTGGGGCCACTCAAAGCAGAGAGAAAGTTATGTGAAATGAAAAGCAACTCGGTTTATGTTATAGGATGGCATAGCATTATATGATACGGCTGAGACATTGGTCATATGGCTTAAGGGTCTTAAGTTGTAATAAAATAATCAGGTTTACTATATAGAAGGGTCATTTTTTGAGGTGGGGTGGGGTCAATTGCTGGCAGTCGAGGTGTTAAGCTGTTTAGAGGCAAAAAAGCTAAATAGTACACTATTACAATACACCAGGTAAGACATGGTGGGACCATAATAAAAGTGGTGACAAAGCAGAGGAGGGAAGGGAAATGAGAGGTCTTAAAGAGACAGAATCAAGAGAATTTGGAAACTGGTAAAGAAGCAGAAGTCTTAGAGCTGCCATGCTTTTCAACTGGATGTCTGTGTAAGTGGTTTTATCATTCACTAGGATAAGAACATGAAAAGAGAAGCAACACTGTGGGAAAAGATAATAAATCCACTTTGGGCCAAGTTGAATTACTATGCCTGTAGGACATCCAGGTGAATTAGGATGTTAGAAAATTGGATCTGGCACCCCCTTTTTGTGTTTGAAGATGAAGTGCAATTATACAACTCAAGAAATGTACAGACCTTCAGTCAACCAATCCTCTCCTTTAAAGTCATCAGGCAGTGGTTTTACCATGTTCCTTTGAAATGAATTTCAGAAGGAGAAAAGATTCCAAATGCACTGAACACAAGAATTCTGGGAATATTAGGGAACAGATGCTGGTATCTCCAGATCTTAGGTACCGGTGAGATGAATAAATTCTTGTCCTTCCAATACGACAACCAAGTTTCAGTTTGAGAGCCAAGAGGTTTGCATGGGTGGAGCAAAGCAGACAGGTCAGACCAAGGTCCTAATCTCACAGATTTCTCTCTGACACCAAAAAAATTGATTGATTTTTTTATACATGAAAAGCACTTGGTTATGAGGAATCAGGCTCAAGTTCTCCTAAAAGGAGTGATTTTTCATCCTAGGGACAGGGCATGTAGATTGCCCAGGGGATTTCAAGACCTGTCTGTCAATTAGCCACAGGCATATACATTGGGACAAAGCAAAGATGCCACTTGGGTTTCAGCAATAAACTTGGCACCAGTAAATGTTATTGCAGAACAAGGCTCCAGTTTAATCTGTTGTCTTAAATAACCTCAGGAATCCATTTCACCATTCAATATTTTAAATGTTTTTCTTTACCAATGAAGAAATTAAATTTTGAAATGCCTTGCTGAGAGAAATTACCTGGTAATAACACTTTGGGTATGGGGTGAAGTGTGGCAAGTGTTAGAGAGGAGAAGAATCTCCTGGCAAGTATTTTTTTCCAGGGGAGGGACATCACATAGACATCAATAAAGTTAAAATAAGAAAAGAATTTCAAATATCAGAAGTAAAAATTTAGCACATCTTTTCAGCTTCAAATGCCGTGCTTGTTTTCTACCCACAGCATGTAGAGATAACAAAGATATAATTTTGCTGATGTGGGTTAGATTTCATTGTCTTTTCCAAAGTTATTACTCACCTCAATCCCTTCAGAGATTATGAAATAGCTACCTCTCTGCCAATCAGTTTTGACGTGGGTGCTTTGGAGAAGGTAGAGCAAACTCTAAATGCTCTAACCTGCTTCTCAGCTCCACAGCATTTAATAGAGCTAAGAAATCAAAGGCTGCACAGTTTGGCAAAATGAATTAACTAGACTCATGGTTCTCTAATCTACAACTCCAGTCCTGATACCACCCAACCTCCAGTCCCAACAACTTTTCAGTGGCTTTGGATATGTCCCCTGTAAATCACTCTGTCCCTTCAAACTCCAGATGTTTAAATTGGATTTATTGTCTCCTCCTTCTCCCACCTATTGGCCACCACCATTTCTCCCTTTTGTCACTGAGCCCATCTCATTCCTGAATTCCCCTGATCCCCAAAGGAGATGTGTTTATGTCTCACCCATAGCCTACATCAATCACCCCTAAACACCAAGTTTCTACCTCGATTGATGCCTGTACCTTGGTAATGTCATGACCCTCAAGAACATCCAAAACCAAGCATGTTGCATCTGTGGGTGCCAGGTTCTGCTGGGGTACAGCTGTCTACTTGACATCTTCAAGAGGGTATCTCACTGGCATCTCAAGATAACCATGGGCATAATGGAATTCATGGCCTCCTCCACCCCCACCCCCAAACTGTTGCTTCTTCCAGAGAATGGCACCTTATCTCAGAGAATGGCACCAACATCCCCTAAACTGCTCAACCCAGGTCCCTCCCAAACCGATTCCTCTCACTGACTCATCTGCCCAACCAGCTGCCAAGCCCAATCAGTTCTACCTTCTTAATAGTTCTTGAATCTATTCCTGTCCATGACCCCTACCACTGCCTCAGCTCCAGCATTTTGGATTTCCTTTTGAAATAAACTGTTCTACCAACTCTGCTCTGTTTATGGCCCTCTGACCGTGGCCAGAGCAGTCTTTCTAAAATGTAGTTTTTGAGCATGACATTCTGCTCCTTTCAATCTTTCAATAGCTTCCCTCTGCCTACAAGAGACTAACATCCTTTGCTATATGGCCCATTAGTACTGCTCCAATCCTATCATCTACAACTCAACAACAATCCATTTATCCTCACATGCTACTCCTCCTGCCCACAAAGCTGTCTGCTCCTTCTTAATCTTTTGGAATGCCTTGATATAACCAAAAATATCTTCATACATTGCCAAATGTTCCTCTTTGTTCTATAAATTAGTGAGTGAGAGTCCCATGTCTAACGATGTGATCATATTAAAGAAAATGCTAATCTGAAAGCATGTGTTGCTAAGGGGTGTTTACCCAGAATAGATGGCCTTTGTTTGGCAGAATGCCTGGTTGAAGTTTATAAAATGAAAATGTAGGCCACTGTGGGAAAAAGTTTTTCTCAAAAAACTTAAACATAGAATGACCATATGACCTGGTAATTCCACTCCTAGCTATATATCCAAAAGAACTGAAAACAGGGACTCAAACAGATATCTGTACATCAATGTTCAAAGCAGCATTATTCACAATAGCCAAAAGGTGGAAACAACCTGTATTAGTCAGGGTTCTCTAGGGAAACAGAACCAACAGGATACATATGTGTGTGTGCATGTGTGTGATTGATATAAAAATTATGAGATTTTTAAAATAGGAATTGGCACACACCTCATGTGATTGTGGGGATGGGCAAGTCTAAATTCTTTAGGGCAGGCTGCAAGCTTGGAACTCTGATGCAGGTTTTTGATGAATTCCCCAGAAAAGATGACTAGCTAAAACAGAAATGGAAATTCTCTCTTCTGACTGCTGAAATCATCACTTCTCCTTTTAAGGCCTTCAAGTGATTGGATGAGACTTCTCTCATGTTGAAGACAATCTCCTCAGTTGACTGTAGATGTAATCAGCTATAGATGCAATCAACTTACTAGTGATTTAAATCCATGAAATATCCTCACAGTAAAAATCAGGTCAGTGCTTGCTTAATCAAACAACTGGACACCATAACCTGGCCAGGCTGACACATGAACTTAACCATACACAACCTAAGTGTCCATGAATAGGTAAACAGAATGTGGTATATGCATACAATGGAATATTATTCAGCCATAAAAATGAATGAGGTTCTAAGACATGCCACAATGTGGATGAACCTTGAAAACATTAGGCTAAGTGAAATAAGCCAGACACAAAAGGACAAATATTGTATGATTTCACTTATATGAAATATAAATTCCATTTATATGAAATAGGCAAATTCATAGAGACAGAGGGTAGACTGGTGGATACCAGGGACTTGAGGGAAGGGGGAAGGGGGAATTATTGTCTAATGGGTACAGAGTTTCTGTTTCAGGTGATGAAAAAATTTTAGTAATGAATGGTGATGATGGTAGCATGACATTGTAAATGCAACTAATGTCACTGAATTGTACATGTGAAAATGGTTAAAGCAGCAAACTTTATGTTATATATGTATATCACTACAATGAATGAAAATGTAGGACTAGAGTTGAGTTAAAGACAGGCATCCTGGTTTGAGTCTTTTGTGAAGCCCAGAAAATTATGTTCTTAAGCTAACCCAATCCTGTGTGTATGAACCTATTGTATGTGGGACCTTTTGGTTAGATCCAGTCAATGGACCTTTTGATTAGTTCTCTTTTGATTAGATCGCTTCAGTTAGGGTTTATGATTACATTACTTTCATAGACCAGGGTGAGTCTTTCCAAGAGAAAGCATCTTTAGATGATGCCGCCATGTGCCTAATCACCCTCAGCTACAATTCGGCGAGACAGCATCTCTGATGATACCTTGCTTTGGACATTTTTACAGCTTTGGAACTGTAAGCTTTTACCTTAATTAACTGCTATTATAAAAGCCAACACATTTCTGGCATATTGCATTGGCAGCATTTAGCAAAGTAAAACAATAGGGAAAGTCAAATTGTAGGGCATACCAGAGCAAGGGGAATGTTGAGTTTCAAGGGAACAAATAAGGAGAGTTTGACAGAGAAGAAGTGAGAACCCTGAGATAGGAGGAGAGGAGATATAAGAGGAGAGTGTAAAAGGAAAGAGAGCCTAATATCCTAGTGAGAGGCCATGGCCTGCAAAGAAAGAAGTCCACTGGAAAATTCCCAGTGATGATGAAGGCAAAGAGATTCTTAAGAGCTGGGATGTCTGTGATTCAATTTTATATGGTTTGTCTTTACTCTTCTGCATTGTGACCTCATTCTGTTAGCCCCAAATCTTCAGTCAAGATCTTTTCCAACAGCACTTTGTGTTGGTTCAGGGCAGTACTCCAAGTCAGGGTGATGCAGGTGTGGAAAGACAACAGCAGCCACCAGGATCCAGGGGGAGATGGGAAAACAGGGTGCAGTGTACATTGACCAGAAGAAAGTCAGATGCACAGAATCGCCAAGACTTCTTGGCGAGGGTGTTAGATTTTCTACCACCTCAGGGTTGAAAAAGAGACACTAAATAACCCATCCTGTTCTTTCTGTTTTGGGAAAATACTCCTGTTATACACCCAGTTCATACACACACACACACACACACACACACTCAAGGCAGATTATATGAATTAAAGAAAAAGGAGATTCAACTGCCATGAGGCTAAAAAGAACTGGGGAATTCCAGGTAGCTGATCCCTAGGTTAGTTACAGCCCACATAATAAAGTTATAGAATTACTACGCAGTAAGTAAAACTTTTGAATAAATGAATAGATTCAATAATAAATATGTAAAATATAATCTAAAGTAGAAATATTTATACAGGGGGGTTGGTAAAAATCACATTAGATCACAGATACAAAGTAACTTTACAAAAGCACTAATGATATTAAAAAGAAAGTATTCATTTTTATTCCTTGGATCCCTTACTTACAAAAAAGGTATACTGCATCCCACAAGTTAGAGAAACAAGTACATGGTTTTGATTTCAAAATAGTGCAAGAGAGCAAGCAAAGTGTGTAGGAGAGAGAGATTGATTACCACAACTCTAATCTAGAAATTGAGAAAACTAAATGAAGTTTATATTGTGTCATATAATAGAATTTATATAACAGGCAGGTAAAATTCATCAAGCTTGGAATGTCACCATTCAAGACATATTTTAAAGCCAACAGAAATCATTTCAGACATAAAGTGTATTTCCAAAGACTAAAAAATATTACTTCACAGATAGCCCCAACAACTAGATGGGAGAACATTTGGTACTTACTGGACAGTCAGTGGAGTTTCATAGAGCCTAACATCTCTCTAGGACCTCAATGCTAATCACAATTTGAAAAAGCAGTGTGTGTGAATATGCATGTGCAATATTAATATAAGCTGATTCCCAAAGCAGAAGCAATGGCCTGAAATGCTGGAGTTCAATTCCAGAGAACTTTCTAATTAACTTAATTGCATTAATCAGGATAGTTTAGGAAATACTACAGTAATAACCCCCAAATATCAGTATTTTAACACAACAAAGATTACTTCTTACTCATACAATGTCTTCAGCAGATCTGGGAGAGTGGGCAGGATTGCTGCTCTCCATGTATTGACACAGTATTCCACACTGTTTAGATATTATGGTGTCTCCATATCAACACATGCTGCCACAGTTGCTGTGTTCTAAGCAGAAAACATGGAGAATCACGAGCTGGCTTTTAAATGCATCCATCCATAACTCACATTTCAGTCATGTGACTATAACTTCAAGAAGGTATGTGATCTACCCAGACAAGCAAACAAACAAACAAAAAACAGAACAAAACAGGAAGATCAGAAATCCTGGCAAATATTAGTGATGACTACTACAGATACATACTTGTTTTTTAAATTTTACTGGTATTCCTCTAAAAAAAGACAAAATGAAAATATTTCCAGATATTGTCAAGCATCAGAACCTTTTCCCACTTCCTCCTACTTGTTTCTCGCTTTAGTCTGTTGTGAGTGAAAAAAAGGAATAAAAAATAAACTTCAAATACATCATTTATTTTAATCTATCCATCACTAGTGAGGGACTAAGAGCTTTCCATTATCTATTGTAGAATTTCTCAACTTTACAACTGTTGACATTTAGGGCTAGATAACTGCTGTGGGGGCTACCCCTGTATTGTAGGATATTTAGAAGCATCCCTGTCCTCTACTCAGTAGATGTCGCAGTAACAAACAAAAATGTCTCCAGACATTGCCAAATGTCCCCGGGAAGGCCAACTTATCCCTGGTTGAGAACCACTTTACTATTAGCTTCCTTTGACCACTAAAGGGATGTAGGAAGGGGTCAGATCATCTCTTAACACAAGAAATGTCGACATTTGAGGTCACATAGAAATAGATCAGAGATGATACACTCTTTTGCAGATCTATCACTTATTTCTCTTGTGACCTCACACAAGTTTCTAAACCTCTCTGTACCTTATCTATAAAATGGGGATAATGATGTTACCTGGCTCACCAGTTTATTAGAGGGATTAAATGAGATGCTAAATAACCCATCCTTTTCTTTCTGTTTTGGAAAACTACTCCTGTTATACACCCAGTCTATTTCTGGACTTCCCTGTTCTTTTTTACTTTCTCTCTGCATATTCCTATAAGAGTTCCTCACTGTGTTGATTAACCGTAATTATTAATAAGCCATCTATTATCCATAGGTAACTTGACTGGGAAGCTCAGCCATCTGGAAAGGTACTGAAAGCTGAGAAGGGAGGAAAAAAGCCTGCAGAAGTCCCGTACTAAAGTTCAGATATTTTTCTCATTGTAAAGCACCCCCAAGGTTATTAAGATGGTTTAAAAAATCATTTCTTCCCCAGCCCCTGCACCACCTTGTGCCTTGCCCACAGGTATATGCACCCAATAATGGTTCATAAAGGACCAAATGACTAATTTCAGACATAGGTCAAACAAGTTCATTATTACTGGGTTTGCTTACAACAAACCATAGATTAGAAATATCAAATTAAGTGGGATGGGAACAGTGGAAGTATTACAACAGACAGGACCAGTGACAGCAGTAAGAAGCGAGAGGTGACAGGGTGACATTAAAAGAGGAAATTAAAGGGCAGACATTAATTTTAAAAAATAACCACCATATGCTCTGGAGAGTAAGAAGCCATATACATAGCAATAACCCCTTAGCTGCATTACATTGTCAGTGCAGAATAATTGACATTCCTAATAATGACTCTGACATTTTCAAAAATGCTAATTTCTGTTCAGCATGTTCTATTTTTAAAAATTCAGGATAGTGTGTAAGGCATTTGAGAAAGATTTCCATCATAGACATAAAATGTATGATTTGCAATGTACCTTAGAGTTACCTAATCTAACTCTATTTGCTAAGTGAAGAAACTCAGCCCCAGAAAGGTGAAGTGCACTTGCCCAGGTCAGGCACCCAGATAGGGAGAAATGGAACTAAAACTTAGTTTCCTGACTCCATGCCAATTGCATTTTCCACTATTGCATGTCTTCACAAATACAAATCTCTCGATATTTTCAATTTTTAGCAACTCAATAAGAGTCTATCTTAGTTTGCCAGGCTGCTATGACAAATACCACACAATGAGTTGGCCAGCACAACAGGAATTTATTGGCTCATAGTATGAGACTAGCAGAAGTCCAAAATCGAGGTGTCAGCAAGGTGATGATGCTTTCTCCCCAAAGTCTGTAACATTCTGGTGCTGGCTGCTGGTGATCCGTGGGGTTCCTTGGCTTGTATCCCTGCCTTGCTTCACAGGGTGATGTTCTCTCCTTTCTCTTCCGGTTTCACTCACTTCTGGCTTCCAGCTCTGGGTTCTTCTTCCTAGCTTTCTCTTTGTAAGGGCTCCAGTAATCTTAAGACCCACCCTCATTCAATTGGGCCATACCTTAACTATAAATAACATCTTCCAGAGATCCGATTTATAATTGGTTCACACCCACAAGAATGTGGATTAAGGACATATCTAAATTGGGGTACATAATTGTAGTATAATGAAAAATTTTGGCTGGTCTTTGTCCCCAGTTCCTATGGAAGCAACCTCTACATCTTTGGAGTTTCCTGTGATAGGAGTGTCTTTTGATCTTCAGAGTGTGCCCAGGACCACACTTGATAGTTACAAGAAGGATAGGGCAGCCACCCCTGTAGCCTTAGAGTAGGAGTTGACCACTCCAAAAAGACCAGCTATGTGATTAGGGGATTAGAGCTTTGAGCCAAGTCATAGCAGCCCACCTCCTCAACCTGTGAGGGAAGGGGGGCTGCAGATTGCTTTCAATCACATGGGCATTGATTCTCTCAGTCATGCCTATGTAATGCAACCCCATATAAACTCAGAACGCTCCAAGCATCTTCCACGATTGATAAGATACATCTGTGTTGGGAGGGTGATGCATTCTGACCTCACATGGAAAGACCATGGAAGCTTATGCTGGAGACCCTCCCAGACCTCACTCTATGTGTCTCTTCTTTTGGCTTCTTATTTGTATCCTTTTACTATAATAAAACTATAATAATAAGTATAGCACTTTCAGTGAGTTCTGTGGGTCATTCAGCCAATTATTGAACCCAAGGTGATAGAAACCCAAATTTGTAGCCAGTTGGTCAGAAGTGCAGGTGACCTGAGCCCTCAAACTTGTTAAAGGTGTCTGAAGGGTTATCTTGCAGAGCAGGGGTTCTTAACCTTTTTTGTTCCATGGACTCCTTGCCAGTCAGGTGAAATGAATACTACTGTGATTTACTTATTGCATACCTTCATAAATAAAGATAATAAGTTGGATTTTTTCACCTCAAGCTCACGGACCCTTGGTTAAGAACCCCTGTTGTAGAGGATGGCCCTTAAGCTGTTGAGTCTGGCCTAACTCCAAGATATTAGAGTCAGAACTGAATTGATTGAATTTCTGCAGTATTTGTAGTAGGTGCCAGAAGCTATTGTGGAAGCTGGTAGAAGTTTCAACAAACTTTATGATAATTCAATCTACCAGAGATACTTTTCAACTATTTGGAATTTTCCCTCACTGAGTTATTTATCACCTAGTCCTCATGTCCTCATTGAGCCTTGGTGTTGCTCAAAAAAAAAAAAAGGTAATCTAGATCCAGGGGGAGTTTCAAAGGAGGAAAAATTATGATGCTTGACTCAAGTGACTTAAATTTCTAGAAGGGAAGGTGAAATCTGCATGTAAGGAATTAGAGCAACACAAAGCAGTATGGAGTATGGTGATGAGTCAGAGTGGGTAGAAACTAACTCTAGGTGCTACAGAAATTAGAGAGATAAAACCTACACCCATGAAAGATAATCAAGGAATGCACAGGGGTGGGGCAGGGCAGATCTCCTCAGTTGGACCCAGAGGATATATAGGCTTTGGAAAAGGAAATAAGGATATTTTGAATGCAAAGAACACCATTAGAAAACACTCTGAGGGAGGAGAAGCCTGGATCACATTTTCTAAGCCATTCATTTGAACAGGTTATCTAACAAGTATGAGTTATTTATGAAGATGAGGACGTGGTTTATGGGAAATATTAAAAATGTAGTCTGCTCTAGAAAATGGCCTAATTACCCTAGAATAGCACTGTCTTGAGAGGAATATAATGCAAGCCATATATGTAATTTAAAATTTCCTAGTAGCCACATTAAAAATAGTAAAAAGCAACAGATGAAATTGGTTTTAATAATATATTTCATTTAATTCAATATATCCAAAATGTTATCGTTTCAATATGTGATCAATACACAAAAATTTTTGAGATATTTTACATTCTCTTATTCATACTGAGGCTCTGAAATCTAATGTGCTTTTCACACTTACAGCACATCTCAATTTGGATGCTATATTGTCATCAGAAATACTTGATCTTGGGGGGCGGATGTGGAGCAAATGGTTGGGCATCCGTCTGCCATATGGAGGGACCTGGGTTCGATCCCTGGGACCTCCTGGTAAAATAAAAAAAATATATATAGAAGGCATATGGGCTGCCAGGCTCTGTGTGCCGGTGAGCCGCCAGGCCCCGGGAGCCATGCAGCAAGATGATGATGTAACAGGGGAGAGACGCAGAGGAGAGACAAGACGAGATGCTCCAAAAGCTCCAAACACCGGGAACTGAGGTAGCGCAGGTGGCAGAACACCTCTCTCCTACATTGGAGGTCTTCAGGATCGAACCTGGTGAAGACTGGAGGAGAAGGATGAAAAGAGATGGCAGGAAACAGACACAGAGAATTGCCCAGCGAATGGACACAACAGCAAATGGGGAAAGGGGGGGAGGTTAAAATGGATAAAGTAAATAAATAAATCTTTGAAAAAAAAATACTTGATCTGTATTTAGGCATCATAAAACTTACAATTGAAAAAGTGAATTCATATACTCAAGCTGTTCCAAACATACTAAAGAGTTTCCCATTAATTGAATCAAATACCTCAACAAATCATTTTCCTTTAATATTTGCATCTACGTTGACAAAGCTGCTTCAGGTTTTAAATTTAAACACCAATTAATTAAAATTAAATAAATAAAAAGGTCAGTTCCTCAGACCCACTGGCCAAATTCCAAGGGTTCAATCGCCACATTGGGCAGCACAGGTCTAGAAGGTGGGCTTTAGGGGTGGGAAGCAGAGTTGTCCGGGTGACATAGGCTATCAGTGTGAAGATGCAGAGTGCCTGGAGGGAGACTGCACATGAGCTAGTACACAAAATGGAGCCACTCTCCATGCTCCACTTTGAAGGAGAATCTTAAGATGAAGGCAGATTTCTAGGAAGATTAATATGCAACAGAATAGAGAAAACAAAAATGAAAAAACAAAGCCAGGGAGATCAATGGGCAGTTGATTGTAGTAATTAAAAGTGAGGTTCCAAGGACTTGAAGTGGAGCTGGGAAGGAGGGATGGAGAGGAGCAGATGATCCAAGAGGTGACTCAGAACTGAGGAGACAAAGGAATAGATGAGTCAAGGAAGAAGGGCTCCAGGCTGAAGACCTCCCAGGGACCTTGGCCTTGTTTTTGTTTGCTGTTTGGGTTTTTTTTTTCTCTCTCTCTCTCTCTCAATTCTTACTTCTATCTGCATTTTACAGGAAAAATTATATTACGTAGCAATAACTCTTGAACTCTTGAAAATGCAAAGGGTCTCCTATTAGGGAAAGAAAGAAAGCAGTTTTTCCTCTCTCCTCTTTCTTTCTCTCCATAATAGGAGCACGAGAGGAGAGAGGAGGAAGGGGGAGATGGACAGAATCTATAGATTTAGGATTTATCAATACATAGATGATAAAGCCATTTGAATGAGTGAGATCACCCAGAAAGGTATGCAGAATTAGAAGACAGGGACCAAGGATGGAACGCCAGGGACAACACATTTTTAGGGACAGAGAAGATTTCAAAGGAATGCTTCCAGTGTACAAAGAGACAAACCCAGACAGATTAGGTGATCTGTTCCATGGCCTCATTCATTCAACTAGCATTTATTGAGATCAAGGCCTATAAATACCCACAGGGTGGGCTGCCACAGAAGAGTACATAGCATGGGCCGTAGCCAAACCCCAGCTGGTGTCTATATGCAGCAGAGTCTCTGTCCTGCACCACAATAGAACAGGAGTCATGCACAGTGGCCCTGGCAGGGTACTGGCCTCATAGATAGTTCAGTCTAAATAGTATTCTGTTCCACTGAAGGTTCATTCAACTATTCTAAAACTGGTCTTCAAGGCATCTCTTACTTTTACTAACACAAACAAAATAATTTGATTAATATCGTAATGTAAAAGAAAAGATGGGAGTGTGTATAGAGTTGGAGAGAGGGGGGAGGTCTTTGCTGTTTATAGTAATGGTGGGGCTGGAGGCAGAAGCAGGACTTTGGGGAGGGAAGGTGGTATTGGTCTCCCATCTATTAGCAGCTGCAGTGAATTGGGTAAGGAGGTATAGAAAAAGCATAAATTATGACATAAGAACATTTCAGTTCAATATGAACTGATGGTACATTGTATCATTTAATTTTTGAAAGGGTAGTAGTGATCAAATTGAATTAGGATAAAAAGGTCTAATGTTGTAAGTCCTCTTTCCATAGGACTGTCACAATATTTTCCAGAAAGGAACAAAAGAACCAATATATTTTTACCTGCTCTAACAACAGATTTTTATGCTACCGTGGCGAACAATAGCAATTCTACCTTTGTTAGTTATGAAATTTCTAAATAGAAGTTTCCTGGCTTTGTAATCTGGAGGAATGTTTAGTATTCTAGGTTCAAACTGTGAAATACAATAGAGAAAATTACCCATCTTAAAGACAATTCCTTTTATTGCATAGTCGGCTTAAAAATAAAAAGACTTTTTAAGGAAGAATTTGCTCATTACATCTAACCATATGCATAAAGCAATGCTCTCAATTCACTCCTTAATTCTTTCTTCCCAAATTTTTCATAAAAGATAGAATGCAGTCTCATCAATTTTACACTTCTCTCAGTGATACCCAAGATTCTGAAATCAGAGAACCATGAGACAGGAAATAAGAAAAAGCAATTGCCTGGAGTGTCTCTCTTCCCCCTCAACCTGACATCTCCTATACCTTGTGCCTGCAACAGTTGAAACATCACCTCTGTGAAGGCAAAGTTGGCTTGGGTGGACTGTTCTGTGCCTTTATAGCATCTCTACTCTCCCTGAGCAACATGCTTGTGTTCTTATATGTAAACACATTGGTCTGTGCCAACATGGTCCTTCAGAGCAGGAACAACATTACATCCATCTTTGTATCTCCAGAGATTAGCCCAGTAACTGGCCTAGGAGGCATCCAATATTTGTGGAAGAAATAATGAGTGGATAAATAAATGAATAAGTGAACAGCTGAATCATAAGAACTGGATTCAGAGCTGGAATTCTTATTAGCTATATTACCATAAGCAACTCACACCATCTTTCTGAGCTTCAATTTCAAGAAGGAAATACAATATCTGCCTAGTGGACCTCTCAGGGCTTTGGAAAGCATGACATGTGTAAAAGCTCCTGGTAAATGGTAAAGTATTACACAAATGTTAGATACTGCCTGGTGTCTTTCTGCTGCTGGATGGAGACATAAAAGCCTAGCCAACTGTAGGACAGGGATAAGAAATGAATTCATATCTTTGGGAATGGAATCATTGTTGGCCCAGATCCCAAACCCAAATCCAACATCCTTGATTGCTCCCTTTCCTTCACTCCCAACACCTAATTAGAACCAGTATCACCTGTTCACAATGACTAAGAACAATACAGGCATGTACAATACATTCAAGCTTCTACCCCTCCAATTAGCAGAAAGTCCACTTCCTCCCTCTACATCTCATCTCCCCATAACTGACCAAAACCCCCAGGGCTTACTCAATCCAAGGAGTGGGATCAGGGTGGGAAGAATGGTCTTGGTTCTTCATGCAAACACTGAGTGGAGAATTTTGCTGGTTGTAAACAAGTCCTGGACAGTTGACTGCATTTGGAAAGACTGGTCCAGTCCCATCTCAGGCTGTGAGGAGCACCACATTAGGTACTCATATGGCCTGGAACACTACAGGAACCTCCAGTGCCAGCCACAGACTTTATACTTCTCCATAAACTTCAAAGCTCTTCTCTAAGTCCGTTTTCAACATTCTAGAATTTCTCCTTTCTTCACTGTCATTGTATTTACAGGATCTCATCATCCTTCTCTGCCACTAGAAGTCAGAAGAGGTCTTTCTAGTCTATGTTTACAGGCCTCCCTAACTTTGAATCTTGGGGAGCAGGTATGGAGTTTCAGTATCTTTACACTTCTGAGACCGGGTAGTGGGTCCCTTCTCTTATATTTACAGAACCAAAGAAGTTCAGTAGATTGTATAGTACAATGAAGATCTGTTTCAAGGACACCTCTTGTCAAGGGTACTCCATTCAATATATGCCTTAGGGAATCTAATACACAAGCAATCACAAAGTTCTGTCATTTTGGCCACCTAAATAAATATTTCTCAGTTCCACCTTGTTCAAGCCACCTTTTACCTGGATTATTGCTGCAGCTCTCTAAGGCTGTCTGCTTTGTGTTGCTCCACTCTGATCCATTCTCCAAACACTAGCCAGAGTATTCTTTACAAACACAAAGATCATGTCACTACCTTATTTAAAACAGCTCAGAGGTATCTTACTGCCCTCCAAATGAACCCCTTAGCATGGTTGTACAAGACCTTCAGGATCTGGCATGCCCTCTTTCTCTCTCTCTCTCACCATTGCCATCGCCATTGCCATCTCTATCTCACTTGTCCCCTAGCATGTAATAATCTTCTCTCCACTCTCTGTTGGTATGCTTCCTACTTCTCCTTCATGTCACAATTTAAAGTCACTTCTTTGACAAGTCTTCATTGATCCCCCAAGACTAGGTTAGCATCATGTCTTATATGCTCCCACAGCTACTGAACTAAATTTATTGTATTGTAATATCCATCATGTTGGTATTACAATTGCCCTTCTTGTTTGTTCAGTCTTTCTTGTTTTCCAACTAGAAGGTAAGTTTCTTGAGAGCAGGGGCTTTATAGATGACTGGTAAACCAAGAGTTTAGCCCATAGAGGTACAGAATAAAATTTCATTACATAAATGAATAAAGCATAAAATTTAATATCGAAAGTAAATCTGTACTAAATGCAAAGCAGCGGCAATAAATAGTACTAAATATTTGTCTCCTTTGTTAGAATACAAATCTAATTAGATCTAGATTTTGCTTCCTTGAAGTTTAAATCTAACTGAAGTTTAAAGATAACTGAAAAAGATGTCAATAATGACAGCTGTTCAGATTTTTATATGAAAATGGCAATTTTATTATTAAAATGCATTTTATTGTAGTTATATAAGATTTTAACATAAGAAGAAGCTGGGGGCAGGGTATATGGGAATTGTGTACTATTTTTGCAACTCTTCTGCAAGTCTAAAATTATCTCAAATTTAAAAGTTTTTTCAAAGGCTCTTTTGTATGTTTTTGCTCCTTCTTAGCCACATAATTCCCTCATTTTCCATGAAAACTTCAAGCTAAAAGAGATGAGAATCTGAACATTTTCTAAAATTGATATAGATCAAGGATTTCAGATATATATTTGGAGTGCCTAAAATATTCTATTCATTGCATTACTAAACGTGTCTTAATGACTTTGGCCTATTACAACTTTTTTTTTTTTTTTGCTATAAAGAGAAAAGCGAATATAAAAAATTGAGGTATCTTTTTATCATAAACATCTTTGATATTCAAAATTCCATAATGCCCATGATAGTTAAAACATTACTTTTAGTTAAGAAACTGCCACATCAATTTAGTTGAAATATTCTACAATTGTATCACAGTTCAGTAATAGGTTTTGTGTCTCAATTACAGAAAACCCATAAGAGAGAGGGAAAAAAACATGAAAATTGAAGCCCTATGCTATGGGTGTAAACTTGATAAAAGCCAGTTAAGCAGGGGAAAAAAGGAGTATCTAATTTTATGCTTTCATTATGTTTTTAAATAGCTGTTCAGAAAATGCTGCCCTCTAACAAATTAATCCCCAGTCATACAGCTGACAAATAGTTGTGACATATGCCATGACATGGAACATGACATAGAACAAGACAAAACCTTTAATATAATTTGTGACATATACAACACAGTTATTTAAACAGATGATTAATAATTCTAGTTATCTTTTAGTCTGCTACAAATTCATATAGTCTCATAACCAGGCCATGTTACCCTAACGTAAAGTGATATTAAATGGGGATCTTCTATTGTCTGGGAGGTCCTGCTGAGGCCACTGGGTGTTAAGTGTCTACTCATTTTAAAGACAGGTGATGACTTAAGAAGAGGTGGCCAGACTGGTTCCATGAGTACAATCTATTTCCAGCTAATTTAGAAGAAGACCACGGAGACATTTTAAAAATGAGAAGAGAGGTGATACCTCAGAGTAGAAATGAAAGCATCTTAGCGTTTTTGTTTTCCTCCTCTTGGGGGTGTTCCATCTCCCTCAAGTCAGATCAAGGGGGCAGCAAGAAAATCCTTTAGAGATTGGAGGCTGCTTGAGAAGGGGAGAAGGGCACCTCAGTGCACAGTTGGGTGCTTGCTGAGCCATGGATATTTGCAAGTTTTCCCTGTACCATCAGAATAGAGTACAAGAGGGTCCTTGGGAAGAACTGACAGCAATCCCAGATATACATGGTCCACAGAGACTACTGCCAGGCTATCCTTTAGAGAGGGCTGAGTGCTGCCCCCCATGCCAGTTGGGACAAGTGAGCAGTGAAAGCAACTGTATTTACAGCATTGGTCGGGCCTAGGGTGCCAGGGTATTCTGTAGGCTGAGTAGCTGCTGTGGAAGGTAGCCAGGCCAGATCTATCTTGAAAGGATCCTGCCCCAAATGGCTACCTACCAGAAAGGAGTGCCCCAAGAGGTATAAAACCAAAGGGTAGGAGTTAAAGGGGAGACATTAGAGGTCATCACCCTGGTCATGAAATGAGACAGTACTGAGACCCCAATAGGGATCTCAGAAAAGCTCATACGAACAAGCCATGAGCTAAAGAGCGTGCAGTTGAGCACCTGCAGCTATGACAGAGGGTACCATCAAGAAGAATATACCAGGGCTGATCAAGAGGGATTGCTCTATCCCTCAAGCCTCCACTTCAGGAGCCAGCCAGGAGCAGCAGAGTGAGTGGGGAGGCCAAAGTACAGTCAAGTCCCTTTCCCATTTGCTGCTCTGCAGAACTGGGGGCCAGGTCTGACCATTGAAGAAGGGAAAAGCTTTGAATTGAATGAGAGTAATATTTTAACAGTTTACGTTTTTAAATGTGAATACATTAATCTCGTTCAAAAAAATCAAACAACATAAGAAGATCATCAATGAGAAAACTTGCTCCCACCTCACCCTTGATTCTCCCTAAGAGGTAATTTTTTTAATTAGTTTCTGTAATAGTTTCCTATGGCTGCTGTAACAAAGTACCACAAACTTTGTGGCTTAAAACAGAAATGTCTTCTCTCACAGGTCTTGAGGACAGAAGTGTGAAACTGGTATCACTAGGCAGAAATCAAGGTACCAGAAGGTGGCACTCCCTCCAGAGGCTCTAGGGGAGAATCTGTATCTTGCCTCTTCAGCTTCTGCTGGCTGGCAACATCCCTTGACTTGTGACCAAACCACTCCAATCTCTGACTCTGCGGTCACCTCGCCTCCTCCTCTTCTGTGTATATATCTGTCTTTGCCTCTCTCTTATAAGGACAGTTGTAATAGCATTTAAGGTCCACTGGTTAATCCAGGATAATCGCCCCATGTCAAGAGCCTTGATTTAATCACATCTTTTACCATATAAGGTAATATTCATAGGTTCTGGGCATTAGGAAATGGATAGTTCTTTGTCAGCCATTATCTAGCCCACTACAATTTCTTACACATTTGCCAGATAGAAACAAATAGGAAAATTTGCTCATACTTTTTCTGCTTTCATACACTGTTCTGCATCTTGCTTTACTAATTTAATATTATACGTTGAGATCTTTCCACATCAGTGCATATGGAGTGTCCTCCATTTTCACAGCTGTGCAGAATACCAGAGTGGATGCATGCAATTTTTTAAACCAGTTCCTTTGGGCTGTTTTCATTTTTTTGCTATTACAAACAATGCTGAAGTACACAAATTTTATGTGTGTATGCATACACACACGTGTGTGTTTGCAAATATATTTTAGAATAAATTCCCAGATACAGGATATTTTGGTCAAAGGGGAAATGCATTTGAAATTTTGTGCAGATATTGCCAAATTGCCTGCCTTAGGGGATATCTCCATTGGCACTCCCACTGGTAAAGCATGAGAGTCCAGTTTCCCCATATCCTTGATGGCAGACGGTATTAAACATTTGAATTTGTTTCAATCTGATAGATGAAAAGTTTATCTCAGTGAATTGCTAGTGTATGTGTGAACATCATTTTTAAGAGCTGCAGATTACTCCATCATATGAAAGAAATGTAATTCTAAAACCATTTTTCCTCTAGTTAGAGATTTCATCTTTTACTATTTGAAATGATACAACGATTGTATATAAACATATATCTTTTTGCACATATTGAACTGTTTCCTTAGAATAAATTTCTAGCACTTGCTGGGTCAAAGAGTGTGAATATAGGGAACAGATGTAGCTCAGTGGTTGAGTACCTGCTTTGCATGTACAAGGTCCTGGGTTCAATCCCTGGTACCTCCTTAAAAAAAAAAAAAAAAAAGTGTGACTATCTAAGGTCCTTGCCACATATTGCAAAATGGCTTTGTAAAGAATTTGTCCTGTTTTATCTTTACCAGCTGCCTATGAAGGTCAGATATCAGAATCTTGATTGCAATTATTTATAGGAATTGCTTACAATACTGGGAAGGGGTTTTAACTTAGAGATAATATGAAAAATAATAGTAATATTAAAATAATTATTGGGAACTTACTGTGTGCCAGGTATTTCCCTAAACATTTTATATGCATTATCTCATTTAATTCTCACACAAATCCTGGAAGGTAGGTACCATTATGATCTCCATTTTACAGTTGAAGAAACTGAGGCCAATGGAAGTTCAATAATTAACCTAATGTTCTCAGCCAGTTGTGGTTGCAGCCTGGATTTGAACCCTGATTATCTGTTTTCTTACAGACCTATTCTTTACATTATAAGGATAATAATATACACGATTAATTTAGAGTAATTAAACCCACAATGAACCATTTCATATACAGTTCACAAAACAGTAAATTTTAGCATGAGAGTTGTTACTCATTGTAAATAATACACAGGGTTCTGGTAATATTTTCCACTCCGAACCCTCCTGAAGCGTGGTGTGTGGCTGAGGGAAATGTTTCTCTCCTGGCTCTATGACCCTAGGAAATTCTCATTAACTATATTTCTAGATTTGCTTCCCTCTAATGACTCTGCGAAAGGTTGGCTGTTCTTTTTTACCTGGAAAGAATTCTCCTATTAATATGAACCCATGGTTGTTTTACATTCTGAAAAAGGGGATTATATCATATTCGGTGCTAACTTTATATCTGGGTGTATTCAGGAGTGTTTTCCCAACATGCAACCTGAAAAGTGGTTCTATTCTTACTGTCTGCAGATTAATATCACAATGCTAGTCTGCTTTGGGTTAATGCATGCTATATCTTTTTCCATTCTTTTTATTTTTCTGTATCCTACTATTTAAAGTGTCTTTCTTGTATGTAGCATAGCAAAGGTTAAACTAAGAAATGTACAAATAAAACTGACAACCTGTTTCTTTTACCTGGACTATTCAGACCATTTACATTTATTGTAATTACTGATATAGTTGTATTTATACCTATCATCTTACTATATGTTTTCTATTTGGCCCATCTACATTTCCTCTTTCCTTTTTACTTGCCTTATTTTGATTAATAAAATTTTCACTTTTTCCTTACATTGAATTTTTTTGCTTTTTCCTTACACGTTGATGTTTTTCAATAATTTTAAAGTAAATTTACATAAAATACCCACATTTTAAAGATATACTTTGATGATTTCTGATAAATGTGTACTCACGTGACCACCACCCCAATTAAGATATAGAACATTTCCAACATCCTGGAAAGTTCCATGCCCCTTTCCAATTAACACCTCCCACAACCATAGACTAGTTTTGTCTGTTCTAGGACTTGATATAAATGGAATCATAAAGTATTCTCTCTTTTGTTTTTTTCACACATTATGTTTATGAGATTAACCCATGTCATTGTTCCTTTTATTTCTGAAAAGTATTCCATCGTATGGATATAAGACTACAATTTCTTTATCCAGTCTATTGAAGAACATTTGGGTTGTTTCCTTTAGGGGTTATTATGAATAAAGCTACCATGAACATTGATGTACAAGTCTTTCTGTGAACCCATCTTTTCATTTATTTTGAGTAAATATGTAGGAGTGGACTTGCTAGGTCATAAGAGCTTTTAATTTTTAGTGGTTAACATAGATTACAACATGCATTGTTGGCTTATTACGGCCTAATACAAATTATTTTTTCATTTTCCTGATATTGCTAGAATCTGATAACCATTAAAATACATTTTACCCCCTCCTGTCTTATGACTGTCATACATTTTAACTCTACAATTACACTCGACATGACAATTTTTGTTTTTTACAGTAAATATTCATTTATATTTAGTCACTACATATCTTTTCATGTGTTCTTCATTCCCTCCTGCATTTCCATGTTTCCATCCAGGATCATTTTGCTCCTGCCTGAAGAAATCCTTTTAATATTTCTTTTAGAGCAGGCCTGCTAGCAAGGAATTCCCTCAGTCTTTGAAAACGTCTTTTTTTTCAACATTTCTGAAGCATAGTTTTGATAGATATAGAATTTGAGGCTGGAATTTATTTTTTATAAACAATTTAAAGATGTAATTCTATGTCTTTCACAATTCTTTTGCTTCTGATAAGACGTCAGCTGTCGGTTCTATTTTTCCTTTGAAGGTAATGTGTCTTTCTTCTCTAGCAACTTCTAAGATTGTTGGCTTAACAAGAATTTATTAGTTCATGCCCTCAGAGGCTGGAAGCCTTGCTTCTAGGTATCAGTATCTTCTGGGTGGCTGGCAAACATTGGGGTTCCATGGCTTTTCTATCACATGGCATCGCACATGGAGATATTGTCTCCTTTCTCCATCAGGTTCTATTGGTTTCTGGCTTTTGGCTGTTCCTTGTGGCTTCTCTCTGTCCTCTGACTTTCACATTGCTTATAAAGGATTCTAGTAATCCAGATTAAAGCCCAACTTGATTCAGTTGGGCCACATCTTAACTGAAGTAACATCTTGAAGAGATCTTACTTATGATGGGTCCACACTCACTAGAATGTGGTACAAAACTGGGGTACAAAATTTTAATCCATCACAATGTACCTATGTGTGGTTTTCTCTGTATTATTTTTTTCTATTTGGAGTTTCCTGAGCTTCCTCAATGTCTGGGATGATGCTTTTCATCAGTTTTGAACAAATTCTCGGATTTTATTCCTTCAAATATTACTTCTGCCTTATTTTTTTCCTCAGGGATTCCAGTTACTTGAGGGTTCAACCATTTGCACACAACCCATATCTCTCATATGATCATCTTTTTTTTCCACTTCTTTTCTCTCTGTACTTCAATTTGAGTATTTTCTACTGACCCATCTATCTCAGTTTGCCAATCTTATATTGCTTTATCTAATCTGCTGCTAAACTCATTGAGATTTTAATTCCATATTTTGTATTTTTTCAGTTCTAAAATACCAATTTGATTGCTTAAATGTTCAAATTGTTTTAAAATTTCTATTATCTATTTTGTCTTTTTCACTTACTTTTAATATATTATATAACATTAAAGTTCTTACCTGCTAACTTCAATATCTGCATCACATGTGGATCTGCTTCTATTGCTTTTTTTTTTTTTTACTCTTGATTATCAGTCATATAGTCTTGTCTTTTTACAGAAATTTGCCTGCCAGATAGTATATACAGAAGAGCCACAGAGGTTCCAGATTTTATCTTCCACCAAAGATGGGTTCCCTTTTACTTCATTAGGCACATAGGGTGAGTGGCTAATCAACTCAATTTAATCAGAAATTGAACTTGATCAAGGATCTTCTCCAAGTTTAGTAAGACTCAATATACCTCTGGTATATTCCCATTTCTAGATCATGGTAGATTCACATATCCTCAGCCCCGGAAGCTAACAAAGAGAGAGTTCTGACCTTCAGAAGTTTGTAGTTCAGCTCTTTAGCCTCCTACTTCATTCAGCTTCAAAACTTTTCAAATGACTTGAAGGGGAAACCAGGCATGTGTTTGAAGCAGGGCTCCTCCCTGGTAGCACAGTAAGAGTGAAAGAGATTTTCATCTGCCTTTTAGGAGTTTGTGGCTAGCTCCCTAGTTTCCCGTGGTGCCACAGAATTATTAAAATATCTCAAGGTGAAAAGGCTGTGCATTTAAAGACCCTCAATGTTCAATCTGTTACTACAACACCATGTAACTGCTAAAAGGCTGCAGATTTCTCTATCCCTAAGCAGGAGCCCTTTTCATTACACGGGCTGAGTTCAATGGAGAGCAATCTTCCTCCCCTACCCTCAAACAGTCCTTCTGACACATCTCTGTACTTTCTCTGATCCACAGCCTGCCCCCAGAGAAACAAAGGGCTGGCCATTATCAAGTTACTTGGAACAATTCTCCCTTTTCTGTAATTTTAGTTTATCTTGTCCTTGTTTCCACAACTCTCCGATACCTTTAAATGTGATTTTGGTAAGGTACCCAGTTTTGTCTAGTGGCAGAGTAAGTCTGTGGCAATCTATTTCATTCTACTCTTAAGTGAAAGTTCAGTTTCTTTCAGTGTAATTTTAAATTGATTTCTCTTATTGTGTGACGTTGTACATGTTGTTAAATGTTTAATAGTTATTTGTATTTCCTTTTCTGTTACTTATTTTGTTTCTTTGCTTCCCCCCTTTTAAAAATTCTTTTCCTTTATTTTTTCAAGATATTTTCTCCATATTCGGGAGACTAGCCCTTTATCTGAAATATGGATCACAAATAATACTTTTCCAGTGTGTATTTTGTCTTTTGACAAGATTTATGCTCTTATTTTAATGAAGTTTTTACTTTTTTTCTTTTAATGCGACTGAATTTTATGGCTTCTCAATTTGGTGCTGTAGATTGAGACGTCTTCCCCAGTCCAAGTTAATAAGGAAATTATCCCTTGTTTTCCTCTCATATTTTTTTTTTTATATTTAAAACTTTGATCTATTTCAAATTTATCCTGGCACATGATATAAGTATGGGCACATTCCCCTCCTCTCCACCCTCAGATGGCTACTTAGTTTTCCTAGGACCATTTACTAAAAATATTCATCTTATCCTCACTGAAATGTAAAGCCACTTTTTCATGCACTAAATTGTCATATGTATTTGATCTAATTCCTGAACTTTCTATTCTACTCTATTGGTCTGTGTGTCTATTTGCACACTAAAAACATACTTTTACTCTTGATATTTTACTATATATTTGAATATCCAGTAAGGTTAATCTCCAGTCCTCTGAAGCTTTTCTTTTTCAGGTTTCATGGCTTTTCTGGCTTGCAGATTTTTCCAGAAGAAATTTAGAATCAGCTTGATTAGTTCCAAAAAAACCTATTGGTATTTTTATTGGGATTGGGCTAAATCTATAAACTAATGTAGAGAAAACTTACATCTTAATGACATTGAGTCTTCCTATCCAATAAAAGGATGATGATGGACAATGCCCATCCCAAAAAACAGAAAGTATCTATAACTGCAAGCAAGACAATTCCTTCCATCTGCCCCTTAGGATCTAAGCCCCCTCTCAATTGGAAACAGAGTGGGCATCACCATCCCAAAATCCTCAAGAATGAGAAATGAGCAAACATAATGGGGGAATGCAACTATGGACTAAAGTAGACATTATTATTCTAGCAATGCAAGAACTTGTAACATTGATATAAAGATAGTGGTCATCAGAGGTTCTGAGAGGAGGAAGAGGGGGGAATAGGTATAACATGGGACATTTTGGGGACATTGGAATTGTTCTGCATGATATTGCAACGACATATACAGACCATTATACATTTTGTCAAACTATAAAATTGTACAGTGCAAAGTGTAAACTGTAATGTAAACTATAGACCATGGTTAGTAGCAATGCTTCAATATGTGTTTATCAACTGTAACAAATCTATGATACTAATGAAAGATGTTGTTACTGGAGGAAAGTGTGGGAGGGAGAGAGGGTGGGGTATATGGGAATCCCCTGTATTTTCGATGCAACATTTATGTAATCTAAAGCTTCTTTAAAAATAAAGAAAAAAAAAGAAAAAGAAAATGTGGTATTTACTACTACTTTAAAAGTCTTCTCTTAGGTCCTTTAGTAGTATTTAAATGTTTTCATCATTCAGGGCTTGTATGCTTCTTGTTATAAGTAGTTACTCGTTGTTCTTGTAAATATGATATTTTCTTTCTTATATAGTCTCATTTTGAAGATAATAGACTGGAGTGAACTTTTCAATACCTGAAAATGAGATTAATTTTCAGTGCCTAAAAGTACCATAGAAACTATAAGGATTTGTCAGAATGGCGGTTTGAGGGTAGGGAAAGAAGATTACTCTCCATTGAGTTAAGCCCATTTAATGAAAAATGGTTTACACAAAATGGGATAGATTCATTGAAAGAGCTCAAACTACTCTTCTCTGCACATTCTCTATATCTTAGCTCAAAATGGAAACCTGGGAGTCATCTTCAACTACTCTCTCTCGTTCCTGTGACCATTTTTGTATGTGTGATTCTTATGCACAGCCTTGGCTGGAAATTATTGGTGTAGAGCAGTGCTTATCACACTTTTGGGTGCATCAAAATCTCCTGGAGGACTTATTTAACAGAGATTACTGGACCCCATTCTCAGTTTCTGATAAGGTAGAACTGGGGGGTGAGGCCCTAGAATTTGCATTCTTAACAAGTGCTCAGATGCTGCTGATGCTGCTGGTCTGAGGTCCACATTTTAAAACCACTGATGTAGAGAAAGAAAACTAAACTGGAAACTCAAAAGATTACCCAGGGTCTCTCAAAAGACAAAATAATTCAGATAATTTAAAGGAGTTTTTTATTTGTTTTAATGTACATGGATACATTATTTTAACTTTTAAAACAAATTACATTTTTAAAAGATTTTGAGTGTAACTATTTTATGGGTTTAGCAATATAGTAAAACCAACTTTTCAATCAATCAATATTTCAAAATCATGAGTTAAATTTTATTTTAGACCCCTTTTTACTGTCCAGAGTGCTGTAACTCCTTTGTGTATACATTTCTCTCACGGCCTTTCTCCATGGGGCAGCAACAGGACTGGAAAATGATCCCTGCATCATCACTCATTATATTACAAAATCACTTTAATCTCACAACCACCCCCAGCATGAACATCTTTAGCTTTTATCAGATTCCCAGAGTCCTGTTATCCAAAATTAAGTTAAGAACTCCTACTCTAAGATGGCTTCCCCACTGGGTGGAGTGCCCTACATGTGTATTCCCATAGAACCTGAGGAATACTATGATTAATGACCTCAGTGTAGTATAAAAATCTGTGCTGCTGTCTCTCCCATTAAGACTGTGAACTTTCTGAAAGCCAAGAGAGTCTATTTATCTTTATATCTCCAAAACTTAGCACTGTGCACAACAATGTATTCAATAAAACCTCAATAAACAAATGACTGAATGAAATATCTCTATATCCCCTTCCATGTCATATACCATTGGTGTTTAGAAAGAGATGAAATGTTTTCTAAGGGTACATCATTTGAAAGGATTAGAGCAGTTAAAGTGTGAAAAAATAAAAGTCTTCTACCTACTTTTCTTTTCAAATAGTGTAGTACACATATAGAATAAGATGTAAAAGTTCTTCAGGCTAGACCCACTCACATCTTTTCCCGAAATTCAGACTACCCTGCCACAGTGATTCTCAGCCAATGACACAAGACTACAGAGAATCTCAAGCCCACCTCAAGATGTCTCAAAGAAAAGCTACTTAAGGGGTATTTAGAGGACTGCACTTTCATTTAAGAACCCCCAAAATATGAATGAGGAGCATGAATGTTCTGTAAATTGAAAACGTCTCTAATAAAGAAAAAATATATTTAAAAAATATGAATGAGCAATTAATTCTGGAGAGTGACGGTTCTAACATAATTGAAAGGAAATAAGTAAGAGACACACAGGTATTTGGATATAGTTGAAGGGACATAGTCAAGAGATAAAATTCAGTTGGGGCCATCAAACAACTGTAAGAGCTTGCCCATTACAGGATTTAGGATAATATGGCCAATGTTTCCCCTGATATTTCAAATACTATATTTAAAAAATATATTTTTATTAAATTGTGTATTTCTTATATATTTTTAAATAAGGGCATTTTGTTAATATAAAACTATCAAGGGATACGATAATGTTTTACTAAGAAATTGACTCTATAAGCAGAATAGCATAGTAGAAAAAGAGCAAAGGTTCTAGAGCTGGACTGGATTTGAATCTTGGCTCTGTTCCTTACTAGCTATGAGGCCTTGGGTATGTTATTTAACCTGTCTGTGCCTCATTTTCTTCATCGATATAAAAGAGTTAATTAATAGTACAAATCTTATAGCACTGCTGTTCAACAAAACTTTCTGTGACTATGGAAATTTTCTATTCTACACAACCCAAATGGTAGCCACTAACCACATGTAGCTACTGAGTACTTGAAATGTGACTAGTGCAACTGAGAAACTGAATCTTTTTTATTTTATTTAATCTTAATCAATTTAAAAGCAAATTTAAATAGCCACACGCAACTAGTGGCTGACATACTGGAAAGCTATAAGGAACATATGATTAAGCACTCAGATCAATGTCTGGCACATAGTAATCAATATATGTTAGCTATTGCTATAACCCAGAGTGCCACATCATAGAAAGTTTGGTATGCAGTTGTGGGTTACAGCATTCTCCAACTCTTCTCCTAAGTCTTGTGACTAATTCTTTCTTCTACTTTTTATACCTGCTGGCTAATTCTCTCTCCTTCAAGGTGGCACTGACTTCAGGAAACAGCAAACCAGCCTGTACACTAATCCCCACCTTCACTTCCCGGGCTCAACACATGTACTGAATGCTCACTTCTTAAGATTTTACAGACTATTAAGAACACATTTGGGGACTTCTGGGAAGATGACAGACTAGTAAGACACAGTAATCTCTTCTCCTCTAGAAAAATAGCTAGAAGACAGGCTGAAACAGCCCTGAAAAAGATTGTCTAGGGTTTAGGACAGCAGATGAAGGCTGGACACCACCCAGAGGAGAGAGGGACAAAGGAGGGAAATCACGATGACAGAATTGTGAGTTGAAACCAGCGGTGGCTGCAGCTGCCGGCATCATCCCACACACTAAAGAAAGTTTAGAATTCTTAGGCCTCTTGGCCTGCAACTACAGACAAAGGGGGCTCTAGGGATCTACCACCCCAGGAAAGGGGGTAGAGAGGGACACAACCGTAGGTGGACTCAGCTTCTGACACAAAAATTTGGTCTGCTGTGTCCCATGAGCCCTTCCAGGCCAGGTGAGACCACACAGTGCTTTGCCCTGGAAGCCTGCAAAGGACTGGAGAAATCTGACCCTCCCAATCTCCCTCTCGTCTAGCTGGGACTAATTGTTGAGGTCTCCCCAGGAAAGCGGAGAGAGAGGGACACAGCCTAAGGCTGACTCAGCTTTTGACTCAAATTTGGTCTGCTGTGTCCCAAGAGCCCTTCCAGGCCGTGTGGGGCTATGCCTTTATTTGCCTTGGAGCCTCCAAGGGGCTAAAGATACACAACCCTCCCAATCTCTTCCTCTACTAACAGGGACTGATTGTTGAGAACTCAGAGGGGAGTGGAAATATTTCCTAGCCGGGAAAAGGGAGGGGACTGCCAGAGAAGGCTGGAGAACTGTCTCAAAGAAAGTTTGAATTACAAGGCTCCTAGCCTCCAGACAGGAAGCTCTATCACATTGATCTGGTCTGTACTGCAACAAATAAACTCTGACAAGGCATTGAAATGAGAGCTTCCAAAGAGCGCCATCTCCCGGCAGACCAAGGAAGTACATGCAAGAAAATTAAAAATAAGTAGGAGAGGCTTTTTCCAGCCTCTATAGCTTCTCTGCCCAAGGCCCTAGGAAGTGACTCTACAACCAATTACTGGGCCCAGTGCTACTGAGCAACCAGCAGGACAATCCTAACAATCCAGGTCGAGCCAAAAATCAAAGAGCAGTGGTAATCCACAGCCTCCTGACACTCCCTACAAAAGAGAAAGAAATTGAGCATCTGCGTAAACTACATCCTAATCAGATGCCTAGATATCAGCAAAAAATTATGAACCATACTAAGAAAATAGAAAACATGGCCCAAGAAAAGTAATATATCAAAGCCCCAGAAGAGATGCAGAATTTGAGAGTACTAATCAGCGAGATGCGTACAAATTTCCAAAATCAAATTAATGAGTTGAGAGACGATAGGCTAAAGAGATATATGATATCAAGAAGACATTGAGCAAATGCAAAGAAGAATTTGAAATCCTGAACAGAAAAGTAACAGAGCTCATGGGAATGAAAGACACAATAGGTGAGATCAAAAACACATTTGAGGCAAACAGCAGCAGACTCGAAAAGATAGAAGAAAGAATAAGTGATACCGAAGACAGAACAGCTAAAATTGAAGAAAAAAGAACAGAGAGAGAAAAGAATGGAAAAAATTGAGCAGGGGCTCAGAGAGTTGAATGACAACACAAAATGCAACAACATACGTGTCATGGGAGTTCCAGAAGAGAAGGGGAAAGGGGCAGAGAGAGTATTTGAGGAAATAATAGCTGAAAATTTCCCAACTCTCATGAAAGAAATGAACTTACATGTCCAAGAAGCACACCATACCTCAATCAGAATAAATCCAAAGAGACCTATTCTAAAACACATACCACTCAGAATGCCAAACATCAAAAAAAAAAAAGATAAAGAGAAAATTCTCAGAGCAGCAAGGAAGAAGAAAACCATCACGTACAAGGGACGTCCAGTAAGACTTAATGCAGATTTCTCTTCAGAAACCATGGAGGCGAGAAGACAATGGTATGATACAATTAGGAAACTGAAAGAGAAAAACTGCCAGCCGAGAATTCTTTATCCAGCAAAACTGTCCTTCAAATATGAAGGTGAGTATAAAATATTCACAAACAAACAGAAACTAAGAGAGTTTGCAAAAAAGAATCCACCTTTGCAGGAAATATTAAAGGAAGCCTTAGAACCTGAAAGAAAACGACAGGACAGACAGGCTTGGAGGAGAGTATAGAAGAAAGAATAGCACAAAGGATAACCAAAAGAGTAAAAAGACAGGCAAAAATAAGATGACATATGAAAACCAAATAATAAAATGGAGGAAGTAAATAGTGCATTTACAGTACTATCATTAGAATGTGAGTGGATTAAACTCCCCAATCAAAAGATACAGACTGTCAGAATGGATCAAAAAACATGAGCCATCCATATGCTGCTTACAAGAAACTCACCTTAGACACAGGGATACAAACCGTCTGAAAGTGAAAGGTTGGAAAAAGATACTCCACGCGAATATTAACCAGAAAAGAACAGGGGTAGCTATACTAATATCAGACAAAACAGACTTTAAATGCAAAGAAGTTATAAGAGATACAGAAGGCCATTATATATTAATAAAAGGGACAATCCACCAGGAAGATATAACAGTCATAAATATCTATGCACCTAACCAGGATGCCCCAAAATATATGAGACAGACTCTGGCAAAACTGAAGGGAGAAATAGACATTTCTACAATAATCATTGGAGACTTCAACACCCCTCTCACATCATTAGATAGAATAACTAGACAGAAGGTCAATAAGGAAACGGAGAACTTGAACAATATGATAAACAAGTTAGACCTAACAGATATGTACAGAACACTGCATCCAAACTCAGCGGGTTATACATTCTTCTCAAGTGCCCATGGATCTTTCTCCAGGATAGACCACATGTTAGGTCACAATGCAGCTCTTAGTAAATATAAAAAGACTGAAATTATACAAAGCACCTTCTCAGATCATAATGGAATGGAATTGAAAATCAATAATAGGAAAAAAGTAAATTTGCAAATGTGTGGACAGCTGAACAACATACTTCTAAATAATCGGTGGGTCAAAGAAGAAATTGCAAATGAAATCAGTAAATATACTGAGATAAATGAAAATGAGAACGTATCAAAACTTATGGGATATAGCGAAGGCATTCTTGAAAGGGAAATGTATAGCCCTAAATGCCTATATTAAAAAAGAAGAGCTAAACTCAAAGACTTAACTGAACAACTAGAGAAACTAGAAAAAGAACAGCAAACCAGTCCCAAAGCAAGCAGAAGGAAAGAAATAATAAAGATTAGAGCAGAAATAAATGAAAATGAGAACAAAAAAACAATAGAGAAAATCAACGAAACCAAAAGCTGGTTCTTTGAGAAGATCAATAAAATTGACAAACACCTAGCTATACTAACAAAGAAAAAAAGAGAGAAGATTCAAATAAATACAATCAGAAACAAAAGGGGGGGAGTTACAAATGACCCCACAGAAATTTAAAAAATCATAAGAGGATATTATGAGAAACTATATGCCAACAAACAAGAACACATTTGGTCCTGACTCCCTTCAGACTCTGCCCCTGACCTCTCTAACATTTTTATTGCATTTATCAGAATCTTTAGAGAAGCTTTGGTATACATTAACTTCCTATGTGGATAACTTCTAAGACTTGTTTTATTAATTCAGTTGACAACCATATTAGTCATGATGAACCTTAAAACATTTCATCAAGCTCACAAAAACTACACTAGAAATGACCAATAGTCTGTTTTCTTCTTCCTTTTTTTTTTTAGGAGGTACCAGGGATTGACCCCCGCCATGCAAAGCAGGCACGCAACCACTGAGCTACACCTGCTCCCCAGTCTGTTTCTTTATGAGGCTAGAATAAAGTTAAAAGGGTTCTCTGTCACTCCCTAGTACATATTTAAAAACAACCATTCATGTTCTAGCATTTATCTATTATCTGAAAATACTCCAAGCTTCAAATGAATAACAATGTGCAATCCTTTTAATATAGCAATACTAATCTACTTCCCAAACAGTTCCATAACACCAAATTAGTTTTTTTCCCCAGCATAAAGAGTCCTAATACACTCAAAACTGATAAAGATTTGTTCCTCTTCCTATGAGAGAGGACATAGCTGAGATTATGTGAACAGTTGTCAGAAGAAACGAGAATTAAAAGTCTGAATTCTCCTGATATCTAAGAAATGCTCTAGAAAGATATGGTCCTTACATTTATAATTTTATAGTTTAAAATAGGAAATACTAAAAAAGAGGTTAAATAACCTGACAGGTACCTTTAAACCCAATGAGGAAGGCATATTTAAACAACTAGTCAACTAATCTGGTGTAATATCAGGGAGAAGCCAAGGAAGAGAGAAAAGAAAATTAAGAATAAAAAAACTAAGTTTTTATCTCAGATATAGACTAATATCAAGTATATAGTAATTTGAGTTGTTAAACTCAAACTGAAAAAAGGAAAAAGCCCAGGGAACCACTGCTTAGAAATAAAAGGGGAGATGGGATGGGTGGGGGTGGTTCTTTCCTACTCTTCATTTAACACATACACAAATCTTGTTTCTTCAGAAAACTATTTCAGGACTGGGACTCCACAAGTCCAAGAGTCAGCTTTGTCCTCTGGGATTCTTCCAATCTCTAGCAGTTAAAAATCATTTCAGTTGCAAGCAGGAACCTTGACTTCTGTTACAAAGAATGTTTTTCTGAAGTAATAGGAAATCCAGAGAAAGGGTGGGATTTAGTTTTGATTCAGTGACACAACAATAAAAAAATTTCACAATCCACAGGGACTTCATTCTAAAATCTTAGTGATCCTCAGATAACTCACAACTTTTAATTAGGGCCACATACTTCCAGCAGGACCAAACAAGAACCTATTCCTCTCCATCGAATAAAGTCCTTCCCATCAGTCTGATTAGGCCCAATTTAAGCCCCATGCCCACTCCAGACAAGTAAGAGTTGCCAGGGAAAAGTCTTGCACTAACTGGCTTAGACTAATCAGGACTAACCCCTGCAACAGGCAATGGAGTATACTTCCCCAATCATAAGAACTGTGGGAAAGGAAGTTTCCTTTACAAAATGAGAATTTGGGTATGAAAAAAGGAGGAAATAGATGCTGAACAGGCATTCAATAGAGTACACCATTCTTCTCTCCAACTCCTAATCAGGTCACGATATCTAGTGCTAAATGCTCCAGCTGACTACTAAAGGTATGTTTCACTGGTCTGTAAAACTACTGACACTTTTGGGGTAGGTGGCAGCTGCTATGGGGAAATTGATAATTAAAGATGAAGCTAAGGATCTAAAGAAACTTTCTAGCTGTACCTAAGGCCATTATGTTGACCTACTGCTACATACACAGGTATTTTTGTACAGTGCAACTGCTCACAAGAATAGCACAACAAAAATCTAAACTGTGAGGGAAGTCGGATTTCCTACCCTTATGAAAGTTCAGTACCTGAACAGTGCCTGGTGTCATAGGGCCATTTTGTTGAGATAGTAAGCAATTCAATGAACAGATATAGGAAACCCCAAAAGGGAAAAGAGAGCAAACAACTGGAGGATTCACTTAAGTATACTGTTTGGATCGGTATTCTTTCCCTTCCATCTTTAGCAGTAAAAGCCTAGGTTCTTCCAATGGGGTTATTCAAGGAAGAACTTTCATTCCCAAATTCTTAGAATGAAAAGCTATGTTTTTGCAATTTGGAGTCCAAGGAAGAGAAAGGATTGCTCTCAACATATGGTATGTTCCAAGTTGTATGCAAAACACAGAAATAACACTTTACATAGGTTTCTAGCCTGGACAGTTGAATTTTTTGCATTTATTGAGGATGACAGGAGAAGTAAACTAATTAGATCTTTTCCTTTCTGAGATTGAGAAAAAATTTAGTCAACTCTATATGATATGTAGAGATATTATAAGAATAATAAAAAGTTTACTTGTACATAATTATAATTTTTTAAAGGGTCTGCTGGTTTTTTTGTTTTGTTATTTTTTTTATTGCAACAAGGGTAGAGAATCAAGGTGTTTTCAGGCTTCCCCTTAATTGGGCTGAACATTTTTTTTTCATGCTGGGGACAACATTAATTACTAAACTTCATGTGTTGCTGTAAAAGATTAAACTATATGTATGGATAGATACTGTGGCAGTTTGATATTATTTATGAATCCCAAAAAAGAAAGATTGTGTTTGTAAACTGGTCTGTTCCTCTGGGTGTAATACCCTTTGATTGTATTAAATTCAAAGGTTTTAAGTTTACTTGATAAAATCAATTTAGGCCTTTTGATTCAACAACGTCAGTGAGGCATAACTCAGGTAAATCCCAGCTCCCTTGGTGGGCCTACATAAATGGACACTCACTCAAGAAGACACATAGAAGAGGAGAGGACTTGGTCATTTCAGTCCTGCCATGTGACAGAAAGGAGAAGGCTCAAACAGCTAAAGCCCTGGGAAGAGAGATGAGCCTTTGCCTGATAGTTTGCAGCTGAAGAGAACAAAGCAGCTGAGAAGGCCTGGAAAGAAACTAGCCCTGTGCCAGAGACTGATATAGGAAGTCCTAAGAGACCAGACAGAGATCATCCACCATCTTGCTTCAACACGTGGCAACTGACTTTGGTGAGAAAGCAACCTTGAGTTGCACTCTAGGGCCTTAGGCTGTAAGCTTTTACCCCAAATAAATACCCTTTATAAAAGCCAACAGAAATCATCTGAATGACATTACAATAACAGATACAGGCCATTATATATCTGGCCATAACCTACAGAGTCAAATGGGAGAGAATGTAAACTACAATGTAACCTATAATCCATGCTTAGTGGCAATGCTTATCAATTGCAATGAATGTACCACACTGATGAAAGATGTTGCTAAAGTGGGAAAATGCGGGAGGTGTGGGGAGTGGGGCATATGGGAATCTTCTATATAGTCTCTGTAACATTTGTTTAATCGAAGTATCTTTTAAAAAATAAAAAAAGTGGGGAAAAAAACCAACAGATTCCTGGTACTTTGCATCAGCACCCCTTTGGCTGACTAATACAGATATGTATATGAATATTCATACATACATATATATATATGCATGTTTCAAGTTTATTCCTTGTCACATAGACAGAAGTAGATAAATGTTACATTCTTCCTCCTTATTCAAACCTGGTCACTGAAGTGAATAGTGTCAAGTCTAAACTGTCTTGTACACATTTCTTAGTGACGAGATCAGGGTGCCAACAGAAAGTTTTTTGTTTGAGATCTGTGGAGGGCTCTGTTCCAAAACAAAACCAGCTTCCAATTAGCAAGTGAGGATTTGGGAGGACCCTGTTTTTGAGGGGAGCCTCATATTAGTGGCCAGTGTAGTGAGCAGAGAATAGTATTGCAGATCCAAACAGATAACTGTACCATAAGAGCAGCAAGTACTATCATTTTCTCAAACGTTGGCATTTCTAGTTTCTAGTAAGTAGAAAAATTAGACCAGAGTACAAAGCTCATTTGTAAAGAGGGTATAATAGACACATATACATTAATACCTTTTGGTTGCATTTATAAATAAAAAACAGCATGTTAATTTTTAATATCCTAATTTACTTCCCTACCAATAAACTAATTCCCATTTATTTTTCTGCTGACAGCCTCCATTTTACAATGGAAATTTTGTATTTTACAATCAGTTGCTCTTTTAGAACATACCATGGACAATTTCAATAAACAGCATATGACACATACTGTTTCCATATTTCCACAATTAATCATGAATTAAACAGAACCTGAACTATTCTCCATTGGCATTTCATAGAGATAGAGTTGTAGAAGTCTATCTTAATTTGCAATGGGTTACTAAGAAAAAGGTAGCATATTAAATGGAAAATCATAAAAACTGAGACCAGAAACTAATAACCTATATTCTCTAAAAACCATTTATATCACAAAATCATTAGATGCAAACACTTCTGAGGCATAAGAAGAATTAGCACTTCATAGCTGCAAGCATGAAATGTCACTTTCTATAACCATCTTTACTTCCTTCAACTGCTTCTAGATGAAAGAGGAAACTTCCATCTCACTTAACGATTTTAGAGCAAAAAGGATAAGGAACATTTATTTTGGCCTATATCCTTTTGTGTCTTTTTCCCCCTCTTCCGAGACTCTTGTTGCTCCAGAATTCTTATTTTACCAAAAAAAGAATATGTTGAATTTTTATCCCCTTGATATGTCTCTCATTGGACCCCTTATAAATAATTTCCACTTATAAAAACTGTTCGGCTCCTAAGGAGAGCCTTATTTTTAAAATAATTTTGGATTTTATATTTAAATTTGCCTAGAGATGGAATCTCAGCTGCCTTAAAGGTATTTTCAATTTCTTAAAAATAATGCCCTGTGAGATATTCTTAGCCTTTTGAAAGAGATATGCTTTTAAGATAAATACCCAAAAATTTTTAAGGAACCACATTCATATAGACTTACATGATTTCAGAAAATCTTTCTAATAAAATTTAAATTAACAAGGATTTCAAACACTTTCACTCTAATATTTGCACTCTGACTCTGCCATTTCAATTTCCATGGAAGCTTGACGTTTACAGAAACTACTGTGAATCCTGACAACCTTGCTTAGTTTGTCTGTTCGAAGTTGATGTTTATATGCTAGGTGTCACCAAGCAGAATAAAATAAAAGGACTCTTTTCAGTTTTTTCAAGATTAAGGGCAAAATACTGTTATACCGCTGCCTTCATTTAAGTGGTGCCTCTAAGGCAGGGTTTCTCAATCTTGGCACTACTGATATTTTGGGCTGGATAAATCTTTGTCAGGAACTATGCTATACACAGTAGGATGTTTAGCAGCATCCCTGGCCTCCACCCACTAGATGCCAATACCACATCCCCTAAACCCTGCCCCCACACAATATCTGTCAATCAAAATGTCTCCAGACATTGCTAAATGCCTGTTGCAAGAGGGTGGGGCACTTCCAGGAAGATGGAGGACTAGCAAGACACGGGAATCTCTTCTCCAGAAAAATAGCCAGAAGACAAGCTGTAACAGCCCCAAAAAACATCTTCTAGGGTTTAGGACAGCAGGTGAAGGCTGCACACCATCCAGAAGAGAGAGGGACAGAAGAGGGAAATCGCGAAAACAGAACCATGAGTTGCAAGTAGCAGCTTCTGCTGCTGCCGGCACCCTCCCCCCACACTCTTCAGAATCCTCGGGCCGCTGGGCCTGCGACCATAGACAAAGGGGGCTTCAGGGATCTGCCACTCCCGGAAAGGGGAGAGAGAAGGACACAGCCTTAGGCTGACTCAGGTTGTGACCTGAAATCTGGGCTGCGGTGGTTTGGCCTGGGAGCCTAGAAAGGACTGGAGAAATCCTACCCTCGCAATCTCCCTCTATTCTAGCCTGGACTAATTGTTGAGGACTCCACGGGAGAGGGGAGAGAGAGCCTGGGGCTGACCCTGCTTTGGACTCCCAGGTTTGGTCTGCCCTATCCAGAGAGCCCTTCCAGGCTGGGAGGGGATGCGCCATTGTTTGCCTTGGAGCCTGCAAGGGGCTAAAGATATACAAACCTCCCAATCTCCTCCTCTATTAACAGGGACTGATTGTTGAGGATTCAGAAGGGAGTGGAAATAGATCCTAGCTGGGAAAAGGGGGGCGCTATGAGAGAAGTCTGGAGAAGTGTCTCAGAAAGTTTGAATCACAGGGCTCCTAGCCCCCAGACAGGAAGCTCTATCACATTGCTCTGGTCTGTGTCACAACAAATACGCTCCGACCAGGCATTGAATTGAGAGCTGCCAACAAGCGCCATCTCCTGGCAGACCAAGGAAGTGCACATAAGAAAATTAATAAGTAAGAGAGGGTTTTCCTAGCCTCTACAGCCTCCCTGCCCAAGGCCCTAGGAAACAACTCTACAACCAATTACTGGGACCAGTGCCCAGTTTTGAGCAATAAGCAGAACAATCCTAACAATCAAGGTTGAGCCAAAAATCAAAGAGCTGTGGTAACTCACAGCTTCCTGCCACTAAAACCCCATAAGAGAGAAAGAGATAGAGCATCTAAGTAAAATACAAACTAACCAGATGCCTAAGCACCAGCAAAAAATTACGAACCATACTAAGAAAATAGAAGACATGGCCCAAGAAAAGGAATACAGCAAAGTCCCAGAAGAGATGCAGGATTTGAGAGAACTAATCAGTGAGATGAGCACAAATTTCCAAAATCAAATTAATGAGATGTAAGAGAATATAGGTAAAGAGATCAATGACATCAAGAAGTCATTGAGTGAACGCAAAGAATTTGAAATCGTGAACAGAAAAGTAACGGAGTTCATGGGAATGAAAGACACAATAGGTGAAGTCAAAAATACATTTGAAGCATACAACAGCAGACTCGAAATGATAGAAGAAAGAATAAATGATACTGAAGAAAAAGCAGCTAAAATTGAAGACAGAAAAGAACAGAGAGAGAAAAGAATGGAAAAAATTGAGCAGGGGCTCAGAGAGTTGAATGACAACACAAAACTCAAGAACATACGTGTCATGGGAGTTCCAGAAGGAGAAGAGAAAGGAAAAGGGGCAGAAAGAGTATTTGAGGAAATAATAGCTGAAAATTTCCCAATTCTCACGAAAGAAATGAACTTACATGTCCAAGAAGCACACCATACCACAATCAGAATAAATCCAAATAGACCTACGCCAAGACACATATTATTCAGAATGTCAAATGTAAAAGATAAAGAGAAAATTCTCAGAGCAGCAAGAAAGAAGCAAACGATCACATACAAAGGACGTCCAGTAAGACTTAGTGCAGATTTCTCTTCAGAAACCATGGAGGCGAGAAGACAGTGGTATGATACAATTAGGAAACTGAAAGAGAAAGACTGCCAGCTGAGAATTCTTTATCCAGCAGAACTGTCCTTCAAATATGAAGGTGAATATAAAGTATTCACAAACAAACAGAAACTAAGAGAGTTTGCAAAAAGGAATCCACCTTTGCAGGAAATATTAAAGGAAGCCTTGGAACCTGAAAGAAAAAGACAGGAGAGAGAGGCTTGGAGGAGAGAATAGAAGAAAGAAAAGCAGAAAGGATAACCAAAAGAGTAAAAAGAGAGACAAAAATGAGATGACATATGAAAACCAAAGAATAAAATGGAGGAAATAAATAGTGCATTTTCAGTAATATCATTGAATGTAAATGGATTAAATTCCCCAATCAAAAGATACAGGCTGACAGAACGGATAAAAAAACATGAGCCATCCATATGCTGCTTACAAGAAACTCACCTCAGACACAAGGATACAAGCCGGCTGAAAGTAAAAGGTTGGAAAAAATACTCCACGCAAATAGTAAACAGAAAAGAGCAGGGCTAGCTATACTAATATCAGACAAAACAGACTTCAAATGCAAAAAAGTGATAAGAGATGCGGAAGGCCATTATATATTAATAAAAGGGATGATCCTCCAGGAAGATATAACAGTCATAAATATCTACACACCTAACCAGGGTGCCCCAATATATATGAGACAGACTCTGGCAAAACTGAAGGGAGAAATAGACATTTCTACAATAATCGTCGGAGAATTCAACAACCCTCTCACATCATTAGATAGAACAACTGGACAGAAGATCAACAAGGAAACACAGAACTTGAACAATATGATAAACAAGTTAGACCTAACAGACATATACAGAACACTGCATCCAAACTCAGCGGGTTATACATTCTTCTCAAGTGCCCATGGATCTTTCTCCAGGATAGACCACATGTTAGGTCACAATACAGCTCTCAATAAATATAAAAAGATTGAAATTATGCAAAGAACCTTCTCAGATCATAATGGAATGAAACTAGAAATCAATAACAGACAGGAAAAAAGGAAATTTGCAAATGTGTGGAAACTGAACAACACACTCCTAAATATTCAGTGGGTCAAAGAAGAAATTGCAAGGGAAATCTGTAAATATATTGAGACAAATGAAAATGAGAACACAACATATCAAAACTGATAAGATACAGCAAAGGCAGTCTTGAGAGGGAAATTTATAGCCCTAAATGCCTATATTAAGAAACAAGAAAGAGCTAAACTCAAAGATTTAACTGAACAATTTGAGAAACTAGAAAAAGAACAGCAAACCAATCCCAAAGCAAAAAGAAGGAAAGAAATAATAAAGATTAGAGCGGAAATAAATGAAAACGAGAACAGAAAAGCAATAGAGAAAATCAACAAAACCAAAAGCTGGTTCTTTGAGAAGATCGATAAAATTGACAAACCCCTCGCTAGACTAACAAAGAAAAAAAGAGGGAAGATGCAAATAAATACAATCAGAAATGAAAGGGGGGAAATTACAAATGACCTCAAAGAAATAAAAAGAATCATAAGAGGATATTATGAGAAACTATATGCCAACAAACTAGACAACCTGGATGAAATGGACAAATTTCTAGAAACTCATAACCAACCTACACTGACACAACAAGAAATACAAGAACTTAACAAACCAATCACAATTAAGGAGATTGAATCCATCATCAAAAATCTCCCAGCAAAGAAACGTCCAGGACCAGATGGCTTCACAGGTGAATTCTACCAAGCATTTCTAAAAGAATTAACACCAATCCTGTTTAAACTCTTCCAAAAAATTGAAGAGGAGGGAAAATTACCCAACACATTTTATGAAGCCAACATCACCCTAATACCAAAGCCAGATAAAGATTCCACAAGAAAACAAAATTACAGACCAATCTCTCTCATGAACATAGATGCAAAAATTCTCAACAAAATACTTGCAAATCGAATCCAACAGCATATCAAAAGACTTCTACATCACGACCAAGTGGGATTTATTCCTGGTATGCAAGGCTGGTTCAACATAAGAAAATCAATCAATGTAATACACCACATTAACAAGTTGAAGGAAAAAAAACCACATGATCATCTCAATAGATGCAGAAAAGGCATTCGACAAAATCCAGCATCCTTTTTTGATAAAAATACTTCAAAAGATAGGAATAAAAGGAAAATTCCTCAATATGATAAAAGGCATATATGAAAAACCCACAGCCAACATCATACTTAATGGGGAAAGGTTGAAAGCTTTCCCCTTAAGATCAGGAACAAGACAAGGATGCCCACTGCCACCACTGTTATTAAACATTGTACTAGAAGTTCTAGCGAGCGCAATTAGACCATACAAAAAAATTAAAGGCGTCCAAGTACGAAAAGAGGAAGTAAAACTCTCACTGTTTGCAGATGACGTGATCCTGTATTTAGAAAATCCTGCAGTATCCACAACAAAGCTACTGGAACTAATAAATGAGTTCAGCAAAGTGGCAGGATATAAGATCAACATGCAAAAATCAGTAATGTTTTTGTACACTAGTACTGAACAATCTGAGGAGGAAATCAGGAGGAAAATTCCATTTTCAATAGCAACAAAAAGACTCAAATACCTAGGAGTTAATTTAATCAAGGAAATACAGGACCTATATGCAGAAAACTACAAAACAATGCTAAAAGAAATTTTAAAAGACCTAAACAAATGGAAAGACATTCCGTGTTCATGGACTGGAAGAATAAATATCGCGAAGATGTCAATCTTGCCCAAACTGATTTATAGAGTCAATGCAATACCAATCAAAATCCCAACAGCTTACTTTACAGAATTAGAGAAGGCAATTACCAAATTCATCTGGAAGGGTAAGTGCACCTGAATAGCCAAAAGTATTCTAAAAAAGAAGAGCAATGTGGGAGGAATTTCACTGCCTGACCTTGAAACATACTACAAAGCTACAGTGGTCAAAACAGCATGGTACTGGCATAAAGATAGACATATTGATCAGTGGAATAGAATTGAGAATCCAGAAATATACCCTCACCTATACAGTCAACTGGTTTTTGACAAACCTACCAAGCCCACGATGATGGGAAAAAACAGTCTCTTTGGGAAGCGGTGTGGCTCAATCAGTGGGGCTCCCGTTTACCATATGGGAGGCCCCGGGTTCGGTTCCCGGGGCCTCCTGGTGGGGGCAGAGCCCGCCCGCGCAGCGTGGTTGGCTGACCTAGCGAGCACAAGCAGCAGGGGGGGGATAAATGAATAAATAAATAAAAAATTAAAAAAAAAAAAAAAAAAAAAAAAAAGTCTCTTCAACAAATGGTGTTGGGAGAACTGGATATCTATAACCAAAAGAATGAAAGAGGACCCCTATCTCACCCCCCATACAAGAATCAACTCAAAATGGATCAGAATCTAAATATAAAAGCCAGGACCATAAAACTACTAGAAGAAAATGTAGGGAAACATCTTCTAGTAGTAGGTGGTGGTTTCTTTGACTTTACATCCAAAGCACGTGCAACAAAAGGAAAAAATAGATAAATGGGACCTCCTCAAAATTAAACACTTTTGCACCTCACAGGACTTTGTCAGAAGGGTGAAAAGGCAGACGACTCAATGGGAAAAAATATTTGGAAACCACACATCTGATAAGGGTTTAGTATCCAGGATATATAAAGAGATGTTACAACTCAACAATAAAAAGACAAATGACCCAATTAAAAAATGGGCCAAAGACTTGAATAGACATTTCTCCGAAGAAGAAATACAAATGGCAAAAAAACACATGAAGAAATGCTCAATATCACTCATGATTAGGGAAATGCAAATCAAAACTACAACGAGATATCCTTTCACACCTATCAGAATGGCCACCATTAAAAAGACAGAGAAATACAAGTGTTGGAGAGGATGTGGAGAGATAGGAACACTTCTTCACTGTTGGTGGGAATGCAGGATGGTACAACCACTATGGAGGACTGATTGGCAGTTCCTAAAGAAGTTGAATATAGACTTGCCATGTGACCCTGCAATACCACTACTGGGTATATACCCAGAAGAACTGAGAGCAGTGACACGAACAGACATCTGCACACCGATGTTCATAGCCACATTAGTCACCATTGCCAAAAGTTGGAAACAACCCAGGTGTCCATCAACAGATGAATGGATAAACAAAATGTGGTCTATTCACACGATGGAATATTGTGCAGCTCTAAGAAGAAATGAAGTCATAAAGCATATAGCAACATGGATGAACCTGGAGGACATTATGTTGAGTGAAGCAAGCCAGACACAAAAGGACAAGTACTGTATGAATGCATTACTATGAACCAAATATATTGTGTATATAGTTTGATTCAAAAAAAAAAAAAAATTTACATGTATCCATTACATTTATTGAGAAATGTATACATTTATTCATCTGTGTTTACTTTTTAGTTTTTAATTGTTTATGTTTTCAATTATTAAATGTACAAAATAAAGTTAAAAAAAAAAAAAAAAAGTGGGTGGGGTAGGGGTAGCAAAAATTACCCCCAGTTGAGACCCACTGCTTTAAGCCATACTATTTTTGTGCATCAGCAAAACAAAAGATTCTACTATAAAAAGCCTCAATCTTCATTTTGACAAAGGAGGCATATAATGTAAAATGAAAACAAATGGAACCAAAATTTTCTGGAAGTGAAAACATATTTTAAGATAGAATCAAATTTAGACTGTAATTATAAACTGGTTAGTTTCTGTGCAGCTAGGTCTGATTTCACCTGAACCTCAGTTACTTTCAAAGCAATGTCTCTGTAAAGGGTACCACTCACTTTTAGGTTCATTCCCAACGTGATTTGCTCCTTTTCTCTCTGAAGTTCTTTTCTGTACTGGTGTATTTCTTCCTCTCTGTCTGATAAAGCAGCCACAGTGACACTGCTCTTTTGTTTGCTTGCTTCACACCTCTGTACAAAGTTGCTTTCAACCTCAGCTAAAGCAGAAGAAAGAGAACTAAGGGTAACCAGTTCCTTCTCCAAAGTTAATGCCAAATGATCAATTAGCAAATCCTCACTTCCTAATTTTAGTTTTTTGAAGAAACAATTTATAGGGAGACCACTGATGAGATTATGAAGGCACTGGAACAAAACTGTTTGGTTCCTGAAATTAAAAAAACAAACACAACATTACAAAAATCAGGACAACACCAAGCAGTAATGTACAACACACTGTGGTAATCAATTAGTGGTCATTTACAAACACTCAAATGATGAGTAACACTAATAATGTATGTGATCGTTGATAAAATTCAGACTGCAATAATCAAATACACATATCCTATGTTAAGTCAGGTTAACATTAATCAGGCTGCTTTCGGATTAATTTTTTTTCCCTGAATAATAAGATCAGCAAAACATTTAAAAAATTTCATTGTGGGAGAGAGGCAAAGGGGAAATCTGAGAATAATAATTAGGTCCTAATGAACTGAAAGAAAAAAAAAAAAGCAAAAACCAAACATAAAAGTAAAACATAGCTCTTCACAGTTTCTAAACAAGTACACCTGTCTGTTCATGCAATACTCTGGCACATTCTGCACTCATATAGAACTCTACTGGGAGGATCATTATTGGCCACATAATTATCAAACCCACTAACTTCTCTGGGCCTATTCCAATTTGATGGGCTTTACCTGTAATAGACTATTAAAATTCCTTTAAATGGTGTGCTTTGTTTCCAGCTGAAGAGTGTCCCATAGAAACTTCCTGGCCTTTTACAAAACCAAATTTCTGGAAATTCTTTGATCACTTCACATTTCATGTGTTCTAAAAGCCATGTCTTCAATGGAGGCAGAGTATGGTCAGATGACATGATTTGAAAACAAAACTTGTGTAATGCTGCAAGAAGTACGAAAAGATCTTCCATGTGTTCTACAAGAAAAAAATGTCACAAACCTGTCATTAAACTGGATCCATTCTCAAATAGTTTCTTAAAATGTTCAGATTCAATGAAGTATATGATTAAAAAGGACCAAGAAAATTACCTATAGGTATATCTTTTGGAAATGTTACTATGTATTTCCCCCTTGAAATATCTTCTAGACTTAAACAAAGTCTGCCACAAGGAATATAACGATCTTCAGAATGGTTACCATGTTTTCTCTCTCTAATTTGTAGGAGCACAATGCAGCAAAAATTACTGAGTGCTAAAAGTGGTGAAACAGATGTCACAGCAGTAATAATCTGTACACAGTCTTTCTTAGATAGTTGTTCACAAACGTAACTTTTCTCTTCCTTGCTGTAAAGGGTCAACTTGATCCTTTTTGCCTCTGATCCTATTTCATATGCCACAGAGGGTGGTGCTGAGAAGGAATCCATACTCAAGCTAATCACCCTATTTTGACACTTAATAAGCAGAAAGCTGGAGCTACAGGTTTGATCCAATAATAGTGATAAAGTCACATCATTCAGGGATCTGAAAAACAACCACAGAGTTTGGTTATAGTCTAAAAGCTCACTCTTTCAAATCAGATGACTACAGGCCATACAAATAAAAATTTTTTTCATTCTCTCTTTTCCAAGGAAACATTATTTCAAAGGTAAAAATACAGCAAAAAATTAAGAGTAAAAGCCAAACACATTTTTTAAAAGTCCTATAACGGGACTTTCCTTAAAATAGGCAAATAAAAACATGGTAAATATGTGGAACTATAAAAAGTAATTTCCCCTGCTTTTAACTGGAAAAAAATATTTTTAAAGATAAAGGAATGGTAAAATAATGTCTGATTTTATTTTTCAGGTAGGTGTTTTTGTTTTCTTCTTAAATAAGAAAAAAAACTACTGGGGAGATTCAAGATAGTGGAGTAGGGAGTAGCAGACTTCACTCTTCCTCCAGAAGCAGTGGGAAGACAGGCAGGCTTGCCAGGCATTGGGAAAGCCATGGGATCATGGGGCAATCAGGGAGCAGGTGGCCGGTGAGGAGGGGCCCCAGTTGGGTACTAGGGGAGCGGTAGGACTGCAGGGTGATCTGCACATGCAGCCAGTGAGGAAAGGCCTAGCTGAATGCTGGTGGCCTGAAAGGGAGGCCTGGTCTGTATGTTTGTTTGTTTTATTCCCTCTCCTCATCCAGGTGCCCAGGGAGTGGCGGGGCTGCAGGGCAAACAGCTGGTAAAGAGGAGCCAAGCCAGAAGCTGGTGGCTGGAGAAGGAGACCCGTTTTTTTGGTTTGTTTTTTCTTTTTCCTTTCATTTCTTTTCTTTTTTCCTTTCTTTTTTCTTTTTTTCAGCTAAACAAGGGCAATTCTAAAGACTTAGAATAAGTGGAACCAAGTGTCAAAGAATAGTCTTAACACAAAACCAAACAAAAAATAAAACCCTAGGCAAGAGAGAGAAACTGGCCAACAGAGTAAACCCATCAAGATCAACAGATCCTTAGACATCAGCAAAAAATTACAAGCATATTGAGCAATAGAAAGATATGGCCCAATCAAAGGAACAAACTGAAAAGCCAGAGGAGAGGCAGAATTTGGAATAACTAATCAAAGATATCAACACAAATCTCCTAAATCAATTCAAGTAGATGAAGGAAGAGATAAAGCATATTAAGAAGACACTAGATGAGCATACAGAAGAAATGTAAGCACACATTAAAAAATAAAAGATCTTATGGTAATGAAAGGCACAATAGAAGAAATTAAAAACACACTAGAATTACACAATATCATATTTGAACAAGCAGAGGAAAGAATCAGTGGATTAGAAGATAAGACACCAAAATAGTACAGATAGGAAAAAAATGGGATAAATTGAGCAGGGACTCAGGGAATTGAATGACAGAAAAACATGCAAAAACATATGCATTATGGGGGTCCCAAAGAGCAAAGAGAAGGGAAAATGGGCAGGATTGTTTGAGGAAATAATGGCCAACAATTTCCTAACTCTTATGTGGGACATGGATGTACATGTCCAGGAAGTGCAAGATACTCCAAACAGAACACACCCTGACAAATCTATCCCGAGACACATATTAATCACATTGTCAAATACCAAAGATAAAGAGAGAATCCTGAGAGCAGCAAGAGAAAAGTGATCCATCACATATAAGGGATGCGCAATGAGATTAAATGCTGATTTCTGATGAGAAATCATGGAGGTGAGAAGGCAGTGGCATGACTTGGTTAAGGTACTGAAAGAGAAAAACTGCCAGCCAAGAATTCTGTATCCAGCAAAAATAAACTTCAAAAATGAGGGTGAGATGAAAATATTCAGATAAACATAAATTAAGAGAATTCATCAATAAGAGCCCTGCCCTTCAAGAAATATTGAAGGGAGTTCTGTATGTTGAAAGGAAAAGGCAGGAGAGAGAGGTTTGGAGGAGAGTGCAGAAAGGAGTATTATTAGTAAGGGTAACTAAAAGGGTAAGAATAGAAACAAAAATAAGATATGACATATATAAGCATAATGATAAAATGGTTGAAGTACTGTCTTTACAGTAATAACATTGAATGTTAATGGATAAATTCCCCAATTCAGAGACACAGCTTGGCAGTATGGATATAAAAATATGATCCAGTTATATGCTGTCTACAAGAGACTCACCTTAGACCCAAGGACACAAATAGGTTGCAAGTGAAAGGTTGGAAAACGATTTTCCTCACAAACAGTAACCAAAAAAGAGTTGTCCATTAATATTGGACAAAATAGACTTTAAGTACAAAGCTGTTTTAAGAGACAAAAGACAACACTGTATATTGATAAAAGGGGCAAACTACCAAGAAGAAAGAACAATCAGAAATATTTATGCACCTAACCAGGGTGCCTCAAAATACATGAGGCAAACACTGGCAAAACTGAAGGCAGAAACAGACACCTCTACAATCACAGTGGGGACTTTAATACACCACTCTCAGTAATGGACAGACTATCTAGACAGAGGATCAATAAAGAAACAGAGATCTTGAATAATGTGTTAAAGGAACTACACCTAATGGGCATATACACAACATCGTACCCCCAAACAGCGGGATATACATTCTTCTCGGGTGCTCACGGATTATTCTCCATTGCATGTGGATAGACCACATGTAAAGCCAAAGAACAAGTCTCAATGAATTTAGGAAGATTGAAATTATACAGAGCCCTTTCTCTGACCACAACAGAATGAAGCTGGAAATCAATAATGGACAGAGAACTAGAAAATTCACAAATATATGGAAGTTAAACAACATACTCTTGAACAATCAGTGGGTCAAAGAGGAAGCTGTAAGAAAAATCAGTAAATATCTTAAGACCAATGAAAAAGAGAAGACAACATATCAAAACTTATGGGGTGCAGCGAAGACCGTGTTGAGAGGGAAATTTATAGCCCTAAATGCCTACATTAAAAAGAAAGACCTAACTGCACACCTGGAGGAACTAGAAAAAGAACAAGAAACTATTCCCAAAGTAAGCAGAAGGAAAGAAATAACAAAGATGAGAGCAGAATTAAATGAAATTAAGAATAAAAAAAATAGAAAGAACAAAATCAAAGGCTGTTTTTTCAGAAGATTAATAAAATCGACAAACCCTTAGCTAGACTAACAAAAATAGAGAAGATGCAATTAAAATCAGAAATGAGAGAGGGGACATCATGGCTGATCACACAGAAATTAAAAGGATCATAAGAGGATACTAGGAAAAATGGTCTCCCAAAAAGTTTGACAACTTAGATGAAATGGACGAACACCAAGAAATACACAAACAACCTAAACTAATGAAAGAAGAAACAGAAAACCTCACCAGACAATCACAAGTAATGAGAGTGAATCAGTCATCAAAAACCTCCCAAAAAAGAAAAGCCCAGGACCAGATGGTTTCACAGATGAATTCTACCTATCATTACAAAAAGAACTAATACCAATCCTACTCAAATTTTTCCAAAAAATTGAAGAGAAGGGAACATTACCTAACTGATTTTATGAAGCCAACATCACCCTAATTGCAAAGCCACATAAAGATGCTACAAGAAAAGAAAATTAGAGACCAATCTCTCTAATGAACTTAGACACAAAATCCTCAAAAAAATACTTGCAAATCGAATCCAACAACACATTATATGAATTATACACCATGATCAAGTGGGTTTTATCCCAAGTATGCAAGAATGGTTCAACGTAAGAAAATCAATTAATACAATACAACACATTAACAGATTGAAGGAGAAAAATCACATGATCATCTCTATTGATGCAGAAAAGGCATTCGACAAAATTCAGCATACCTCCTTGATAAAAACACCTCAAAAGATAGGAATAGAAGGAAACTTCCCCAACATGACAAAGGACATATATGAAATACCACAGCTAACATCATACTCAATGGTGAAAGGCCAAAAGCTTTCCCTCTAAGATTTAGATCAAGACAAGGATGCCCACTGTCACTACTGTTATCCAACATTGTGTTTGTGTTAGAAGTTCTCGCTAGAGAAGTTAGGCAAGAAAAATAAATAAAAGGCATTTGAAAGGAAGAAGTAAAACTTTCATTATTTGCAGATGACATGATCCTACATATAGAAAGTCCTGAAAAATCTACAAGAAAACTACTAGAGCTAACAAACGAGTTCAGCAAAGTGGTGGTATATAAGATCCACATGCAAAAATCAGTAGTGTTTCTTTTTTTTTTTTTTTTACTTTTTTTTTAAAGATTTTATTTATTTATTCATTTATCACCCCCTTGCTGCTTGTGCTTGCCGGGTCAGCCAACCACGCCGCGCAGGCGGGCCCGCCCTCACCAGGAGGCCCCGGGAACCGAACCCGGGGCCTCCCACATGGTAAACGGGAGCCCCACTGATTGAGCCACAGCTGCCTCCCAGTAGTGTTTCTATACATTAGGAATGAACAATCTGAGGATGAAATCAAGAAAAAAATCCATTTACAATAGTAACTAAAAGAATCAATTATCTACGAATAAAGTTAACTAAGGCTCTAAAAGACTTAATACACAGAAAGCTACACAACATTGCTAAAAGAAATCAAAGAAGACCTAAGTAAATGGAAGGACATTCCATGTTCATGGACTGGAATGCTAAAAATGATTAAGATGTTAATTCTATCCAAATTGATTTACAGATTCAATGCAATCCTAATAAAAATTCTAAAATCACTTTTTGCAGAAATGGAAAAGCCAATTATCAAATTTACTTAGAAGGGCTAGGGGGCCTGAATAGCCAAAAACATCTTGAAAAAGAGGAATAGAGTGGGAGGAATCACACTACCTGACTTTAAAGCATATTACAAACCTACTGTGGTCAAAACTGCATAGTATTGGCACAAGGATAGAAATATAGACCAATGGAACCAAATTGAGAGTTCAGAAATAAAACCATACATCTAACGCTAACTGCTATTTGACAAGGCCAACAAGTGCACTCAACTGGGACAGTATAGTCTCTTCAACAAATGGTGCTGGGAGAATTGGATCTCCATACCCAAATAATGCAAGAGGACCCATATCTCACTCCCTATACAAGAATCATCTTAAAATGGATCAAAGATCTAAATATAAGAGCCAGGACCATATAACCCTTAGAAGATAATGTATATAACATACAAGATCTGGTAGTAGGCAATGGTTGCATAAACTTTACACTCAAATGTTGAGCAATGAAAGAAAAAAATTTGATGAACAGAACCTCCTCAAAATTAAAAACTTTTGTGCTTCAAAGGAGTTTGTCAAGAAAGTGAAAAGGCAGCCTACGCAATAGGAGAAAATATTTGGAAATAACATATCTGATAATATCCAACATATATAAAGTATAGTGGGCTGACTCATCGAGGTAGAGTCTGGAAGACAAGTTACCAGGAGATAGAAGGGGAATAGAGAATGGAGAGCCAATGCTGAATCGGTACAGAATTTATAATTAGGTTGACTGTAATGATTTGGAAATGGGTGGAGTTGATGTTGCCACAGCAAGGTGAGTGTCATTAAAAGTGCTAAAGTGTATGTGTAAATGTATTTGAAAGGGGAAGTTTTGGGTGGTACATGTTGCTAGAAAGAAAGCTAGAGGATAAAACGGAGGACTGTATAACACAGTGAACTCTGGGGTGGCCAAGGACTATGATTAATAATACAAGGATAAGAAAGTTCCTTCAGGAGCTATAACAAAGGTATGTCAGTAGTACAGGGTGTTGATAGTGGGGTGGTTTATGGGGAAAAATGCACCTAAAGCATCTATGGGATATAAATGTATTCTTGTTGTCATGGGTATGTTTTCTGATAGAGGCCCAAACAGTAGCTAACAAAATATTAAACATCCATTCTGGGGAAGTCCTACTACTTTCTTAAAGAAGATAGCAAAAATCTCTGGAATATATAAGCTTTGCCTAATTTAAAAAAGAAAAAAGAAAAAAGGCCAATATGCTAAGCCCTTCTCTTAATGCTTACACTTATGAACTTTATTCTTGTACTAATGAAACTAAGCATGGTTATAGTTAATTGCCTAAGAGTTATCTCCTGAAAATGTCCATGCTATTCAAATGTGGCCTCTCTCTAAGCCAAACTCTGCAAATAAACTCACTACCCTCCCTCCAACATGGGACATGAGTCCCGGGATGAGCCTCCCCAGCACAGAGGGATAATTATGAGGCATTAATCAGCAATGCATTTGGGGAAAGACCTTGACCCAAAGGGGGAAATATCGAATAAAACAGCATTTTTATGCCTAGGAGATTTCAAAATGAGTCAGGAGGTCATTCCAGAGGTTACGCTTATGCAGTTCTCAGGCAAATTTCACAAACCGCCACAGTAAACAAAGCCTCAAGCAAAAGTGCTCCTGAGTGCTATGGGGATGTCTGGATACCGTAGACAAGACACACAGCTTCATGAAATCAACACCCCCCTCAGCGGGCCCTATTTGGGATTATATGAAAATCTATTTCCCTAATATAATATAGTTATACTCATTTATAATCCCTCTAATCATGATTCTTTTTTTTTTTTTTTTTTTTATTTATTCATTTATCCCCCCCTTGCTGCTTGTGCTCGCTGGGTCAGCTAACCACGCCGTGCAGGCGGGCTTGCCTTCACCAGGAGGCCCCGGGAACCGAACCCGGGGCCTCCCATATGGTAAACAGGAGCCCTACTGATTGAGCCACAGCCGCTTCCCGAATCATGATTCTTCTACTCCTTTTATTTGAACCTAATTTTCAATGTACCTGTTAATATATTTCTCAGAGACTTAAATCTTTGGATTACTCATATACCAGATGACCTGAAATCCTCTCCAGTTCTTTGGGCTTGCCCTGGACAACTATCAAAATCCCCAAAACAAGGAGTATCTTCAACTGCAAGCTAAACAATTCCTTTCCTCTGCCTGAAGCAGTCAGAGCAGACATCATCCCAAATCCCTCAAGATTGAGGAATGGACAAAAATAAGGAGGTAGTGCACCCAAGGACCAAAGCAGATTTATTGTGATTGTAATTATTATCTTGTGTTAACAGAGTAACTTGTAAAATTTAAAAATTAAAAGATAAAGCATATGACTGTGAAAAAAAATGTTATGGGAGAGTATTAGTGGAGACATAGATGAAATAATATTGGCAATGAGTTAATATCTCTGAAGCTAGAAGATGGGTTCTCAGGATTCATTATATTCTTCTACTTTTTAGATGTGTTTAATATTTTTCCATAATAAACAGTTTCTAGAAAGTAGAAAGAAAAAGAGAAAAAAGAACTACTTATTTTTAAAGTTAATTTTGGTAATGATTTAGAATGCAAATACCCTAAACCAAAAATTCTACTTTTATACTCCAGTAAATGACTTGAATAAAATCTGCCTTTTAATTCAGAATATTGTTTATTCCTTAGAAATCCTCTTCAGATTTACATTTCTAACAATTTACAAATATGGTTCAGGTTTATTTTAGTACATTCCAACTTTGCCAAAGTTTATCAAGTAAAAAACACATGAGAATTGTAACAACCACAAGGAAAGGACTTTAACACACAAGAATTTCACTGGACATAACTAGTGGGTTATCTCCTAAGGATAAAAAGGAACCTCAAAAAAATCTTAATTTGTAGTAATTATATTGTTGGTAATGTTATTCTGGGAATATTGCATATATACTGCAGGATGAAGCAAATCAGTAGTAATGGTGCAACTGAGAAGTAGGATTTTCTGCATGGGAGAAGAGAGATAAAAATGCCAAATCAGTGAGGTTAAGTTAAAACCTTGAAGTATTGAGTCTGAATTGGAAGTATTAATATGGGCTCATACCGTAATTTATCTTTTAAAAAAAACATATTTCCTATTTCAGTCCACTACAAAAATAGTGTAGGCACTCAGGAGCAACGAGCACCTCTTGTTCCCAGATTCTGATTTCTAAATTATAAATTATATCTGAAGGTAACTAAATAATTGATAAGAAGTTTCTCTTTATAGAAGTATTATAGCTAATAAATAAAGGAGTAATAATAAAATTAGAATACCACCATCCTAAAGAAACAATGGAACAAGGCAATGATCATCAATAGCTGCTAATATCACAAAATGAAAATGATCAGACCTTTTATATGCCTCCTGATGAAAGAATACACTATCCATTATGTAATCTTGGTTAAAAAAAACTCAAGCATTAATCTGATCCAGCCTCTAGATCTAAATACCAATTTAGAGGAAATATAAAAGACAGAGAGACATGCTGAACAATGTCACAGGATGAAATCAGCAAAATCCAGTCTATAGAACTTTACAGGGCAAATTGTCTAGTTTCTTCAAAAAATACAATGCAATAAAATTTTTAAAAAGACATGAAGGCAGAACCTATAGATTATAGGGGATGTTGAGATATCAATCAAGTCCAATTCATAGACCTTATCTGGATCATGATTTGAAGAAATTATTTAAAAAATTATAGGGCAATTGGAAAATTTGAACAATTATGGGGGAATTACTGTTGATTTTGAAGGGGTGTGATTATATAAAATTTTGTAAGTTCTTATTTTTTAGATATATACACTGGAATAGTTACAGATGAAATAATATGAAACCTTTGAGTGCTTTAAAATATTCTAGGGAGGTGGGGAGTACATGGAGATATAGAACAAACAAGATTAGCAATGAGTTGATAATTACTGACGGTTTGAAATTTTCTATCTACAAGCAGTTTAGCATATTAAGGAAATAAAAGACAAGATGGAATATATGAGACTATAAAACTGACCATGTAGATTTTAAAAAAAGAACCAAATAGACCTTAAGATAAATAAGATTACAAATTAGAAACTTAATGACTGGTTTAAATAGCTAAATAGACAGAGCTGAAGATAAAAATAGTGAATGGAATATAAATCTGAAGAAATTACCAAGGATTCAGCAGAGAGACAAATGTAAAATATGGAATAGAGATCAGAGACATGGAGCACAGAATGAAAAGGTCTAACATAAGATTACCTGGAGTTCCATAAGGAGAGAGAGAGACTAGAAAAATGGGACACATCAATATTTGAAGAGTAAATAATTAAGATTATTTTTTGAACTGCCAAAAACAAATCAATTCTCAGCATTATGAAGCTCAACAACCTTAAGGAGAATAAAAAAGGAATCCACATTCAAACATGTCATGGTGAAATAGTTAGAAAAAGAATAACAGAACAAATGCAGAGAAAATAATAAAGAAAGGGTCAGAAATTAATAAAACAGGAAACAAATATACAATTGAGTATCAACAAAAAAGGTGATTATTTGAGAAGATTAATAAAATGGATGAACTTCTGGCAAGATTAAAAAAGAGAGACACAAATAAGAATTAGAATGAAAAGATACTGACAATTACTGACATCAGGAGATTTTAAATACCTAAGAGGACCTTATGAACAACTTTATGCCAATAAGTGTGAAGACTTAGTGAAATAAATAAATTATTAGAAAATATATAAGCAAAATGCATTTAAGAATAAATAAAAATCTGAATATCCTATAACTCTTAAAGACACTGAATAAGTGTTAAAAATCAACTCACAAAGAAAATGCCAAATCTTAACTGCTTTCCAGGTGTATCGCGTACAACTAAATATCAGAGAACAGATAATTCCAAATTTACATTAACTGTTTAAGAGAACAGGAAAGAAAGGAAACACTCCCCAACTAGTTTATAAGCTACTATATAGCCTTGAATCCACGAAAGTGTTGCTCAGGAAAAAATCAAGCCAATTTCACTCGTGAACATAGATACAAATACCCTTAACCAAGTGTTAGCAAACTTAATCCAGCAACGTACCAAAAAGACATCATGAAGAATTTTGGTTTATCTCTGAAATGCAGACTAATTTTATAATCAATAATTGATATGACTCACTATATTAAAGAAAAAGGAGGCAAAACCATGTCGTCAACCAGACCAAAATGACTTAGAAATTCACAGAAACTTAAGGATAAATCCACATCTCAAAAATGATTCTGGATCCACTAGAAAAGGACTCTGGGTGCTTTACTGTATTAAGCTGCTCTAGAATTCTAGAGAACACTGACATCATCTCTCAGACTATTACAAGGCAGTATCTGGTTTCTCTCTGATTGCATATTTGTGGTTCAAATGTGGTTAATGTAATGTGTGTTGGGGGCAGCAAATATTTTGGTTAGAAAGCTCTTTGCTGTGCTACAGACAGCATACACATTACTTCTTATCCAAGGTTTCAACAGCCCAAAGGAGAAAGTGCCCTATAATCAAAGTGAAATATTTTGTTATTTAACTAAATTTTCACCATTCCACTTTAGTCAATAGTCTGTAAATGTTTCTAATATTTCTAAATGTCCTGATTAGAAAGTTTTGCACTTTGTTTAAATGAGACTATAGCAACTCAAACACATGTGTGTAAAACAGATACTGCAGAGCTCCACTGGCCCATACAGTAGCCACTAGACACATGTGGTTATTGAGCACTAGAAATGTGGCCAGTACATTGTGAGATGGGCTTTACACACCACATTTTAAAAACTTAGTATGCAATTTAAATGTAAGCTTTTACATTGATTACATGTTGAAATGATAATGTTTTGTATATATTGGGTTAAATAAAATGTTTCATTAAAATTAATTTCACCTATTGTTTTTGTTTACATATTTTAACATGACTGCTAGAACATTTAAAATTGCACGTGTGGCTTGCATTATATTTCTTGGGAGCAGCACTGTTCTAGAGCATCGAGATAATGTTATCTTAGAATTTACTTACAGTTTCAAAGAAGCTGTGGTTTTCACTCCAACAACCAAGCTATCATCCATTACACGATACCACATCTTCTCTATTAGATGTTCTGAATCTTGAAAATTATCTGATAAGTTTTCATCAGGGGTATGGACAGGACTTTCTTTTTCGCCACAAAGAAGAACAAGCCCTTCCTTATAGAAAAACATGTTTAACCAATTATAAAAAACGTATCAAATGTAGCAAATATTAAGAAAAATAATGTTAATCAGCTTTTGGCCAGGCCTTATGGCCAGAATATTTTAAATAAATTCTATTGTATATAATATAGATTATACATAATTCACTAAAAAATTTATAAAACATACATAATAAACTAAAACTATCCACTCAGATTAGAAGTATAGCATAACTGCAAACAAGATAGGTAATCCAGAAGCCAGCCAGCAAGTATTACAAACTTGAAGTCCATTTTAAAAGTAATCTAAAGGGGAGCAGATGTAGCTCAGTGGTTGAGTGTCTGCTTCCCATATACAAGGTCCTAGGTTCAATCCCTGGTACCTCCTTACAAAAATAAATAAATAAATAAATAAAAAATAAAAGTAATCTAAAAATATGTACCCCAGGTATACCGAGAACAACCCAATCTTTAAATATTTTCAACAATATAATCAAATTTGATCAGTAACTTGCCCTAAACCTATAACTGTCAACTTTTATGTGCATAAAATGAATTAAACTATCTTTGGGCTGCTTATAGATTACTGCTAAAATCTTAGTCTTAAAGTCTAAGCCATACTCACTCACTTCCACACACATAAGGATATACAATAGAAGTAGTAGTAGCAGTGGTAACAGCAACAATACTAATAAGAGGAGTAATAATGTACAACCCTTCCTGAGTGCTTACCATGTCAGGCACTGCTCTATATGCCATTCCTGTATCAATTCATATAACCCTAGTACCCTAGATCAGTACTATTATTTTACAGATAGGAAAATGAGGCAAAGGAAGGTTAAGTAACTTGCCCAAATTCACACAACTAGCAAGTGGCAGAGCTGGGATTTTGAACTGTATGGTTCTAGTAGTTCTAGAACCATATTCTATCTTAACCATCACTCTCTATTGCCTATGTGGTAATTACTGAAAAAAGCCATAAACACTTAAAATATAGTAGACTAAACATGTTCCTAGGAATTAGATGCCTGTCAGTGAGATTTGAGGCAAGCTACTCATCTGAAATCTAAGGAAATTTTTAACTACCATGATTGCTTTTAATATTAACTGAGAAAACAATCTAAAGGGGCTAAAAATGGTACCTTGCACACAGTGGTTTCAATACATTACTTTCTAAACATTCCTTCCCCTTTCAAACACTGACAAAATTGTGGGGCTGAGATGGGGGAAGGGAAATGGGGAGACTTCAACAATGACGTTCTGGAGGTTTCCCAGGAAACTAGAATAGTAACACAGAAATGCAACCTGATGTGCTTTGGTTATGCTTTTTACATTATATCATCTTTTGGACCAAAACCCTCATATTGCAAAGACGGATATACAGACACAAAGCTTAGAAATTATAAGAATGATCAATCTAGAAAGAAGTCAGAGCTAGCAACTAAGTGACTTGAGGTAATCAAATGCAACAGTAAATTTCTCTATGCCCAGCTTTCCTTGATTCATTTGTAAACTGTGTGTGTCTCTTTATGGAACTACTGCACAGAAATGCTACTTTTTTATAAAGTCTAGCAGTTTTTGTTAACTTTCTACACTACTGAACTAAGCAGAGCAATTTAGGATACTTGGTAGAGACATATATATCCTTAGAAATGAACAATGCAACAGACTAAAAGGACAAAAGTATACAATGACAAAACTACGTCTTCATGAAGACAAAGTTAAATAATTAGCTCAGTATATTCTGTTTAAGAAGTCAGGAAATATATAATTCATTTAGGAGTAATTTCTATCCCAATCATACAAAAGGACTTGCTTCCCAATGTTCCTGATAACTGAGATTTTAGTACCTTACCAAATTATTCACAATTTGTTAACATATTGGCTCCTTAATCAAATACTATTCAAGGTTATAAAAGCTTGCCATTATAATCCCTGCCACTTTTCTTCCTGATCCACTAAGCAACATGTTCTAATATATTTCAATATACCAATTTAAATAGCTCTCAAATCATAAAATGATAAAATGGTCACATGATTGAGAAAATAGTCACATGATTAATTTTACCTCCTCTCCACTTGATGTAATATCATCTTTCCCTTGAACCAGGTTTATTAAAGCTTTGCAAGATTTTGAAATAACTTTTTCCTTAAGCAAGAGATGCTTCCTTAATTCCCAAACAGCAGTCAAACCAATCTGTACAGTAGAAAGAAACACAATTGCCAGAGACATCATTTGAAATGAAAACTGTCATACCATTATTTCATGAAGTACTTTCTCTTAATGTAGCAGCTTATCAATCCATTTTTCTATAGAAAAGCTGAATTCTCTGGTTCTCAGAGCAAAACTGTTTTATTTATAAAATTTAAGCTTCTAATTACAAATAAAATATACTTTTTTCTTTCAAAGATTAATATAGAAAAAACTGTTTGTAATATAGTTTACAAATCAAATTGAAAGAAGGCCAATATATTAGCATAAGTTTAATCATCGAGTTAAGTAACTATCAACCAGAATTAAAAACCAAGGCCTACCAATACTCCCATCTGCACAAGAAAAGTTTTTCTTGTTGAAATAATTTCTGCTTCAAAAGCAAAGCATCCAAACACAAAGACATCACTATGAAGAGAAATGATCACTTTCAATTTCATACTGTTTGAAATCCTCTTTCCACATAACCTTTATAGCAAAATTTCAAAGATAACATATAACAGCCCCCAAACTGTCAAGTTTATTTTGTGCTAATAACCTCAGTGCTAGAGTCAACTTTTAACTGCTGAAAACTGGGCATAAAGCCATCCATTCTTTTTATTAAACCAGATAAATAGGTTTCAGCATTAAGGATAAAACATTTATGAAATATATTTTGCTACTGAAAATTTTAAAAGTCACATAATTGACTTTCAGATGGATATCGGAGACTGTTTAAGTATTGACTAAGCTTTTAATATAATGTGTTTTTCTAGATTTACAAAATGCATTTCTTTTTTGGAGTCTTTTCTTTCAATTTTTTTCTTTTTATCAATGAATAGAAGTTGGAAGGTGAAGACTGAATTAGTTGTACATCTCATCTCACTGTACGAAGTATGTAAAAAGCTAATGTTTCAAAATTGTGTACGCTGACCTAGTTCTGTGGGCCCCTCAGCAATCACCCTCCATCACGCATTCCCCGAATGATTCCTGACATGAGGGGAGGAACTGTGCCTGTAAGAGGTATAGAGCCAAATCTGAGGCTGCTGGAGGGGTAGGGAGTAGAAGACAGAAATATGTGGGCAGACTGAAAATGCACCCTCAGCAATTAATATTGGTGTTCTCCTTTTCTTCCTTTCCTCAACATGCCCCCCCACTACAGGCTAAATTGTGAATTACTAGACTAGCTAAATGATCTGTGTTGTGAAAGTTTAATTTTAAAATTACAAAAATAAAACAAGCACATGGTAAGACCTGTAAGCAATATAAAAGTAAATCTCATCTTTGCTTCCTAGACCCTCCAATCCCATTTGCACAGCCAACAGATTGTTTGCCTTTTTAGAACTTTTCCATGTACATGTTATGGAATGCTTTCTTTCTCTTCCCCACAAATAAACAAACAAAACAAAAAACATCCAAAACCAAATACAGGAGCACAATGCACTGCGTGATACTGAATCTTGCTTTTTTATTCTTTTTATTGTGATTGCTATCCTACAAGCAAAAGCATGCTTAATACAAAACAGAGTTTAGACTTTAGTAATGAAGTCAATACCCATGTAACTCCACCCAAATCAAACAGTAGCACTCCAGGATCTACCTGTGGGCCCTCCCAATCACAAATGCCCCTTTCTCCCCTAGAGGCAACACAACCCAGCCTTTTAAGATAACTTCCTTGTCTTCATAATTTTACCTTTGTGTGAATCCCTAAAGAATATTTTTAGTTTCTTTGCATGTGTATTGTTTCAGAACCTTTTCTAAATGAATCATTTTGTATGTATTAGGCTTCAGAGTGATCCATGTTGTCACAGGTAGTTATAGTTTGTTCCTTTCATTACATTACAGTATTCCATCATATGAATATACCACTATTTACTTCTCCATTCTCCTGCTGATGGACATTTGACTTATGTCCAGGTTTGCAATATTGCTAACACTACTAAGAGCATTCATGTACATGTGCACAAGTTTCTCTAAGGTCCTGGTGTCACTGTTTCCCCTCCAATAACTGGTTAGGAAACAAATTCCATGGGACAAAGAACAATGAAATGGACTCCAGTTCTAGCTCTGCAAATTACTTAGGCTTTCTGGCTTGCCATTTGTTTCCTCATGTGTAAAATGGGAGTGGGAGGGCAGACTTGTTCATCTCTACCAGGCGTTCTAACCCTTAGAATTTTATTATCCACATTGAGAGCTTCTGTTAACATGTGGATACCTGAAACAAAATGGATAATTATTTCTTTTCCTCCCACTTCCATTCCCCAGTGTCTTCACTCCATGTTGTTCCAAACATTTCTTTCATATTTTCCTTCCTTGTCTCTGTGCTATTTCTGGATAGTTTTTCTAACATATTCTAGTTCACTAACTTGCTTATCATCTCCTTCATTTCTTTGAGTCCACTGTTAAACTCATCCATTGAGTTTTTAAATTTCAATTTAGTTGTCAGTTTATAGAAATGCTATTTGGTTACATTCTATGACTAATTATGTGTGATGCCTTGTTTCTTTCTTTATATGCTTAGTGATTGTGCAGGTGGCTCATTTCTTTGAAAAATTAGTTGAGATTTGTTTGAGGCCTAGGATAAATGTGTGTTTCCAAAGAGGATTTTATGTTCATTTTTATCAGGTGCCTAGGACACTACCACTTTAAGTTAAATGCACAGCTTGAGAAGTTTTTGGACCACCTAGACAATGTAACTTGAACAGCAAATCCTGAGCTAGGTTAGATTGCCAGGGAATTTTTGTCATACTGCTTCTCCATGTGGTGCCAAAGTAACTTTCCTTAAAGTCCCCTTGGGCTTGTATATGCATATTATTGTGGAGAGGAGGGGGTTGTCTCTGGCTCACCCTCACCCTTTATGAAAGAGGTGGCCCGTAGAGACTCTGCACCTTGGGCAGGCCCCAGATTTAGTCTTCTGTACCTATGCCCCTCAAGACCAAGGCAACTGCAGCTCAAGTTTGAGGGTCCAGCAAATGCTCCCAGGGCAAAAATAGCTCCTGCACTCTACTTATCCCTGAGTTCCAGCCTGATAATTTATTATTAGATTGTCAGATTTTTAAAGCTTTTCAGAAGACTTTAAAAAGATATTTCAGCTATCATTTTAAGTTATTTTTAAAAGGAGCTGTAGTCCAAATAAATTAGTTGACATATCACCAAAAGTGGAATTCCTGAAATTCATGCTTTCACATATTAAATTATTTTGGGAACATTTCTAAATCAATAAAATGATATTCCTTATTCTTTTTAATAGCTGCATAGGATTCCATGGTTCAGGTATATTATTTACCATTCTCCTAATGATGTATATTTAGATTTTAACCACTTTTGTTATTTATAAACAACACTACAATAAATGTTCTTGTAAGATTATCTCTGCATACATGTGCAAGTATATCTTTAGAACAGATTTCTAAACATGGAATTGCAAAAGAGTAAACAGATATGTGCAATTCATATATCAAGTTTCCTTCTAAAGAGCCCGGGACAATTTACATTCCCAAAAATACTGTATGAGAATGCACATTTATATTAAGGAAATTGATCCTTTGTCTATAAGTTATAATGTTGTTGTTTTTTTCACAATTTGTCTTTTTATTTATTTTATGTTGTTCAGGATACCAAAGTTTTTAATATGGCACTCTTTCCCTTTATGGATTTATATCCATTTTGATATTTTATTTACTTATTGTTCACATTCATATTTAATGTGTACAATGAGCATCCAGTGAATTCACCTTAATAATTAATTGCAAAATAATTTTAAAAGTTTCAAAAAAGGGTCTAAAACATTTGGTTTTACATTTTAAAAAATGGAAAATGGAAGTTTATTGTTTCAATTATTTAAGTTACTTAAATATTTCTTATCTGGTATGTTTCAAATACAGAGTAGCTAAAACAGACTCTACAAAATTAAATTGTTAAATCATAGGTGAATGTACTGTAAAAACATCAATAACCTTTTTCAATAACCAAATTTCCTTTTATATACCTGATAAATTAATCTAAAAACATTTTTATTATAAATCACCAACTTTAAAGTTTTATAGTTCTCTAAAACTAAAGCCTACATTTTTACTGAGTTCCTCTCAAAAAAGGGTAAACTTGAGTGGAAAATTTTAAATTTTCTCCTCTACACAAAGGAAAAAGTGGACCCTCACCTACCCCTTACTCTTTTTATTATCAAGTTTTATAATTGGAGGCTAGAAAATGTTTATAACCATGAATTGAAATCCATAAATCATAAAAAGATTGAGAGACTGAAAGAAATTTAACATCCGTCCAATAAGATGCTATCAACAAAGTAGAACAAATGAGAAAACAACCAAAATTATTTGCAACACACATGGTGGACAAAAGATTAACATTCGTGATGAATGAGTAACTACAAATATATAAACAAAAAATCACTAAAGGCCAATAAACATATAAAAGATGATAACTAGCATGGATCTGGGGTTTAGGGGAGCCAGAATGGGAAGTAACTGCTAATGGATACCTGGTTTCTTTTTAGGAGGTTAAAAAAGTTATAAAAATAGATTGTAGTGGTGGTTGCACAGCTCTGAATATACTAAAAAGTATACACCTTAAATGGGTGGATTTTACAGTATGTGAAATATATCTTAATAAAGCTGTATAAAAATAAAAAACAAATGAGGAAAAAAGAGGCTATATGGTATCTACAACTGCAAGACAACATTCCTTCCATCTGCCCTATAAGATCTAAGCCCCGTCTCAATCTGAAGCGGTGTAGGCAAAACCATCTCAAAATCCTCAAGATTGAGGAATGAACAAACAAGGGGGGAATGCAATCATGGACCAAAGTAGACTTCTTATTATTGTAGTAATGGAAGAACTGGTAACATTGATATAAAGACAGTAGTTACCAGAGGTTCTGAGGGGAGGGGGAGGGAAGAATAGGTGGAACATAGGGCAGTTTTAGGGCATTGGAATTGTTCTACATGACATTGCAATGACAGATACAGGTCATTACAGGTTTTGTTAAAACCTATAAAACTGTATGGTACGAAGTATAAACCATAATGTAAATTATAGACCTTGGATAGTAGCAATGCTTTCAATATTTGTTCATAAGTTGTAACACATGTACCACACTAATGCAAAATGTTAATAGGGGAAAATGTGGGGGTGCTGGTGAGGAATATGGGAATCCCCTATACTTTCGATGTAACTTTTCTGTAATTTAAAACTTCCTTAAAAATAAAACTTATTATACAAAAAATGATTATAATTTACAGGCTATATGATAATAGTTAATTCCTTTGTATTCCCAACAATTACAAAGAGATCTTTAATATCCATGATATATTGTTAAAATGGAGGTGGAAAAAAAGTAGTGTACACGTCCAGGAATCTACCCTGAAGATACAACTCCACAAATTAGAAACAGGATATACGCAGGATATTCAGTGCAACATTATTTGTTGTAGCAGAAAACTGGAAACAACTGAAATCACCACCAAGAGGGATGGTTGAATAAAATGAGTGTGCATCCACCCTATGGAATATTATGTAGCTACAAAAAAAAGGGATAAGACAGATCTGTATGTACTAATTTGAATTTAATTCCAGGATCTTTTATAAGTGAAAAAAAAGATATATATATATATGACATATATGAGGGAAGGAGGGAGGGAGGGAGGGAAGGAAGGAAGGTCAAAAGGGGGAAAAAAGAAAACCTCAACATTAAAAACGGACAAATGAACTCAACTGAATATAAAACTGGTAGCATAATGTGGAGAAAATAATTATATGAGCAAATATTTTGCTAAGGATATACATCCCTGATAGTACACCATTAGTTTGAGATAGTCTAAGGGCAAAAAGGACTATAAAGAAATATTAACTTTACTCAAGCAGTTTTTATTGTTAGGAATATTTGTGTTGCAATTGTGAAACTATTTCGTGTACATTTAAAAAGAGATATGAATATAAAATAAAAAGGAATATGCACTGTAATATTAAATTTGAAATTTAATTTTTTACTATTTTAGCCCTACATTGAAAGGACCTTGAAGCAGTCACACCTGATAAAGAGAACACTAAGCACCCATATTGTGTTTTTTTTAAAATGTCATTTCCACTAAAAGGAACTGGGGATTCTTAGTAAAATGACCAGTTTCAGGTCTGGGGAAGGGAAAATACAGGTGAAGTTGAGACATTTTGTTGTGATAAGAAAGCACAGAAGAGCTCATAGACTAATATAAAAAGTATCATGACCAGGCTCTCCCAGGCCACATTTGGGTCTATATGAACATCAAAAAGAAGGAGTGTAACTGATGGTAAAATATTGAATAAATAAAAATCCATGATACCATAGCAACAAGAGTGAAACTAAAGGACCAAAAGTCTCATTTTCAAAAGAGCATATTAGATCAACTCCTTACTACTGAAAATTAAAACAAAAAGAATTACACATTTACCCTTTTTTGGAAGAACTATTTTTCATTCTCAGTTGATGAAGGAACGTTCTTTACAGAAAAAAAAAAAAAACTGGCTAATTAACGTAGAAGGAATGAGACTTAGAAAATTACTATTTTGGGGAAGCAGCTGTGGCTCAATTGGTTGGGCTCCCGTTTACCATATGGGAGGCTCCGGGTTCATTTCCCAGGACTTCCTGGTGAAGGCAAGCCGGTCCCAGCAGCATGGTGAGCAGACACAGCAAGATGACTCAACAAAGGGAGACAAGCAGACACAGAAAAACGCAAAAGTAAATGGACGCAGCAAGGGGGAGAGAAATAAATAAATAAAAATAATAAATCTTTAAAAAAAAAAAGAAAGAAGGAAAATTACTATTTTACCAATCTTCACTGAAATACTGATTTAGGCAAAGTCCATTAACAAATGCTAAACTGTTGGAGAACGTAATATTCACATGGTGCCAAATTATTGTCTCAACAGATTGCTAACTGGAAATGGAAGAATGTACCTTTCCTGTGGAGAGATGTGGGGTAGTCACTCCTTAACAAAGTGATCAAATTTGTATAACCAATAATGAGACACCTTGACATTATGCGATTCCTGATGGGATACAACATGAGGCAGCACCTAGGAAGTATTCTTGCCAAAAAGTGTTTGCTAGAATCTAATCAAGCCTTTAGCCCTAACTTCTAGGTTAGAAGAAATTTAGGGGAGAGAGCAGTTTGAGATTCTAAAAAGAGATTATGTTTGTAAACTGGTCTGTTCCTCTGGGCGTGATACCCTTTGATTGTATTAGATTCAGCTGAGATGCCTTTGATTAAATTATGTTAAGATTAGGGCTTTGGGTAAAACTCAGTTTAAGTCCTGGCCCTGTTGGTGGGCTATATAAACAGATACTCACTCAAGAAGACACACAGAAGGCAGCAGAGGAAGAAAGAGAGCTCCACAGACCCGCCAGAGGAGAGAACTTTGATCCTGCGGGCGAGGGGAAGAGAGATGAACCATTTGCCAGATAGTTGAAGAGAACAGAGCAGCTGAGCTGAGGAAGCCCAGAAAGAAACAAACCCTATGCCAGCCTACAGCTAAGATCAGAAGAAGCTGGGCCCATGGAGCCTTAAGAGGAAGAAGGAAGGAAAGACCAGGCCCCCCATCTTACTTCAATACATGGTAACTGACTTGGGTGAGAAAGTACCTCTTATGGTACCTTGAGTTGGACTCTTTAGGGCCTTGTAACTGTAAGCTTTTACCCCAAATAAATACCCTTTATAAAAACCAACAGATTTCTGGTACTTGCATCAGATCTCTTTGGCGGACTAATATAGCAGGTGTTGACAAACTAAGGCCTATGGGCCACATCCAGACCACTGCCTGTTTTCATGAATAAAGTATTATTGGAACACAGCCACACTCATTTGTTTACATATTACCTATGGCTAGATTTGCACTACAACAGCAGAACTGAGTAGGTGCCAGAGACCATAGGACCCACAAAGCACAAATATCTACTATCTAGCCCTTTACAGAAAAGTTTGCAGACCCCTAAAATAGAGGAACAATTTTTAAAAAGGAAAGACAAATCCCAAAGAGAAGCAAATACCTTGGCCTCCTCATCAGTGTCATTACAAAAGGGGGGTAGAAGTGAGAGGTAGGCAGCATTATTCCAGATAAAAAGATGAAAAAGACATAATAATAATCAAAATGCAAATGTAAACTTTGATTGGATCTTGCAAAAACAGCTATAAAAATATTTTCTGTGTGACAACTGAAGACATTTGAATATGGGCTGGATAGTAAATAAGACACAAGATTAAGGAACAGATGGCTAAGAATCTAAATTCCAGCAATAACTCTTTAAAATATTAAAATGTGCAGGTTTCAACAAAAGATGATAAAACATACAAACAAGAAGCGATGGCCCAGGCAAAGGGGAAGATTAAAGCATCAGAAACCATCAATGAGGAGGACTAGACCTGGGACATACCAAAGACTTCAAATATGCTTAAAGAGCTAAACAGAAACATGGACAAAGAAATAAAGGCTATCAGGGAAACAAAAGATGAACACAAAGAGAGTATCAACAGAGAGATGGAAATTATGACAAGGAACCAAAAAGAGACAAAGACCACAGTAACAAATTAAAAAGTCCCTAGAGGACTTCAGCAGCAGATTGGAGCTAGCAGAAGGAAGAATCAGTGAACTTGAAGATAAGACAAATGAACTCATTCAGTCTGAGGAGCAGAGAGGAGGAGGAATGAAGAAAAGTGAACAGAATCTGAGGAACCTATGGGACACCACTACACATCCCACATGCACATTATGGGAGTCCCAGAAGGAAAAGAAAGAGGGAAAGGGGCAGAGAGGATATTCAAAGAAATAATGGCTGAAAATTTCCAATTTAACAAAAGACATGAATATACACACAAAGCCTCTCAACGAACTCCAAACAGATAAACCCAAATAGACCCATGCCACAATGTATTATAATCAAACTTTGTCAAATGCCAAAGATAAAGAGAGAATCCTGTAATCCACAAAAGGGAAGTAATGTGTCAGGTATAAGGGAGCCTCAATAAGATTAAATGCCAATTTCTCACCAGAAGGCAGTGGGAAGACATATTTAAAGTGCTGAAAGCAAAAAACTGCCAACAAGATTCTATATCTGGTAAAACTGCCTTTCAAAAATGAGGGAGAGATAAATACATTCCCAGATAAATGAAAGTTGAGAGTTTGTCACCACTAGGTGGACTGAAAAGAAAGGACAATAGACAATAGATTGAAGCTCCATGAAGAAATAAATATCTCTGGTAAAGATAATGAAATGGGTAAATGTAAATGCCAGTATTACTGTATTTTTGTTTTGCAACTCCACATTTTACATCCTAATGCATAAAATGCATAAAATGTAATGATAAACCCAAAGTTTGGGACTCATAATGTATAAATATGTAATCTGGGACAAGAACTACATCAAGGTGAGGGTACAGAGAGGTATAGGAACAGTTTATGTGTAGTGTTGAAGTTAAGTTGTATCAAAGCAACAAGATTGTTATAGATTTAGAATGTTACTTTTTTTTTTTTATTATGGGTAAAAATCAAAATTCTCACAATACATACAAACATTTGCAAAATGATATATAAATATATATGCATATATGTGTATTTGCTTACAAGAATGTTATTTATATATATATATACATATATTTTAAGAGGTGCTTAGATTACCCAAAATATTACACGGAATTACATTTAAGCCCTATAGTAATTACAATGACTATATTTGAGAATATGCAAGCTCATAGAGACAGAAATTAGAGTACAGGTTTCCAGGGGTGGAGTCAGATGGAATGGGGAGTTAATGCAAAATGGGTGTAATGTTTCTGTTTGGGGAGATGAGAAGGTTGCAGTAATGGAAGGTGGTGAGGGCACTGAATACTATGAATATGATTAATCCCACTGAATGATATGCTTGGTAGTAACTGAGATGAGAAAGTTTATCTTGTATGTATGTTCCCACAATTTAACAAAGAGATAGAAAGAGTAACTAGAGACAATGACAATTAAATGTAATATATGATCCTGCATGTGATCTAGTATAAAAGGATAAAAGGCTCAAACAGACATTATTGGGACATATGAAAAAAACTGGAGTATAAGCTTCATATCACTAGTATATTTCTTGAATTTGGTAACTGCACTAAAGTGGTTATATGAGTGAATATCCCAGTTCTTAGGAAATACAGATGCCAGATTAAGTGTTCCTAGAGCACGATGTAGATAACCTACACTCATGTTCAGAAATTAGATTGATAAATAGATGGAGGGATAGACAGACGGATGGACAGATAGATGGATGGATGGAATAATAGGGCAAATGTGGCAAAATGTTAAAATTAGTGGATCTGGATATCTGGGGAGCAGGTGTTTTAGTTTGCCAAAGAGCTGCCTATGCAAAGTACCAGAAATGGGTTGGCTTTTATAAAGGGGATTTATTTGAGGGTAAAAGCTTACAGTTTCAAGACCATGAAAAGTCCAAAGCAAGGCACCATCAGAGATACTTTCTTACCAAAGTCAGCTGGTGAAGATGGCCACCAATCTCTACCGAGGTCTCTGCCTTCCCCTCCAGAATCTGTAGTATCTCAGAGCCCAGTTCCTGGAGCTCAAATGTCAGCTATCAGGCATAGGGCTTGTCTCTCCTGGAGCTGCTCCATGGGCCCAGCCTCTTGGGAACTTCGTGCTTAAGCAATCCTCTAGTTCTCTCTCACATAGCAGGATCAAATACGGTGGCTTCCTTTGTCTCTGTGTCTCTCTCTCTCTCTGTGTCTCTATGTTTTTATCAGACCCAGCAAGAGGGCGGAGACTCAACATGAATCACACCCCACTGACATAGCCCAATCAAAAGCCCACAAAAATCGATTTTATCAAGTAACCTAATCAAAGGACCCTCAAGAGAATTTAATGCAATTAAAGGGTATCACACCCATACGAATAGATTAGTTTAAAAAAATCTTTTTCTTTTTGGGATTCATAAAATAATCTCAAACTGCCACAGAGGGTATGTTGGCGTTTTCTTTATAGGGTTTTTATTATTTTTGTAACTCTTGTGTAAGTTTGAAAGTATTTCAAAATAAAAAGTGTTTTATGCACACAAACACACAGATGAGGCAAATATGATAAAAAAAGAAACAAATGACTCTATGTAGGAACTATACAAACACTGTATTCTTTTGACTTTTGTGTATATTGGAAATTTTCTGTTAATTTTCAAGATATGTTACAAAAGAAAATGTATCCTATAATCATGGCCCCATGTAAATTTGTATATATTCATAAATAAGCCTGCAAGCATATCCATTCCAAGCATGGTTATATCTCAGTAGTGGAATATAGCTAGTTATATTCTTTTTAATATTTCTTTGAGGAGTCTGCTTGTTTTACAGTGAGTGTGCATTACCTTCCCACATTTGGAAAAACTTTTTCAGGGAGTTTTTATGGAAAGCTTGAGGTAAGCTGTTCAAGTTAGGAACATTTTATGATTTATCATATTTGCTGCCCCTCTAAAAGAAATACCTTGGTATATTGATCCTCCAGGCCAGAAAGAATATATTTTCAAAAGTGAGCTTCTTATATTTTGTCTCACGAAGGTTACTAAATCTACACAACCTTACTATAAAAGGGTATCATTTTTTTAGATGACAAATTTTTAAGTGATATCATAATAGGTTTTAGGTACCAAAATAATGAAAACCCTTTGAAATACCATTGTTTTTTCCAATCACTGACTTGGTTATATTTTAAGGACCTTTTTATCAGTATTCTTTACTTCAGCACTAACCAAAAAAAGCAAAAGCAAAAAACTAACAAGGACACTAACTTTTAATCTTCTTTCCAGAGCTTGAACCACCAAAGAAAAATTTTCTTGTTTGTCTTCAAATGAAACATCTTCATGACAATCTGATGTATCACTCTAACAAATTAAAAAACACACTAAAGCTGAAATTGTGAATTAAACAGCAAATTCATAAAATTACAAATGCAATTAAAATATATCCAATCAAAAGACAGCTTTCCATGTTACACACTATTTTACAAAACGCAAATTATATATTTCCCCATCATCTTCTAATAACTAGTTAAAACTTACTATGATTACTATTACCACCTAACATTTGTATAATGCTTTACAAAGTATCAGCTTACTAGACTTTTATGACATTCCATAATTAGAGAAAATAAGAATTGTCCTCATTTTAGAAATGAACAAAATTGAGGCTCATAAATTTTTGTATACATCTAAAACCTCAGGGGTACCATTTCCCTTATGCCCAAGATCTCAAGATAACATCAGCTATTACTAAGGCAGTTTCACTTCATTTTTTAATTAAAATTAAGCCAATAATATGTTAATTGCTTTAAAATGTGATTTTAAGCAGGAACCAGAAAATTAATTTTCAATATTATGGTCACTTTAGTGACTATCAAATACACTATCTTTCAAATATATTAAAAGCATAAAGTCAATTTGTAGGACATCTCTTGAAAGGAAATTCTATGTATATAATATTTAAAAGACTCACTCAATGTCTTCTTAAAGTTCAAAAAGTTTAAGTATGAAATCACAAATATATGAATGAGTCAAAAGGTTTTAAGCACTGAAAATTTCTAAAATGATTGTTAAAGTAATGCATAAAAAGTAAATAGAACTTACAGAATAGTTTATGTTGCCAAAATCTGTTATTTGAAATGAAGCCAGGCATTCTGAGTTCAAGGAGTCTTTAAAAAGTATCAGTACTTGTTCCATTCCACTTCCAATAAAGTCATCTATCAAGACTGTGCTAATTTTTTCCCATTTAGCAGCAACCTGAAAGGAAGAGAGAGGTAAGGGAGGAGTAGAGAAGGGAAAAAACCAGATGTGAAATGAACCAGGCTCTTTTGTTTCATGTAGTTGTAAATTGTTACCCTCAGTCTTACAAAGGAGTAATGAAAATTTTTTTAATGTTAATAAAATAAAATAAAGATATTGCGAGGCAAGCAGACATAAGGAGCTATGTAACAGTTTTACAGAAAGTACAGCACTCAGATATAATATTTTATCAATGTTTGGCCAAGGACTGTGATATTCCTGATTTCTACATTAAAAATTTTATCATAATCTATTTATAAATTTCAATACTTCTCATGACTAAAGGTTTTGGAATCTCTAAACACTTCTCAAAAGTAAAACTCCAACTTTCTCTAACACAGTTAATATAGGGATGACTCTCACTCCCACAGGCCTTAGTGGACATATATTTATGATCAGATGAATTACCCAAGGAATTCAATTGCATTAGGTAACCAAACAGTACTAGTGGACACTTTAAGAGCTCTTGAAGCAGAATAACCTGTAACAGAGTCAATATGAAACTTAATACTCTAAACCTTGGTGGGGAAGAAGATAGCCATTATCAGGATCACAGAAGGGATGGTGTCCCCTAATAGTGAGACACATAGAAGAGCCCTAGCCTACTGAAATGATTAGTCAGTTTAGAGCAGAAGAGATCGCAAGTTTAAAATAGAAGACAACCTCTTAAAGTCCCATAAAGCTGAAAGCCTCCAGATGGATCCCTGGAGAGCTAACACCTTGAGGATCAGCTCCACCTTCTCCCTGAGGCAGAAAACCTGTAACTCCCACTCAGAATCCCAGAATCACACTTACATCATCTAGATGATGCAGGAGGGTGTCTTGTATTAGAGCAAGAATAAAAGTAAGGTCCTTCAATCTACATAAGCAAATTTCAATCTTGCCCCGATAAGGCAAAAGGAAGTTTTTTTGTATACCCATATCCTCTCTTTCCCCCACCCTCATGAGCATCATGGAATAAAATGAACTATGTGAAGAGACATTAGTAATAAGAATGTGCTGTGCACACAAACACCACAGAGCTGGAGACACGCCCATGCACAAATACATTTGCCATCTACAGCTCTAGAACAGTGTTATCTGATAGAAACATAGGTGAGCCACAAATGGGAGGCACATACACAATTTTACATTTCCTAGTAGCTAAAGAAAATTTTCTGGAAGGACTAAAAATAAACAAGTGAAATTACTAGCCCAATATATTCAAAATATTATCATTTAAACATGTAATCAATAAGAAATTATTAACGAAATATTTTACTTTTTTTCTTTTTGACTAAATCTTTGAAATCTGGCATGTATCCTACATTTATAACACATTTTAATTCAGACTAGCCACATTTCAAGTGTTGAATAACTATAAGTGGCTAGTGGCTACTGTATTAGATAGCACAGCTCTAAAACATATTGATCTCTTTCTATCTATAACATACCAATAGCTTATGCTTCAGGTATACTTGACAATGACCTCAATTTGAAAATGTCTGCTACATAGATTTTTGCCAAAAGACTTGCAGAGACAATTTCTACTCCAGAGAGAAAGCTATGGAAAAGAAAAGGTAATAATGTATGTATTCCTTTGGCCTCTAGAGTAAGTTCTTAGTGTAGTCATATCAAAGAACTAAACATTACAACTGGACCTTCTATGAAGGGCTGGTATGAGAAAGTACTCTAATTTTATGTTCCTTTATATTTTATATATCTGTGTAAGCTGACTTAATTGCTTTATGGAATAAAGTAGAAAAAGTATAAATGGATGAATCCATAGCCAACCCAAAGGAAGACTGTTTTCATTCTTTTCTCCCATTTGGGGACAAAACCGCTATCAAAGATACCATTTTATTACTCAAGAACGTATTCATTTTGTTTTTCAAAATATCTCATAATACCAAAAAGAGTAAATTCCTCTCAGAACATGTTAGATTTTTTCCTTAATAGTTCCATTTAATTGTAAACCCTGTCATATTTACTTTTTTGTCTTAATTGCTAAAACTGAGGGTAATTGCTCAAATATAATTACTTCGCTTAAACTGGTTTTTCTTGACATGAGTATCCCCAATCTTCCTTCATTTCTAGATTCTTAGCCTTTATTCCTGTTTAAAAGTAATCAAATATTTTACCATAAGCTATATACAAAAAAAAATATTTAAGTAGGTGAGTAATAATGTAATGTAACACCAAGATGAAGGCATGAGCTGCAAAATTCCCACAGTGGTAAGGTTACCAAGGCAATTCAGAAGCAACTGTTTGTAAATATCAAGATGTGACTCCAGAGTTTTCAATTTAGGGCATTAGGGAGCTGCTTAGAAGTAGAGAATCCCTAAAGAGATAGCTTAAGGGGTAAGTCAGTCGGGACTTAGGTAAGTAACTTGTGGAAAGAATTAAGCTTAGAACACAATTTCAAGTCATGGAGCCCAGCAGTTACAGACCCAGCTACAGGGACTGACTGAGTCTCCTGCTTTGGGTAGCAAGTTAGTGGCAAAGCTTTACAGTGTCCAAGCAGGGGACCTACTTCAAGAGAGAAAGGAGTATATTCCACTGAATTAATGAGGTTCAAGGGAATTATTTTCCTTATCCAGGTGAATAGGGGACCTGAGCACCTTGGGTAGTAAAAGTAAACTGATGGAAGCCCTTAATTCATAAGAATTAAATACATTCCTTATGGTAACACCAGTAAAAGTGGCTCAGTTCGGATTCAAACTCAGGTTAACTGTGTTCTTCCTATTAACTTGACCCCAATAAGGATCATAGGCTATACCAGATGTTTCCTCCCTCCTGTACCTTGCAAAGGAAAAGAGAAAGTGGAAAAGGACAGAAAATGTTTCCTTTCAAAATAATGTTTCCTTTTTTTTTTTTTTAAGTATAGTGTGCTTTTAAAAGATAGCGTTCAAAATAAAATGAAATAGGATAGCTTTCAAACTATTTTACTTTTGCAAATTTAAGTCCTCTATGTATTACAAAGATTGAATATAGTTACATAATCCCTATTAACATTAAGGTAATTTATAAGGCAAAGCCCGATAAAATCCAAGTTCAACCTGACACACATAATACACAAAGAAGTAATTCACATTAAAGAAAAATGCCTTTAGAACTTTCCAAAACATTTACCAATATTCAATATCAAAATAAAATTATACTGATAAAAAGTTTTAATTGAGGTTCTAATTAAATGGACAGAGCACACATAGTAAGGTGGTATCTGCTTTTCTAGAAAAGCTTATTAAGTGAAATTCTTAATAATCTAATTGCAAGTAAAATATACATCTAATTATTTTAGCTTGAATAAAAATTGGAAATTTTCATCAAAATACAAATAAATACATAATAATTATACAGGTATATACTTATTTACATATTTCTAAACAACTCAAAAGCTTTATGACTCAAAATGGCAAGGCAAAACAATTATCAGGTAGTATTCAGGTAAACTGAAATTTAAGAAAAGAAAAATGCATGTTTTTAAGTGCAGCATTAAAAAGTGATTTCAGGAGACCCATCCTATTCAAGATGGCTGAATGAGACCCTTTAGGGCCCTGGCCCCCCACAGAAGCTTTTAACAACCAGCAAGAACTGGCAGTAACATGTTTCTCAAAGCTCCAAAGAACAGTTAGAGCACTGTAATAACAGGACAAGCACCAAATCAAGCATTTATGCCTGGCACTATCTGTCTGGTTGTGGCCTGAGGGACTCGCCATCCCAGAACCTGCCCAGATTGTAAATGACAGCTCACCAAGCTCTCCTACAGAACACTGAGAGAGAACAGTCAAGTCATGCTGCCTGGGCCAAAGGGTTGATGAGGGCTGTGGTACATACAGTTCAGTGCCCAGGACCATAAGGAAACTTTCCTAGTGAAGAGGGAACATTCCCAGTAAATGGGGAATTACTAGAGCTACAGGTGCATGCCCAAGACAGGACACAGCATAGAAAGGACAGGAAGGCCTCAAAGCTTTGGCCTAAGCTATTCTCTAAACTCATTGTATGGATACCTACCCTGAGGGAGAGCATTTGCAGGGGTCAATCTGCAAAGACTGGGAAAGGTGTTTTCTTTTTTTTTTCCTTTTTTTGTTAATTCCAGGCAATGAAGGAAAGCTGTCATAATAGCTGAATACAAGCATAAGGAACAGCTGCCATGAATCTAAATTCCAGCCATAACACAGTAAAATATCAAAATGTCCAGGTTTCAACAAAGGTTACAAAACATACAAAGAAACACAGGAAGTGATGACTCCCACAAAGGTGAAGATTAAATCATTAGAAACCATCAATAAAAAGGACCAGACCCAGGATATAACAAAGACTTTTTAAAAAGTGGTCCTAAATATGCTCAAAGTACTAAAAGGAAACCATGGACAAAGAACTAAAGGCAATCAGGAAAACAAAAGATGAACATAAAGAGAATATCAAGAGAGAGATGAAAATTATGAAGAGGAACCAGAGCTGACAAACACAGTAACAGAAATTATAAAGTCCCTAAAGGGGTTCAGCAGCAGATTGGAGCAGGTAGAAGAATCTGTGAGTTTGAAGGTAAGACAATTGACATCATTCCATCTGAGGAACAGAAAGAAGAAAGAATGAAGAAAAGTGAACAGAGCCTAAGGAAAACCTGTGAGACACCATCAAGCATACCAATATGTGCAATGTAGGAGTCCCAGATGGAGAAGAAAGAGAAAAAGGAGCAGAGAGAAGTCAAGGAAAAAAATGGCTGAAAACTTCCCAAATTTAACAAATGACATGAATATACATGTCCAAGATGTTCAACAAACTCCAAACAGGATAAACCCAAATAGACCCACATTGTGGCATATTATAATCAAACTATCAAGTGCCAAAGATAAAAGAGAGAATTCTGAAAGCTGCAAGAGAGAAGCGAGTCATGTAAAAGGGATCTTCAATTAGATTAAGTGCTGATTTTCTACCGGAAACCATGGAGGCAAGAAGGCAGTGGGATAACATATTTAAAGTGCTGAAAGCAAAAAAAAAAAACTGTCAACCAAGAATTCCATGTCTGGCAAAGCTGTCTTTCAAAACCAAGGGAGACATTAAGACATTCCCAGATAAACAAAAGTGGAGGGAGTTCATTCCACTAGATGAGTCCTACAAGAGATGCTAAAGACAGTTATGCAAGTTGAAAGGAAAGGACAATAGGCAACAGATTGAAACCACATGAAAAAATAAAAATCTCTGGTGAAGGTAACAACATGGGTAAATATAAATGCTAGTATGAGTGTACTTTTGATTTATAACTCCACTTTTTAATTTCCTACAAGATCTAAAAGGCAGATGCATAAAATGTAATAATAAACGATAAATGTAATGGTTTTGAACACATTATAAATACGTAACTTGAAAAGAATTACATAAGGGTGGGGAAAAATATAAAAAGTCATTTCAATGACAAGACTCAAGGATGAACTCTATGAAGAGGTGGAATGCTTAAAACATCTTAATCCTAAGACAACCCCAACTAAGTCATTATAAGTACCATACCTGAAAGTTCTTTTTCCAAACAGCGCAAGCATCACTGGAACTAAAGGATACAATGAAAAAGTCCTCTCCGCCGGAATCCATAAGTTGAACTGCACAAGGATCTCCAAACGGAAGCTGGCACACACTTTTGGGAATGCCATTATGGAATGAAATTAGCTGATTCTTTCGAGTAAGAGCAATCAGAGACATTCTTAAGTGGCTCTTGACCATCTCAGTTGCACAAACATGCACACAAGTTACCACACTGCTATAATCATGAGGGATAATGTATGTATCAGTTAACACTTCTTGACTTTCAAGAGAGTATAAAGAAAATTCAGTATCCCAAAAAGCATATTTTGATATTGAAGTCTTTTGAGTGCATCCTTCTTCAGGTAAATAACATTCCTTTAGTCCTAATAAAACAATACCTAGATTTTCAATCTCCCCTGACCATACAATAGAGGAAAAGTTAGCTGGCATACTAACAACTGTTGCAGTTTTCGAAGAGATATAGCAGATTGTTTTGGCATAACTCCATAAAACTAAAGGGCCATTAAGGACCCTTACGCTGTCCTTCAACTCATAGCCTAGTTTAAAATTCAATTGCTTTTCAAATTTATTGGAACTGTGAAGCAACAGTAGAAAATAATTGAAAACGTTATTCTTTTTATTGCTTTGTATCACAATATAAGGGAGGTTAATTCCAGTTCTGAAGTCTGACACAGAGCTGCAACAAATAATTTTAAAATTAGCATTTTCTTCCTCCATTTTAAATAATCCACTGGACTTCTGAACAAATGCTCTTGTTCTTCTGTCAAATACCATTCTTCTGACATGTAATACGGGTACTTTTGCAGTTCCTTTATCTGAAAAATTTCCTTGAGATAACTGAAAAACTAGAACTTCCCCATTATAACACAAGAGCCTTTCTTGTTCGTTAGATGACATTGCTTGTTTGCTACTCATTCCCAATATCAAGTCTGCGTTGATCTGACTCCTGAATGCAAATTGATTCTAGTTGATGTTAACAAACCTACAAAAGAAACAAGAAAAACTGCCATGAAGTAGGTAGAGTTGAAAAGAAAACATGTTTCTTTTAGAAAACTGTAAGTTACTATAATTTTTAAGTAAATATTTTAAAGTTTTTTATAATACCATTTTAACAATGTCACACTTATCAAAACATAGATTCCAAATATTATGTCAGTCCATCCCTTAAAAAACATAGTTTGCTAAGAATGCAAATAACCACATCGAAAATGATAACTGAATATGCTAACAGCATCTACTTAAAGCTTTAGGTGCTCTATTAAAAGTTACTTCAGATATTCTCTCTGGCTCAGGAAATTTCCTAAGTTTACACTTCTGTCTTTGTTTCAAACCTACTAACTCTAACTTAGTTTCCCCATTCTCCAACCTCCTGCCTCTTACCTGATTTCTTCCTCTCTGTCTTAGCCCTTTAGAAAGACAATTTGGGTAGTCAATGGTTTATTTGTTTTGGAGCTCAGTCTCTCCCCAAATATGGTGATTCTTGAAATAGACTGCTCCCTCAGCCATGCTCTCAGGATCCTGCTTCCTGGGACAGGAGCTCATACAGATTCTATGACAAAAATGGAACTCCAGAAATAAAATTGGGAGATGTTATAACAAGGCTTAAAAAATCTCCATAGGAGTAAGAGAAACGAATCCCACTTTATAAAAACAAAGTCATTCTTATTCAAAGTAGAAAAATTAGAGGATTAATAATACAACTAATTACAATGAACAGAAGTATGGCATAATAACAGTTGTCAATATTTCATGCTCACTATATGCCAGGTACAATACATGCATCATCCATTTAATGTTCACAATTATTCTCTTAAATTAAGTATTCTCATTATACCATCTTTTAAATGAGAGAACCTTATTTTCATGAAGGTAAGAAAATTTCCCAAATGTTACAGCACTAATGCACAGTTACAATGCTAACCTGCAGTGGCGCTAGATTTGGAAGAGGGGGTCCTCTGACTCCTGAGTCTTCACCCAAGAGTGAAGGTAATTAACCCAAGATAAGCACCCTTCCTGACATGCACTCCCCTACTCTGAACAAACTGGTTATAAGCAAGGTAACTAGGAAGAATAAGAAAAATAGAATAAGGAACAAAGGAACAACCCCTAAATTGAATACATATACAATAAATATGTTGCTCTGTCTTTACTCAGTGCCTAGATATACTCGGTCACTCATTTAATTGTTACTGAATGTTTAACACATGCTAAACAGTACTGTCCATGGTTAAAAAGCCCCTGTAAATGCTGAGTTTGCCCTTTAATAGGTGGGTGACTGTGGACAAGTTACTCAACCCCTTTGTGCCTCACACCCATATCTATATAATGGGGTACCATGGCATATAGAAAGTGCTCTATAAATATTAGCTGCTATCATCATCGTCATCACTGCCAGCTCTACTTCATATAGTACCTAACAGTAGAAAGGTCAGAAGAGTAGTTGCATACTTAATGATCTGTGAATGCCAAACAGACCCCCTGCACTATAACTAACTTTAAAGTCTGCATCTATTAGTTGCTTCAAAATCATTTTTTCCCACATATCCATGAGAAGAAGTATTAGAAAGCAGTTCTGCTTTGGGCAAATATTTTCTTTCTTCTTTAGAAAAAACATGGTATTTGATGAGAAGGAAAGTCTCAGAAGTTTAGGGTTATCAATTACAATCCGACTATTTCTTTTTTGCTTTTTTAAAATTGTTGTTAATTTCATAAAGAGCTGCTCTGAGATCATCAGTCCCCAGGGTAAAGGTGTGCCCCTCAGGGTCTCCATGACCTGAACAGATTTGGGGAAGGCTTTTTTTTTTTTTTCTTCCATTTTTTTTAAAGAGAGGTTGTAGGTTTACAGAAAAATCATACAGAAGATACAGATTCCCATATATCTCCCTCACATACCCAGTTACCCCTATAATTAACACTTTGCATTAGTGTGGTATCTTTGCTACACCTGATGAAACAGTATTATACTGTAATTATACTATTAACTATAGTCCATAGTTTACATTAGGTTTCACTGTTGTATAGCCACATGGTTTTAAAAGGTTTTATCCTAGTAACATACATACAACCAAATTTCCCCCCTTTAACCACATTCAAATACGTAATTCAATGCTGTTAATTCTGCTACCATCACCACCATTACCAAAACTTTTCCATCACTCCAAAGAGAAAAACTATACCAATTAAACATTAACTCCCCATTCCCTATCCCCACCCTGGTCCATGGTAACCTATATTCTAGTTTTTGACTCTATGAATTGGCTTTTTCTAACTACTTCATATCAGTGAGATCATACAATATTTGTCCTTTTGCATCTGGCTAATTTCATTCAACATGTTGTCTTCAAGTTTCATCCATGTTGTCACATATATCAGAACTTCGTCCCTTTTTACCACTGAATAATATTCCATTGTGTGTATATATACCACATTTTGTTTATCCATTCATCTGTTGATGGGCCTTTCAGTTACTTCCATCTTTTGTATTAGTCTTGATTTTTAAATACTATTGTTAAAAAAAAAAATGCACATTTTCAAAGTAAGTTATTTTTAAAGGATCCCCTTCAGAATTAAAAATAAAAACTTATTTATGAAGATAAATATTTTTTCCTTAAGCTTTCTTGATACTCAAGGCTTACTGAATTCACATATCTGTGTATACTCGCTATATTTTATACTGACACAACATCTGTTTTAAGAGTAAAAATTCTTAGGATATGTTCATGAAACCTGCAAACCTAGGGAATAAGTGGCAAATTTTTTTTAGATAGAAATACCTAAGGAAACAAGCTAAACTAAAGAGCAATTCAGAGGTAATTAACCCAAGATAAGCAAACTCTGATTAGTCAAACCCTGATTATTGGGGTACCAGGTTGATATTCCAGCCAACTGGCCATTTGATTATTTACTTAGTATCCTTACAACAGTGGCTGCAAAGGAAAACTGGTCACTCAAATTAGTGAAGGTCCACTCTTGTTGCGGTTATTAGGGGGAAAAAAAAGAATTTGGAAGCAGATTATTTATAAAATACTACATAATTGATTTCAGCCATTCCTGTTCTATATTACCATACATCAAAATTGACTGTATCTATTTTACACATAAAATGAAACCAGATATGTGAGTATACCAGAAAAACTATATATACATGCTAACATAAATACAGTAGGTGGGCAATAAATTACCACTCTCATCCCTTCTTCTCTACTTGCACCCCAAACAGGATGTTCCCTTTAAAGATTAATAAATTCATTTTGGCACTACAAATTTCAAAGCTCTTTAAATAAACTATCAGTCCAGTTCAGGCAGATCCTAAAAGAGCCCTATAATATCTGCAGATGAAATCCAAGAACAGTCTATAAGAAACAGTATCAACTGTGACCAATAAAAAGTATCTTTGGAACAAAGGTCAAATTAAGATGGCCAACTAAAAATTCACCTACTACTAAACATAATCTTACGAAAATAATACTGATAAATGTCCTCTTTCCAACATATAGGACATTCTTAACCTAAGTATATTAACATGGCTAAACTATTTTTTGGCTCTATAAGTCATTTGTTGGGCCCTACCAAGAATCGATCTCCCTTTTCTTTTTCCCAACATTATCTAGTATATCTGAAATGTAGGTGACTGTGGGGAAATGGTGACTAACTTAGAATTAAGGAAGGCTAACACAAAATAGGGTTTTCTATGTCTAACACAAAATAGGGCTTTCATGTCATACTAAGAACTTCTAACTTTCCCTTATAAGCAATGATAAGCCACTGAAAGAAGTAAAAAATATTAATCACAGGACTGTATTGTAAATGATAAAGATCATCAACACTGGTGCAGCATTGAAGATGGGGCTGGGGTGAGATTAGAGGCAGAGATATTAGGAAATTATTTTAAGAGTATGCAATAAGAGAGAGAAGTGACCGTTGGAAGGTAATTGGCAGGAAACCAAAATGCATATATCCAGCAATTTCATTTCTAGATGAGTAATAATCCCACCATATGCACAAGGGCACTGTTCTAGAACATTCTCTGTGCTGTTGTTTGTAATATGTTAAAAGTAAAAACCTCAATGACCTCCAATAAGGGAATGAATAAATATAAATGAAATACCATACAGTCATTAAAAAGTATGACTTAGATCTATGTGATTAATGATGGCTAGGTTTCAAAAATAAAAATGAGAACAATTAAGTTGCATAAAAGTATACTGCAGTATACTATTTAAAGTAAAACACATAAAGCAACACTATATATTTTCTGTGTTTACCTACAATGGCTACATTTACTGACAGCTTTCTCCCTGACAAATGCTGTTCTAAGCACTTTGGATTAACTCATTTATTCCTCACAATATCCTTATGAGCTAGGCACTATTATTATCCCATTTTACAGATGGAGAAACTGAGGCACAGGGTTTAACAATCTTCTCAAAGGCCCACAGATATGAAATGACAAAGGCAGGATTCAAACACAGGCAATCTGGTACAAGAGAGAGGAATTGTAAAGATTCATGCCAAATTCCTAATGACTGTTGATTCTGGGGAAGGGGGTAGGGGAGTGGAGCCAGAGGGAGACTTTCCCTGCATCTGAAATGTTATTTTTTTAAGGATGTATTCAAGCAACTTTTAAACAATGTGTCCAATTACTTTTTTTCCATAAAAAGTGTAAACAAATAACAAAAGGGCTGGGGTGAAAGATGCTAAAGTACTAATCATTGTTGACAATGGACGGTGGAAATATGAGGGCCTGTTGTTCTTTGTAGTTTTCACTATTTTTCGTTTGTTAAAAAAGGTAACATTATTGTCTACGCAAAAACTTTCTTTCAATTATTTGTTTTGCATATTTTCAACGGACAACCATAAAATTTGCTCCGGTACCTTATAAATGGAATTCACGGTTCCTCAACCTCAGCACTTAGGACATTTGGGGCCGGATAATTCTTTGTCGTGGGGGCTGTCCTGGGCATTGTGGCATGTTTAGTAGCATCCCTGGACTCCACCCACTAGATGCCAGCCAGGAGCACGCACCCCTCCCCCAGGTGTGACAACCAAACATGTGCCCAGACATTGCCAAATGTCCCCTGACGGGTAAAATCTCCCCAGGTTGAGAACAGCTTGCTCTAACTAGAAAACCATAAGAGGCTTTTCATCTTTTCTTTTAACGTCATAGTCCTGTTTTGATTTAAAGATTTCAAAAGGCATTTTCCTTGTTGATGCATCTCACACCTCCAAGTGGGAAAGATACTGAAGGGGTGAAGAAAGTTGCGAGCGAAATAATGCCCCAAAGCGAGCAAGCACTTCAACTCCAGTTACCACTCCACAGGATGGTAGGCCCGGGCCCCGGCCCCCTCCCGCTCTCCCGCAGTGCGGGGATAAGAGGAACAAGGGCAGCCCCGCCGCCCCTTCGGCGAAGGCCCGGCGACGGAGAATGCGCCGGCCCTACCTCGGTCGCGGGCCCCGGGTGCTGCAGCCGCCACGTTCCCGCACTTCCGAACCTCCCGCTCGCGCGCTGCACCCTGGGAGGCACGAGCCGGAGACCCGGTCGCGCGCGGAGAAGCCCAGCCGGCCGAGCCTGCCGGGAAACGGTTGCCTAGGAGGCTGAAGAGGCGGGGTCTCCAGGGAGGGTCATGAAACCGCCTCCCTAGGGCGGAGCTCGGCGGGGAAAGCGCCCGTGGCCCCACAGCTGGCGGGGGCGGAGCCGCAGTGCGGGCGGCCAAGGGGCGGGGCTTGAACGAGCAGCGAATGGGGCCTCAGGCCGAGGGCCAGGTCCCGCCCTCAGTCCCATGCGGCCGCATCGGATTGGGCAGCGCGGCGGAGCCTCCGCCCGCCTTCCGGTGTCACGCGACCGCCTCCCCCTCCCGCCCTCCTCAGTCTGCCCGAGGTTGGCCTCGCCAGTGATGAGCTACTTGGGCGGCGGCGGCAACAGCACCCGCAGTCACGTCGGCGACCACGATCATGACTGAGGTGAGGAACTGACGGCAGGGCGGCCGGCTCCCTGGGCCCCGGAGCGCGCCTCTGAGGCCCAGGGGCCTTGCGCCCGGGACAAGTGGGCTGGGCCGAAGAGGCCGTGGGAAGGCGCGAGTAGTGTCTAAGGGTCCCGTCGTGTCTCCTCTCCAGGCTGAAGCCCAGAATAAAGCCAGGCTCATCTCTGAGACCCGACGGAGGTTCGAAGCTGAGTATTTGGCAGGTGGGTACCGCTTTCTCGGGGTTGAGGCAGGTGTGTCGTGAGCGACCCCAACTTTGCTAGGGTGTTTGTGGGTGCCTCTGGAAGGCGTCAGGGACCCTTTTCGATCCTGAGTGACGTGTCCTACATGTTTCCGAGGTTTTTGCTCCATGACATGCCGTGCACGCTGCTCCAGTTGGGCAGGTGCTGCGTTCGTTGTTTCCTTTAAAGAGTAAACTGGAAATAGGTGCGTTTCTCGCATCTCTTCGTGTTTATGAAACTTGTAGAACACTTGTTAGGCCCACGGCACAGGTGACACTCTACAGTCCACGGTTCCTCCACTGTCCATATAATGGACCTGGAAATTGCCAGGTACTTAATTGGGGATGCAAATGCCTTGGATATTTTGCCGAATTCCACTTCGTACAACCCAGCATGTTACCCACAGAATAGGCCCTCCAATGCTGGAATAAGTTCTTAACCTTTTTATCCCACACTGCACCTAGCAAGGTGCCTGTGAGCCCAGAATGGATTTATTGGTTTTGCATTCTGTGTCCAGATGTCACAGGTACTTGTGTTGTCAGGACTTAACAAGTGACAATTTGATACTTGTATAGTAATGTTTAAAAGCACCCAGGATAATTTATTATCAATATGGAATCAAGAAAAGATACATATGTTGCCCAGTTTAAGGTTGGTTCTAATCCTGATTCTGCCACTTACTTATTCTGAGCCTGTTTCCATATCTGTGAGTGGCAGTAATAAGGTTAGGAGGATTAAATGAAAAGGTGTCTATCAAACTGTCTAGCATGGGCTTAGCATATAGTAAATCTCAATGAATATTTAGCCTTAGTAGTCATTTTGGTCACTGGGAATGGAGTTAAACTTCAGCCTCTTGACTTCAGTGCTTAGTAGAGATTCTCTGCAACTTTTTTCTTCTTTTTTTTTTTTTATTTTATTTTTCATTTTTCTTTGTTCTTTTTTTGTCTCTCTGCAACTTTAAATTCCTCAAGACTATACATCAACTGATGACCTAGAACAAGTACGGTAATCCATTCCAGACAACCTGTTCAGTAAATTTTTTCATGCTTCCTGCCAGTTTCCTTCACATCTGGAACTCTGTACCAGAGAGTTCAAAAGCACTTGATTCAGGGAGGCGGCTGTGGCTCAATCAGTGGGGCTCCCGTTTGCTGTGTGGGAGGCCCCGGGTTCGGTTCCCGGGGCCTCCTGGTGAAGGCAAGCCCGCCCGCACGGCATGGTTGGCTGGCCCAGCGAGCACGGGCAGCAGGGGGGGGATAAATGAATAAATAAATAAAATAAAAAAATAAAAAAATAAAAAATAAATAAATAAATAAAAAATTAAAAAAGCACTTGATTCATTTTTACCCAGGAGTTCTCCTTTCTAATATACCTGGTTCCACTAAAGAGATAATTCTAAAGTTGTTTCTGTAGGAATGTAACTCTGATAGCTACATGGTTTATAATATTTTAAGAAGTCAAGTAGAAGTTGACCTAATGAGCTTGTGTCTCCCCAGTGGTCATTTACTTAGGTCTAAGGGAAGAAGCAGAAAGTAGTCATAGAAATTTACAGTAGACAAGATCTTAAAGGTCATCTTGGTCCAGCCTTCTTGTTTTTAAAATGAAGAAAGTGAGGTCTAGAGAGAGAGAGTGGATTTGCTCAAAATCCCTGGTTCTAGTGGTTAGGCTAGGTAAGGGCTCAGGTCTTCTGATTTTTACTACGTTAATCTTTTGGCAGGATCATGATGTTAAATTAGATTATGTTACTCCCCAGCTTGAAACCCTTCAGTACCTCCCCACTGTAAAATCCCACTTCTTTTTGGAGGCTTACAGTGCAAGGCCATGCATGATCTGGCTCTTGCCCACCTTTCCATCTTCATCTATTGCTACTCTCCTTGCATAGGACAGTTTCATACAAAGGCTTTCGATTTGACCACAGCCACAGTAAGAAATATATTGTACATTGCAACCCAGTATACACACACACACACACAACTGAAGCAAAAGTTCACTAAAGAATACTTATCCGGAAAACATGTGACCCTCTCTAGTGTTTTTCTGTTTGACTTCCTTTTTAAAAAATGCAATAACCCACAAAATTGACATCATGACCTATAAACATGACCCACAGTTTGAAAAACATGACTAGCCACACTGCCTCTTTAATGTTTCTTAAACAAAATGAGTCTGTTTGCATCACAGGACCTTTCCACTTCTCTCTCCCTAGAAGGCTCTTCCCCAGGAGTATGCATGCCTTGTTCCTTTTTTCCTTTTTCCATCTTTGTTTAAATGTATCTGAGAGGTCTTCAGTGACTATTAAATTGCCTCCCTATCTTGTTTCTTTTCTCTCCTTTACAGCTCTTACCATCATCTGTTCATTTGTTTACTTGTTTACGGTTCATTTACTCCGGTAGAAGGTATGTGGGTTCTGGTGCAATCTGTGGACATCAAGAGCAGGAGCCTTGTCTGTCTTATTCACCTCTGTATAGCTAGCGCTGTTCCTCCATACATGCTCATTGAATGGATATAGCAATACTCAAATACGTGTATTTACAAAGGGAGATTAGTCCTTTTTTGTATTAAGAACTTTTCTAACTGACCCTCCTGCCCCACCAAAATCTGGCAAAGAGAACCCCTCATAATGTGTCTCATAATGACAAGCATTATTTCAAGTAAAGCAATTTATAGTATGAAGTATCGCGAGGGTTTTGTCCTTAACTATACACACTACAGTATGTGTGAGCACACGTATGTGTTACCTGCACAGCAATTGTAAATAATTTATTTAATTTAAAGACTTGCATGGGAAAAGAAAATAGAAACCTTTAAAGATTTTCTCACTTTTTAGTTTCCATAGTTTCCTAAAATATAGCCGCTGATAAAGATAGAGTAGGAATTTTTAAGTTTACCTTTTAAAACTTAGGTGTGTTTAGAATGTACAGTTTCCTTCTTCCTCTTTTGCCGTTTCTATTGTCATTAACAATATTTTGTTTCACAAGAAGCTTAAGGCAGATTGAAGCAAACATAATATACATTTCCTAAAGGAAAACATATATTATCTACAAATTTGTCTCTTTAAGCCCTTACTGCACCCTAAAAACCCTTTTGGAGGTATGTTCTTCAGAAATCCAAGCACACATTTGTTTCTATAGAAATTAAGTTGCCAATTTTGGATAGATTTTTAGCTGGCAAAAAGAACAAAATATAGGGGGAAAAAACCCTCCATAATTGTCTTATTGGTCACTAACAGTGCTCCCCCTGCCCCCATCATTGTTTCTGTGAGAAATTCCATGCTGAGTCTCAAATGAGAAACATTTCCCCTTCTCTTCCTCCTCCTTGTGGCCAAGGCAAGAGACCAATTCCTTGTGACAATAATGTATTCAGTTCCTCAAATACTCATTATGTGCTTATTAATTCTGGGAAGCAATGTGTCAGTATAAGAGAAAGAACTAAAGAAGGATAGAGTCTCTTCCTGAACTACTGCATGCCTGAAGAGGGATTAAAACAGAGATAACGATTAAAGTTAAGGCAAATTGTAGTAATAAGAGTGTTAAAAATCAATTCTGTAGGAGTCAAAGACAAGGAGAAATCATTTCTCGTTAGGGTGACTAAGTAGGCACAGAGTGAGAGAAGACTTCATAGAAAAGGTGGTATTTCTTATGAACTTTGAAGGATGGTGGAACTTGGGCAGATACAAATAGTTTGTGCTAGGCAGGTACAAATAGTTTGTAAGAAGAAAATGTTTGGAAAGCAATAGGAAGTCCGGTTTGATAAGCACCCGTTGCTAAAAACAGTAGGGAATATGTTGTAGAGAGCCTTGACAAAGTGATGTTTGTACTTTAGTGAGTGTGGAGAACCATGGAGAGGTTTGTGTTTTTGTTATTTTAGGTTATTTCTCTCACTTTACAAGAACATGATTTCATTTAAATGGATTTGGATGATGCCAAAAAAATCTGAAGAATCACTCATGGTCTCACCATCCAGAGTTAGCTCTGCTAACTGTTGATGCATTTTTTTCCACGTTTTTTCCTGTACATTTTTTTATAAAACATAGTTAAAAAACTCATTCTATATATAAATTTTGTATGTTGCATTTTGGTTAGAAGCTTGATCTTATTTCCCCATACTTATGAAGTAAGCAACATTTTATATGACCATAATATTCAATTCTCTAGAGAAAAAGAAATTTTCTCATATCATTTGAAACATTCCCACCTTCTGGACATTTAAATTCTTTCCAGTTTTTAATAACATTTTTTGTGCAATAGTTCAGATTATTTCCTTAAGATTCATATCTAGAAGTAGAATTATTGGTTTCAATTTTTAAGGCCCTTGATATATATGCTAAACTTGCCTCCATAGAAATTCATTCCCACCACACCCTTACACATATTTAGTGTCATCATGTCTTAACTGATGGTTCTTTTTTTTACTTTCCATTTGATTACTAGTGAAGGTAAACATTCCTTTCATATGTTTACAGCTATTTGTGGTTTCAACATTTTTTTTTCTTACGGGTATTACTTTTAATATTGGCATGGGCTTTTCTTGTTTATGTCTCTTATTTTTTTGCATTTTTTGAAAGTATTAAAAATTATCCACTCCTTTCTGGTGTCATCCGTGGCTATTAAGTTAAATAATTTTCTCTTGCCCAATGACTTTTTATAGCCTTTTGATTTTGATTTTGGTTTAGTTTATTTTTTATTTGGCTTCTTTATTTATTTTGAAATATCTCATATGTACAGAACTTATAAAACTCACCACTCAGCCAAAGAATTAAACCCTCCCAGTACCTTAGAAACCTTGCGGGAGTTACTTTTCCAGCATTTGGTGTTACTCATTCTCTTGCTTTTCTTTTACCTATGATGTATTTTTCGCCAATACTTTATTTGGTTCTGCCTCTTACTGAACTTTGTATAAAAGCTGAGTATTTTTTTCCATGACTTGGCTTCTGTTGCTTAAGATTCATTCATATTGTCAAATGTAACTGTAATTCACTCGATTTTATGGCTGTGTAGTAGATTGTGGAATTAATATATCACCTGATGGATTTGGAGTTGTTTCTAGGTTTTGTTATTATGGACAGTTCTACTCTGAACATTCTTATACATATCTGGTGCACATTAGCAAAGATTTCTCTAGGGCATTGTTTTTTAAAGTTGGTCCTGGAAATGGGTTTCCTTTAAATCATTTCAAAGGGTTTGAGAGGTCAAAACTATTTTCATAATAATGCTAAAACATCATTTTACTTTTTCACTATCCTCTCATTTTCCAGAGACTATAGGACATGTAATGATGCCATGGCTCCGATGACTGATAGAACATGTGCTTGTGTTTTCTTGTGTTTAAAATTTTTTTCAGTTTTAATGTCTAATATGGTGAATATCAATAAATATAGCCCATATAAACAAACAAACAAAAAAAGCTCCTTAGGGTCTGTTGCAGTTGGGTAGTTTGATGTAATTATGAATTCCAAAAATATAATTGGATCATGCTTGTAAACTGATCTGTTAATCTGGGCATGATTAAGTTATGATTAGGGCGTTAACTAAGTTATCAGGAGGGCATTGAGCCCCACCCTTTGGTGGGTGGGGAATAGAATATAAAAAGCAAGGCAAAGGACAGAGGAGGCAAGTTTTTGAGAAGCAGTTTTGATGTTGGAGAGAAGGCCCCAGGAGAAGAGAAGCGAGCCGTTTGCCTGATAGTCTGCAGCTGACCTTGTGGAGGAACCAGAAGCGCTAAGCCCAGAGAGAAACGCAGCCCCCGGAAGAGAGGAACCCCAGAAGCCTGAACCCCGGCAAACGTTGGCAGCTATCTTGCTCCAACACGTAGCAATGGACTTTGGTGAGAGAAGAAACTTAACACTTTATGGCCTGGTATTTGTAGACTTCTACCCCAAATAAATACCCTTTATAAAGACCAACCCATTTTTGGTATTTCACATTAGCACCCCTTTGGCTAACTAATACAGGGTCCTCCCTTATTTTTAAGAGTTTAAAAGGAATCCTGAGACAAAAAAATTTGAGAACTGCAGCTCTATGGTATATCATCAGCAGTGAATTGATAGGTCCTAGAATAGGCACATGTTTAACTTTATTAGGTAATGTTGAAGCGGTCCTAAAGTTATTGTACCAATATTCATTTGAACCAGAAGTACGCGAGTTCCTTATTTTCCCATACCATAAAATTTGGCATTGTCAGTTTTTGAACATTTTTGCCCATCTGAGGGGTGTGTTAGGATATCTCATTGTGGTTCTAATTTGCATTTCTTTGAGTACCGATGATATTGAGCAACTCTTCATACCTTTATGGTCCAGTTGGTTTCCTCTTCAGTGATAATCACTTCTTTAGGCTCTTCTTGGCCCTTTGTTCTTCCATATTAATTATAGAGCTTTTCATGTTCCCCCATGAAAAAAACAAAAGCAACCCTTGTTGGGATTTTGAGTGGAATTGTGTTAAATCAGAAGATCAATTTGGTGACAATTGACATCATTATGGCTGAGTCTTTCCATGCAAGTATATGCTAAAGTCTTCCTTATTGAGAGATTTAGAATTTTCTTCATAAAAGTTAGCCCATCTTTTGTTAAGATTTATTCCTACGTACTTATGTGTTTTATTTTCGTTGTTATTTAAATGGTATCTCTTAAAAATTATTTTTTAAATGATGGTTGCTGGTGTACTGGAAAATGCAGCTGACTTTTTAAAATTAATATTGAATCCAGAAACCTTGTAAGAGTTATTAATTCTGATCATTTATCCCCTAGATTAGTTTGGGATTTTTGTGTAAACAATGATATCACTTCAAAGTAATGACAGTTTTCTTTCCAACTTTCCAGTTTTTATGTCTTTCAATGATTTTACTTTCATACAGTAGCTGGAATCTTTAGAACTTTGTTGAATAGAAGCAGTGATAAAAGCCTACTTATCTTACTCCTGATTTTAGGCAGATAGTTCTGAACATTTTGCCACGAAGTAATAGTGTTTGTAGATTTCCTTTATCAAAAGGAAGAAGTTTCCTTCTATTCCTGGTGTGTTAGTCAGCCAAAGGGGTGCTGATGCAAAGTACCAGAAATCTGTTGGCTTTTATAAAGGGGGTTTATTTGGGCTTATAAAGCCCTAAAGAGTCCAGCTCAAGCTTGCTTTCTCACCAAAGTCTGTTGCCACATGTTGAAGCAAGATGGCAGTGATCTCTGCCTGGTCTCTTGGGCCTTCTCAGCTGCTCAGTTCTCTTCAGCTGTGAACTATCAGGCAAATGGTTCATCTCTCTTCCTGGGGCTTTATCTGTTTGAGCATTCTCCTTTCTGTCACATGGCAGGACAAAAATGACCAAGTTCTCTCTTCTTCTGTGTCTTCCTCTCTGTGTCTTCTTGAGTGAGTGTCCATTTATATCAGCCCACCAAGGGGGCGGGGACTCAACCAGAATCATGCCCTAATGACATGGCGGGATCAAAGCTCTAAATCTTAACAGGTAATATAATCAAGACATCTCAGCTGAATCTAATACAAAGGGGCTCACGCCCAGAGGAACAGACCAGTTTACAAACATAATCCTTCTCTTTTTGTGGATTCATAAATAATATCAAACTGCCACACCTGGTTTGCTAGTTTTGGTTTTTGTTGTTTTTTATTTTACCCATCACCATTGAGGTGTAAGTGTTACTAAATGTATTTTCTTCATCTATTGAATACCTTTATTTTCTCTGGTGAGATACTCATTTGGTTTGTCTCTCATCTATTAATATGGTAGATTGTATTAATCAAGTTTTTAAAATAAATGGCTAGGTTAAATTTACTGATACTTTGTTTAGGATTTTTGCATCTGTATTCATGAATTGGTCTATAATTTTCCTTTCTTATACTTTCCTTGCATGGTTTTGAAGTCAATATTATGCAGGCTTCATCAGATGGATTAGGGTTCTTTCCTCTTTTTAATTCCCTGGAAGGAAGTGTTCATTGTTTATTTTAACCTGATACCCCATATTCATCTACCTCCAATTTATTATTGTTTTTATATCTGTATTTGTTTACTTTAACTTATATTTACAATTATCTTTATTTACTGTTCCTTCTTGAGTTTCAGATCTTGTATCTGGGCTCATTATCCCGTTCCATCTAAAGTATAACCCTTAGATTTTTCCCTTGGTGGGTTTATTAGTGGTAAATTCTTAGTTTTTAAAACTTTTATTTTGTCCTCATTCTTTCTTTAATTTTTTAAAATTAAGCAATTAACTTTGAGGAATGCCTTCATTTTTTTAGGCTGAAGGAGACAAAGTGGTTAGAGAAGTAGGAGAACCAAGAATCTTTGGTATTGTCTTTATCAACTGCCCTCTCTGCATAGGAAAGGTGGATGGAAAATGACATTTAAAATATAACTACAGGGAAGCAGCTGTGGCTCAATCAGTAGAGCTCCCATTTACCATATGGGAGGCCCTGGGTTCGGTTCCCGGGGCCTCCTGGTGAAGGCAAGCCCGCCCGCACGGCGTGGTTAGCTGACCCAGCGAGCACAAGCAGCAAGGGGGGGATAAATGAATAAATAAATAAAATCTTAAAAAAATAATAATAATAAAATAAAATATAACTACAGTATTGAATATTTTTTATAAGCTCTCTAGATTATGAACCACCCAAGGGACTACCAGCTCAGGCTGTACTCATCTTTGCATCAGTAATAGCTTGTTGTTGGCATATGATGGATGATCATTAATTAGTCTTTATAACTAATGGAGTTCTATATCATTCCCAAAAGAAGCCTTTAAAAGATAGATGGATGAATGCATGGACAGACAGACACATGCATTTTCGTAAATTCTGCTCCATCTATAACATTCCCAAGGTCAACCTTTTTAAAGTTGTCATCAGAATAAAAGGAAAAATCCTTTTATTTTTTGTACTTATTACATATCTAAAAATATCAAGTCTCTGCTTTAGAGAATATATAATTGTTACTTCCTGTGGAGATTTGAGTGGTAAATTTGTGTTGGGATAGAGAATTGGTAGACCTACTGATTTTTTAATCTTTATTCCCATTTATGACTTTTTTCCAGTGCCTAGCAAATCTTTTTTTTTTTTTTTTTTTGACTCATCTTTCAGTTGTTGAAACCTGAATGTTTAGTTAATGTGCAATTGAGAAGTCCGTTATTAGAATACTGTCACTTCTAAGATATAAATTTGTTTTTAGTCATTATCATTTGAAAACTTTCATGAAAAGAGTGGTCTGTTTACCAAATCTACCCTGTCGTCTTGACTATATGGATGATTTTTCATTACTGAAAATATAATCTCAACCAAAAATCTTGGTTTGATAAGATCTCTAGGAGATTGAATAGACTTCAGAGGAATTCCTAAGTGTTTTTTCCTCCCCTGCAACCATTTTGCAAAGAATGAGAGGACAAAAATTTGGCTGCATTTCAATCAAAATTATTCTTAGCTGGATATGTGTTGACTAAAGAGATTTGGTATATATGTAGAGAACTTTTTTGAAAATAGTTATTTTATATTGAATAGTTGGACCTGATTTTGCAGACACTTTTCCCATTATACTGTTACATATTCACAACCGACGTAAGGACATTCAGAGACAATTTTAAATGTTTATACAGGCGGTTAATCTATACCCAGGTCATTGGGGGGAAAATGTAAGAAAAAATATTTATATTTATATATATATAAGAAAACCTGTATACATTTAATATAACACCCAGAAGGAAAAAATAGAGACAATGCTGAAGAAGTAGTATTGAAGAGATAATCGCCGACAGTTTTCCAAAGTTTATAAAAGGTGTCAAATCCTCAGAATAAAGAAGCATAACAGTATCTGAGCATTATAAAGAAAAAGATATTAATCCCCAGGCATATCATAGTGAAACTGAAAACACCAAGGACAAAGATAAAAATCTTAAAAACCACCTGAGAGAAATGACAGATTATCTACAAAGGAACAAAAATTAGACTGATAGTTGATTTGTCATCAGCAACAGCTGACTCCAGGAAACAGTGAAGTAATATTCTGAAAGTGCTGAGGGAAATAACTGCCCACACAGTATTTTGCCCATATATTGAAAAGAGAAAGCAAGATTTTCTAGGCATGCAAAGATAGACAATTGACAGTTCATTGGTAGGGGGAAAAAGAAAAAACTACTAGAGTATGCTTCACTAATAAGTAAATAGAACCCAGAAGGAAGCAAAGGAATTCAAGAAGCAATGAAAAACAAAGATATTGGTAAGCAAATCAGTAAAGAAAAAAGTATAAATTAACATTGATAGTAAAAAAAATAATAAAGATAGAAGTAGGGGAAATTGGAAGTAAAACATTACAAAGACTTGTACTGTTCATGAGGAAAATACAGATACTCACTTTAGATTTGTCATTTTAAGTGTGAATGTTCAAAATAAAGGTAACCATTGAGAGAGTAAAATAAAATGTTTAACTTCCAAACCAGTGGCAGTATAAAAAGGGAATGAAGAAAAAAACATCATCTTTCCAGGAGGAGGAAGGAAAAGAGGGAAAAATAGATGCATGTAACTAGAAACCACAGAGTAAGATGGCAGGCATAATCCCAAGTTTATCAAAAGTTACCACAAATATAAACAGATTTATAGTTATTATCAGATTGGATTAAAAATCTTAATTGCCTGGCATCCCAGGGACCCGGCCGGGCCTACAGTGCGCAGAGGACAGGGCGGGAGCATGTACCTGCTGCTAAGCTGGAACCTGGGCCAAGGCCTCCTGTGGGCCACAGGGCTGCGGGGCCTCCTGCGGGACAGGTCTGCTCTACGCACCTGTCCCAGCACCCACAGGAGGCCTGCAGCTTGTGGTAGAGGCACCACCCTCCCAAGTCACACCCCGCTGCTGGCGGCTCCACCTGGTTCTTGAGGCCCGCTGCGGCCATGGCAGAGGAGCAGCAGGGAGCAGGCGGTGCTGCCGCCCAAGACATGGTGGCCGAGGTCGAGATCATCCACTTGCTGAAGTGAGCCAAGTTGAGCGCCATGAAAGATGCGCCCGAAGAGGCTGATAGGATTTTGCTTCTTGCCTATCAGAGTGGTAAAGGCAATCACCTACACTTATGATTTGATGGCCAGTTTAGCATTTATGCAGAGTCAGCTTGAAAATGCAGAAAAACTTTTTAAAGCAACAGTGAGTTACTTGCTTGGAGGGGGCATGAAGCAAGAAGGCGGTGCAATCATTGAAATCTCCCTAAAGTTGACCAGTATCTATGCTGCTCAGAATAGACAGGAATTTGCTCTTGCTCGTTATAAATTCTGCATTTCTACTCTAAAGGAAAAAATTGAAAGAGAAAAGGAATTAGCAGTAGACACTATGTCAGGGGAAAAGAAAGCCAATACCTCCTTGGCATGTGCTTAGACACCTATGCTCACTACCTTCTTTTCTCCAAGCAGCCATCACAGGCCCAAAGGATGTATGAAAAAGCTTTACACATTTCTGAAGAAATACAAGGAGAAAGACACCCACAGACCATCATACTGACTGTGTGACCTGGCCACAACTCCGGATGCTCAGGGCCACTTAGACAAGGCCTACATTTATGTGCAAAGGGCATCGGATCTGGCACAACAGATAAAACACCCCGAGCTACACATGGTGCTCAGCAATCTAGCTGCAATTTTGATGCACAGAGAACAATACACACAAGCAAGAGAGATCTTCCAGGAAGCACTGAAGCAGGTAGAACTGGAAGGAGATGAGGTTTCCATACAACATATTGGGGAAGAGTTGGCTGAGCTGTCAAGAAAAAGTAGGCCTCTGACTTAATTTTATTAAGCTCTAAATGCATTTTTATTTTAAGGAGAGTAATTTCCAGTAACCCAGAGGAACAGGTATTATGCCATTCTCAGTGGCACCCAAATCAATTTTTCAACTTATCATTGGTGAAGGACAAGTTGCACATACTCTACCATTTTTCTTTTCTAAAGGAAAAACAACTTTTACCCTCTGACCCCCAACTAATTTTGACCTCTGATGATGGAAGTGAAGTGATGCTTTCAATTGTAGCATACAGCTAAGTGTAGTCTATGCTGGTCTAGGTATAACTAGACTCACGTTTCCTCTGGGGGTGTGTGGCAGTTTGGTAGTTTATGAATTCCAAAAATAGGTATTGGATTGTGTTTGTAAACTGGTCTGTTCCTCTGGGCATATTAGATTGTATTAGACTAAGAGATTTCACTTTTACTTTACTTTATTAAATCAAGATTAGGGCTTTTATTTGACCACATCATTAGGTCAACTTGGGTTGAGTTCTCGCCTACAGCTAGCTTACTGCTGTGGGCTATATAAATGAATGTTCAATCAACGACAGGGAAGAAAATATACAGACAAGAAGAACACAGAAAGTTGAGTTTTGATGCTGGATTCCGGGGATAGAGCCAGGCCATTCGCCTGATAGTTTACAGCTGGCCTTGTGGAGAGAGCAGAGCAGCTGAGCCTGGAAACAGACAAGCCCCAGGAAGAGAGACGAGCCTTATGCCAGCCTACAGCTGAAATCACAAGAAGCTGGGACCACGGAGCCTTAAGAGGAAGGAGGAAGGCTGAACCCTCGCAGACATTGCCTGCCATCTTGCATCAACATGTGGCAACAGACTTTGGGTGAGAAAGTACCTCTGATGGTACCTTGAGTTGGACTCTTTAGGGCCTGGTAACTGTAAGCTTCTACCCCCAAATAAATACCCTTTCTAAAAAGCCAATATTAGTTCTGGTACTTTGCATCAGCATCCCTTTGGCTGACTAATACGGCGGGGGTGGGGGGGATGATAATCCAGCCTGGCATCTCTACTATAAAATTTTGGTCCATTGATTTGCGCCTTTCTCTTCTCTCACTTTATCACTATCTGGCAGACCAGAACTACCTGTCTTATGGCAGTGGGGGTTTATGGTGAGTCATTTCTCTGATATCTACTTATTTCATTCATGAAGCCCAGTGTGGGATTTTGTTGCATAAATTTAAAAAAAGTGATATCTTTAGTTTGCCTCCGGCATTAAGTTTTAAGTGAAATTAGGCCCTTGAAAGTATAGCACCATATGATTATTTCAAAAAGTGAATGGTATGGTTTTTTGTATGTATCTGGTTTTAACAACTATTGAAACTGTGGAAATTACTTTATTAAAAAAATGCTGTTAAATTAAATATTGGAATAGGTATGGTTCAGAAATCAAAATTGTATAAAAAGGTAATTGTATAAAAAGATATTGAGAAATATCTCTTGTCTCTTACCCCTCTTCACCCCCTTCTCTTCTTTCCTCATTAGGTAATAATTTTGTTTTCTATTTTTTCCATATTTTTTTAAGAAAATATAAATATATGTGCATTACCAAAATTAAATGAGGGAAATGTTTATTTCAATAAATTCAGAAACCACATTGTTTGTAATTCAACATTATAAAACTCAAACAGATAACTTTTAGCAAACAAGGGAAACTTTAACTGTAAGTGTATCTTCCAAAACCTATAGCAAATGCCATATTGTGAAACTTTGAATAATTCCCATGAAGTCAGGAAAAAGACAATAATTTCCACTATATCTCTGTATTATACTGGAATACCTAATTTTCAATATAAGGAAAATAAAGAGATAGGAGGTTTGCCAATTTTCTCATTATTGGCTCATGTTAGCAACACAAAATCTCTAAACTGCCCAATAATCTAACAAGAGAAATGTAAGACTTTTATGGAAAAAATCATAAAATCTTATTGAAAAACATTGAAGGAAGACCTGAATAAGTAAATGGAGAGGTATATCCCTGAGCTTATATCACCTACATGTGACAATTTCTATCTTCCCCCAAATAATAATTAAATCAATGCAATTCTATTCAAAATCCCAACAGAACTTGTTGTGCAACTAGATAAAGCTGATTGTAATATTCTAGTGGAGGAATATAGGGCCTTGAATCCAAGACAATTTGAAAAATGACCATGGGACAAACTTGCCCAACCACAAAGCTAGATATTATTTGCAATAGTTAAAAATTAGAAATGCCCATCCGTTGGGTAATGAATAAATGTTTTGCAGCCTATGCATGTAATGGAATGTGTCATAGCAGTTAAAATGAATCACCTAGATCTCTCTATATATAAAACAGTCTCAGGCGTAGTGTTGAATTAAATAAAGTAAATTGCTGAAGGATGCCTACTGTGTACGATTTATGGAAACTTGTGCAAACACACAAAGCATCATTCAAGGATCTGTCTAGATGTCATAAAATAAGGTCTAGATGGGTACACCAAATTTCACAACACTGATTGCCTCTCTGAAGGAGGTGATGAATTGCAACTGGGAAGGACAATGGGAAACTTCAACTTGATTGGTAACATTCTAGTCCTTTTCTTTAAAAAAATTTTTTTTTTTAAATCTGAAGGCAATATGTTAACATTTGTTAATACTGGGTTATGGGTACATAGGTATTAACGTTATTATCTGTTCTATATTTTTTAACTTCAAAAGCAGAGGAAAAAAACAAACAATCCATTATTGAAGTTCTGGGCCTTCAAGGAACCCAAGATCTACTGGAGGACAGACTTGTACAGACTGCTTAGGACCTAGAGAAAGTTATTGAATGTTTAGCTTTTCTTGCTTAGGTCTGGTAAGGAATCCAGCTCTTGAAGGATAGGAGCTGAAGCAGAAAGCACCTCCCCTTTCTATAATAGACCAGTGGTTAGGAAAGTTCTATTTTTGTACTGCCCTTGAACTTAGAACGAGCTTTTTATTTTTAAAGGACTGTAAAAAAAGAATGAACTGCAACAGACAGCATATGTGGACCATAAAGTCTAAAATATTTACCATCTGGCCCTTTAGAGAAAAGAACTTGCCAACCCCTGCAATAGACCACTGGTTCTCAAAGTATGGTCCCTGGACCAGCAGCATCAGCATCACCTAGAAACTTGTTAGAAATGCTGATTCTTGGTTTCCATCCCAAACCTACTAAATCAGACACATTAGGAGAATCACTACTATTGACCAATGATTAATCCTATCAAAAGAGATCTCGTGTCTTATTCTCTCACTAGATAGCTTCACAGGAAAATAGAAATTCACAATAGGTTGTGGTACAGAGAGGATGCCCGGAAGAGCTTGAGGAAGATTAGTATTAGATTGTCTTTGAATGATTGGTGGAATTTACCTGTGAAGCCATCTGGTCATGGGCTTTTAATTTGAGGGAGATTTTTTTTTTAATTTATTGAAGTATATCACTCATACATGAACATACATAAACAATAAGTATATAGCAATAGTTGTGAACTTAAAAAACAAACATACATAATATCATACAGGGCTCTCATACCTCACCCTACTACCAATACCTTGCATTGTTGTAAAACATTTTTAATTAATGATTAAAGAGAATCCTCAAAATATTACTACCAACCAAAGTATTTTCCTCCAACCCACCCTATTATTATTATTATTTTTATATCATTTATACATTAATATACATAAACAATAAGTGTATAGTAAAAGTTGTGAACTTACAAAGCAAACATTCATAACATTGAACAGGGGTCAATTTTGGGGAGATTATTGGTGACTGTTTCAATCTCTTTACTCATGATTGGTTTTTGAGGTCTTCTATTTCTTCTGTGGTCAGTGTAGGTTGTTCATGTGTTTCTAGGAATTTGTCCATTTCGACTACATTGTCTAGTTTATTGGTGTACAGTTCATAATATCCTTTTGTGGTCTCTCTTATTCCCGGGGGGTCAGTGGTAATATCCCCCCTCTCATTTCTGAATTTAATTATTTGCATCTTCTTTTTTTCTTTGTCAGTCTAGCTAAGGGTTTGTCAATTTTGTTGATATTCTCGAAGAACCAACTGTAGCTGTGTTGATTTTCCATTGTTTTTTGTTCTCCATTTCATTTATTTCTGCTCTGATATTTATTGTTTCTTTATTTTGGCTTGGTTTGGGATTAGTTTGCTGTTCTTCTAGTTCCTCCACGTGTGCTATTAGGTCTTCTATTTTAGCTCTTTTATTTTTTTCACGTTAAAAATAATTTATTGAAGTATGTCATTCATACATGAACATGCGTAACCAATAAGTATATATTGAAATTTCTGAACTTAAAAAACAAACATGCATAACATCCTACAGGCACCCCACCACAAATACCTTGCATTGTTGTGAATCGTGTAACAAATTTGAAACAGCATCGTCAAAGTATTACTATTAACGATAGTCCATATCTTAGATTTGGTGTATTTTCCCCCAACCCATCCTATTATTTTTTTGGTTCATAAACCATATATTATTTATCTGAGTGTACAATCAATGGCATTTGGTTTAATCACCAAGTTGTACATTCTCACTTCAATCAGTATTAGGGCATTTTCATTACTCCAAAAAAAAAAAAAAGAAAGAAAGAAAGAAAGAAAAAACAAAAATCAAACCATTATCATACCATATGGTAGTGCTACTAATTACAAATCTATGATGTGCTTTCATCATTTCTATTCATTTGCAAACATTTACAAACAACTTTTTACCAATTCTGCACAGATTAAACCTAAGCTTTCCATTCTCTAACTACATTCTTTTCTCTGGTGACTTATATTCTAGCTATTAACTCCATGAGTTTGCTTATAATATTTAGTTCATAATAGCAAAATCCTACAATATTTGTCCTTTTGTACCTGGCTTGCTTCACTCAACATAATGTCCTCTAGGTTCATCCATGTTGTCATATGCTTCACGACTTCATTTCTTCTTACAGCTGAATAAGATTCCATCATGTATGTATACCACAGTTTGTTTATATATTGTCAGTTGATGGACACTTGGGTTGTCACCATCCTTTGGCAATTGTGAGTAATGCCACTATGAACATCAGCGTGCGGATGTCTGTTTGTGTCACTGCTCTCAGTTCTTCTGGGTATATACCTAGTAGTGGTATTGCCGGGTCACACAGTAGATCTATATCTACCTTCCTTAGGAACTGCCAAACAGACTTCCACAGTGGCTGTACCATTGTACATTCCCAGCAGCAGTGAATAAGTGTTCCTCTTTCTCCACATCCTCTCCAACACTTGTAGTTTTCTGTTTTGTTAATGACTACATTCTATTAGGTGTGAAATGATATCCCATTGTAGCTTTGATTTGCATTTCCCTAATAGCCAGTGATGTTGAACGTTTTTTAAGGTGTTTTTTCGCCATTTGTATTTATTCTTTAGAAAATGTCTATTCAGGTCTTTTGCTCATTTTTTAACTGGGTTATTTGACTTTATTGTTGAGTTGTAGCATCTCTTTATATATCATAGATATTAGACTCTTGTTGGATGTGTGATTTCCAAATATTTTCTCCCATTGAGTAGGCTGTCTTTTTACCCTCTTCACAAAGTACTTTGAGGTGCAGAAGTCCCATTTATGTTTTTTTTTTCTTTTGCTCATGCTTTGGGTGTAAGGTTTAAGAGACCCCCATGTTCTACAAGGTCTTGTAGAGGTTTCCCTACATTATCTTCTAGGATTTTTATGGTCCTGGATTTTATGTTTAGGTCTGTGATCCATTTTGAGTTGATTCTTGTATAGGGAGTGAGGTAGGGGTCGTCTTTCATTCTTTTGGTTATGGATATCTAGTTCTCCCAGCACCATTTGTTTAAGAGACTGGTCTGCCCCAAAAAAGTAGACTTGGTAGGCTTATCAAAAATCAGCTGGGATAGGCACCGGAATCCTCAGGATTGGGGGATAAAATATGGACTAGAGTAGACTTACTGGTAGTCTACTATAGACTTATTGTAATCCTAGAAATGGAAGAAATTATATCATTGATGTGGAGACAGTGGCCACTGGAGGTGCTGAAGCCAGGGAGAGGGAAAAAGAGGTGTAATATGGGGGCATTTCAGGACTTGCAAATGACCTGAATGACATTGCAATGACAGATACAGGCCATTATATATCCTGCCATAACCTACAGAATTGAGTGGGAAAGAATGTAAACTACATTGTAAACTATAATCCATGCTTAGTGGCAATGCTCCAAAATGTGTTCATCAATTGCCATTAATGTACCACACTAATGAAAGAAGTTGTTAATGTAGGGAAAAGTGGGAGGTGTGGGGAGTGAGGCATATGGGAATCCCTTATATATTTTATGTAACATTTTATGTAATCTAAGTATATTTTAAAAATAAATTTAAAAAAAAAATTTTTTAAGTAGTTAAAAAAAAAAACAAAAAAAACCCCAGCTGACCATAGAGGTGAGGTTCTATTTCTGAACTTTCAATTTGATTCCATTGATCAATATGTCTAGCTTTATGCCAATACCATGCTGTTTTGACCACTGTGGCTTTATAATACACTTTGAGGTCAGGAAGCATGAGTCCTCCGACTTTACTCTCCTTTTTTTAGGATGTTTTTGGCTATGTGGCAACCCTTTCCCTTTCCCTTTTTATGCAGGAAAGGGGTCCCACATAGCCATAGCTATGGAATAGCTGTTGGAATTTTGATTGGTATTGCATTGAATCTATAAATCAATTTGGGTAGAATTGACATTTTCATGATGTTTAGTCTTCCAATCCATGAACATCGAATGTCCTTCTGTTTGTTGAAGTCTTCTTTGATTTCTTTTAGCAATGTTTTGTCATCTTCTGAATACAGATCCCTTACATACCTGGTTAAATTGATTCCTAGGTATTTGAATCTTTTCTTGTTATTGTAAATGGACTTTTTTTTTCTTGATTTCCTCCTCCGCTTGCCCATTCCTAGTATATAGAAATGCTACTGATTTTTGGGTATTGATTTTGAATCCTGCCACTTTGCTGAACTCATTTATTAGCTCTGATAGCTTTATTTCAGTTATTTCAGGATTTTCTAAATTTAAGGTCATGTCGTCTGTGAATAATGAGAGTTTTACTTCCTCTTTTCCAATTTGGATGCCTTTTATTTCTTTTTCTTGCCTAGTTGCTCTAGCTAGAACTTCTAGCACAATGTTGAATAATAGTGGTGACACAGTGGGCATTCTTGTCTTGTTCTCCATCTTAGAGGGAAAGCTTTCAACGTCTCCTCATTGAGTATGATGTTGGCTGTGGGATTTTCATAGATGCTCTTTATTATGTTGAGGAACTTTGTATACCTATCTTTTGAAGTGTTTTTATGAAGAAAGGATGCTGGATCTTGTCGAATGCCTTTTCTGCATCAATCAAGATAATCATATGGTTTTTTCCCTTCAATTTGTTAATTTGGTGTATTACGTTAATTGATTTTCTTATGTTGAACCACCTTTCCATACCAGGAATAACACCCACTAATGTATAATTGTTTTGATAGGCTGTTGGGTTCAATTTGTAAGTATTTTGTTGAGAATTTTTGCATCTATGTCCATTAGATTGGTCTGTAATTTTCTTGTATTATTTTTTATCTTGCTTTGGTATTAGGGTGATATTGGCTTCATAAAATTTCTTGGGTAATTTTCCCTCCTCTTCAAATATTTTTGAAAAGTTTAAACAGGATTGGTATTAATTCTTCTCGAAATATTTGGTAGAATTCGCCTGTGAAAACATCTGGTATTCAGTCTCTTTGTGATTGGCTTGTTGAGTTCCTGTATTTCTTGTAGCATCAGTGTAGGTTCTTTGTGCATTTCTAGGAATTTGTCTATTTCAACTAGGTTATCTAATTTGTCGGCATAGTTTCTCATAATATCTTCTTACGATCCTTTTTATTTCTATGGGTTCAGTCATAATGTCCCCCTTTTCATTCCTGATCTTATTTATTTGCATCTTCTCTCTTTTTTCTTTGTTAGTCTTGCTAATGGTTTGTCAATTTTATTGATTTTTTTCAAAGAACTAGATTTTGGTTTTATTGATTTCCTCTTTTTTTTTTTTTTAATCAATTTCATTTATTACTGCTCTAATCTTTGTTTCTTTTTGCTTGCTTTGGGATTGGTTTGCTATTCTTTTTCTAGTTACTCAATTTGTTCAGCTCAATCTTTGATTTTAGCTCTTTCTTCTTTTTTAATATAGGCTTTTAGGGTTATAAATTTCCCTGTCAGCACTGCCTGTGCTCTATCCCATAAATTTTGATAAGTTGTATTCTCATTTCATTTGTCTCAAGATATCTACTAATCTCTTGCAATTTCTTCTTTGACCAACTGATTGTTTAAGAGTGTGTTGTTTAACCTTCATATATTTGCAGTTTTTCCCCTTTCCTGCCTCTTATTGATTTCTAGCTTCAGTCCATTATGATCAGAGAAGGAGCTTCATATAATTTCAGCCTTCTTAAATTTATTGAGAGCTGTGTTTTGACCCAATATGTGGTCTATCCTGGAGAAAGATCCATGAGTACTTGAGAAGAATGTATAACCTGCTGATTTGGGGTTCAGTGTTCAGTGTATATCTGTCAGGTACAGTTCATTTATCATATTGTTCAAGTTATCTGTTTCCTTGTTGATATTTTGTCAGTTTGTTCTATCTGTTGATGTCAGTGGTGTGTTGAAGTCTCCCAACTATTATTGTAGAGACATCAGTTTCTCCCTTCAGTTTTGCCAGAGTTTGCCTCATGTATTTTGGGGCACCCTGGTTAGGTGCATAGATATGTATGACTATCACTCTTTCCTGGTGGATTGTCCCTTTTCTTAAATATATTATGACCTTCTGCATCTCATCACTTTTTTACATTTAAGGTCTGTTTTGTCTGACACCAGTATAGCAACCCCTGCACTCTTTTAGTTACTATTTGCATGAAATATCTTTTTCCAACCTTTCACTTTCAGTCTATTCGCATCCTTGAGTCTAAAGTGAGTCTCCCGTAGACAGCTCATCTTTTCTTATCCATTCAGTCAGCCTCTGTCTTTTGTTTGGGGAGTTCAGTCCATTAATATCCAGTGTTACTACTGTAAAAGCATTACTTCAGCCATTTTATCCTTTGGCTTTCATATATCATATCTTATTTTTGTCATCTTTTTTCCTTTTGGTTATCCTTTCTGATAGTCTTCACTTCTTCACTCTTGTCTAAGCCTCTCTCGTCTTTTCTTTTCTGGCTGCAGAACTCCCCTTAGTTTTTCCTGCAGAGCTGGATTTTTCTTTACGAACTCTCTTAATTTCTGTTTAATCTGTGAATATTTTAAGCTCAATGTCATATTTGAAAGACAGTTTTGCCAGATAAATAATTTTTGGCTGGCAGTTCTTCTCTTTCAGTACCGTAATTATATCATACCACTGCCTTCTTGCCTCCATGGTTTCTGAAGGGAAATCCACACTGAGTCTTAATGGACGTCCCTTTTTATGTGATGTTTTGCTTTTCCCTTGCTGCTTTCAGAATTTTCTCTTTATCTTTGGCATTTGGCATTCTGCATATTATATGTCTTGTGGTAGGTCTATTTGGATTTACTTTAATTGGAGTACACTGTGCTTCCTGGTTATGTATATTCATGTCTTTCATGGGAGTTGGGCAATTCTTTTCTCAAATACTGTTTTTTTGTTTTTTTTTTTAAAGATACTTAGATTACATAAATGTTACACAAAAATTGTAGAGATTCCCATGTGCCCCACCTCCCACACCTCCCACAACCTCCCACATAAACATCCTTCATTAGTGTGGCACATCAGCGGCAATAGATATACACATTTTGGGGCTTTGCCACTAAGCATGGACCATAGTTCACATTGTAGACCGCACTCTCTCCCACAAGTTCTGCATGTTATATGATGATATAAAATGGCCTATATCTGTCATTGCAGTGTCACTCAGGATAATTCCCAAGTCCCAAAAAAGCCCTTGTATTACAACTGCTTTTCCCTCTCCCTACCCCCAAAGCAGACCGTGGCCACTGGCTCCACATTAATGTTGTAATTACTTCCATTCGTGAATCACAATATGTCTATAACAGAATACCAGTAAGTCCACTCTAGTCCATAGCTCTTCCCCCAATCCTGAGGAGTCTGTGATGGTGATGTCCACTCCACCTCCAAGTGAGAAGGGGCTTATATCCCATGGATAAGATGGATGGGATTATCCTGCCTGCAGCTGCAGACACTCTCCATTCCCTGGGATGGCCGTTGTCCATCATCATCTCCCCACCAGGTGTCCAGGGTGAGTCCGTTGAGCTGTAGAGTAGGAGTTGCAGCTCCACCGAGATTCCAGGCCCAGCTGGCACATGGATAGCTCAAAGATTCCCTTCTCTGGAAGTACACCTACAAACTCCGGCACCACATGTAGGTTTGAATAGAAGGGACAGATGGACCATGTGCAGGGAAGACATATTTGGGTCCAATTCTGTCACTCTCAGGAGCAAGGATTCCAAAGTAGGGCCCACTGATAAGGCACGAAACTCTGGGGCTCTCTGCCCTGATATAGGACCTGGGTGTCTCCAGAGCCCTCAGGAGCCCTTCTGTTTGGGGTGATATCCACATTGGAAGCCTATGAGGTCCTATTGAGATGTGCATAAGCATTACCTCTGGGATGACCTCTGGACTCACTTTGAAGTCTCTTAGCCATATGAACTCATTTGTCTTTACCTTTCCCCCCTTTTATTCGAGGTCTTTTTCCAGTCGTATTGCCCATGGCACTTGTTAGTAATCCCTCGGTGCCAGGGCGGCTCATCCCCGGGAGTCATGTCCCATGCTGGGAGGAAGGTAATGCATTCATATGCTGAGTTTGGCTTAGAGAGAGGCCACATTTGAGCAACAAGGAGGCTCTCAGGAAGCAACCCTTAGCCCCTTTTCCCTTCTCCTCTCCTTCTGGAAATCCCATAAGACCTATATATCTGTATGCTTCTTGTTATCTATCATTCAATTCCCTGAACCCCTGCTCAATTTTTTCCATTATTTTCTCTGTGTTCTTCTCTGTCTTCAATTTCAATTGTTCTTTCCTCTACATTGCTGATTCTTTCTTCTGTGATTTCAGATCTGCTGTTGTGTGCCTCTCTTGTATTTTTAAGCTCTTATTGTGTCCTTGGTTCCCATAAGCACTGTTATTTTTCTATCTAAGATTTCAGATTTTTCTTTGTGCTCACTCAGTGTCTTCTTAAGGTCTTTTATTTCTTTAGCCATGTTGTCTTTCAACTCCATGATTTGATTTAGATTTGTATGAATCTCACTGATTAGCTGTTTCAAGTCCTGTGTCTCATCTGGAGCTTTTATTTGTTACTTTGCCTGAGTCATATCTTCTTTTTTCTTTGTATGTCTTATAATTTTTTGCTGATGTCTGCACATCTGATTCTGAGCTGAGTTTACTCTAATGTTCAGTTTTTCTCTCTTGCCTAGGGATTTACTGTTAAGTAGCTTTGTGCTGCCACTGTTCTTTGACTCTTGGTTCAACCTGCTCTAGACATTTAGGATTGTCCTGTTTAACTGCTCAAACCAAGGCTAAGGACCTAATAATGGGGTGCAGGCCAGTTTCCAAGGGCCTTGGAGAAGATGGGAGTAAAGGCACCTACTTGCCTCTTTGTTTATCATTATTATTCCTTTCTTGTGCACTTTTCTGATCCAGCCAGCTGATGGAGCTCTTTAACAGACCTCTCAGCTCAGACCCCAGGTGCTAGGGGGGAATGCATTTAGAATAACTCCTCAGGCAGGTGGGAGATGCAGCAGCATTGTCCTTAGGGGTGGCCAAACCTCACAACAAACTTTCTCAGAGGCTATTCTCTACCCTTGGCCAGCCACACCCTCCCTCTCTCTCCCTCCTCAGCAACCAGCCTGGGGCAGTAGGAAGGGTGTTTGAGAAGACAAATTATCTTTAGCTCCAGCAAGCTCTCAGTGCACACAGTGTCTCTGACCCACCCTGGCTGGAAGTGTGTTACCCCTCCCATGCAGCAAACCAAGTTCTGAATTTGATGTAGCCTGTATCCCTCTCTTTCCCCTTTCTTTGGGAAGGGGATCCCTGCAACCCCCTCAGTCAGCAGCCACTGCAGTCCACAGATTGCTATTTGCTTAGTAGGTGGGGGGATGGGTACCCACTACTGCTTTTGCAGCTCTATTCTGGGGATTTTTCAGCCAACTGAGACTCCTTTCCTTCGACCTTTGTCTTCTGGGTGGTGTCTCTCCTTCCCCTGGTGTCCTGAGCCCCAGAGCGCCATCCAGACAGTCTCCACCTGTCCTCTAGCTATTTTTTCTGCAACAGAAGTGACCCCTTCACCTCTCTAATCCTCCATCTTCCCCTCCTACTTCCTTTTTAATGTAAGCATTGAGGGTTACAAATTTCCCTCTCAGTACTGCCTTTGCTATATCCCATAGGTTTTGATATGTTGGGTTCTCATTTTCATTCATGTTGAGATATTTACTAATTTCTCTTGCAATGTCTTCTTTGACCCACTGATTAAGAATGTGTTGTTTAATCTCCATATATTTGTGAATATTACCTTTTTCCATCCATTACTGATTTTCAGCTTCATTCCATTATGGTCAGAGAAAGTGCTTTATATAATTTCAATCTTTTAAAATTTATTGAAACTTGTCTTGTGACCTAACATATGGTCTGTTCTGGAGAAGGATCCATGAACCCTTGAAAAGAATGTTTATCCTGCTGTTTTGGGGTGTAATACTCTATAAATGTCTGTTAGGTATCGTTCATTTATAATATTATTAAAGCTCTTTGTTTCCTTGTTTATTCTCTGTCCAGATGTTCTACCAAATGCTGAGTGGTGAATTGAAGTCTCCAACTGTTATTGTAGAAATGTGTCTTTCTCCCTTTAGTTTTGCCAGTGTGTGCCTCATGTATCTTGTGATACCCAGGCTAGATACATATATTTATTATAGTTATTTCTTCTTGGTAAATTTCCCTTTTTATTAATATACAATGACCTTCTTCATCTCATATAACACTTTTGCATTTAAAATCTATTTTTCCGATATTAGCATCGCTTCTCTAGATCTTTTTTTTTTTAACTCTTTGCATGAAATATCTTTTTCCAACCTTTCACTTTCAACCTGATTGTGTCCTTACGTCTGAGGTGAGTCTCTCTTAGACAGCATATAGATGGCTCATTTTTTTTTTATCTCTTCTATCAGTCTATGTCTTTTGATTGAGGAGATCAAGCCATTAACATTCATTGTTATTACTGTAAAGGCATTACTTACTTTGTCTATATTATCCTTTGGATTTTTGTTGTCATATCTTACTATTGTCTATCTTTTTACCCTTTAAGTTACCCTTACTAATAATCCTCATTTCTCCACTCTTCCCCAAGTCTCTCGTCCTTGTCTTTTCCTTACAGGCATAGCACTCTCTTTCATATCTCTTGTAAATCCAGTCTTTTGGTAACATACTCCCTCAGTTTTTGTCTGTGAAGACTTTAAACTCACCCACATTTTTGAAGGACAGTTTTGCCAAATAAAGAATTCTTGGTTGGCAGTTTTACTCTTTCAGTACCTTAAACACATCATACCACTTTCTTCTGATGAGAGATCGGCACTTAGTCTTATTGAGACTCCCTTATATGTGCTGCATTGCTTTTCTCTTGCTGCTTTCAGAATCCTCTTTTTATCTCTGGAGTTTGTCATTCTGAACGGTAGGTGTTTCAGAGTAGGTCTACTCAGGTTTTTTCCATTTGGGGTGTATTGTCCTTCTTGGATATTGATATTTATGTATTCCGTAAGGGTTGGAAAGTTCGGTCATTTCCTCACATGTTCTTTCTGCCCTTTTTTCATTCTCCTCTTCTGGGAAACCAATAGCGTGTATGTTTATGCATTTCACATTGTCATTCAATTCTGTGTGACCTTTTTCCATTTTTTTTCCATTCTTTTCTCTTTCTAGTCTCCTGACTTTTCAAGTTTAGATGATCCATCCTCCAGTTCGCTAATTCTGTCCTCCACCAATTCAAATCTGCTGTCATATGCCTCTGATGTTTTTTGTTTGTTTGTTTGTTTGTTTGTTAGGGGGTACTAGGGATTTAACCCGGAACCTCATACATGAGAAGCAGGCACTCAACCACAGAGCTACATCCGTTCCCTCATAAGCTCTGCTACTTTTCTTTGCAGGCTTTCAAATTGTTCTTTATTCTCACCCAGTATCATCTTAATATCTTTTATTTCTTTAGTCATATTTCCCTTCAACCATTTGAATCGGTTTAGTAGATTTGTGTGATTATCATTAATTAGTTGTCTTAAGTCCTGTGTCTGTTCAGGATTTTTGGTTTCTTCCTTTGGCTGTGTCATCTCTTCCTGTTTCTTAGTATGGCATGTAATTTTTTGCTGATGTCTAGGCATCTGATTATGTTGGTGAATTTACTCTGACAGTCATTTTCTCTCTTACCTTGTGGTTTTGTTTCACAGTTCCTCTTTGAATTTTGGTTCAACTTATTCTAAGTCTTTAGAATTGCCCAGCTTCAGTTATAAAAATAGGGCCAGGAACTCACTAATGGAGCATAGATCCAATCCATGGGGTTTGGAATGAGAGACTCCAAAAAGCATTTTTTCTCCTTGGAGTTTCCTGGCCGGCTAGCATATGGCACTCATCAGTGAATCTTTCCATGGAGATGTCTCTTTCCACCTCCACTTGGCCATGATTTTGGTCTTGGCAAAGTCGAGATTCACATCAGGCTGTGCTGGCCAAATGCACTGAAGAGAAACCACTCTCCGACCTCCGTCGCACCCTACCTCTTTCCAGGGAGGAAGACATCTGTTACCCTCTCACTTGGCTGCAGTGTGCCATGGGTTTTATCTAGGCTGTTTGCTCTGAGGGTAGGGGATGGGTGCTGTTCCCAGCCATAGGGGCTAGTAACTCACGGTTTTCGTTTCAACTTCTTCACCTCTCTGTCTCTTGTCCTCCTGAATGATGCACAGCACTCTCCTAGTTTACAGATCCCAAAAGCAGCTCCCTTGAACAGCTTTTTGCCCTTCCCCCATTGTTTTTGTGAGAGAGTTGAGCCCTGCCTATGTAGTCCAACTCCATCTTCCCAGAAGGACTCCAAATGTGTTTGTAGTAACTACAATATACTTCTAAAATTTTCTCAGCTGGTTAATAGGTAAATGAAAATTCAATCTTCCAGCCTCAGCCTGATCAAAATGGTAGAGTGAGATGCTTTTGGGCTCCATTGCCCTACAAAAATTTTGAACAACTAGCAAGAATTGGCATAAATATCTTTCTAAATGCTTCAGAAAACATTTAAAGGATTGTAGTAATAAAGTGAGTGCCAATTCAAGAAAAGGCCATGTAGGATCTCTTGATGCCCTGGCTGGCCCCACCTGCATCCCCTCACTGGATAAGAGCAGAACCAGCCTGCTCTCATGGGGCAGATTCTGGTCCCAGTTTTGGAGGAAGCAGAGTAACCCTCATGCACCTAATGGAAGCATGTATGTCTGGCTCAGTCTCTCTGGTGGTGGCCTGAGGGAATCATTGTACCAGAACTTGCCCTGTATGTAGCAAGCAGCTCACCAAGCTCTCCTATAGAACGCTGTAGGAGAGTTGTCAAGTCATGTTACCTGGGACAAGGGATTGCTGGCCAAAGGATATACAGTGTAGTGCACCCAACCATGAGAAAACTATTTCCTAGGGAAGAGGGGACATTCAGAACATTGTAAATTGGGGAATTCTTCGGGCCACAGGTACATGCCCCACACAAGACACAGGCACATAAAGGATCAGGGAGGCCCTCTGTTTGGCCTGGAGCTGTTCTCATACAATCTATTGTATGGCCAAGCCCTGAAGGAGAGTACTTGCACAGGTCAAACTGCAAAGACTGGGAAAGTTATTTTCTATTTTCCTTTTTTTTTTTTTTTGTTAACTCCTGCAATCAAGGAAAACCCTGTCATAACACTAGCTGGATACAAGCTCAGAGTCTAAATTTTGGCGATAAAACATTAAATTTTAATAATGTCTAGGTTTCAATGAAATATTACAAACATACAAAGAAACAGAAAGTGATGGGCCAGGCAAAGGAGAAATTAAAGTTTTAGAAACTATCAGTGAGGAGGACCAGACATGGGAGATACCGGACAAAGACTTTTTTTAAAAATAGTCCTAAAATGCTCAAAGAGTTAAAGGAAAACATGGATAAAGAACTAAAGGAAATCAGGAAGAATGATGGATGAACATAAAGAGACTATCAGTAGAGAGATGGGAGTTATGAAAAGGAACCAAACAAAGCTGAAGAACAGTTTCAGAAATTACAAATTCCCTAGAGGGGTTCAGCAGCAGATTGGAGTGGGAAGATGGAAGAATCAATGAACTTGAAGATCCAGTCTCAGAAGCAGAAGAAAGAAAGAATGAAGAAAAGTAAACTGAGCCTTAGGAACCTGTGGGACACATCAAGCATACCAATATGCACACTGTGGGAGTCCCAAAAGGAGAAGAAAGAGAGAAGGGGAGCAGAAAGAATATTCAAGGAAATAATGGCTGAAAACGTCCCAAATTTGGTGAAAGACCTGAATATACACATCCAAGTTGCTCAACAAACTTCATACAAAATAAACCCAAATAGACCCATTCTGCAGCATATAATAATCAAACTGCCAAATGCCAGAGCTTAGGAGCAAATTCTGAATGCTGCAAGAGAGATGCAATGGGAGCCTCAATAAGATGAGTGTAAGTTTCTCATTAGAAACCATGAAGGCAAGAAGGCAGTGGGATGACATATTTAAAGTGCTGTAAGCAAAAAATGACAAGCAAGAATTCTGTATATGGAATGTTCCACACCGTTGCAAGGTGTTGGTGGTGGGGTGGTATATGGGAGCCCTGTATTTTATGCATGATTGTTCTGTAAACCCACAGCTTCTCTAATAAAGGAAAAAAAAAAATTCTGTTTGGCAAAACTGTCTTTCAAAAATGAGGGAGGGATTATGACATTCCCAGATAAACAAAAGCTGAATTTTTCACTAGACTGGCCCTACAAGAGATGCTAATTAGAGTTCTGCGGGTTGAAAGGAAAGTACACTAGATAATAGATTGAAGCTGCATGAAGAAATAAAGATCTCCAGTGAGAGTAACAGCAAGGGTAAATATAAAGGCCAGTACTATTGTGCTTTTTGGTTTGTAACTCCACTTTTCTACTTCCTTTATTTCAAACCTAAAGGATCTAAAAGGCAAATGCCTAAAATCTAATGATAAATCATTGGTTTTGAACTCATACTGTATAAACATGTATCTTGTGACAAGAACAGCATGAAGGTGAGGGGACAGAAGGGTATAGGAACATAGTTTATGTATGCTATTAAAGTTGTTAATTCGTTATCAAAGCAAAGGAATTTATTATAGATTTAGTATATTGGATTTAACCCCCATGGTAACCACAAAGAAAATATCAGGAATATGTAAACTCTTAGAGAATGAAAGTAGACTACAGGTTACCAGGTGTAGGGGGCAGGGGCAATGGGGAGTTCATGCAAAATGAGCGTAGGGTTTCTGTTTGGGGTGAAGGGAAAAATCCTAGTAATGGATGGTGGTGACACAGGACTGCAGCATTGTGAATGTGATTAATCCCAATAAATTGTATGGTTGGGAGGGTTGGAATGGGAACATTTATGTTGCATATATCTTTCCACAATTTAAAAAAAGGTGAGAGAGAGAGAGAAATTAAAAAGATAATGACAAACAAATGCAATACATGATACTGAATGGTATGAAAAAAAGGAGAAGAAAAGTTTCAAAGGGGCATTATTGGGATAAGAAAAAATTGAAATATAGAATGTAAGCTTTACATCAATGTTAAATTTCTTTAACTTGATAACTGCACTTAAGGTGATTGCATACGTGAATATCCTTGTACGTAGGAAGTAAATGTATGTGGAAGTATTATATTATGTGTTCAAAGGGTATGATGTGCGCCGCTTGCTCTCAAATGTTCAGAAATATACAGATGGATAGATATATAGATGGATGGATGGATATAATAGATAGGTGGAATGATATGCCAGGATGGCAAAATGTTAAAATTGGTAGATCTGGGTATGGGACATGGTAGAGGGTGGAAATATTGACGTTCTTCCATTTGGGGTTTGTATTGTTTTTGCAACTCTCAGTTAAGTTTGAAATTATTATATTTCAAATTAAAGAGTTTTTAAAAAAGAAAACTCCGAGTTCTGTTCATGATTAACATTGTACCTTATATTAATAAAAATTCGTTTGCATAGTGTTTTATAATTTTCAAAGTGTTCTTGATCTCCATGAGACTAGGGGATAGACAGACCTTATATCTATTTTACAGAGAAAGACCATAAGGCCCAGAATGACTTGCTCTGTCTCATTCTACATAGTTAGTAGCTTGGGTCTCCTGATTCCATCACTCTTTGCTTTATATCCTGAATATGGCCAGAAATGTTTCATATTTGTTAACCTGTAGGCAGTTTCTGACCTATTGGTAATTTCATCAGCCAACAAGTATGAGAAAACAAGTCAATAATGGAATTTGCTGTTTTACAGTTAAGAACTATAGTCTCTTATCTTACAATCCTTACAGTTAAAAAAAAAAAAAAAAAAGTAGATGAGAGATAGTCTGTGCGTTTGTGTATTAGCATGGTACCTTCTGAGTGTACATCTTCAGCTTCTTCCTGTAAAACCTGGGTTTGCAAAAGGACTCGTTTTATGAAAACTGCCAGTCACTGGAGGGTTCACTTGTCTGGGGGCTGTATTTGAAAGCATCGGATTGCATTCTCATCAGCCCGGTTATTATTGTGCTTGGCCTCACGATCCCAGGCCATATTTTCCTTACCTCGAATGTTCAGTTTACTTTGTTACTCTCTCCACATCCTCCTGTCTGTCTTTGCCTCCCTCATATTTCTCGTTCTTTCTCTTTCCCTCATCCCTCTCCTCCCCGTGTCCTGTCCCCTTCTGCCCCCTTCTGCCCCCTACTTTTTCCTTCCTCTCTCCTCTGTTTCTCACATCTCCCTCTCTCTCATCCTTTCCCTCTCTCTCATTTTCTCCCCTCTCTGTTTTCATTCCTAACTGTCTAGGGGTAAAATGGTTGCCAATAAACATTTCATAGGTAAGTATATGTTCTGTTAATAACAATAATTAATCATTTTGATATAAATGGAAATTTCTAATTTGGAAGATCTGCATCCCTGAAAGCTATCAAAGAGCAGTAGGCTTTAAATTTCTTCATAATGGGGACTGTCTTGTTAATGGTATCCCTAGTGGTAGTACCAGAGTGGTAGTAATAATGCTAAGAATAGTAATGACGTTTTAGTCTTCTTATTATGGCTAACATTTATTGAATATTTACCACATGCCAGATACCATTCTAGGTAAGTGGGTCTCAGAGTGTGGTCTGTGGATCCCTGGGGAGGCCCAAGACTTGGAGGAATCTATGAGGTCAACAATACTATATTATAATTTGCCATTTGCTCTGTTGGTGCAAAAGCAAAATGGGAAAAACTACTGGCTTCTTAGTCCAAATCAAAGTTATTAGTCACTGCATTCTTCACTGTCAGCACTCACAGTAATTTTTTTTAAGTTTTATTTTTAATGCCCCTGATGAAGCAGTAAAAATTATTAATTTCATTAAATCTCTACCCTTGAGTACATATCCTGTTCAAGTTCTTTGTGACAAGATGGGGAGTGTGACTAAAGCACTTCCTCATGCTAAGTATGTTTGAGTTGCCTGCTGAACTGGCCACTTGTTTCATAGACCACCATTTTTATATAAAATGAAAGACTGGCAGGTAAACTCGGGTTAGTCAGACTTGCGGATTTGGTGGAAATTTTCTTCAAAATGGGTGAAGTCAGCCTGTAATTTCAAGAAAAACACCTGACTGGCTATATTGGTACTGTGCAGAGGGCTAGGGCTGTTCAGTAGCCAGACCTCATAGTGCTTCTTCGAGGAACAGGTGTGCCTGGGGACCTTCTTGGTGTGCTAAACAATGTAAACTCTTTGACCTCATGCTTATAAATGCCATCTATAATTAAAGAAAAGAGTGCTTGAAAGGCTGATGAATTTTAGAATAGCAGAGCTAAAAACCATTTCCTAAGGTTTACCTACTACAGAACCACTCATTTTATAGATTTGAAAAATAGAGCCCAGAGATTAACACTACAAATGCATGATTTAAGGGCTAATCTTATATTTTCTGGTGCTTTAAATTTCCAAGTGCTTTCATGTAGACTTTTTCATCTAATCCTCACATAACCCTGTGAGTATATAAAGCAGCTTAAAGATAAGGAAATTGAGCCCCAAAAAGATAATTCTCTAAATGTACTTATATTTTCCTGCCCTTTCAGCTATTATCTCTGAAGGCCTGAAGTAAGCACAGTGCAAATGCAGAGGAGATAGAATCTATCAAACTTGGTCACCAACTAGATGCAAAAAAAAAAAAAAAGGAAGAAAAGAAAAAACTGGAGACGGAGAAGCCAGGGAATTTTCTGAAGTTTCTTGCTTGGGTCCCTGGAATGGTACCATTAACTGAGAAAGTGAAAATAAAGAAGGAATAGACTTATATCATTGATATAAAGGCAGTGGCCACCAGAAGTTCTGAGGGGAGGGAGAGGGAAGAATAGGTGTAACATGGGACATTTTGTGGACATTGGAATTGTCCTGCATGACATTGCAGTGATGTATACAGGCCATTATACATTTTGTCAAAACCTATAAAATTGGGCAGTGCAAATTGTGAACTACAGACCATGGTTAGCAGTAGTGCTTCAATATGTGTTCATCAATTGTAACAAATGTACCACACTAATGAAAGATGTTAATGGGGGAAAGTGTGGGAGGGGGGAAGGGGAGGGATATATAGGAATCCCCTATATTTTTTTATGTAACAGTTATGTAATCTAAAGTTTATTTTTGAAAAATTAAAAAGAATAGATTCTATCTCAGTCAACAAATGTTTGCTGGAGGCCTTTTCATTGGCATTATTGTAATCTGCTTTGGGGGGTTCCTAGGATGCAGAGACTCTATTTGGAAAGATATGGCGTGTGTAAGCCAGAAACTAATTCAAGGGGAAAAGGGATGAGTCCCTTAAGATTAGTTCAAGTCTTGTAGCTCTTCAGAGGTTGGAAGGAATTACTTCTGGGTTTGGGGATTTGTGAAAGAGGAAGTATTTGAAAGAGGTCTTGCAGAATGGTGGAATTTGGTTGAACAGAGATGGGAGAGTTCAGTTAAAGAAAAATAGTGAGAGCACAGTTTAGAAGCAGGAGTATCAGGCATAGAGGTTGGTAAGAATAGAGTGTTTGTGTAGGTGAATAAGGAGAAATTATCACTGGAAATTATTATTCTAATAAACCTTTGGAAAGGTTAGCTGCCATCTGAAAATACTAAATACCATAAACCATACTGCTGCATACATGGGCAGTCTTCCATTTGTATTTAGTTCACTTTTTAAATGGCACCAAACAAGTGTCTTTTTAAGTACAACTTAGTTCTTTCCGTACATATAAAATTCCTTCATTTTTCGTTGATTAGGGTAAGGATTTCAAGTTCAGATAACATAAGTGATCTTCTCCTATGTTAGTTTATAGTTTATAGAGAGTGGTTTGCCAAATATTTTATTATGTTTTAGTTTGTAAATCTTCAGTGGCTTACTGAAAGTAAACCAGGAGTCTTTAGATAACTTTATTCTCTTTACGCTTAGAAATTCCATCAGTGCTTTAAGTTGCATTTTTATCTGAACTTCAGCCCTGTGTCTGTCCTCACATAGCTTTGCTTTGTTTTCTGGATCTGTCTTCTCATTATTATTCACTGCATAATTAATCTGATTTGGATATTTATTACTGTTTTTCCCCTAGATAAATCAGATAAATATGATCCACGTGATATTGAAAGACTACAACAAGATGATAACTGGGTTGAAAGTTACTTAACTTGGAGACATAATGTTATGGATGAAACGCTGAAGATACTTGATGAGAGTCTTCAGTGGAGGAAAGAAATTTCAATCAATGGTAAACTCTTCAATTTTACTGTGACAGTATATCTCCTGCCTAACGTGATCAGTTTTATATTTATCTAATGGTGTATTTGCAGATATTCTTGGCATCATCATAAACACCAGAATGTATAATTTTTATGAAGACCAAATTATTTCAAAGGAGCTTCATATGATTAAGTCTTATAAGTGAGATCACTCATAAGGAAATCAAATCACCAGGGAACAGAATCACACTCAGAGTCTCCACTCAACAGAGTCTGACTTATGTATAGTTCGGTACCATTCAACAATAGCAAGACAGCATCTTCACTACTGGACCGAGAGAAAATGCGATACTATTTTCCTGTTTTTCTCAGTTGTTGCCCTATATCTTTCTGTATACCCAGAATGCTCTGTGAAAATAGGTGCTACATATAGAATTGCTAAACGAATAGGTATCCCAGAAAAGCAAGCTAATCCCCACGGATTCCTATGGTAACCTTTTCTTAACTTCTTCATTTCAAGAAGGCCCACTTTCCAAATTGACATTTTTCTCAAAAAACAGGCATTTTAAATCTTAGAGGGTATTTGAGTATATGAAGAACTCTTCATAGAAGAGGTTACCTGCTAGCTCTCTTTCCAAAACTTTAAGAAGAAGCTGATTTAACTGCCGATCTAGATTAGGTATAAAGAAGGATTTCCTGTCCTTGAGGATTATAAACTCTGGAATTACCGAGTCCAGAGACTTAATACAAAATAATCAACAAATCTAAAGCAGGTACTTTCCCCAGTATTCATCCTTGTGGAAGGAACCCATAAGAAGGGGGGAGTATTTAAGAAATAATTTGATTGGAAATGTAAAAACTATAGGCAATTTCAACAGTGAAACATTTGTTAATCAAGCAAAGAAATATAAACCTGACATTAAATCATTTAAGTTCTGAATAAACCTTGAAACTCAATACTTTTTTCTTACATGTAATTGTTAATTTTTGGTGGCAAATAATGGAGGTGTGATAAAAGGAGTGTGGGGTGGGTAAAGAAAAAGAAATATTTGAAAGTTCTTGGGAGCTCTTCATGAATGAAACAAAAAGTTTGGCATTTGCTGGCTTGAATGTTGGTCCTTGGCTTCATTAGATACTGGACAGGCCCTTTTGTTCCTCCTTCTAAACTATTTAGCATTTTCTTGACATATTTTCCACTTGTTACAAGGTTATAAAATGTATTAGATTCTATTAGATATTAAGCTTTATAGAAAAATACTGTTTTTACTAGAGTTTTTTTTTTTTTTTCATTCTGAGGTTGCAATGTAGGTGTTTACTGGTGTGTTTTCTCAAAATTGTCCAACAGTGATAATAACTGTAAATAGTTGCATGAAACACAACTAAAATTCAATTACTGAAATGTGTCCTCATAAATAATGGCCAACATAGTAAGGGAAATAGATATTTTGCCATTTCTCTCACCTATGTCTTATGTAATTTGTTTACACAGTAAGAAAGACCTTTTTTTTTTTTTAATTACCAAAGCCTTTCTCTTTTTTTAATATCAGAACTATTATATAACATTACTTTTACATTGGGAGTTTTCTTTTTAGGCCCCTAAATTATAATTACTCATCTAAGTTTATCACTTTTTTAGACCTGAATGAATCCTCCATTCCCAGGTGGTTATTGGAAATCGGTGGTATTTATCTCCATGGTTATGACAAAGAAGGCAACAAATTGTGTAAGTATATATAGTTTATGTACTGGCTTTTCAAGATTTTGAGATGTAATCTCTCTGTACTGAATTAATAATTAGCAGAACTTTCACCAAAACGCATCAAGTTTCTTACAATTGGGGATTGTGAGGGCCATCCTTACCAAGTATCAGATACTTAGTAGTTGTACTTACTCTTTTCATTATAATAAAATAGGCAGTAAAAGCAAATGCTACATCCTATAACACAGCCACTATAATTTAATTCAGATTAATTATCTTCTTTCTAATTTGACTATATTAAAATTCAACCCAGTATTTTAATGGAAAATCTTTTTGACAGTTGCTAATGGCTGCTAAATGGACTTTTTTTGTTTTTAAATATTTATTTTATTTATTTACTTATCCCCCCCCCTTGCTGCTTGTGCTTGCTGTGTCCATTTGCTGTGCATTTTTCTGTGTCTGCTTGTCTCCCTTTGTTGCATCATCTTGCTGAATCAGCTCACTGTACTGCGCCACGCGGGCCGTCAACTTACCACGCCGCGCAGGCCGGCTTGCCTTTACCAGGAGGCCCCGGGAATCAAACCCAGAGCCTCCCATATGGTAAATGGGAGCCCAACCACTTGAGCCACATCCGCTTCCCTAAATGGACTTTTTTTTTTTAAGTTTTCCACAATTGTCTCCCCTTAGCTTTCTCCTAAATATATATATATATAATGAGAGGAACAGTACTAGACAGCTCTTGTTCAGATAACTCCCTTGTTATTCTCTCCCCTGGTCCAAAATCCAGCTTGGTTCTGTACCAAGGCTGGGACTTGGCAGGCGTGTTGGAGCCCCAGACTGAACAAATGTCCTCATGAGTCAGTTTCATATACATTCTGTACTCATCTTGCTTGCCCTGTCTGGAACATGTCATCTTTTCCTCTTTTAACAATAATACTCTTTGCATTCTCCTCTTACCACCGGCTCTTCCTTCTCAATCTTTTCTCATTCCTATTATTCCACCAGTCCCTTAAATGTTTGTGCTTCCCGGGGTTCATTCCTTTCTTGGCCTCTTATTTCTCAGGTGAAACAGTCTCCTTGGGTGATATCAAGTACCTCAGCAGCTTCTGCTACCACCCACACAGTGGTGATCCTATACTATCTCCAGGCCACCCACATACATATATCCAGCTTCCCACTAACTAGTGCCGTTTGATTGTTTTTCAAACTGCAAATCACTGAACTGAACATCTACATACCACCACCTGTTAATCATTGGCTTTTCCTTTTAATAGAGCATCAATCTAGCTTGTTCTATCTTTTTACCAGCCACTTCCTTAGTTCAGTCCCTAGTCCCAGCCCTTCCCAGGTAATAGTTGAGTTTCCTCCTCTACCTCTTCTAGTCTACCCACTATGCTACTGCCAGAGAGATCTTTTTAAAATGGGCAAATCAGAATGCCTTAGCATTGCATTCAGAGTCCTTCAAGCTGGGCCCCAGACCTCAACTTTCTTTAGCGTCTCCCCTCACCACTCTTCACCTTTTGTCTTAGCTGCCACCAACTATTTACCGTTCTCTACCACATGCATGACAGTTGCTCAAGCCTCCATCCTGCCTTTGAACATGCTTTTCTCTCTGGATGGAACATTGTTGCTAGTGCTTGATAGAAACAATAGCTTTCTTTTTTGTTAAGCAGAATGAAGCGTACTTTTAGGTTATTACCAAATATTTAACTCTTTTTCTCTTACTAGTGAAGCTTCTTTCATATGGGGGAAAATTGTTTATCTCGGCTACCCTTTAATTTAAGGTTCCCATCCATGTTCACACTATTTCTCATTTAAAAGAAGAAAGGTGTTTTTAATCTGAGAAGCAAAATAATAATCACAAATGAAGAAAAATGTCAAGGGAAAGGAATTATATATATATATGTGTGTATATGTATGTATAATATTATAATGCCATAAATATTTTTCCTATTTTTATCTTTTGTTCTGCTTAAAGTCTGGATCAGAGTGAAGTATCATATAAAAGACCATAAAACCATAATGGACAAGAAGAAGCTTATAGCATTCTGGTTGGAACGTTATGCTAAGAGAGAAAATGGGAAACCTATAACAGTGATGTTTGACATGTCAGAATCTGGACTAAGTAGCATAGTAAGCATATTTCATTAACATCATAATTCTAAACCATTTTTACTCATGGCTTCCTCTTTCTTTTGCCCTCCCTCCCACTTCCCAACCAAATTGCTATAAAATTGAGCTAACTAATTTCTGTTTGGGATCCCCCCCCCCCCGAATTGTGAATGAAGTCAAACATTGCAGCTGTAGAATTCCTAGAAATGTTCCTCATCTAATTACAGGGTGTAGAGGCAGAACATCAAGGCTAGCAGGAGTAGCAAGTAGATGATAACAATGACCTTTTGTATCAAAGAGCATATCCTACAGCATTAAACCTAATGCCTGGCACAATAAATATTGAGTAAATCAATTCATAATTATATTGTAGTAGTATATTTGCACCAGGTTTTATAGTTGCAAGATGTTAACATGAGTTTTACACATACAAGCACTCTGATTTTGTTGGGAGTTTTTGTTTGTGTATTTGGATTTGGTTTTTGTTGGTTGGCTTGGTTTGGTTAGCTTTGGAAACCAGCTATTCTTCAGGTGATTTTGTCAAGCTGGAAAAAGAAGAAAAACCTATCAGTCTTCAGTTCAGGCCCATGTAACCTTAGTGATATTTTTCAAACCCTTCAGCAGCAATTGAGATTAAGATTATAGTTGTTTTCTCTTATATTTAAATTTGGCTAATTCTGTGAAGAGGCATTCACAGACTTACTGAGGACAGTATTGAAACCTTTTTGGAAATCCATTTGGCAAAGTATAAGAACCTTAAAGTGTTCATATTCATACTCTTTGCTTGGTAACTAACTTCCGGAAATCTGTTCAAAAGAAATAATCCTGAGTACAGGAAAAGCATTGTGCACCAAAATGTTTCTTACAGTGTTATATAAAATAGTGAAAAATTAGAAAAAATGTAAATGTTCAACAGTCAAATGGCAAATTATGGTTTATCTAATTGATGGAGTATGTGTAGCTATCTAAAAATGTAAAATGGTATATGTAAAGAATTTGCAGTAATATTGGAAAGCACTTTTTATTTTTAATGACAAAGGCTACAGGATTGTATCATAGTGATACATAGCCCCAAATAGAGGAAACCTTAGGCACTTTTATAATCAAGCTAGAGAAAGCTGTTAGTAAAAGATTTTGGGGGTAGTGGGAGCACAGGTTTCTTTTTTCATCTTTCTCTATTGATTTTTTAAGAGTCCAAAACCCTGGATTTTTTTCAACCTAGTATCCATTTCAATGGGTTTTAGATTCCAGAGTAAATCGTTTTACACTCAAAATCAAAAGCAAATTGCCTATATAAATAAAATAAATATTCCATAAAAATAAAGCGTTATTCTGTTAGCTTCTGGTGTGATAGTTTTTGAATTATTATCCCAGAATCATGAAAAATCAATGTTAGTGTTTTTTATTGCCAATTAAAGGGACAAGGAATTCACATGAGCTGTCTGATTTCTTTCAAACTACTTATATAACTCATCATCTTTAATTTGTAAATAACATTTATTTGCTTTACTAAGTATTTAAATCATTGTTAATGTTTTAAAATACTCAAATCTTATTGATTTATTTCTATATATAATGCTGACATGATTCATAAAGGATTTAAGTCTGCTCATAAAGATGTATATAGAATTGCAAGGCAGAAAATTTTAAAAAATCAATTGTTAGAGGTGGTTGACTTTTGACTCTTAGGCTTTTCATCTGCCTACCTGAAAGAAATGCAGTCATTTAAAATTATTCAATGGCCAACTTTAAAACCAATGACTTAGGAGAAAAGTATGCATCCCTGTTACTTAAACCAGAGAAAAATGCCTTTCATGAGTCCTCAAAGAGAGGACATTTTACAAGCCAATGAATAACATCCTCAAAAACATCCTTACAGAATGCAGAGCAGTAGGTTTCATGGAGCTATTTTATGTAGTACCCACTAATATGTGTACACTGGTGGCATCCTAATCAAATCTATTTGAATTAGCAGTAACTCCAGATTTTATAAGCATGGATATTCAATTAAATAAAAGATGAAAATGAATATTAGATAAATACTTTTTAGGCAACTTCTGTGAGGGCCACAGATTATATACTAGTTAACAACATTTTCATGTAACTCTCATTATTTTCCTTTTTCTTTTGGCTCTTAATTAACTACAAATTACTAAACTACTCTGGTAATAATCATTAGTTATAAAGGTATACTAGAATTTATCCCATAATAAATACTTAAGCTAGTTAAGGACACCTACTTTGAATTTACTATAGTTAAAGATGCTGCAACTCACACATCAGGGGTGATTTTATAGACACTCATATCTAGGACAACCCACCTTTCAATGGATTTAGATTTGACTGATTATGTCTTTCACCTACAGTCTTTAGAAGATGGCTCATCAGGATTAGTGGGTCAACCTGTGGCCATGGAAGAACCTGATTTGAAGTGATCTATGTGATTAATAACCCTGATAATGTAGTTTCATGTTGCTGTGCTCAAAACAGTAGAACTACCCAGACAGCTAAGTTTATAAAATCTCCCAGAAATTGGAATTGGTGAAAAACACTTGAATATAAACTGAAAAACTAATTCTAAGTCCCTAAACAAAAAAACAAAAAAGAAGGAAGTAAATAGATACAGCAAGTATTCAGCCAATGTGATCAGATTAACTGTTATATAAAGGAATAATAAAGTATATTTTATCAACGCTATTAGGAGATATATAAATTAGGTTTAAAAAGCAAGTACACCAGAATTTATATACATATAATCATTGCATTTTCAGTTTGTAAGCTGTATACTTGTTTCAATAATTCTTTAATTGGTCAAGAAAGTTTTAGAATTTCTCTATGGGAGTTGCTTTGATCCATTTTATAATGCCACATTGCCTTAGAAGCCTGATTTGAGGTAATTTGAATGATGTTAAGACACCACTAAGCATCTGATTTCTTTAACTCAGTTTTAGGGCTGATTATTATAGTAACTTGGTGACTTAAAATCTCAGTCATTGGAATATAGATATTATATGGAGTTTACTTTTTGAAGGATGTAATAATTATCTCAATTGTAATTAATAATCTATCACCTTTAGAAAATGTGTACTTTAAAGTTTTCTAATATTGAGAGTCTTAAGGATTTGAATGTATAATCTTTATTTTTAGGACATGGACCTTGTACGCTTTATCATCAACTGCTTTAAGGTTTATTACCCTAAATACCTCTGTAAGTAACTTATTGCTTCATAAGACTATAATATATAGAAACTGTAGACAATTTCTGTGAATTGTGGAACCTCATATTATAGATTATCATACCTGAAACATTGTTCTCTGATGAAGTATTTTAAATGTCTTCACAGAACTGTAAGTATAACCCTAGTAGGTACAGGGGGAAATTCTTCATAAATAATCCTGGTTCTTTTATTTTTAAGAGTTTAAATTCTGAACTGTATGCATCACATGCTATTACACACACACAGGGACAAAAAAACATACATTTCCAAGATTATATCCCATTTTACTAATCTTTCTGTTTAGAAGTTCATTTAAAATAATATTTATGATATAGAACTCTTTTTTCCTGCTATTTAAAAATTGTCATTGGAGCAGATGTACCTCAGTGGTTGAGTGCCTGCTTCCCATGTACAAGGTCCTGGGTCCAAACCTCAGTACCTCCTAAAAAAAAATAAAATTGTCGTTAAGAAAATACTTGGCTAGAATGTACTACATCTGAATCTGTCATTTGGAGTTTGCATTTGTTTTTTAATTGTGACTCTTCCATTAATTACCTGAATGAAGAACTCCTAAATCTTATATATTCATTTTTTATTTGTTGTGTTTATGTAATGGTTTCCCCCTGGAGAAATCAAGGTGCCACCACCTATAGTGGAATGTATTTAACCGTAGTGGGTTGAAAGTGAAAAGGTGGAAGACAGACAACTGGGGGAGGGCAGGGAAAGGGGGAACATCAGAAAATGAAAAACGCACAGGTCTGCCTGGGCAAACCTCTGGCAAACCACAGTTAGGGTCTTTTGGGACTTGTGACTCCATTGACACTAAAACATAAGATCCCCAAATCATCTTACTTGCGCATGCTTTTACAACACTGGTATTAACGTGAAGTGAGGAACAGACAAAAAGCATGATGGATATCAATGGCCAATGCCACCTCTAGCCCTTGTATTCTCCTCTCTTCAGAGAGAACTGGGAATGTCCTTAGGTAAAGAGAATGACCAATATAACTGCTGTCCAGTTTGGGGAACCAATAGGATCTGCAGTTTCTTATGAATTCTTCATTTATCTGGCATATATCTTGATTGATTCAGGAATGCTGAGCAGTGCCAGTCAGTGATCAGTTGGAAATCACTACCCTTCTTATTTACAAAATGAAAATAAAATATCCACTTCTTTATTGAAATACCTGAAGGAGTTTGTGAAGAGCCACTTATAAATAGTATAAATATCATTATTATCTTATAAAAGACATCCAAGATCTTTTTGAAAAAACTGTTAATAAATTCATGGATCTATATAAAAATGAGTTAGAATGCTATTTATTTCAATTATCTAGAGATAATGTATGTATTTCACATATATAATGTCATTTCACAGACAAATCTTGTAGCATTTTAAATTAATTATGTCTCAAAATCTGTCATGAAATATAATCATTATCGTTTAAAATCTCAAGCCCAGATCTTTTCAGGTGTATCTCAGGTGAAGACTGAGGTGTTAAGCATCAGGGTACCTCTTTGCAGAAAATTTGTTCATTATATGTACTTTAATTGTCCTATGTTAATATAAACACTCTAGGTGGTTCTCTGCTCAGAGAAGAATGAAATTACATTTTGATTCATCTGGAATAGGAGAATGACTTAGATATTAAAGATCCTCTTTGTGGTTTTTAGTTCTTCCTCACAGTTGTTAGTAGTGCTGTTTAATATCATCTCAGTATGCAAATATTACTTCTGTATACTTTAGAATTATTTATTGGCTTCCTGGAGCTCAAAATATTTTAAAAAAAAAAGGACAATTTTAATTTTTGTTTCTTCAAACATATTGATTCATCTATTTAGAAGGGGTTGCAACTGTGAGTGTGGTTTAACAATATAATCTCTACAAAATTAGACTTTGAAATTGTTTTAAGTCAGTGGCCTTTAGCCTGAACACATGATGTGCCACATCCATAGACTCCGTTTACCCACTTAACTGTTTTCTTTCATACCTTTCTGCATACAATCAAAGCAGTAAATGAACAAAAGATCAGGCTATTTGCCGAAGGACAGTGATGATGAATTATTCATTAACCACCAGCAGTCCTCCTGGGTGGGCCCCTCACAGTTGTGAGATGTTAGTTCTGTTCTAGCACCACTCACACTTCACTGAATTAGAGCTCAGTCAAATAGCTCAGTTGTTAGTTGTATCTAGGTGACTAGCTTTTTCTAGACTAAGTATAAGTGATGTTATTACAGAGCTACTAAGACACATTCAATAAATTTTTCTTTTTGTCTTTCAGCAAAAATAGTAATCTTTGATATGCCTTGGATAATGAACGGTGAGTTTATTGTTTAACTTTCCTAAAATAAAATCTCCATTTTCCTTTTTCCTTTTCTTTTCCAATCCAACCATATTTCTGCAGTTATTTTTATTAATGCTTATATTATGCTCAACATGTACCCTTAGAGGTGGAGCTAGAATGTAAACGGCAAACCATTCTATGCCTAGGCTATGGGGATGCCCACTAATGTTCTCAAAAACAGCCTCAAGATGTTCAGCAATTCAGGTACAACTGTGGCCGGAAGACTCAGTTTGTCACCCACATATGGGGAATGTTACAGAGTACAGGCCTTGAATAGGTGTTCTTACGGGCTTCAGGTGTTGAGAAGGAAGATGAGATGAATCTGAATTTCACTCCAAATCACTGTAGTCATATGACCCCTGAGACAGTCATGATATATTTACCAGTAAAAAAACAAAAAAAAAACCACACAGTTTACCAACTTTAAAGTGATTGTAATTATAATATTATTTTCAGAATGTGAATTTTCATTTTTGCTTGCAAAACTCAATTGTTAAATAGAAAAGCAGTAGAGAAAATCAGTGAGACCAAGAACTGGTTCTTTGACATGATCAATAAAGTTGACAAACCTTTTAACTACATTGACCAAGAGAACGAATGAAGACTCATTATTAAAATCAGGAATGAAAAAGGACACATCACTATTGACCTTACAGAAATAAAAAGGATTATAAGGGAATATACTATGAGAAATTGTATGCCAAGAAATTAGATAACCTAGATAAAATGGACAAATCCCTAGAAAGATACAAACTACTGAAACTGACTCAAGAAGCAATAAAAATTCTGAATAGAACTTTAACAAGTGAGGAAACTGAATTATTAATAAAAAAAACTTCCAAAAAGGAAACCCCAGGCTCAGATGGTTTCATGGGTCAATTCTACAAAAGTTTAAAGAATCAACACCCATCCTTCACAAACTCTTCCAAAAAAATAGAAGAGGCGAGAACATCTAATTCTGTGAGGCCAGTATATTCCTGATATCAAACATCACAAGAAAACTACAAACCAGTATCTTTTATGAATATAGGTACTTACATCTGGAACAAAATACTAGTAAACTGAAGTATATAAAAAGGATATCATATTAAAAGGCAGCATATAAAAAGGATTATATATCTTATTACCAAGTAGGGTTTATCCTAGGAATTCAAGGGTGTTTAGTATAAGAAAATCAATCAATGTAGTATACACATTAATAGAATAAAGGGAAAAACCACATGACCATCTCAATAGATGCAGAAAATTTGACAAAATCAAATGCCCTTTCATGATAAAGGGCATCCATGAAAAACCCACAGCTGATACCGTACTTAATGTTAAAAGAATTGAATTCTCTCCCCTCCCTAAGCCAGGGATATTTGCTCTCAACACCTCTATTCAACATTGCACTGAAGGTTCTAGCCAGAGTAGTTAGGCAAGAAAAAAGCATCCAGAAAAACAGTCTCTATTTGTGGATGACATGATCTTATCTAGAGAAAATCCTAAGGAATCCATTTTTAAAAACTAGAACTAATAAATGAATTCACCAAGGTTGTATGTAGGATACAAAATCAATTTGAAAAATCAATTGTATTTCTATAAACTAGCAATGACTAATTCACAAATAAAATTAAGAAAACAATTCCATTTATAACAGCATCAAAGTCAAAAAGAATAAAATAGGAATAAATTTAACAAAAGAAGTATAAGACTCGTATACCAAAAACTACAAAAAACCATTGAAAGAAATTAAAGACCTAAATAAACAGATATCTTGAATTCATGAATTAGAAGACTTAATATTGTTAGAGATGACAGTAATTCCCAAATTGATCAACAGATTAAGTGCAGTCCTTATCAAAATCCCAGATGCCTTTTTTGCAGAAATTGACAAGCTGATCCTCAAATTCATATGGAATTACAAGGTATCCTGAATAACCAAAATAATCTTTAAAAAGGAAGAGCAAAGTTGGCATGCTCATACTTCCCAATTAAGGCAGTGTGGTATTGGCATAAGGATGTATTGATCAATAGAATAGAATGGAGAGTGCAGAGATAAGCCCTAATATTTATGGTGATTTGATTTTTGACACGGGTGCCAAGACAATTCAGTGAGGAAAGAATGAAGTTGGATCCCTTCCTCACATCATATACAAAAACCCAAAATGGATCAGAGACCTAAATGTAAGAGCTAAAACTATAAAAACTCTTAGAAGAAATCATGGGAATAAAAAAAATTTTTTTTGATTAGGCAGTGGCTTCTCAGATATGACACCAAAAACATAAGCAATAAAAGAAAAAGTAGATAAATTGGACTTCTCAAAATTAAAAGCTTTTGTTCCTCAAGGGACACCATAAAAAAAGTGAAAAGACAACCCTCAGAATGGAAGAGAATATTTATAAATCATATATCTAATAAGGGACTTATTCAGAATATATGAAGAACTCTCTTTAATTCAACAATAAAAAGGCAAACAACCCAGTTAAAAAAAATGGGCAAGGGTCTTGAATAGACATTTCTCCAAAGAAGATGTACAAATGGCAAAGAAGCACATAGAAAGATGTTTAACATCATTAGTCATTAGAGAAATGCAAGTCAAAGCCACAGTGAGATACCACTTCATATCCACCAGGATGCCCATAATCAAAAAGAGATGATAGGTAGATTGGCAAGGATAAATTTAAGGATGTGGAGAAAATTGAACCCTCTGATATTTCTGGTGAGAATGTAAAATGGTAAAGCCACTTTGGAAAACAGTTTGTCAGTTCCTCAAAAAGTTTAAAACATAGAGTTTCCATATGACCTGGCACTTCTAATCCTAACTATATATCCAGAAGAATTGAAAACATGTGTCCATGCAGAAACATACGTACACAAATGTTCATAGCAGCATTATTCATAATAGCCAAAAAGTAGAAACAACTCAAATGTCCATCCGTTGATGAATGAACAAATTTTGTATATCCATAAAATGGAATATTATTCAGCCATAAAAAATTAAGTACTGTAACATGGATGAATCTTGAAAACAGGTTAAGTGAACAAAGCCAGTCAGAAAAAAAGCCACATGTATGATTCCATTTATAGGAAATGTGCAGAAGAGGCATATCTATAGAGAGAGTAGATTAGTAGTTGCCAGGGATGGGGATGGAGATGGGGGAATAGGGAGATTGCTAGTAGGTGAGAGTTTCTGGGGCAATGAAATTGTTCTAAAATTAGATAGTGGTGATGGTTGTACAACTCTGAATATGCTTTTAAAAACCAGTGAATTATATACTTTAAAAGATGACATTTATTGTATGTGAATTATATCTCAAAGCTATAAAAATCAATTTTGGCAAATTATTTAGTTCAAGTAGCATAGCTTCAAATATGTCAGTTTGCAAACTTCTTAAATGGAAAGCTAGTGAAAATTTAAGTGTTATATAGAAAATTTTAAAGCATAATTAGCCAAAGTAAAAATGTAATTTCCCAAAGTACTATTTAATGTTTATCATGCTATTTGAAGTCTTAATTTCTTTTCATTGACACTTATGCAATGAGTGTCTTAAAAATGTGCTTCCAGTATCATGGTGGAAATGAGGTTTAAGAAATTAAGTATAAATAAAAACAAACGGCATGACAGAAAAAGATTGTAGTGACTAAGCCATGTTTTGTAACAGTTGATTTTTGCAGATCCCATAAGTTCCCCACAATTATATAAGCTGCAGGGCCTGGGTGAGAGGCAGACAATGTTAGACTGAAAAAGCAAGTCTGGGTAGTTGGTTCCCCCAGCCTTAAAGTGGCTCACATCAATGAGGAGGAGAGCTGTTTCCTTCTCTTCCTGATTTCCCATTTGAGAAGTTTCTCAGATTGGGGGTAGATCACAACCAGGACGTAAGTGACCTAATGACTCTCCATACTACTGTGCAGTTAGTTCCCTGAATCACATTGCACTTTGATTTAGTGTCTGGAAACCTTAGAAGTTGAGTTCAGTGATGAATTTGTTGAGAGGCCAAAACCTTTATAAATTTTTAATGAACATCAGAGAAATTTAATCTTCCTGAATCTTCGTGCAACATTTGAAATCCATAAGGGACAGTGACAATGTTAACACCAACAGAAACTGGAGAACATTAATTATCATGCCATTTAAAGATAAATATTAACAGATTATAACCCAAACTATTTTCAGAAGACCTGGGTTAGCATAGAAAATAAGTAAATTGAAAAGGAGAATGAAAAAATTTCAGTGAAGTAACTTTTTCCTTCAGCTGCCTTCAAGATTGTGAAAAGTTGGATTGGTCCAGAAGCAGTGAATTTGTTGAAGTTTACAAGTAAAACTGAAGTCCAGGACTACATCAGTGTAGAATACCTGCCTCCCCACATGGGTGGAACTGTAAGTATAGCACTTGAAACTTTTACAAAATAATACTGGATATTGGCACACTAGGGTATGTTCATTCTTCAAGGAAGAAAGAAAACAATATCATACCATCCAAAGAAAGATAACAGATAATACCCCAAGCAAAAAAATATTACAGACCTTTTTAAATTTTTTTAAGTTGTTAAATTATTTTTTGAAGAGTTAATATATTTACATGGTCTACACTGAAAAGGTATAAAAGTATTTAGTGAAAGACTCTCTCCTACTCCTCTCCCCAACCACCCTGTTCCCCTTCCCAGTTGCATTTCTTATATTTATTTCCGGGAATATGAATTGTGTAGATAAGCAAATAAGTATATGTAATTCTTTCCTCCCTCCCGTCTCTTTTAAACAGGTAGTGTGATCATACGCTCTTGGGCTTCCTGCTTTGTTCTTCACAACCTGTCTTAGAGATCCTTCCAAATCAATATGTGAAAAGCTTTCTTTTTTCTTTTTTCTTTAAATAGAGAAGTTGTGGGTTTACAGAACAATCATGCATAAAATACAGGATTCCCATATACCACCCTATTAACACCTTGCATTGATGTGGTACAGTTGTTACAATTGATGAAAGCACATTTTTATAGTTGCTGTATTAACTTACTCTTGTTTATGGCTACATAGTATTCCAACGTCTAGAGATGAACCATAAGTTATTTAATTTCCTTTTTTTTAAACAATTTATTGAAGTATTCATACATGAACATACATAAACTATAAGTGTTCAGTAAACATCATGAACTTATAAAACAAACATGCATAACATCATATAGGGCTCCTACACATCACACACCCCCACTCCCAAACACCCTGCATTGTTGTGAAACATTTGTTAACAAATTATGAGAGAGCATTGTCAAAGTATTACTACTTCCTCCCCTATACATTTTTTTAAGGATTTATTTATTTACTTTTATCCATTTTTACACACACACACACACACACACACCCCGTTTTTGCTGTTTCTGTGTCCATTCGCTGGGCAACTCTCTGTGTCCGTTTCCTGCCCTCTCTTCTCATCCTTCTCCTCCTGTCTTCACTGGGATTTGATCCTCAGAATCTCCGATGTGGGAGAGAGGCATCCTACTGCCTGTGCCATCTTAGTTCCTGGTTTTTGGTGCATCTTGTCTTGGCTCTCCCTTGTGTCACTCTCCTGTTACATCATCATCTTGCTGTGTGGCTTGTGGGGCCTGACGGTGCACCCACACGGGGCCTGATGGCTTACCGGCTCATTAATTTCCTTTTGAAGTGACTTTAGTTTGCTTCCAGTTGTTTACTGTTGAAGTCTTTTTAATTTAAAAGATATTATGAAGTATATACTATCAGGAATTTTTTGAAATTATTTTACTACTTACAAATAAGAGACCAGGACTAAGAAGGTACATGTTAAATTTGTAATATTATATAAAAATTAAATATATTGTGATGATGATTATTTTCTTGTATAAACTGAAACCTATGGATTTGGTATGCCTGAGGTTAACTTGATAATATTTCAATTATTTGATTTTTACACTCTACTTTGTGTGCCTGGCAAAATTGTATTCAACAGAACCAAGAACTAGCAAGATGCAAAGTTTTGGTATATCCTTTGCCTGCCTGGCAAAATTGTATTCAACAGAACCAAGAACTAGCAAGATGCAAAGTTTTGGTATATCCTTTTGTTTGTTTTCTTTGACTAGAAAAACTTGAAGTTTGTGCTTTCCTATTCTGAAGCTTTATAATTTCACATTTTAACCTAGAAAAACAGAATATGGTTTGTTTAAAGTACTACCCATAGTTAAAATAGCATAGTTAAAATAGCAATTTTTCCTCCAAAATGTAACACATACATGCTATTCCTACACAGCAGACAATGCCAAAGAGTGAAAAGTAGACCATACAGTGGTCAGCCCCCAGTGCTACTTCCTAGAGGCATGCACTGCTGCCGGATTTTCTGTTCTTCTGAAGAGGGTCTGCCCGTTACATTTCTTAACACAAATGGTCACAAACCATATCCTTTGTTCTACACCTTGGTTTTTTTCCCCACATCGTTTATTTTGTGGATTATACCACACGAATTCATAGAGGTTTTCCTCATTTTTTAAACCGTTGCAGAGTACTGCATTATATGGATATAATATAATTTAATCAGTTCTCTTCTGACCTTTAGTTGCTTTCTAATCTTTCGCCCTTACTAATAGTGCTACAGGGAATCTCCTTGTCAATAACACCTAGCACAGAGCTGCATACAGCAAGTATATGTCTGGGTTAAATTCCTAGAAGTCAAGTTGTTGTGTCAATGAGTATACGGAGTTTTTTTCATTTTGATGGTTGTTCTGAATTTCCCTCCAGAGAGGCTGTGCCCATTTACTTTACACTTCTACCAGTAATGTGTGAGAGCCCGCCTCACAACCACATATTGCCATTTTTATGATCTTTGCCAGGCTCAGGTGAAAAAATATTTTATTGTGGTTTTAATTTATATTTATTACAAGAGACGTTGAGTTTTTTTTTTTTAATATATATATTTTAAAGATACTTAAACTATACAAATGTTACACAAAAAATATAGGGATTCCCATATGCCCCGCTCCCCACACCTCCCACACCCTTCCACATAAAAAATATCCTTCATTAGTGTGGCACATTCATTGCAATTGATACACACACCCTGGGGCTTTGCGCATGGACCATAGTTCACATTGTAGTTTACACTCTCTCCCACACAATTCTGCAAGCTATCAGAAGATATACGAGCTTTTGTTTTTTAATGATTTCAATCTTAGTTCTTTTTCTATGAACTCTATCATTCCTTTACCCCTTGTTCTTTTGGGTTGTTAGTCTTTTTTATGGTGATTTATAAATATTAACAAAAGCCATCTTTTGTTTCTGATTTTTTTTTTTTTAAGTATTTTTCCATTTGTGGCCCTTTTTTAAAAAAAGAAAAACCTAGATTGTCTGTTTTTTAGGTATTTTTAGTTTGTTGGTTGTGGGTTTTTGTTTTGTCATACAGAAATATTTTCTTTTAGTATAATTAATTTTTATCAGTATTTCTTTGGCTTCTAGGTTTTGTGCTATGTCTTAAAAGGCCTTCCCTACTTAAGTATTGTTTTATTCCTTAAATCCTCCTCTGTGTTCTAGAGCTTCTGTGGCTTACACACTCACACATACATATATATGCACACACATACACGTACACATTTTTTACACTTTCATCCATTTGAAATTTGTTTTTAGTGTAAAGTGTGAGCTAAAGATCTAACTTTTCTTTCATAGAGTCTAGCCAGTTTTTGCTCTCTTTTCCTTTCTGACTTAAAATCCCTCCTTTATTTTAAATTTTACTTTCTGTTTTCTTGACCAAAGTTAATGAATTTTAAATTCATTAAGAGAATCATTTCTCTACCCACCTCTTAGCAGGCTGACATAAGATTCTTTCCTTTTAGGATCCTTTCAAGTATAGCTATCCACCACTAGTAGATGATGACTTCCAGACACCATTGTGTGAAAATGGGCCTATTACCAGTGAGGATGAAACTTCCAGTAAAGAAGATATAGAAAGTGATGGTAAAGAGACCTTGGAAACAATTTCTAATGAAGAACAAACAGCTCTTCTAAAAAAGGTACTTTTAAGATAAAATGAAATTGAGTCAAAAGCTGTGATCCAACCCCAGTTCTACCACTAGCCAGCTATGTAATCTCAGGGAATTCACTTGACCTACTGCCCTTCAGCATCTTTGAATGTAAAAAGAGGCAGGCTAGAACTAGCTGACCAGCAGAGTCATTTTGGTGTATAAAAGGCTGATTCCATGCTTTTTGTATAAAAATGAGTAAAATGTGTCTGGAAGGAATTGTTTTCTTCCTAAAAGATTCTAAAATGATTAAAACTTTACCTTTATTCCTCTATCTTATTTTTTAAGTGCACTCAATGTCACTCTCTTTAGACTTCCTACTGAAATAGCCTTAAAATAACTTAAGGACAGGGAAGTGGATGTGGCTCAAGTTGTTGGGCTCCCGTCTACCATGTGGGAGGGCCTGGGTTCAGTTCCCGGGGCCTCTTGGTGAGGGCAAGCTGGCCCACGCCTGCGGGGAGCTGACGGCCTGCGCCTGCAGGGAGCTGGCACAGCAAGATGACACAACAAAGAGAGACAAGCAGACACAGGAAATGAACGTGAACAGACACAGAAAGCAGACAGCAAGCACAAGTGGCAAAGAGCGGGGGGGGTAAATAAAAATAAATCTTTAAAAGAAAAACAACTTAGGGACATTAAAAAGACTCATAAGGTTAGGAATATGTTGCATTTATTATTTTTATAGTTTTACTGTCCTACTGACCTACTTATAGTAGGCACTCATTTGTTAATGGTCATGTTAATATATGTTAAATATATCATTTAGATATCATAATCATGTGTTCAAGATTACAATTTGGATTGAATCAAAATATTTACTTTTTGACCTAATGACCTGCCCAACTTTTAGTGTGAAACAAAATTTCTTTATTTTTCTTTATTCATAATTGTTTTTGTCTTTAGATTAACCCAACTGAACCTACTTCCAAAGCAGAAGAGAATGAAAAAGTTGATTCAAAGATGAAAGCTTTCAAGAAACCGTTGAGTGTGTTTAAAGGGCCCTTATTACATATCAGGTAATAATTGAAGATTTTATACTTTTATAACATATCTTGATCATCCTGAGTAAGCTGCAAACTGAAGAAAACTTCTCTTCTATACTGTTTTTGAAACTGGAAATACAAAATCAGAGGTTATCTGAAGACTCACCATAGTTTTCAGACACAGTTAATAGTTTTAGGTACCTTTTTATTATTTATTCCACTGAGTTTATGTAAAGGGCCCTCATTACACATCAGGTAATAAATGTTTAATAGTCACATATTAAAAGTAAATCTGAGCAACATCTAATTTCTTCATATTCTTGATACTATTATACTTGCACAAATTCAGGGATGCCAGAAATGACATTGAAATAGGCATTTGTCAGTTTGACCTTCCAAAGGCCAAAGTTGAACCAGAAAAATAAGTTTTTTACTAAAGATAAATTTTAGCAGATCTCAATTTTTGTTGCTATGTTATTCTACCCAAAAGAGTCAAGATTGTTTCTCTCATCATTATGTGAAGACTTCCTTCTCATTAATAATGCTTTCTTAAAAACGTTTTATTTTAAAATACTTTCAAATTTACAGGACACTTACAAAAGTAGTACAAGTCCTCTAAAGAGTACTCCAACATACACCTATCCCTCCAGATACCCAAATCCACCAATTTTAACATTTTGCCACCTTTGACATATCATTCTATCTGTCCATCAATCTATCAGTTTGTCTGTCTATCCATCTATCTGTCCATCTGCCTATTTATCAATCCATTTTCTGAGCGCTTGAGTGTAGGTTGTGTACATCATACTCTTTGAACACTTAATTCTGCTGTGTACATTTTCTAAATGAAAGAATATTATCTTATGTAACCACCTTAACTGTAGTCATCAAGGTCAAGAAACTTACTATTGATATAAAGCTTATAGTGTATATTTCAGTATTTTTCACATGTCCCAATAATGTTCCTTTGTTCCTTTTCTCCTCCCTTGCTAGATCCCATCCAGGATCATGTATTGCATTTAATTGTCATTGTCTGTTTAGTTGCTTTTTCTTTCTTTCTATTTTTTTAATTGTGGGAACATATATCAGTCATAAACTTTCCCATGTCAATCATTCAATGAAATAATACCATTCAGTGGGATTAATCACATTAGTGATACTGCAGTACCCTTACCACCTTCCGTTACTAAAACTTTCCCATCTCCCCAAACAGAAACCCTACACCCATTATGCATTAACTCCCCAGGCCCCCTGACCCCACCCCTGGCAACCTACACTCTAATTTCTGTCTCTAGAGCTTGTATATTTCCCATTATTGTCTTTGTAGTTGCCATGGGGCTTAAATTTAACATTCTAAATCTATAACAATCTTGTTTGTTTTGATACCAACTTCATTTCAATAGTATACACAAAGTATGTTCCTATACCCCTTCGTCCTCCCCACCTTGATGTAGTTCTTGTCACAAATTACATGTTTATATATTTTGAATATAAACCCATTGATTTATCCTTTCATTTTATGCATTTGCCTTTTAAATGCTATGGGAAGTTCAAAGTGGAGCTACAAAACAAAAACACAATAATGCTGGCATTTGTACTTACCCATGCCATTAACTCTTACCAGAGGTCTTTATTTCTTCATGCAGCTTCAGTAAATTGTCTGGTGTTCTCTCCTTTCAACTCACAAAACTCTAGCATCTTTTGTGGGGCATATCTTGTGGTAACAAACTCCCTTACCTTTATCTTCCCACTATCTTCTTGCCTCAATGGTTTCCAATGAGAAATCAGCACTTAATCTTACTGAGGCTCCTTTGTTTTGATGTGATGTCTGTCTTGCAGCTCTCAGAATTCTCTCTTTGGCATTTGAAAGTTCAATTATAACATGGTGCAGTGTGGTTCTATTTGGATTTGTCCTGTATGAAGTTCGTTGAGCATCTTGGATGTATATATTTATCTCTTTTGTTAAATTCAGAAAGTTTTCAGCCATTATGTCTTTGAATATTCTCTCTGCCCCTTTCTCTCTTTCTTCTCTTTCTGGGACTCCCACAATGCATATATTGGTATGCTTGATGGTGTCCCACAGGTTCCTCAGGCTCTGTTCACTCCTCTTTATTCTGTCTTCTTTCTGCTCCTCGGACTGGATGCTTTCAAATATCTTCAGGTTCATTGATTCTTCCTTCCGCCAGCTCGAATCTGCTGCTGAATGCCTCTAGTGAAGTTTTGATTTCTGTTAACTGTGGTCTCCAGCTCTGTTTGGTTCCTTTTCATAATTTCCATCTCTCTGTTGATACTCTCTTCATGTTCATCTATTGTTTCCTGATTTCCTTTAGTTCCTTGTCCATGTCTTCTCTTAGCTCTTTGAGCATATTTAGGACCATATTTTTTAAGTCTTTGTCTGGTATGTCCCAGGTCTGGTCCTCCTCATTGATGGTTTTTATGTTTTAAGCTTCTCCTTCGCCTGGGACATTGCTTCCTGCTTCTTTGTATGTTTTGTAATCTGTTGTTGAAACCTGGACATTTTGATATTTTACTGTTACCACTGGCATTTAGACTGAGGCATCTGTTCTTTAAGCCTGTATCCAGCTAGTGTTATGACAGAGCTTTCCTTGAATGCCAGGCACTAACTGAAAAACAAATAAGGGATTTTACTGTTTGATAAAGTTCTTCCTTATGGTTCTCACCCCAAATTTTATTTCTGTGTATCCTTCTCCTCCCTATTAATTAGAAAAAGTCTTTTTTATCATTAAGTAGGAATTTTTTCTGTTACTTGAATACATCCCTAATGGTCTTTGTTTTTTAAGTTATGGTCCTCTCTGTTGATGTATAAAAATAATGCCACATTCTAATCGATTTGTTGTTAGGTGAAGACAAAGCAGTGGTACCTTCTTGCTTTAATTGTTATCTATAACCTTCCTAAGACTTTAAATAAGTACACCTTAAGATCATGCTGATTATAGCACTAATTCAGAATCTTCCTAATCTTCTCTTCCTGTTCTTTGCTGTTTTGCTTTTGATCTGGGGGGAAAAATCATAGGTCTTCTTTAACCAGTAAGAAGGTTGTATTGAATCAGTAAGGTCGAAGTACAAAGTGTATTAAGTAATTGCGTGGTAGTCTTACCTTTTTGGATGAAATTTCTATACGAATGGGCATAAAATATTAACAGAATGTTTTTCTTCAAGGTTATGATTAGTTTGTCATTTATCCTATGTCATGACTTATATTTTTGTCACTCATATAGCCCAGCAGAAGAATTGTATTTTGGAACTACAGAATCCGGAGAGAAGAAAACTTTAATAGTGTTGACAAATGTAACTAAAAATATAGTGGCATTTAAGGTAAATATTTTAAAGATATATTCTTGTGAAAATCTGACATAGGAAGAGGTTTCAGATGTAATTGGTCATTTTAAAATTAAACAATGTTTATACATATGATATTTTAAATCTTCTATTTAATTTACATTTGGCTGCTAGGATATTCTGGATGTGCTTTGCTTATCAACTATTTTGTAATTTCTGGACACTATTGTAATATATATTCTCATGTACATTGAGTTTTCTTAATTTGTATCAAACTAAGGCAATCGTATAAATATTAACGTGGATTAATTTTTATGTATGAGGAACACTAAGGGACAATGGGATTTATGAGCATATTTTTTAATAGAACAAGATACTTTTTTCATTTGGTGGGTAAAATACATCCTATATTCATAACCACTAAGGTTGCTTTGTAAACTCTGTCCTTTGATAACTGACTGGGTTTTTTAAAGTTCTTTTTAAGCTTTCCTGCCAAAAATACAAAAAAGTTATTATGTGACTTCTGTGTTTATAAACAGGTGAGAACAACCGCTCCAGAAAAATATAGAGTCAAGCCAAGCAACAGCAGCTGTGAACCTGGTGCATCTGTTGATATAGTTGTATCTCCCCACGGGGGTGAGTTGCCATGTGCTGGCCACAATAGGTGGAATCTGGGGTTGGGAGTTGAGTCAGCAGAACTGGGCTTCTGGCAGTGTCCACCAGAAGTATGTCTGACAAGCCTGGGAGAAGACAGATATCAGTACAAAATGGGCAGCCACAAGATAGGCCAAGTCACCTTACCCTCACTACAGGAATCTGTTTTCTCATATATAAAATGAGATTGTCAGATGGGCTCTAAAGCTTTCCAGCATTAAAATTTAATTGTTCTTTAACAAGTGAAATCCTTTAAAATGATCACAAATGAAGCTGATTTTCCAAAAATAATTTGTCATTTTAAGAACTGTTTCCTTTTTTAATGTAGATCCATTTCTCTCTTTTTTCCTTAATGTTGTACTCTAGAATAATGCTTTAATCCACATATCCAACTCTTTTTAAAGGTTCCTGTTTATATGATAAATTACCCTTTTGGAATGCAGGTTTAACAGTCTCTGCACAAGACCGTTTTCTGATAATGGCTGCAGAAATGGAACAGTCATCTGGCACAGGCCCGGCAGAATTGGCTCAGTTCTGGAAAGAAGTTTCCAGAAACAAAGTGATGGAGCATAGGTATGCTTTTGACTCATAAGATCTCGAATGTGTGGTGGGTAGAATCAGAAAGAGAAATATGCCTACACAGGCTCGACAGATGGCCCATCCTTCCTGCGTTTGGCAGACATTTGAGTGTCTAGAGTGGGCCAGGACCTCTGCAAGGCTCTGGGCATGCCGAGATGAATGAGACCTAGAGTTTCTCAAGAAGAGAGCTAATAGCAGAAACTTGCTTGCAGGGCAGTGCAAGAATCTGCATCTTATCAAAATTACAAATGCAGATCTTTGTCTTGTTACTTCTTGTTGGGATGCTTACCTTGTGTACTAGAAAGTTTGTTGCAGCATTATTTGTATTAGTAAAAAGTTGATACACAGTATAGGAAAAATCCCAAATAAATCCTGAATCAAGTATTTTTTTTATTTAATTGAATTGTCTTATTGAAAAATTCTTTCAATAAATTAAATAAGTACTCATTTCCTAACAAAAAAAACTGGAAAAAATATCTGAAATAAACATCAGGCATATTGTTATTTTTTAACTATTACTTATTTTACATTTTAATTGTGTGTACTGTAGTCGTGAAATATGAATGTATAATACCCAATTTAAAGTAAAAGTTTGCATTATTGAAGTAAAATTCAGAATTTTGGCAGAGAAGAGCTTCCATGAGTTTATGACAATGTAATGAGTGTACAGTGTTTTGACTATTTCTGCTGAAAAGACTTATTTTTTTTATTTCTGTCCATAACTGCTGGAGAACTAGTAATGGACATATAAGATTACATCTTGAAATACACATTATTAATGTAATGCAGTATTATTATAACCAAAATGGCATACATGTTAAGGGATCAATATTAATTACATGGAATTTCCTAGATAGTGCATCATAATAAAAGGACAATGTTCCAAACATAAAAAAAAAAAAAAAAAAAGTTGGCAAGAAAGAATCTAAATGATTACCAGTAAGCAATAGTGAAATTCATTTGAGTGTTTCTTTACAAAGAGTACTCTGTGGCCATTCAAAAAAGTAAGGTAAGTCTGTCTGTTCTGACCTGGAAAGATACCTGTGGTATATTATTAGGAAGGAAAAAAATCTGGTCACAGAAAAATCTGTATGACATTATCCTGTTTAAGAAGAAGGAAACCTATGCAGGTATAGATGTCTACATGTATGTGCATGTATGCTCGTTAGATAATAATAAGTGCCTTGAAAAGATACGTAGAAATAACAGTGGGGGAGAATGGCAAAGGTATATGTTGTGGTTTTGTTTTGCTTTGTTTTGTTTATTGGAGTGTTCCCATTGTTTATAGCACTGGTCCTCAATGGGGGGCAAGCTTGCTGCCCCCCCACCCCCAGCAGATGTTTGGCACTGTCTGCAGACCTGTTTGGTTGTCACAACTGATTGCTGCTGGCATCTAGGGCATTGAGGCCCAGGATGCTGCTAAACATCCCACAGTCTATGGGACAGACACACACCCCCGCCCCCATACCACAGATTGCCCAGCCCAAAATGTCACTGGCCACTCTGATGACGTTTGGGAAGAACCAGAAGGAAATGAGAGAGGAAGCCACATAGATAACAGGGAAAAGAGCTTTCAGGCAGAGGGAACAACGAATGAAAAAGGAGTGTGTTTGGCATGTGAGGAACAGGAGGTCAGTGTAGCTTGAATCAAGTGAGGGGGGAAAGTGGTGAGAGATGAAATCAGAGAGATGGTAAAAAGCCAGATCATTTTGATTTGGAGATGAGCAACCATGAGACATCAGAGGGTACTGAGCAGAGCCATGAGGTGACCCAGCCTATCCTTTGAAAAGGATTATTCTGGGAACTGTGTGGAAGAGAGACTATAGGTAATTACAGATGAAATCATGGTATTGAGTGAACACTTAAATAGAACTTACTGTGGGTCAGCCTTGTCCTGAATTTACATTTATTTACTCAATCATTAAAACAACCCTATGAGATAGGTATTGTTATTTTTCTATTTTCTAGATAAGAAGCTGGGAAACCTAGTAATGGTCATGAAGATTTCATTCAGCCATAAAAGCAATGGAAAGAATGCAGGTGTGACTGGAACACAAAGAGTGAGGGGACCCATGGTAAGAAAGTCAGAAAGGAAGTTGGAGAGGCAGACAGGGGGCCATTAACATAAAACCAGTGGGGCATGGACCTGATCAAAAGATCACCCCATTTGCAATGGAGTTAATAGACTGGAAGAGAGAAGAATAGATCCAGGGAGACAAATTTTATTTCAGTTGTCTCAGCAAGAGAGGGTAGAAGTTAGACCAAGGCTAGAGGAATAGTTAATGGCCAAATAGAGAAGGATCCAGCAAGGAGGTGGGAGGAAAACCAGTAGGTGAGTTCTGTTGTGACTGTCAGTGAAGCTCAGGGAAGAGGACATTTCACAAGGGAGGAAATACTCAACAGCATTACGCCTAATACTCAGAAAGAATCAGGTACCAACAGTGTTCATTGATGTTGATGTCATAGGTCATTGATGACCTTCAGGGGAGCTCTTAGAATCAGCCAGGGGCCACATGCAAGAGGAGCCAGATGTTGAGGAAAAGGAGATTGTGAAACTGTTCTGGAGGTTTGACTTGTTGGAGAGGGGCCCTGGGGAGTATTTGGAAGGCAAAATATGTAGATGAAGAGGTTGTTTTGTTTTGGGTTTTGTAAGGGGAGAGATTTGAGCATTGTTTTAAAACTGGTAGGATCAAGGATCATTGGAGAGGGAAGCGGCTGTGGCTCAATCAGTGGGGCTCCCGTTTACCATATAGGAGGCCCCGGGTTCGGTTCCTGGGGCCTCCTGGTGAAGGCAAGCCCGCCCGCGCGGCGTGGTTAGCTGACCCGGCGAGCACAAGCAGCAGGGGAGGGATAAATGAATAAATAAATAAAATCTTTAAAAAAAAAAAAAGGATCATTGGAGGAGGAGAGGTCATATACAAGACAGATGATTGACGGTGAAATTCCTGAGAAGGCTGAAAGGGCAGGGACCTAAAGCAGAGGTAGAACATTAGCCTTCCTCAGGAGGAAGGAAGGGATGCAGATGTAGGTGAGGCTTACATATTTTTTGATGGAGTACTTACATATTTAAATGAAGTTATGTCCAAAAAACTTACTGCAAGTAGAAAGAAGAGAGCTTTATTAACACTATAGCAATTCATGAAGTGGTCAACACCAAGAAAGAGCAGGTGTTCCAAAGTGTTTGGGGGACATTGGGAATTTATAGACCAAATAAGAGGGAAACAGTGATTGTCAGGTGAATTCTGTTCTAGCACCTAATTGGAACATTGAAAGAAACTTGTCAGAAACAGATTGGTCAGAGCTTAGGCCTCTTTTTCTTGTCCTGTTTCCTGTAAGTCTCATTCTACAAGCTGCACATTCCTGAAGTCTGACTGCATCAGCATAGGATGTCCACCTTGTGTGCCTCCTTTGCTGGGAGCCATTTTGTAACCCAGGGACTGAAGATCAATTTTTAGTTCCTTTAACACTTCCCCCTTTTCATCAAGATCTTTGGTAGAAAGCATAGCTGATAAGGATTGATTTTGTGATGTTCCGTGGTGCTAGGGCAGTATCCTAGGCATCCACATAGCTGGAAAGGTCCAGTGTCCTATCCCACGGAGGAGGGAATATGTTACAGAGCTATAGCCAACTGAAGCAACACTGGGGAAATGAATTTCATCAAAGGTCAGTGTATTAGTCAGGGTTCTCTAGAGAAACATAACTAACAGGAGATAACTGTAAATAGTATGAGATTTTTATAAAATTCTCTTGCATGACCATGGAGATGCACAAGTACAAATTCCACAGGGCAGGCCGCAAACCAGGGGCTCTGATGAAGGTCCTTGATGAGTTCCCAGAAGATGTTGGCTGACCAAAGTAGGGTTGGGAATTCTTTCTGAATGCTGAAATCACTTCCCCTTTTAAGGCCTTCAACTGTTTGGATAAGATGTCACTCATTGCTGACTGCAATCTCAATTCATTGTCGATGTAATCAGCCATGTATGCAATCGACTCACTGATGATTAAAGTCCATGAAATGCCCTTGTATTACAGTTAGCCCAGTGCTTGCTTGACCAAACAGCTGGGCACCATTACCTGGCTGAGTTGGCACAGTAGCCTAACCATCACAGTCAGTGACAAGATTTCTGAAAGACACGAGAGGAATATGTTTCAGGGCAATAGTATTTTGGGTAAGTGAAAGTATCAGAGGTTTTGTACTGTAAAGCATCCTAAGTGCAGGCCTCGAGGTGAAAGGCCTGACTTACCAGCATGATTTTGAAAATGAGAGATAGTTGAACTGTAGCCGTTATTCTGGTAATAAAACAACAAATTTTAGATACTATGATAATTATGAGGAGGAAAAAGATTGACTTTTAAATATGTCCCTAACGCAGCCTCCCCATGATCAACCAGCTAGATAAATCCCAAGCCCTGAAAGTCCCTAATTCTTGCAGTATGTGAATCTTCTCTTTGATTTCCTTAATGTTTTGTTGGACAACCTTTGCTAGGCTATCTCCCTCAAATTGTAAGCTCTCTGATGCCTTGATGGTATAATTAAAGGTGCCCTGAATAGTTTTTGACAAGTTTCAGGTGGCTTTTTCAAGTTGAAGAATTCCATGAAACTAAAATATATTTCTCAGAAATTCCCAGGCCTTTCAATTAATGGGTTGTATTCTGTAGTGTCCTGCTTACGTATAAAATGGTTTTTAAGTTGATAAATGAAAAATCCTCGGTTGACTACATTTTTTGTTTCTAATTGACTCCTCTTCTGTAGATCAGAGAGTAAAGGCAGTTACTGCCTAAGTCCCACTCCATGCTGGTGGTGAGGCTGTTATAGACGTTCTTTCCACATAGGAAGAAATAGCCTGTGCTGGCCAGACTGCGAGTTAAAGTACTACCCATAATCCAGTGGCTTTGTTTGTGCCTCTCTCATCCTCCAGAAATGAAGGTGTTTGCATACTTACAGGCAAAATCTGTAAAATTATGGAGTCTAGGGGAGTATGAACAACGGGCATTGTGATGTGGTTGATGGAATAGGCTGTGGGAATGACTGTAAATGTGTGAAGTACTGTTAGGGACTTGTGTCCAAACGAGGCCTGAGAATTGGTCTAGATAGATAGTATGGTTGTCAGTTATAGACAAGGATGATACTGGCATTCCAATGCCCTGAAGTTTACAATAGTAGAAAAGACTTTCATTTAACTTGAAACCATAAGTGTCATTGTAGAGAGGATACCATTAGCCTTCCTCTTGGTCATACCAAAGGGTCTGATTGCATCGTTGGCTGGGATAGTACCTAGATAAAGGTCCAGTGCCATTATAATTGTTTATGCAAAGAGAAAAATTCATTACAGTCTGGGCAGTGTGTGCTCCGAGGGGCCCATTTTCTTCAAAAGTAAGATAAGTCCAGTGGAGCACCTATTTCTGATATTTGTCTATTGAGTGCCCATCCCTTTTGTCCCATACTTGGTCTATGCAAAATAGTCCTTTTATATCTATTGAGGTCTGAATGTCTGTGGTACAGCTAATAACGGGCCCTTCTGTAGTGTCGTCTTTAGCAACTTGACAGATTGGCAGCCCTTTGTATGCCTGGGAAAAAAGCATAGTGAATGGAAAGACGAAAAGGAAAGAATGCATGTTTCTTGATTCACAGTTCTTGGGGAAAGCTGTCTACATCAGTTGTCATCTACTTCTGGGAGATCTGAAACTCTTTAGGGTGAGTTTGAGGCCATTAGTAGCTGTGATTTTCTAAGGGTTATGAGGTGCTCATTTAGCCACACATTGGTTGGTGAGGAGTTGATAAGGTCCTTTCCATTGAGGTTCCAAAGAGTTTTTAAACTGATGTCTTTTCCAGGACACAGACTCTCCAGGCTGCAGATTTTTGGGGTAGGTTGGCATCAGGAAGCCTTCTTCAACCTGTGAAGCATGCCTCACAAAATTTAAGAAGGTCTTGTTGGGCAATATTTGGGTCTGTAAATAATATGTGAGGAAGTGGTAAAGGACTTCAAGTAACAATATCTTAAGGTGTGAGTTTATGTTTTCCAAAGGGGGTTGAATGAAGGTTGAACAGGACTTAGTGGAAGGACTAGTGGACAGTCAGGGTAATTCTAGAGAGTCACTAAGCTTGGCTAATTTCTGTTTGATTATCCCATTGGTCCTTTCCACCAAGACAGAAGATTAGGGGTGGCATGAGCAACGTAGCCTATGATATACAGGGAAGACTCTGCATATTTCTTTAATTATTTGTCCTGTAAAATAAGTGCCTCGATTACCATGAAGTTCAGTGGAGGCACCCCAAGTTGGAATGATGTTTTTAAGTAGTTTCTTGGCTACAAAAGAGGCAGTAGCTTGTCTACAAAGGAAGGGTTCTACCAGTAAGAAATGTACAGATCATTACTAGCATATATATATATCCATATGAAAAGAGATGCTGGATAAAGTCCATTTGCCAGATTAGCATTGGCCCAGATAGTAAAGGAAAATGTCCCACAGAAGACTGTAATGGCTTTCCTGGGTTGTATTGTTGACCCATATGACAAGAAATATAGACCTGGTACGCAATATTATAAATGCATCCCCACCAGTATTTTTCCTTTTTTTTCTATTATTTTGGCTGTTCTGAGGTATGTGAGTGAATGAAGTGCTCAGAACATTAACTTGAGAGCATCTGGTAATTCTGGGTGACTGTTAGGCCCTCTCCAGATGTTTTGGTTAGTGTCTAATTTAGAACCTGATTCCTTCCATAGACTTTTCTCTGGGAGTTACCAATTTTTGATATTTTATTAAGTCGTATAAGTCATATTGAGCAAGGGGGAGGCTAGATCCAGCATACAAAGCTGGACTGGTTTTTGTGGGAGAGTTCGGGCTGTCATCTTAGCAGCCAGATCAGCCAAGACATTTCCCTTGCTTTTGCCTGAATTGAGGGTTTCAGGAGCCTGAGCTTTAACTTTGATAACTGCAATAGCCTTGGGGAGCAAAAGGGCTTCAAACAGATAAGCTACATACTTTCTGTTTTTAATGGTAGTTCCAGAGGAGGTAATATACAAGGAGATCATCAATATATTGTATAAGAGTGGAGCCTGAGGGTAAGATTATGTCTTATAAGTCATTTTTAAGGGTTTGAGAAAAGTAACTGGGGGATTCAGTGAATCCCTGAGGCATAACAGTCCAGGTATATTGTAATTCATTCCATGTAAATGCAAATAGATAACTGGCTATCGGGGTAGACTGGTGTGCTAAAGAATGCATAGCAGAGGTCAACTACAGTGAAATGGGTAGTCCCAGGGGCCATCTGGGAGAGGAGAAGATGAGGATTTAGTACTACGGGGAAGCAAGGAATGACAATTTTATTTATTGCTCTTAGATTTTGAACAAATCCCCATTCTTTCCTATTGGATTTTCTTACAGGAAGTACAAGAGCATTGCAGGGACTAATGCATGGGATTATTAAGCCCTTCTGTCTCAAGTCTTGAACAATGGAAATTAAACCTCTAATGGCTTCTGGTTTGAGGAGATACTGGGAAAGATTGGAAGGGGGTTTTAGGGGGGACTGTTTGGAATAAAATTGGTTCTTGGCTTTTAATTGGACCATAACTCTTAAGGGATGGAGGACAGGAGATTAATATCTGTTGACTGTTCTAGGGTGGAACCAGTTTCTAGGCTCAATGTATGCAGGTAACATAGAAGTTCTTCTTGGTCTAAAGGGGTTTCTGGGTTAGGTAGGAATAAAATTATTTCCCCTTTTTCACTAAACTTGAGGTCATATTTCCATTTCTTTTAGGAGATCTCATTCTAATTGGTTAACTGGGGTAGTGTCACAAAGTAGGAAAGAATGCATTTCTGTGAATGGTCCCAAGGGTCACTGAGATTGGGGCCCATTTGGAAGTGGTTTGAACTTGATTAGAGACTCCCAAATATCTACAGTATATTTATTCGAAGGTATGGGCTGCTACTAAAGGGAGGAATTAATAGTAGAGAGAGTAGCACTGGTATTGATCAAGAAAATGTTTCTCCATTAATTGTGGGCTTTGCTTCCACTTGCTGGTTAAGTGTGAGGCTAGAAGCAATCCCAAGGTACCGTTAGAGGGCAGTACACAGTGGGCATTAAATGGTGGAGGATATGCATTGGCAGCATTGTGATGATGTTTGCTTTTTAATTGAAAGCAGTCTTCTTTCCAGTGCCCCAGTTTTTTGTAATAAGGGCAGACCCCAGGAGGTCTTGGAGTATGGGATGACTTAGGAAAGGCCTGCAGTGGTTGTTATAGTAAAGCAAGTCCTTTGGCTTGTGTAGTGGCCTTTTCCGTTTTTAGAGTGTGAATTTATAGTTAAGTTTGTCTACACGATAACTGGAACTGTTTCCCAGACAAGTCTGGGCCTTTTTACTAAAGTAGCAAGGTTGGCCTTTAGTTCATTGACAAACATAGTATTACAAGCAATTCCAGCTCCAGATTCATCTAGGGCAGGGGTTCTTAACAATGAGTCCATGAGCTTGAATTGAAATTCAAAAAAACATTATTCTTGCAGGGACATGTTGGTACGGGTATGATATATTTACTAAATAATACACAGTATAGTGTGGTCTTAGTAAGGGGTCCGTGGTTTTTACCTGACTGGCAAAGGGGTCCATGGAACAAAAAAGGTTAAGAACCCCTGATTTAGGGCTAGTCCAGAGTGTTCAGCAAACATTTTTGCTAGTCTTTCTTGAAAATCAAAGACAGGTTCATTTTGACCCTACTTGCAGGCTTGGACTTTGGCCCAATCAATCTTGCAGGGAAAGGCCTTAGGAATGTCATCTAGCAATTGTTGAGATATGATTTTAGCTCAACCTAGATGAGGGGCGCTACTTTTAACAGTCATATCTTTTTTTCTGGGTCCTTCCAGTTTGCCATTCTAATCCAAATTTTGGCTTCTGTGGACCTGGCTAACATATGAATGAGTTGCTAAAGGTCAGACAGGTTGATAGGCCTGAATTAAAATGCAAAATTCTTCAGTAAGTTTTTGAGTGTCTTCCTTTGGTTTAAGGAATTCTTTAGCTATGGCCTGGAGTTTGGCCTTAGACCGAGGGGTGTAAGTAATTTGGGCAGACCTCCAAATGCCATCAGTTGGTGTTTTCTGCAGGTTTTATCTTAAAAGACATTTGAAGATGGGGCTCAGAGTGGAAAGCTGGCAAAGGAGGATATAGAGGTGGTGGAACAGAAGGTATGAACTTGGGAATTTGGGGTATGATTTGGGAGGGATTTTAGTTCCTAATTAGTTTGAGATAATTTAGAGACAGCATCTTTTAGGGATGCGGTTTTACACTTTCAGACCTGTTTTCAGTTCTCTAAATACCAATAGAAATAAGCACTCCATTACACTTCTTTTAGAACCTCAATTTTCCTATTGCAATCATAAAAACATAAGTTTATCTAATGAAAAGGATCACCAAATTAGCCACTGATGAGACAGGCTATCTGGGGTGAAGTTTTGCCATTGGTCCAAAAGCAAACATGAACAAGTACCATAGTATTTGAACATGCAGTGGGCTGGAGGCCCCACCCCCCCGCCCCAAGAGAACTCAGAAGCCTGTTTTTGAACTGCTGGCACCCATGGCCAGGCCAGTAAACAAAGGTCATTACCTAAACTCCAAACTCGAGTAACAAACTGAAAATAATCTTTGAAGAGTTGCAACACAAGGAAGTGAGGCTCCATCCAAGAAAACTTACCTTCACCCTTTGAAGAGGCTGGAAGAGATGGAAAGCCTAGACTTCAGAGGCTGAAGGAGAGTTTCTTCAGATCCCACTTCTGACACCAAAATTGTCAAAAGAACTGCTAGTGCAAATAGAAAGAAGAGAGCTTTGTTAACAATATAATAAATCATGAATTGGGCAATACCAAGTAAAAACAGGTGTTCCAAAGCATTCAGGGGGCATTGGGAAGTTATAGTCCAAATAAAAGGGAAGTGGTAGTTGTCAGGGGAATTCTGTTTTAGCAGCTTATTGGAACGTTGAGGCAGAAGGAAACTTGTCCAAAACGGATCAGTCAGAGCTTAGGCCTCTTTTTTTCTGTCCTATTTCTTGTGAGTCTCGTTCTCCAAGCTGCGCATTCCTGAAGTCCAACTGTGTCAGCATAGGTTTTCTACCTTGTGTGCCTCCTTTGCTGGGAGCCATTTTGTAACCCAGGGCCTGAAGGTCAATTTATAAATATAGCCTGTGAGATAGATACATATATATATATATATATTTTTTTTTTTTTTGAGGTACCAAGGGCCGGTGCTCAACCACTGAGCCACATCGACTTCCCTGAGTTGGTTTTGCTTGTTGTTTGTTTTTTAGGAGGTACTGGGAACCTGGGACCTCCCATGTGGGAGGCAGGCACTCAACTGCTTGAGCCACATCTATTCCCCCTGTGATATATTTTTAACAGGTATATCACAGGAGGGCCTACTTTTTGTTTTATCAAGAGTTTATTTTTGTCAGTGCATGGCTATGGAAATATTTTGAAAGCTTAAGAAACACTGATATAAAAAGTGTTGGAGATTAAAGTATTTACAAAACTCCAAAATTGAAGGGGGTTTGTTTTGTATGTTGCTTATTTTTTCAGTTTCTAATGGCTTGCTCTTTTGTAACTGTCAAGATGGGATCACTGTTACCTTGCCAATAGAGTGAGGCATGATGGTTTGGGACTGAAGGCCCAAGTAAAGAGTCTTCTATCTAGAAAGGGTGGTTGCCTTCAAATCAGTAGATATTTGGATGAATTCTACTGATTTTCCATTGACCACTGTGGGTTGTTAAGCAGTATTTGTAATCTCATTTATTATTTATACATGCATTAAAGAGCCGGAAGATACGTACTTACTAAATTACACCTTGGATGCAGCTGGGGAGAGGAATGAGTACTTTCACTTCTGTTTCATATACTTCTATGTGATTTTTTTTTCCATTTTATTTTTACTTCTATAAAACATATTTCATTAAAAATTATGTTTCTTTTGGATTTTTATAGATTAAGATGTCATGTTGTTGAAAGCAGTAAACCAACCACTCTTACCTTAAAAGACAATGCTTTTCACATCTCAGATAAAACCAGTGAAGACGTCTATCTACAAGTAAGCTTGCTTTCTTCCTAACTAAATCAAAGTTGTAAATGCTAATCAACATTAGAAATCCTTTTTCCCCCTATTGACATAAGGAAAAACCTCTGGCTTGAATGTGACAGAAATGCTGTTCTGTCTTCTTTGTGAAGGAAATCAAATCAGAAATAGTGAGTGGTGAATTAACTATTAGAGATCTACTAACTTTTTTAAAGCTTTGGCCATTTTAATTTGGAATAGGGACCATTTAGCAAAGCTCATGGTGCTTTAGGGAGTATCAAAGAATGCAATCTAAAGCGAAAGTGCCCTGTAGTGCTTTAAAATTTTGGAAAAAACAAACAACAGAAGCTCTTTTTCTGAGTAGCCCGTGGTAATAAAGTGATTGCTCCTCTCTCATCTAGAAAATTAGACCTTTGAAAAATGAGAGTAAGCAGATCAATGTCCATGAGCAAATCTAATTCCTCATTGTATTTCCAGCTCCCAAACTTTCAGAGGAGATAGACCCCATACCTTCAATGTTTGGATTTCTAATATTTCTGTTTGTCGTTCACATTTGATTAGTGTACTGTTTTATTAATACAAGTCTTTCACCCTTTTTTCCCTCTTTAGCTCAAGCGTTTATTAGAAAGCAATAGGAAACTTCACGACCAAGTTCAGCGTTGTATCTGGTTCCAGCAGCTGCTGCTTTCCTTAACATTGCTCTTGCTTGCTTTTCTCATTTCTTTCTTCTATTTATTGTATCATTAAGGAAGTGGTATGCTCAGGAGGGAACATGGCTCCTTAAAACTTCTCTACTGTGCCGGAAACTACTAAAAGTAATGCACATCTCCGCTTCCTGAAAGGAAGTATAAACTGTTAGCATAAAGAATTGCCTCGAAAATGCTGAAGAAATTGATTATAGGAGATTATAGCTAGTTAGTAAGTTAAGACATATCCATGATGTAAATTAATAGTTTAAATATAATTTATTTTTTTTCCTTTCAATGCTTGTTTTTATCATGTATATATTAGCTGAACTGAGAACTGTAAGTAAAATGCTTCATTGCAGCCAAAAAAATGTAATCTGCTTTTTTATGATGGAATTATTATAGCCGAGCCAACTTGTTAGCTTTTCTATACTATGTATATAGAAGAACATGTATATTGAAAAAGAAAACATATGTATACGTAATAATTTATGTAATCATAACTTTGTAATTTCAAAAAATTACTTCTAGAGCATAGTCAATATTCTTTTGGAGTGTAAAACTATTTAGAGCCAAATCACTTTAGCCTTTGTTTCATATCACTGTTCCTTAGCAGCCACCTTTTATTTTTCTGAACACCAATTTATATAGAATTTGGGAAACTGTTTTGTTGGGTTTTTCTTTGCATTCTCTTAGTAATGTCCAGAAGGAAAATCTCTAAGCAGTTCCACTTTCTAGTCTTTTTTTTTAATGTAGTTTCATGTTTCTTACTGTGGCTGGCTTCTGAACCTTTTACTTAATTTATTATGAAGACCTCATTCTACATTGAACCATCTTTACTCTTCCAAATCAAAGGAGTCTCTCTGTGGACCCTAAATTGCACCATCTTCACCCTCATTCTAGATAAAAGGAGTTAGAGAAAAATTTTTGAAGTTAGTTTTCTGAGATACCTAACAATATAATTTCCATGTGAAAATCAGCAATGAGAAAGAAACGTACAGAAAACTGGAGTATTTATAAGGGTGAAATAAATATAACTCATGATACATTGTAAAGCCTTCGGACCAGGGTTAATTGACTTACTTGATATTCCCCTTTTGTTAGAGTATTACTCAGCATGGGTCCTCATTCCTAAAAGATACACTGTGCAGGAGCAGAGGCTAATGAAGTTAGTTTGTTTTATCATTAATATGGTCAGTTTCAGTCCATATTGATTCAAATGTAAATCTACTTCACATGAAAGAAAAAATAGGCTGCCTGTAAAATAAATTTTGAGTTTTAATTGTGCCATGTTTGGGCATTTATTCTTCTTCTGAGATATAATGTTGTCGGCTTTCACCTTTAGAAGTTGATGATTCATAGATTGAGTTATAAAGAATGATAATAATAGAGTTCCTTCAAAATAGGCCTAGAAAACCTTAAAAGGACACTGGTCTGATGCTCTGTCTTAACGTGGGTTCTTCTGTTTCAGTTTGCCAGCTCCAGATGTGAAACTGACTGCAGTCCTCCCTAAGTACTATTCACAGTAGCTCCCTGTGTATGTCACAATGCTTTCCCCTATATGTTAGATTTTTTACTTTGATATCCTCTAATCCCAAACGATTTGCATATTTTTTGTTCCTTGGCAGATAGATGAGGAAATAATTAGGATTGGAAATGTATTGACCTAACAGTGTCCCTTTAATGTTTCATATGCAAATCATGTTGGCTCACTAAAACATTCTTGCTTGATGTCTGATCAATCTTTTATCATTGAATTTAACATATCTTATTCATGTTTGTGTGTCTATTAAAATGAGACTAGGCAGAATTATTGAAAATTAACTACAAAATCAAAAGTATCTAAACTTTTGTATTTGTCTTAAATATATATTTACATTTGCTTTTATTCTATGTCCCTTTGATTTTAATCACATTTGTATGATTATTTTTGGTACTCTACAATTTGCCTTTTTATAATTAAGAATTGTATTTTTAATCACATTATTGGCTGTTCATGACCAAATTTACCAAGGACCAACATTTAGATTTAGATTTTTGTTTTTACTTGGGAATAGAAATTAATAGATTTTCCATGAAAACATTAATGAAATATTATTAGATTGATCTGCAAGTAGCCTAAAAATGTGATTGCTGGTATACCCAGCCTCAAATTTCATAATGATGCCATAACTGTTTTTATATCTCGCCACTAATTTTAACTGGATTTAATAGCACTTTATTGTACAATTGCAAAAAACAAAAATATATTCCTAGAATTGTTGCCAATGTAATTTCTCTAATGTTCTGGTGCTTTTCATATATTTTCAGTATTTTTATTACTATATTGGTATTTTCTTTGTATAAATTGTTCAAAAGAACATGTTTTCTATTTTAATATGTTTTAGAAGAATAATTACATTTATGAAATAAATATCATCAGGAAAAAACTCTGGTCTCTAATTGATAAAGCATTTTAAAGTAAATCTATGTTCAGAGTTAATCTGACCTTGTAAAGATCGTATATATTTCTCTTGAATAGGCTTTGCCTTTTTATAAGGCCAGCACTGCAAGTTTTCAAAGATACCATAATTCAGATTCCAGGTAAACATGCTCTTCATATGTCCTCCTCCTCCCTTCCCTAGCAATGTTTGGCTGCTCTTCTATGGGGTTCTCCATTCTCCCCAGACTTAGCATTGGATCCACTGTCCTGGCTTGAGGTCCATTATTGAACCTAGGACTCCGGCTGCAATGAGCCAGAATTGCCCCTACATCCCCCCAGTTCTAGTATTTATACCATTTCCTGTCTGACAAGGAAGTCCTGCCTGGCAGCTGGGCTCATCCAGGCAACACTGTGACCATTCCCTGCTGTGAGGTGATGGAAGAGGCCCTTGGGATTGTTGATATCTGCTCTCTCCCACCACTGGAAGACAACCTCCCAAACAGCAATTCCCTCACCACAAAAATACAATAATAAGACAGGTCCATCTTCTAAACTGAAGAAGAGGTGACGCAAAATCAAGTGGGTAAAAATTTCAAACCATCAGAAATTCAAAATACTAGCTACAAAGATAGAACGTTAACCTAACAGAAGCACCATACCAACAGGGCCTGCCTGTGAGGGACTTGTCTCCTTTCCTCAAAGACCCAATTTTCTTGAAAACAGAAGCGCTCCTATGGGGAAGGAAAATCTCCAGCTAGGAAAGGGTTGATTACAACAGTCTTCTGCTCCCTCTCCCCTAAAGGTTCAAGGCCAACTTGAGGTTTCCTGAAGCCAGAACAACATGGCCCCCAGGGTCACAGGGCTCCCCTTTTCCCCCAGCCCAAGGGGGAAAATCTTCCCATTTGTTCCAACTGAGACAATGGTGGTGAGGAGTAAGGGCTTTGGAAGACTGCCTGGGTTCAAGTCCTCTTTCAGCCTCAGTTTCCTCTCCCATAAATGGGTCTGAGAATCATACTATGCAAAATCGGTGTGAGGAGATGAAATGATGCATGTAAAATGTTCCTGAAGAGGCTGGCCTCTGTCTGCTGATATGTTGCCTCCATCCCCTTCCATCCCAGCTTCCTATAGCTTTTCACACTTGGGTTGATTGTCCTAAATATCTCACCATATTCAAAGCCAAATGTCAGGTCTCCAAACTTTTCCCTGCTTTGTATTCCCTCTTTTGCCTTCTCAGCACCTCACTCTTCATTCTGGTTCCCAGACTGAGGCACAAACAGAAAACAAGTGATGACTGACTGCCTGAACTCCTGTGAAGGAATAGCCTCCCAACATCACCCCCACATCCCTCAAAACACACAGACCCACACAATTGATCTTGCACTAGTCCACCCATTACAGTTTTCACTGTAAATTTGTAACAAGTCCGTAAAATTACACACGGGATCTTTTTCAATCTGCAGCTTAACTTTGACCTTATATTAAGAATTACCCCTCTGTAACTTCCAACAATTCCCATACCCTCTGTATCCTACTCATACCCACTTCCATGCAGAGTAAGGCAAATAACTCTTGCACACATTCAAGTATTTGAAAACAGTGACTTAAACTAACACAAAATACAGAGGAACATCTCCATGTCCCGTGGCAACAAAAATATGTACACATTTTCAAGTCTTTTTAGAGTGAAAATTTGAGGGGTCCTTGAAGCTACCAGTTTTGCTCCTTTGTTCCAAGCATTCTGGGATAGGTCACAAGATCTTACTTGCTTTTTACAGAAGAGGAAATGAGGGCCTGAGAAGTATTTGCCAAGGTCGCACAGCTACTCAGTAGCAGAGCCAAGAGTTGAACTAGTCTCACAAGACCTGCCACAGCCACAGCCACGTCTGAGGTATTGGTTCAAATGTTGAATGGACAGGTCGGAGAGTTTTACCATCATTAAACGGTATAAGAGAAAAAGAGAATGAACAAAAAGACTAAGGAGAAACAGGTGAGAATATATAATAGCCACTCAAGACACTTGACTGGGAAAGTAAGTTTCTTGGTTTTCAAAGCTACAGGCAAACCTTACTTTGGAGGTCTAAGTGCATAGATTAACAATGTTTACTTTGATGGAGCATTCGGGTGTGCAGTATCAACCTCCAAAGAGGTTTATTCATCATTCAGTAGAAAGGCATCTACTAGGATGGGTTGCCACCAGTTGTCCTGGGAGCTGTGGCCTACTGGCCTGAAAAAGTCATGTGTTTAATGAAATCAGGCCCTTTATATTAATTTTCTATTGCAGTGTAACAAATTACCACAAACTTAGCATTGTAAAACAATACATCATCTCACAGTTTCTGTGGGTCAAGGAATACAGCTCCAGTGTGGCTGGATTCTTTGCTCAGAGTCTCTCAAACCTGAAATCAAGGCATAGGCTGACTGTGTCTTTATCAGGAGGCTCAACTAGGGAAAAATCCACTTCCAATTGCCCTTGGGTTTTCAGCAGAATTCAGTTCCCTGTGGCCGTGTGACTGGGGGGCCTGTTTTCTTGCTGGCTGTCAGCTGGGACCACTCCCAGCTCCTCAAGTCTATATCCCTGCAATGTGCACCCTTCCATAGGCAACTCACAACATGGCTGTTCCCACATCAAATCTCTTCTTTCAGGAAGGGCCCAGTTCCTTTTAAGGGTTCACCTCATTAGGTCAGACCCACCCAGAACAATCTCCGTTTTGATTTACTCAAAGTTAATTCATTAGGAACCTTAATTACACCTGCAAACACCTTCTGCCATATAATACAACCCTAGTCACAGTAATGAGATCCTATCATATTCACAAGCCCCACCCATATTCCTGAGAGGGGATTATACAGAGTGTGAGTTGGGCAGGGCTTGAAGGTTCAGCCAATACAGCCCCTTCAGGTTTGTTTTGTTTTTGTTTTGTTTTTGTTCTGTTTTGTTTTGTTTACAGACCAGGAAACTGGAGGGTTGGAAAGCTGAGCCCAACCTTACTGAGGCTATGTGATGGCTTTTAATTCACAGGTGTTCATCACCTGAAAGGAAGTAGACTAACAGTTCAGTGATAAGCACCCAGTGACAGGCATGGGGGAGAGTAAGACTCTCACTCAGCTGGCTTTTTCTAGTTGCACAGAATTTCCCACAAGTATCCAAGCTTTTATAGATAAAAGGCTAAGGGAAAGTATATCATCACTATTTTAAACATTTACTCAATGATAAAAGCACTTGAGAAAGATCCTAGCAATGAGTTAACATGCTAGGGCAAAGGCTCCTTCAAGTAATTGTGTGGTTTTGTAAATAAAGCTATAGGAAAAACAATTTAGCCAACTTTCCAGTTTCAGAATAACCCATTCACTCCAGTTTGTTGATTTAAGTGATTTCAGTGAGCCAAAAAAGAAATTGCAAGAGAAATTAGTAGATATCTCAAGATGAATGAAAACGAGAACACAACATACCAAAACTTATGGGATACAGCAAAGGCAGCACTGAGAGGGAAATTTATAGTCCTAAATGCCTATATTAAAAAGGAAGAAAGCTAAAATCAAAGACCTAACTGAACAGCTGGAGGAACTAGTAAAAGAACAGCAAAGCAATCCCAAAGCAAGCAGAAGGAAAGAATAACGATTAGAGCAGAAATAAATGAGATTGAGGGGAAAAAAAAAAAAGAGAGAAAAAAAATCAATAAAACCAAAATCTGGTTCGTTGAGAAGATCAATAACATTGACAAACCCCTAGCTAGACTAACAAAGAGGAAAAAAAAAAAGATGCAAATAAAATCAGAAATGAAAAGGAAGGAGGATGTTAAGACTGACCCCACAGAAATAAAAAGGATAAGTGGATATTATGAGATACTGTATGCCAACAAATTAGACAACCTAGATGAAATGGACAAATTCCTAGAAACACACAACCTACATTGACTCTACAAGAAATACAAGAACTCAACAAACCAATCACATTTAAAGAGATTGAATTAGTCTTCAAAAATCTCCCATAAAGAAAAGTCCAGGGCCAGCTTACTTTGCAAGTGAATTCTACCAAGCATATTTCAAGAAGAATTAACACCAATCCTGTTTAAACTCTTCCAAAAAACAATCGAAGAAGAAACTTACCCAACATATTTTTATGAAGCCAACATCACCCTAATACCAAAGCCAGATAAAGATACTACCAGAAAATTACAGACAAATTTCTCTAATGAACATAGATGAAAAATTCTCAAAAAAAAAAAAAAAAAAAAAAAAAACAACTTGCAAATAGAATCCAACAGCATATTAAAACAATTATACATCATGACCAAGTGGGATTTATTCCTGGTAAACAAGGGTGGTTCAACACAAGAGATAATATACTACATTAACAAATTGAAGGGGGAAAAAAGATCATCTTGATTGATGCACAAAAGGGATTCAACAAAACTCAGCATCCTTTCTTGATAAAAACACTTAGCAAAATAGGAATAGAAGGAAATTTCCTCAACATGATAAAGGGCATATATGAAAAGCCCACAACTAATGTCCTACTTAATAGTGAAAGATTAAAAACTTTCCCTCTAAGATTGGGAACAAGACAAGAATGCCCACTGTCACCACTTTATTCAACATTGTACTAGAAGTTCTAGCTAGAGCAATTAGACAAGAAAAAAAAGGGGGGGGGGGGAGAACATCCAAATAGGAAAAGAGGAAGTAAAACTCTCACTATTCACAGATGACATGATCCTATATTTAGAAAATTCTGAAACGTCTACAACAAAGCTATTTGAGCTAATAAACGAGTTCAGCAAAATGACAAGATACAAAATTAACATGCAAAAATCTATAATGTTTCTGCACACTAGTATTGAACAATCTGAGGAGGAAATGGGGGGGGGGGAATCCCCTTACAATAGCAATAAAAAGACTCAAATACCTAGGAATCAATTTAACCAAAGAAGTACAGGACCTGTATTCAGAAAACTAAAAAACAATGCTAAAAAAAAATCAATGAAGGCCTAAACAAATGGAAAGACAACCTGTGTTCATGAACTGGAATACTAAATATCATGAAGATGTCAATCCTACCCAAACTGATTTATAGATTCAAGCAATACAAATCAAAATTCCAATAGCCTTCTTTACAGAAATAGAAAAGGCAATTACAAAATTCATTTGGAAGGGAAAGTCTACCCAAATAGCCAAAAGCATTCTAAAGAAGAAGAGTGGGGAACGGATGTAGCTCAAGTGGTTGAGCGCCTGCTTCCAATATATGAGGTCCTGGGAATCCCCGGTACCTCCTATAAACAAAACAAGAAAACCAAAAAAAAAAACAATTCTCTTTGGGGAGCAGATGTAGCTCAGTGGTTGAGCACCTGCTACCCATGTATGAGGTCCTGGGTTCAACCACCGGTACCCTCCTTAAAAAAAAGAGCGATGTGGGAGGAAATCCACTGCCTTACCTTGAAACATATTACAAAGCTACAGTGGTTAAAACAGCATGGTATTGGCATAAAGATAGGCACATCGATTTGTAGAATTGAATTAAGAGTACAGAAATAGACCCTCACCTCTACGGCCAACTGGTTTTTGACAAACCTACCAAGTCCACGTTACTGGAACAGAACAGTCTCTTAAACAGTTCTGGGAGAACTGTATATCCATAAGCAAAAGAATGAAAGAGGACCCTTATATCACTCCCTATACATGAATCAACTCAAAATGGATCAAAGACCTAAATATAAAAGCCAGGACCACAAAACTAGAAGAATTTGTTCTCGCAGAATCCTAGTGGTCAAGTGTTGGAGAGGATGTGGAGAGATAGGAACACTTCTTCACTGTTGGTGGGAATGTAGAATGGTACAGCCACTTTGGAGGACTGTTTGGCAGTTCCTGAGGAAATTGAATATAAATTTGCCATATGACCTGGCAATACCACTACTGGGTATATACCCAGAATAACTGAGAGCAGTGACATGAACAGACATCTGCACACCGATGTTCATAGCAGTGTTATTCACCATTGCTAAAAGTTGGAAACAACCCAGGTGTCCATCAACAGACGAATGGATAAACAAACTGTGGTGCATTCACACGATGGAATATTATGCAGCTGTAAGAACAAATGAAGTTGTGAAGCATATGGCAACATGGATGAACCTGGAGGACATTATGCTGAGTGAAGCCAAACACAAGCAGACAAATACTATATGATTGTGCTATTGTGAACTAAATATATTGTGTAAACTCATGGAGTTAATAACTAGAATATAGATCACCAGAAAATAGGAGGTTAGATAATGGAAAGCTGAGGGTTAATCTGTGCAGAATTGGTAAAAAGGTCATTCTTAAATCTTTGGAAATGAATAGAAATGGTGAAAGCCCATCGTAGTGTTTGTAAGTAGCAGTGCTAATATATAGTGGTTGAAAGGGAAAGTCTAAGGTCATGTGTATTACTAGAAGGAAAGCTAAAAAATGTAACATTGGATTGTATAGCATAGCAAAACCTCATGTGAAATATGTTTTGGTAATATTGCATATATAAGACGGTTTTTCTTTGAAATTGAACAAATGTACATTAATGTTATAAGATGTTAATATCAGACAAAAATACAACTAAAGCAAACTGGACAGTAGGGTATAGTAATATATTAATCTTCCATTAAAGGGGGAAAAAAGGAAATATACTAAGTGAAAGAAATTAGACAAAAGATACTACATATTGTTTGACTCTGTGCATACAAAATATAAATACAAATAGTTTAGAGGGATGTATGGCAGTGGAAGGATAGAGAGATTGAGAGGTGATTATTAAGGGGTAGAGTTTTTTTGTTTTTCATTTTTTATTAGTAGAGTAATTAAAATGCTATAATAATGATTGAAGTGATGAAGGCACAACTATGTGATTATACCAAATACCATTGATTGTACACTTTGGATGGATTGTATGCTTTATGAATACGTATCAATAAAATTGATTTTAAAAAGAGAAAAAAACTTTTTCTTTCTCCCACTAATACCTAGTTGTCCTTCCCTAGCTCATCTTCCTCCACCAAGCCTTTAAGACAAAAGGCTTTCCTTTTTCTCCTTAGGCAAACTCCTCTCTACCCAAGGCTGCAATTGCTATCTGTAAGCCATTAACCCCGGTCTATTTCTAACCCAGACCTCCTGTTCTAAGCCTGGACACACAGAGCCACTCTCAGCTCAGCAGTTCCAGGTGTCCACGAGGAAATGCCAAAAATGACTCACCAACTTCCCCCAGATCTAGTACCCCAGTCCCTATCTCAATGGATGGCACCAGCCTCCATCTATGTACACCAGCTAGAGACCTGGCCTTCATCCTAGACACCCACCCCCACGACCCATCCCTTGCCACTTCTCCCATATCCACAGCTGCAATCTACAGCATCCTTCACCTGGATTCCTGTCACCACCCTGGGCAGTGTCCAGCATCCTCTGAGCCTCTGCAGTCCTTTCTCCATATTGCATTCAGGAACAGTCTGGGCACATTTAAAACATAGGTCTGAGGTTATCAGGCCTCTAATTAAAACCCTTAGGTGGTTTCCGGGGTTCTTAACCCAGGATTTAATTTCCTACCTTGCCTTTCAAGGCCCTCAATGATCAGGCCCTTGCCTTCCTCCTCAGCCTCCTTTTCCCCCTCACCCCTTCAGGGTGGCTCTCTGCTTACCATTTGCTCAGCAAAGGCATCCCTCATCCTAAGGACATGCTCCGGTCCGCCTGTTAGATGCTGCCATGCCACCACCCACATTCTCCTTATGGTACTCATTACAATTGGTCTTTATATTTGTTGATTTTTATTGATGCCTATCTCCCCACTAGGCTCTAAACTATATGAAGGAAGGCATAGTGTTTGCTGTGCCATGCTTGTCACACGGATGGAGCCTCGTTGAAGAAGGAATGAATTCCTGAGATTTAAAAAATAAAATTGTGAAATTCTTCTGTGTTTCTAACTGCCCTCCATGTAAATCAATCAATTAACATTTATCCAGCACAGTTTTAGGCAGAACGTATAACTTGGTGCTATAGGAAAAATACCAAGGATAAGAGACAGTTGCTGCTTTCAAAGAACCTAGAAAAACTGGTCTGCAGCCTGAATGGGAATCATAGGTCAGGAGGGTCATTGTCTCTCCAAGCCTTACAAAGACACATCTCCTGTCGTGGACTCCCTGGGGCGGGACACTGTTTGTGCTCACCCAAAGTTTACATAAGCAGGGAGATTTCCCCGACTTTTCTCACCCTACTCACATCACAGCAGGGACAACTGGCTGCATTAATCTCATGCTGGAGCAGTTTCTAGGGGCCATTCTCTATCTCCACAGGCCTGCATTTCCCCCAAGTAAGTCCCTTAGAACACTGTGTTTTCTGTTGGGCCAAAAATTTTCCATTGTCATATAATTTGGAGAAACAATGCATTACACCAAATTCAAGTCCCCCCCCCCTCAGAATTTCTCAATCTTTAGCATACTCACATGCATAACAAATCTTGAATATTCTGAATTTCCCAATTTACAAAACCCTGGTATCCTCTTTGCAAGCAGTGTCTCCTAGGACTAAGTATTCTGAAAGCACCCTTTGGAGAATATCATGTTGCGTTATGACATACGGTTGAAGGCACCCTGTGTGCCTGAAAGCCCAGCAGACAGCAGCGGGTGATATGTCAATGTTCAGATTCCAGGGCACTTAAATAAAGGACAGGTCTACTGACAAAACCCAACGTAGATCTTCATGTTCTTATCTTTCTAAATGTCATTTGTAAGAGCAGTTAATGTGGCAGTTTCCATATTTTAACTTTTAGTTAAATACTGCTCTATGTAATCTTGAAGAGATTTGCATTTTCATGTCCTATTTTACTCCCTCCAGCCAGTTTGTATCTTAGTCATGCCAGATTGCATGTGTCCAAATTGCCCTTCCTTCTTATCCCTCTCTGGACAAAAAATAAGTCTGCTCTCTTTCTAGGGATCATTTAAACATGTGAAAAGTGTTGAGATCTACTGAGATGGAAGCTCATCATGAAAGCCAGTGACTATTGCCCTCCAGCCTCCAGGATTTCAGACAACCCACACACAGCTCTGGCAGTTATTACCTCCAGGAAACACCCATCTTTGTCTGGCTTTGGTTCCCTAAAGGGCATAATCCAAGTCGACCTCAGGGGCATTTGAAGAACCCTAGTTTAGGATACTTCTCATTAGATACACTAAATGTAAGTGGGCAGATACTACTTGTTTAAAGTTAGTGACATGTTTTACTGATGGGCAGACTTAGATTTAACTGCATATAATGCTTTCATCTCAGCCTGCCTCTGTGTGTTAGTGTCATTTCCTTTATGAGTCTTCTCTTGCATCTTGATGTTTCTCTGAAGACAAATTCTGCTCAGTACTTCACTTCCTTCCAGTAGCATTTTCTTATTCTCTCACATCTTTGCATTTCAGTGGTCCTGGCAGTGCTGATCTCTAATTGTACCCATTAACCCTTCCATTTCCTGTCCTATAATCAATGTACATTTTTATTAAAGGTTCAGAGAAAGAAAAAGGTATGCTGTGAGTATGCTATATATAAATGCATTTCATTTTCCCCAGGCACATCTTTCCACTACCTATTGAATCTAATGTTCTTTGACTCAATTATAGGTGAAATTTCCATGTTCCTTTTTCTTGCCCATGGGATTCATTATTCAATATTGTATTTTTCTGCCCTCCAGTAAACAGCATGCATAATAACACTAGACTGGGTGACAGGCAGTCCCTAAACAAACCCGAATTGAATCAAATGGACTGAACGTTCAAAGTTTTTTGGTTTCAGAAAAGCATGAGGGATATAAGTATGTTTTGTTACCCCTTAGCAATAAGCTGGGAAAAGCCAATCAATTACAATGGAGATTTAGAGGCACCAGAGAAAATATCCCTTTTTCAGGTAGGGCTTGATAACTTTCGAGGGAGATCAATAAGGACTCCCTGAACCTTTTCAAAGAGTGACTTGGAAGGAGTCCATAAAAAAAGGAGCCGGAACCTGATTCAGAAGGTCTGTGGTAGGGCCTGAGACTCTGCATTTTTAACAAGCATGTAGGTCATGCTGTGGGCCACACTTTGAAAAACAAGGCTTTAAAATGTTAGATCCCAGACCTGCTGAATCCACATCTGCATGTTCACAAGATCCCCAGGTCCCCAGGCGGTTCATATGCATGTCAAAGTTTGAAAAGCACTGATCTAAAGGACTCTGTGTCTTGTAACTTAAAAGCCCTTTTTTTCCTAGGTGCATTCCCCTTTTATTCCACTATCAAGCATTCCCCTGCTGCAACAGTTGTTGTGGTTAGAAGCTGTCTGCTTATGGCTTTTGGGGAATTTTGCTGGCTAACTAGTTTACAGTCATTTATAAATGGATTGTCTTACGTGTCCATATTCTTTAATACGGATTAAACATTTAGTTTTTGTTTTTCTTTTTTTCTCTTAGTTAGGCCAGTAAAAAGAATTTATTGGGAAATGAGAGAAAGCACAGAGCTTGCTGAGAAATGGGAGAAAAGGACACAAATACACCCTAAGATTTGGTGCGGGCTCCTCTAGGCAAAGAGAGCCAAACATTTAGTTGTTTTTTTTTTTTTTTTTTTTTAGGTGCTACTCATTGTGCTTGGCACAGTGCTACAAAGAAGAATAAAATGTGGTCTCTGTCTTCAGAGAATCACAGCCATAGTGTGAAGTAGCACCAGCCCAGATTTAACATATGAGATCTGAGTATTGCAAATGGGGGCATCTCTTACACAAAAGGATCTATTTTCATCATGAAACATCTTCATTTTTCACTCTGATAATTAACTGGATGACACTGGCATTTTCCAGCTGGCCATGCCCCAGAAATCTATTGACTCCAGGTGTGTTTACCATAAGTATTTCTAGACAAACCAGGTACATCCTGATAAAAGTATTCCATACCTAAGGACTCAACATAAGCAAATACCATCAGGATGTCCAATTAGCAAGTTTACAAGGAGATATAATCTGGTCATTTCTCCCTGCTGTTTCCCCAGGGTGGAATGCAGACCAGTTGCTAACCCTTTCCTTTCCACTCGCATAGATGTGTCCTCCTGGGAGCTAGCTGATAAAGTGCTAGGTGTGGGCTCTGCAGAGAGGGGAAGGACAGGAGAAACAAATTTCTAAGAGGCTTGTGGGGAAAATAGCTCTTTCTAGTCTAATAGAATGCAGCCTGAAAATGTTGCACCTGAAACAGAATAGGAACTCAGTAAAACTTTGTTGAACGAATGAAAATGCAAATCTGCTTTAGGGCAAACAGCTTAAAACACTAATAACTCATAACACATGCCAGCACCAGTCTGAAGACAATAGTGACTAAACCACTTGCAGACTGGTGGGAGCATACCACCATGAAGGGTTCATCTTGTGCAGTGACAACTGCAGGATATACTCTGACCATTATTTGTCAAGACCTGGTGGTTAGAACTGCTGGGGAGCTCACTAGTAATAAATGGCTCTATGTTAATTCTCATTTCAAAAACCACTTTGACATTCAGACTTGTAAAAGGAATTCAAGATGTTTAATGCTCCATCAAGATTTAATGGATTCATCTAATGGTTGAAACCCAATAGCAAAACAGAGCTTATTCTAGGGACCAATTATACATTTTGAGGCTCTCCAGAGGACATATAAAAGACACTTGAACATATCTTTTACAACTTCCTGCTGAATTGTATGGTCCTTGGCAACAAACTACTAACCAAACCCTTTCCTGGCATTCACTATTGAGTGAGTGTGTTTCATTTAGTTTTAGGTGCTAATGAAATGGATCTTGTTTTGCTGAATCTGTAAATTCACTCCATTTCTTGTTTCATTCCTTTACATAAAGCATAGCTCTACTAGCTTGTCTCCTTTTATGTTCTATGGAAAAAAAATTTCCTAAACTAGAGCTAGCTACCATGTGAAGGGCGGAACTTATAGATTATGAATAGGCCCAAAGAAATGTCCCTGGAAGGTAGACTGGGAAAGAAGGGTTGTTTTGTGTGGTATAGCAACCCTGCCTGCCATTTAAAAGGTGAGACTAAAAGGGCAAATTTGCATTTGCAAATAGGTTCTACAGCAACTCTCCTGCTTTGCTGCCAGTGCAAAGATTAGATTCCCTGTTCCCAAAGGTAGTTAAAGTGCTGGATTGTACTGGGGAAGAGCTCCTGGCTCAAAAGTTCCTTTGAGTAGAGAGTGGGATTCCAGAAGCATTATGTTATGGATTTACCTCTCCAGATTAGGAAATATTAGACCTGTGAAATCCACACAGGCCTGTACAAATCCAAGCATTCACCATAAACCCTCAAAATGATTTACACCTAAAATGATGCAAAGATTATGTAGTGGCCAAAGAGATATCTATATTGTGATGTAATTTAAGAAAGCAGTATACAAAACTATGTGAAAAGTATAATTAAGAAAATGCTTAGTTTCTCTAGAGGTTAAAAAAAAATCTATCTGTATATGGAATCAACAACAATTGTATCTGAACGGTAGAGTATGGATTATTTTCCCCACTTTCTTCTCTTTTCCCAATTTCTTAATTTATGATACCCCTATAATATTTTATAATGTAAAAATCTCATAAGGATACAAAATAAAATAAAAACAAATTGCAATTCATGTTCGTTATACATTTTTTCTTTTTATACCTTCTGTGGTAGTTTGAGACTGAATGTAACCCAGAAAAGATCATGTCCTTAGAGCTAATTCATTCCTGTGGGTGTGAACCTACTGTAGGTGTGACCTTTTGATTAAATTAGTTCAGTTAAGGGCCTTTGATTAGATTACTTTGGTAGCATGTGACCCAGGGTGGGTCTTAATCCTCTTACTGGAGTCTTTTATGAGCAGGATGAATACTGAGAGACACACAGAGAGAAAAGGCCACAGAAGCTCAGAAAGGAACCCATGGAAGCTGAGAGAAAGCCACAGATGGAGCACCGAGAAACTGAAAACAACTGAGCTGCAGGAGAAGGCAGAGACAGGCAGACTGTGACAGAGCTGGTCTTTGGGAAGAGTGTGTCACCTGATGATGCCTTGACTTGGACATTTTTCTCAGTCTCGGAACTGTAAGCTTGCAAAACAATAAACCCCTACTGTAAAAGCCAGCCCCTTTCTGGTATGCTGCTTTTGGCAGCTTTTAGTTAACTAAAACACCTTCCAAATATTTTTAGCCATCAAACATTAAAAGCCATAGTTAAAAAGAAATTTGAGCTGAGAATAAACAGGCAGAACACATACATTTCTAGCACAATGTCTGCCATGTTTTAGACACTGTTTTCACATGTCCTCTTCCCTTCTCAAATGGACACTCGTCCTCTTTCATTTTTTATTCATCAGAACCAAGATCTCAAAACCTGAATTTTGTTTGGTTTTATTTTGCTTTTAGTTAGTAGAAATAGAACTAATGGTAAACCTGATTTCTCACAAGAACCCTCCAATGGGACTATGGCCATTACCACCCACGTAAACTTGGGTTTGCTAGGTAGTGATCTGGAGACTGTTCAGGATTTCAGGAGTACTCTGCCAAGTCAAGCTAGAGCTCCATGTGCACAGGTGCACACTCTAATTCTCCACCTCCAGCAATCTCCTGCCCTTTCTTTCTCTTCAGTGTTCCATTTTCTCCAACCCGTCTTGGTGTTCCCCTAGACTAGGGGTCAGCAAACTTTCTGTAAAAGGACAGATAGTATTTTTGGTTTTGTGGGCCATACAGTCTTGTCACAACTACCCAACTTTGCCGTAGTAGAGTGAAAGCAGCCACAGACAATACGTAAGCAGTGGACCTGGCTGTGTTCCAATAAAACTTTACTGGCAAAAATAGACAGTGGGCCAGATTTGGCTTGCAACCTGTAGTCAGTCAACCCCTGGCCTAGAGTATTCCACTGCTTTGCCATGGGTCTACTTGCCTTCAGTCTTCTTTCCCTACCACCTGTTCTCCACACTATGGCCACAGTGATTTTCCAGAGAGAGAGGGATATCAAATATCCATTCTTTCCCACTTGCTTTGCCACAGAGTTCTGGCTTTTAGTTTAGTACATGACAACCTGGAAAAGAAAAATCAATTTCCTAGCCTCCCTCACAGTGAGTGTAAATATGCAACAAGTCCTGGCCAATGAGATGTAAGGAGCAGTGTGGTATGAGATTTCAAGGAAGGCTCCTTAAAAAGTAAGTGGGCTATTGACCCAGAGGGCAGATGTGATGTCCTGATTTCCAGCAGCTATCATGGCCAATGTGATAACCTTGAGGGTAGAAGTCATACACTGACAATGGCAGAGCACAAAAGTAGGAACCAGAGTCCCTGGTGTTTGGGGTAGCTGCCATTTTAGTCTTGATTGCATTTTTTCCCCCAAAAGTCAGGGTGAAGTTTTCTGAATTCAGTGTATTGCTGAATTTTTCTCTATGTGAGAATACAATAAATGTATATCTTGTTTAAGCAGATATTGTTTTGGATTATGTTGATTTGCAGCCAAATATAATCCTAACTGATAAAGTAATCATTTGTCATTCTGGGCTAGTAACAGGAGTGAATCTAGTTGCAAGTAACAAAAAAACAAAACAAACAAACAAACAAAAAAAAACAGCTAATAGGTCTAGAGGAAGGTCCTAGCATAGGTTCCACAGTTCAACAAATCAAGGCCAGTCTTGCTACAATTATCTTGGCCTTCCTCTCATGGTTGCCACATGGCTGCCACAGCTCCAGGAATCACATCTCCATTCAAGGCAGAAAGAAATGACAAAGGGTTCTGCCAGCCACATCTCTTATTTTAATCTGAAAAACAATAGCTTTCTCAAAAGCCACCCCAATAGATCTCTACTTAGGAGCTCTGCCCCTTCACCCAGCTGCAAGGGAATCTGGGAAAGTAAGTATTGAGCTGTATACTCATCTCTCCGGTACCTATGGCAAAGGCAGGCAAAGGTACCTGGGACTATTGTTAGGTTAGCAACTTACAGTTTCCAAAAACCTGATAACAGTTACCCATATCCCTCAGGATAAAGACCTCAATGAAAAAAAAAAAAGTTCACTCTTCATAGGTCCTGCAGCAGGGGCTTTTTGGGACCTACTGAGCACACGAATTCCCTGGAATTCTGGTTAAATGCAGCTTCTGGTTCAATATGTCTGGGGTGGGGCCTGAGGTTCTGCATTTATAACAGGCTCCCAGGTGACACTACTGCTGCTGGTCCCTGGCACCATTGCTGGGTAGCAAGGGCTGCCAAGACCTTCACGATAGAGCCCACCCCCCCCCCCTTTCTTTCTACAGCCTCATCTCATGACACTTCCTCCTTCTCCTCCCAGTTTCAGCAAGTTTAACTTTCAGTTCCCTGGAGGGGTCCTGAGCAACCTCCTGACCTGCTCACCAGCAGTTCCCCCTGCGTGAAATGTGCTTTCAGCAGCTGCTTGGCCCCGGGGATTTCACACATCCCTTGCGGCTTAGCTGAGCAATCACTTCCTCCAGGAAGTTTGAGGATGACACTTCCCTCTCTCATAGGTGGAATTTCTCCCTCACTGATCTTTGGGTCCCCAGGTCCCAGCCCAGTACCTGGGACACGGTGAGTTGATAAATACCTATTGAATTATTTAATCAATGAACAAATCAGAGAAATGATGTTCTGCCTACCAGCTAAATGTGGTATCTCAGCTGGAGTCTTCATAGCCAGCTTTCCTGTGGATGATAACAGCTATAAATTATCGTATTTTTCCAAAGCCATTTACTTCTTTTAAAAATTAGAGAACTCCAACAAAAACTTAATATATTTTAAAGGTGACAAGAAGTTGACCAAAATGTAAGAAATATAGACGTGAGAAAAATTCCTTTCTATGCTGTATTATTTAATTCATTTTTTTCTCCATTTAAATCTAATATATTCCAAATTAGTGCTACTGAGGACTGTAGCAGCCCACTGTCTGTTATGGTCCACAAGGAGAAAGGAACAGAAATGAAGAAAAAGTTTGGAAAGTTTTATATTAATTTTACAAAGTAATTTTAGTTCATTTGCATCTAATAAGAAAAATGGGCTTATATTTTTGTGTCTTTATTTTTTACTTCTTTTTTTAAGTAATTCGTTTTTATCATGTATTTTTTTAAGTATTGGTTCATGATAGAGTAGAGATTTTTCAAGAAATTGGCTTTCCCTACAGATAATTTGAGAAGCATTGTTCTAAATCTTCTAATCTGGGTCAAATCATGTAAAGCAGTGGTTCTCAACTAGGGGTGATTTTGCCCCCCATTTGGCAAAGTCTGGAGACATTTTTAGTTGTCACAACTGGGGGTGGGTGGGTGCTACTGGCAGAGGCTACGGGTGCTGCTAAACATCCTACATTGCACAGGACAGCCCTCCACCACAGAGCATTATCCAGCCCAAAGTGTCAATAGTGCCGAGGCTGAGAAACCCTGATCCAAAGATTTACCTCCACCCAGTATCTCAAGTCAGTTTAGGGCTGAGGACTTTTTTTTTTTGGCCCTTCTCAGCTGATGAGTTGGCTCCTTCCCAACCAAACCACAAATGGCAAGTTCACACATGCTCACAGTTAGATTTGATAAGAACCTTCTATTCTTCTATGGGTCAAAGATTCTTCCTGATGCCCTTGGGTTTCTTCACCGCAGAGCAAAATGAGAAGCACAGTGTGATGGTTTTGCAACAGGAGGGTCTCCTGACTCTTCCCCAGTCATCAGTTTTCTGACAGCTAGCCTTCTGGCTCTAACAAGTCTTACTAAACAAAAAGAAGCAATTCATCTAGTAATGTTTACGCTTATTTGCATTGCTCCTAGGAATTGTTTAATTTCAGTTAGTTTTCATTCAATGACCTGATTCTTTTTCTTCACGAGAGCAGGGTCAACTGGCTATTTGTGAGAGAGAGAGAGTGTGTGTATCCCATTAGCAAGTGGGCTCATTTCTGAACATGAACCAGTAGCTTGAACCCAACATGCATCCTAAAGTTCTTGTAAATGAGATCTTTGCAATCTTTATGAAAGTCTTTTTTTGGGGGGCTGGTCCCAGGCCAGGTCCCCAAGAAGAAGGTGTTGGGCCTCGGTGGTGAAGCGTGGTTTGTGCTGGCGCCGCAGGACACGGTGGGGCAGCGGGAACTTGATCTAAGTCTTAATAATCTTCCTCCTTCTGTTGCCTGGCATTATTTTTTTAATAAAGAAGGTGATTGCTTTTATTTTGTTGATTTGCTAAAATGGTTATAAAACTTTGATTCCACAATAAAAGTTCAGATTGGCATGTTATAATAATAACAGCTAGTCCTTTTTTTAAAAAAAGATTTATTTATCTCTCCCCACCCCCTCGTTGTTTGCACTTGCTGTGTCTGTCAGTCTTTGTTTCTTTGGGAACTGAACCCAGGACCTCCTTTGCGGGAGGGAGGAACCTAATCGCTTAAGCTACCTCCGCTCCCTGCTTTGTTGTGTCTCGTTATGTTTTTCCTATTGTGTCTCTTGGTGCATCATCTTGTCACGTCACCTCGCCGCACCTACCTGTCGTGCCAGCTCGCCGTCTTCTTTAGGAGGCACTGGGAACTGAACCATGGACCTCCTGTGTGGTAGGTGGGAGCCCAATCTCTTGAGCCACCTCCACTTCCCAGTTAATCCTTTTGGAGTGCTTACTAGGTACCAGGTGCTGTTCTAAGCACTACATGTATTATCTCATTTAATCATTGTGGCCAACCTAAATATTAAGTACTACTGTTATTTCCTTTTTATAGATGGGAAAAATAAGGCAAATGAAGGTTAAGTGTCTGGGCCAAGGTTATAAATGTTGTGAGTAGCAGAACTTAGATTCAACTCAAGCACACTGGATCCAGAAGCTGTGATCTTACCCATCCTCCCTCTATTACAAGTTGCAATTGGAGTAAATGAGAAATGCAGATAGAGTAGGAAAGCAAAAGCTATGGTTCGTGAGTTCTCAGACTGGTCACGAAAATGTGGACACTAAAATAAGTTCCTTATCTTTAGGAACTTTGTCTTACCTTATCCTTTTTTCTCCCAGTCTTCTCCTAGTGTATCACAGAATGGCTGGTCACTCGGTATTTGGAGATTTGCCCCATCCTAGAAGCTGCTCACCCACATATTTGTTCTGCACCAGTCTTCCCTCTCCTGCTCTCTATTCACCTCTCAGGTGATGTGCAAGCCCAGCGTAGAGCCAGTAGTTGCAAACCATGCATGTTCTCCCTGGGCAGGCACTGGTGACATCCCACAAGCCACACATCTGTTTGTGCTGTGGTCTCTCTCAACCTCTAGCCACCTGTCTGTCCTTGGCAGGCAAAGTGGGAGCTCCAGTTCAAGGAAGATAAAATTGCACCATTGGGCATAGCCAGAGCTTTGGTTTTCTGCTCTGGGGTGGAAAGTCTTGTGCTCTCCTTTTAGAAGAAGGGACAAATGGTGCAGCACCAGATTGCCACCCCTCTGTCATGCTGAGCATCCAGTGCCTTCAACTAAATGCATCTAAAGCTTATTCCTTTCTTCTGCTTGACATCATCAGTGCTATTTCTAGTTTGGCCATCCCCAAACTGCAATAGCAAATCAGACTGAGACCAAAGAGTGAGAGGCACTTTCAATGCCTCACAAGACAACCCACATGAGCAGTTCTCAAAGTGTGATCCCTGGGCCAGCAGCATCAGCATCACCTGGGAACTTGTTAGAAATGCAGTTTCTTGGCTCCTACTCCAGACCTACTGAATCAGATACTCTGATTCTGATACACCGTCAACTTTGAGAACCACTGGCCTATATTCTTGATTGTCAACCCCAGTTGCATATTAAAATCACCATGGGAGTTTTAAAAATCCAGAAGCTCAGGCTGCTCGCCTGACTCAGACTCTCTGGGGATGAGGCCCAGGCACCAGAATTTTAAAAAGCTCCCCAGGTTATAAAACTAGCTAAGGTTCAGAACCACTGGGTTGGCCAAACTTCCTCAACTGCAGCAATACTGACATTTTGGGCTAGGTGATTCTTTGTTGTGGGGGGCTATCCTGTACGTTGTGGGGTGTTTGGCAGCATCCCTAGTCTCTACCCACTAGAAGCCAGTTAGCATCCGCCCATCCCAGTTACGACAACCAAAAATGTCTCTAGGCCTTGCCTAATATCCTAGAGTAGGGGACAGCTAAATCATCCCTGGTTGAGTATCATCAGGTTAGAGCTAATCATTCTCTCTCCAAGAGTAGTCACTGGCCAACCCACATCACAATCATCTGCAGAGCTTATTAATAGCCCTGATTCTTAAGTCCTCCCCAGGCATCCCAAATCAGAATTCCCCAGGAAGTCAGGAAGATTAGCTTTGGAAATTGTCCTGTGCCATCAACTTTGAGACCTGAGTTGAGTATTCTTTCTTACAGGCATCTTGAGTTTGACCTTTATGCTTAAGCAAGCAAAATCCAGCTTATTTGGGATCCTGTTTTTTATCATAGGTAGAAGTGAATTGATTTACAAGTCTTCCAAGGATTCCAGCTTAACCAGATAGACACACTTGGAGGGTGTAGCAGTTTGGCAGTTTGATATAGTTATGAATTCCAAAAATAGATATTGGATTATGCTTGTAAACTTGTCTGTTCATCTGGGCATGATTAAGTTATGATTAGGGCTTTGATTGGGCCACGTCAGTAGGGTGTTGAGCCCCGCCCCTTGGTGGGGGGGGGGTCTCAAATATAAAAGTCATGGCAAAGGACAGAGTTGGAGTTTTCTGAGTTGGAGTTCTGATGCTGGAGTCTTGAGCTGGAGCCCCAGGAAGTAAGCACACAGAGGAGCTTGGTCGTGAGGAAGGAGAGAAGGCCCTGGGAAAAGAGACAAGCTGTTCACCTCATAGTCTACAGCTGGCCTTGTGGAGAGAGCAAGCAGCTGAACCTGGAGAAAGTCAAGCCCCGGGAAGAGAGGAGCCCAGGAAGTCAGACCCCTCACAGAGTTGGGTGAGGGAAGTAACTTATGCTTTATGGCCTGGTAACTGTAAGCTTCTACCCCAAATAAATACCCTTTATAAGGACCAACAGATTTCTGGTATTTTGCATCAGCACCCCTTTGGCTGACTAATACAGAGAGTTTAGACATCTCCCTAATGTGCAGCAAGACAAAGTAAAACTACAAAATTTCCCACCAGTGACAGTAGCGTCATGTTTGATGTAAATGAGTATTCCAGCATAATCTAACTTTTTCTTCTCAGCTTCTTGACTGTAAAGGACCCTTGATGCAAGTGTTGATTTGAACATCTTGAAATTCACTGATTATGGAGTCAGATGAGTTTGCGACTGATTCCAGTTTACTTATTGTAAACAAGTATTGCGAACAGCATGGATGAAAGTTTTTTGTAACTACTTCATAGCATTCCCACGTGGACACTGTCAATCCTCAAAAAAAATTTTTTGTTTTTGAGAGCTTCTTGCCCATGTTTCAAGCACGCATCCACCGACGGCTTACTTTTGTTCTATCCATTGTCTCCACATGCTGCTTAGTTTAATCAGAGGTCGCTGTGCCTCAACTTCCAGCTTCTACCTGTAATGTCACTTTAATCACCGATTCATTCATTCACTCAGCAGGCAACTTTACTTCTGGCCCTCTGCTGAGTGCAGGGGAGACCGTAATAATGAAGACATGCTCTTAGTGCAGCTTTAGCAAAAAGTAAGACCTCCGATGAAGGTTATTTTTCTACCTGGGGAAATTAGCAAAGACGTCACAAATGAAGGGGCACTTGAGCTGGTCTTACAGGATGAATAGGACATCTTCAAGCAAAGAGGAGAGGTCTGCTTCAGGCATTAAATCTCATGTAAAAAAAAAGCTGGTTAAGAATCTTATTTCCCAGTTTCAATGAATCCATAATACCGTGGCCTGAAACTAAGGGTGCCCTTTCCTTAAGGTCCAAAGACTCTCACAGGCATTTTTAGAAAACATCATTTGCCCCTAAAGAGGAAAAGAAGTTGGACAGTGTAACATTCCATGATATTAAAGGAATGCATGTAGTCAAAAAAAATTTCAAGTTTGGCCAGAGCAAGACACCCATGCTTGCCACCCATCAGAAACTCATCTCATTCTAGTCTGGTAGTTCTCAACAGGTTTTGCTCCTCAGAGGACATTGGGCAATATCTGGAGACATTTTTGGTTGTCACACCTTGGGGTGGGGGAAGAAGTATGTGACTGGGATCTAGTGGCTAGAGACCAGGGACACTGTGAAACATCTTACCATGCTCGGGGCAGCCCCAGATGTCCGTGGTGCCAAGGGTGAGAAACTGCTCTCATCCATGTTGTGTGGCTAAGGGGCATTTATTTAAACTGGTGGGCCTTTGTTTGTGGAATGGAAACCAGTCTTGCTCAGCTCTTTGTTCCTTATACAGTTTAAATAATGACATGGAAGATTTACCTTGGCCCACCCTCACTGCTGCACAGTTCCATCAACAAACAAGGCCCTCATGAATTTACAACACTGTGCAAACTCATGGGAATTTAATAACTTCCGTTGAGGGAGACTAAGATAAGAATCAAAGTGTGGGGTGAGGACATCATGGCTCCAAGGCTGTGGCCCATCGTGGTCAGTCCAACATAAATATTTATAACAGCTCATTCCACCATGAGGGCATCTGTCCAGAAGAGAATTGTTCCATCCTGCTAGAAGCAGAAGCAAGATTTTCTAAAGACAACCTGCATTATTTGAAGTGAATAGTCCAACATTTGCATCAGGTAGAAACAGTGCAGGAATTTGATATCCAGTCAGCAAATGTGCCAAGAATGGCGATGGGGAATAAGACTGTCTTTGTCTAAAACTTATATGTGGCTACTGAGCATCTGAGATGAGGTGAGTTCTGGATTTCAAAGACTTAGTACAGAAAGGAGAATGCAAAGGTCTCAATTTGTATTTTGATTACAAATTGCAATGATAAAAAAATCTTGGCTTGAATCAAATATTAAAACTAATTTCACCTATTTCTTTTTATTTTTCTTAATGGGGCTACTAGAAAATTTAAATTACATATATGAATTGCATTATTTTTCGACTGGATAGTGTTCATCTAAATGCATAAATTTTTAGTGTTCTCTTTTACTCTTAGGATGCTCATGAAAAGACCTTAGATTTCATATTTCTAATAAGTGTGCCCTTCAGTCACCAGGCCACTTGTCCTCCACCTTAGCTACACATTGAAATCACCTTGGGGAGCAGATTTTTTTAAAATGCTGATGCTTGGACAGGCATAGGCAAAACAAATGAACCTTGACTGAAAACTCACATCTGATATAAAAGTTAACTCGAAATGGATAACAGATTTAAATGTACAAGGTAAAGCTACAAAACTTTTAGAAGACCACATAGGAGAAGACCACATATGAGAAGAGCACATATGAGAAAATCTTCAGGATCACGGGCTAGGCAATGAGTTCTTAGGCTTGACACCAAAAACATGAACCAGAAAAAGAAAACTTGATAAATTAGACCTCATCAAAATTAAAAATTTTACTCTATGAAAGCCCAAATGAAGAGGATGAAGGGACAAGCTATAGACTGGGAGAAAACATTGCAAGCCCCATATCCATCAAAATATCTAGGATATATAGAGAACTCTCAAATCAACTGTAATAAAAAGTCTTATTAGAAAATGGGCAAAAGGTATGAACAGACATTTCATTGAAGAGGATATATAGATGGTCATAAACACATGAAAAGATTCTCAACATCAGCCATTAGGAAAATTATAATTAAAATCTTAATGATCTGTCACTACACACACATGGCTAAAATAAAAAATAGTCACCACACCACATACTGGTGAAGATGCAGCATTGGATCAAACTGATGGGTATTTATCCTGGAGAAACAAAAAAACAAAACAACTTATGTTCACACAAAGACCTGTACACAGATGTTTACAGTGGCTTTATTCACAATAGCGAAAAGCCGGAATCAGATCAGATGACCTTCAACTAGTGAATGGGTGTGGACCCACTGTAAATAAGATCTCTGGGAGATGTGACTTCCAGTAAGGTGTGGCCTAACTGAATCAGGTTGGGCTTTAATCTGGATTATTGGAGTCCTCTATAAACAGAATGAAATTTAGACAGAGAAAGAGCGAGGCCATGGGGAGCCCCCAGAAACTGGAAGTCAACGGAACCTGGAGGAGAAAGAATATGCCACCATGTGCAGGGCCATGTGCCAGAAGAGCCAAGGAACCCCAAAGATTGCTGGCCACCTAGGAGATACTGACCCTGGGAGGAAGCAAGCCTTCTAGCCCCTGAATTGGTGAGCCCATAAATTCCCATTGTTTAAGCCAAACCATTGTGTGGGTTTTTTTGTTTTAGCAGCCAGGAAAGTAAAACATATCTCCCTTAGTGATTTTAATGTGCAGCCAAAGTTAAAAACAATTCTTCCAGGATAAAGGGTAGAGCTCAATAATAATTTATCAAATAGAGCCCGAAGGCAGGTGAGAGGAAATGCTGACTTGGGGCTTCTGATGGAGGGTTATCTTCACACGTAGTCTCCAAAGAAGAGACTGCAGCCTGGTCTCAGGATGTTTTCTGTTCAGCATAAGGGCCAAGCCTGAGACCCAGATATTTCCATTTCCCAGAAAGAACAGGCTTTGTGCAAATTGACCAGTGATGCCTTTCTAGTCCTCTCAGCATCTGTCTCCCTTCCCCAGAAACCTCCCTTTCAGTCTTTTAGGTCACTGGTCTTCAAATTTGGCTTCACCTTGGACCCACCTGAGGGAGCTTAAAAAGGGCAGATACCGGGGTTCTGCCCCTAGAGATTATTATTTAATCGGTGAGGAGTGTGACCTGGCTGTCAGGAGGTTTTTAAATCTCCCCAGGGGCTTCTAATATGCAGCAAAATTTGATGAACCACAAGTTTGGCCCACTGGCTCTCAACCCTGCCTGGCAAGTTGGAATTGCCTGGGGGAGTTTTTAGATATCCTGATGCTGGACATCCAGGGATTCTGATTTCATTGTTCTGGGGCGTTCATCTTCCATTATCTTCAACCAAGATACCAGCTGTGTTCTTGCACCCAGGTACTTTGCAGGTTTCAAGACCGGCAGCTTTAATAGGGAGAATACTTTACAAGTTAAAGGTGGAGCTGGTCTCTCCAAATTCATGGACAACTTGATCACCTTTTAAGTCTAGGAAGTCCTTTTCACATAGTCTCATTATCAGTGCCCAGCACAATATCCCCTTTCCCTCTGGAAATGGATTGATTTGTTCACCCTGAACCCACAAGACCCTCCTTAACTCACCCACCCAACTACCATGGAATTGTCCAAGCCAGTGGTTCCCCAAATTTGCTGCACATAAGAATCTCCTGGAGTGCTTTGAAATATTCCAATACCTGAGTCCTGGGTGATTCTAGTGCTCAGCATAGTTTGAAAACGACTGGGTTTCTTAGTGATGCAAAACTGACTTCTGTGTTGAAAGAGTCTAAACAAAATAAATAGTCAACAAGGAAAGAAATAGGATCCCAGATAGTGCCTTATGTTTAATCTAAGGACTCACAACACGGCAAAGTGCTTTGACAAGGGTAATAGACAAGGGTAGATGAATCATTACTGGAAGCACCGTCCTCCAAATCCAAATTGCCCCCACTCACAGCTAAGACCCCTACTCTTTATCAAAGAGTCACCTGTGCAGACTCCGGCCGAGTTCTAGGACCTACCCATTCTACAGATGTGTTGAAGGGAAAGTAGCTCTTACACAAAACAGCAACGCTCAACTCCACACCTCCTGGTGGGTGACCATTATGCCAACATCCAATGCGAATTAAAGATAAACTAATTTAAGGACTACCTGCCTCTCTACCTCATGTTCTGAGAGGGCTGGTGTTTGTGATCACACCTCCAAAGCCACCTGCGGTCTGTCATTTTCATCAGATGTGGATCATTACATGGCCTCATTTTGAAGATCTCTACCTGCATTCATTTCCAGATGCCACATTAGTGGAACAGTAACCCAAGTTAAAATACCCTCTCCACCCCCATTCAGAGGGCACTTTCAGTTTCAAGCTGAACATACGAGAAGAGTCACCACTCCTGGCAGCAATCTTCAGGGAGATGTGAAACAGAAATGAATTTTAAATAGATGTCATAAAGAATCGTATACTTTGCACTGTGACTGAAAGTCCAAACTCTTGGTGCAAGGAACGCGTGCCAAAAAATGAGCCACCCCCGCGAGGTGAGTGGAAGGTTAATATGAAGGAACAGGATTTCTAAAGCAGGGACCCTTTAACAGTGGATAAAGACAGGCCAACAAGGGAGTTGGAAGTTTGTTGCTCTGGATTCTCTTGGGTCAAACCCTCTGGAAGCAAACATTTAAACCATCTGGGAGGCACTGTGGTGGTTGTGCCCCGCTGAGCCCACCAGAAGCTCTTTCTATGTGTCAATGAAAGAGTCAATAGAAATATGGGTTAGAGTTAAAATTGGTATTTCTAAACTTCCCATTGGTTCTACATGATTCTTTTCCTCCGTAAGGGGCAGTCCGTCCAAGGGTTAACAGATTACTAAGTTGGGGAGCAGTACAACTCTGTTAGGTTCAACCTAAAAGCTCAGGAGATTCTGCCTGCAAAGCTTGTAGCTAGGGTCACAGCCAGGTGCAGAGAGAGAAGTAATTGCATTTCATTATTCACACTGGCTTTTCCTGACTGTGTTTCAAATTCCAGTAAAATAAAATAAATCTAGAGAAGTGGTTCTCATTAGAGCTGTATCATAATTACTTGGAGGACTTTTAAAACACAGATTACTGGACTGCCCCCCCCCCCAAGGTTTCTGATTCTACAGGTCTCCAGTGGGCCCTGAGAGGATAACTCAGGGGCATTTTGTGAATTTAAAAGATGCTTTACACAGGACTGAGGAATTACACCCAGGCATCTCCTTCTTCCTAGATATATGATCCCCCAGTAAGTCAAGTTAGCACGGGATTTGGAGTCACACAGAAGCTGCTGACTTTGGATACCCATGATATGATTTGTGGGAAGGGAACTTCTGGTTTCAAAACAAGAAAAACAACGTAGCACAGTAATTGGGGGCATGGGGGAAAATACTAAAGCCTAAATGCAGAGAGCACAAAACACATGGAGATCATGAAAACGAAGGAATGTTATTTTGTGGGTCAGGTGCTCATCTTTTACATGAAGGACAGATGGGCCATGAGGGACTGAGCAGGTTTTGGGTTATTTACTAGTTTTGTGATTTTTGATATCCACAGGGTACATGGGGTTATGTAGAGTAGGACATCTGAAAGAATACCCTAGTTGGGAGGTTTGTGATTTGGGGATATGGTACCAGTGGAGGTGAATTTCCACTTCTCTGAAAATTGATACTAGGGACTTGACCATTGTTTATTGGCCATCCAGGGCCAGGTTTGGGCACAGACTCTTCTAGATGCAGGAAGATGGATTTAATGGCCTTGTAAGTCCCATTCCTTGTGTTAAAAAAAAAAAAAAAAAAAAAAAAAGGGCTTCCGTGGGAAACTATGCTTTGTCTACAGTTCACTTTTGCCCATTATCTGATTCTAGGAAAGCTATTTTACAACTCTAAGTTGTAGATACCTAGTAGCAAATTCATTCCGTTCTATCACCATGCGAATTCTCTCTGGTGGAGGCTCAGTGGACTTCCTTCTCCCAACAGGGAAGAAGCTGGTTTTGCCTCCATTTGTACCTTCCGTTCAATAGTCCTGACCTATAGATGTGCCTACTCTTTGAATTGTTCTTCCAACTGGTTAAAACATCTGCCTGTTTCCTTTATTAGTTAAATAAGATCTGTAATTCATTTTCATTTTTGACATTTGTACAAGTCATGATATTACCTTCTTTGAAAATTATCTTTGAACACGTAGGTATCTGTAGCAGAAGGAATGTCAGCTCATCTTGGACAGCCCCTTCCTGTTGTAGGAAAGAAAGAATAAGGCTCCCAGATAAGTGAAGTGCCCTTGGCCTCCCAGTCAGGTAGGGGCTGACATGGGACTGGAGTTCTGTTTCCAGTCTCTTCTAAGCTGTGTCCTTCACCACCACACAGAGCACATACCCAAACCCTTTCCTCCCCTTCTGCCCTTTCCCACACACACTCCCTGGAGAGAAAGCCATCAGAACACTTATTTATCCCAGTAAAGGAACGCTCTGCTTTTCCTATCTGCTCCTTCCATTAGAACATAATCCCCTTGGTGTGAGTGTGGGGACCTGTCCTATTTTGCTTCTACAGTCTGAGACTAGTATGTGGAATGTGCTCAATAGACAAATACCTGTGGGGTGAAGGAATGCATGAATGAATGATCCAGAGTAATGTGGTAACCAGTCACCAGTGGTCACCCAGGCATTCACTACGCATCAGCCAGTTACTGTTCTTGCATCATCACAGGTAAACCTCACAGCAGCCCTACACATTAGGTACTAGTATCATCAGTATTATTGACGCTACTTTTATAGATGAGGAAACTAAGGCCCACAGAGGTTGAAAACCATGCCCAAAGTCAGCCAGACAGATGGCAGAACCTGGTCTCCATTTGCTGAGTGAAGCTCTTCACCTCTCAAACTTGAGTGTAAATCAGAATCACCTGGAGAGCTTGTTCAACCACTCCGGGTGGATCCTGGAATTTGCATTTCTAGGAAGTTCTCAGGGGATGCAGATGATGCTGGCTCAAGGACCACACTTGGAGAATGGCTGCTCTGTGCTCTGCTGGCCTATAATGAATAAAATGAACACAGGGAACCCAACTCAAGAACAAATAAATGCCAGCTATCCTTAGTTTGTCAGGGCTTCTATCACAAATACCTACCAGTAACTGGTTTTGGCTTAACAACAGGAATTTATTGGCTCATGGTTTTGAGACTAGAAGTAGTCTAAAAATCAAGATATAGACAAGTCTTGCTTTCTGCCAGTGGTATTCTGGTGCTGGCTGCCACAATCTTTGGGGTTCCTTGGCTTGTATCTCCTTCCTTGTGGCTGCTCTTCCAGTTTCTGCTGACTTCCAACTTCTCTCTGTGGCCTTCTCTGACTTCTTGATTGTGGTTTCTTCTCTATAGAAAGGCCTCCAGTAATAAGGATTAAGACCTACACTGATTCAGTTGAGCCACACCATAAGAATAATGTCTTCAAAAGACGTTACTTAAAAAAAAAAAAAAAAGTATTTAAAAGTAAATTCACACCCACAGGGACATGGATTAAGATTAAGACCATGAACCTTTCGTGGGGGCACATAATTCAACCTACCACACCAGCCAGGTCTTAAACACTGCAGTTGTCTACATTTTTCATGTCCATAGAGCAGGCGTGAGGGACCCCAGTTTTACTCCTTGTTTACTAAGCCTGTGAGAGTTGGGGGTGGAGAAAGAATCAAAGAAGACATGAACTCTAGCATCATCAAGATAGTTCATGAAATGGGAAAAATATCCCTGCAAAGTTATTTCTGTACAGACTCCAAAACCGAAATACGGGATTGTCTCCAAATCAGAGCATTATATCAATTGTGTGCTGTGAGAAAGTGATACAGGGGAACAGAAAGAAAAAAATCCCAACACTGTTTCTCCACGCAAGCACGTGCCAATCAGGGAAGGTGGCAGGGCTGGGGGTGCCATGGTGGCCATTAGGGGACAAAGAGGCCTTGTTCAGCAGCCCAAGCCTTTCAGGCAAGGACACAGCCCCCAGCCAGACCTCATGGTCAGCTGCTGCTCTGCTGCCCACTGCCCACACAATAGCCCCAGTCTCTCCCAGATTACGGGGGATGGATCTGGATTGTTTAAGTAGACATCAAGCAAGTGCTGTAATAACCAAAGAACCACCTTTGGCGAGAAAGAGTTGGCAATTTAAAGCAGAGGTTCTCAAACTTGCCCACACAAGTGTCATCACCTGGGGAACTTTAAAAAACCCCAGTGCCCAGGCCATCACCCAGACCAGTTAAATCAAAATCCCCAAAGGTGGACCCAAGCATTGGCTTGTTGATGCTTCCCAGGTGACTCCCATGTACAGACCAGTTTAGGAATCAGTGTTCTACAGCAGCTGCTTCTCAAGTTTTAAATTGCATAGGAGATGGAGATGGAGCTAAAATGCAGACTCAAGTCCAGCACGTCTGGGTGTGAGGCTCTGCATTTCTAACAAGCTCCCAGGCAGTACTGACAGTGCTAGGTAGCACAAGTGTAAGGAGAGCAAGGCAGTGCGGCTAACATAACTGGCAAAGTCGTGCTGCAGTGGATGCAAAGGCCTCCTGATGCTGAGACCTGCCAGTTTGCTGGAGTCTTGGCAAGCACTGGACACTGTGCTTCCTGGTGACTCCAGAAGGCTCCAGAAACGGATCCAAAATTCTAATTTCAGAGTTTCCTAAAAAGGCATATTGTATCTCACCAGATAAACTGTTGCACTTAACACCAGCCATCCTAAGCTGATCACTGTACAGTAAAATCAGTTCAGAGGACAGGGTATCTTTCCAGATAATTTACACTGGGCTAAACCTTGCAGATAATTTTCCAGGTGATCAGGCATTCCCCTCACCCTCCACTACTGCAATTCTGTGGAATGTGTGATTTGCACATTATTCAACGATACACTCCCTGTCCCCTCCTGTGCTAGCTGTTCACCAAATCAGTTTCATCTTCTTCCTGAGCACACAACTAGTCTACCTGTCCCAGCCTTCTCTGCTGCTAGGTGTGGCCATGTGACTGGGTTCTGGCCGATGGAATGTGAGAAGAAGTGATGTCTGCTGTAGCATGTATGCAGACCTGGCCCTCCAAAACCTTCCCCCGCGGGATCCTGCAAGTGCTTTCCCCTTCTGCCAGCTATTTGCAAATGCACTCATCAACAGGGAAGGGGAGCTTCCTGCCAATCAGGAACACCTTTATTAGATTTTACTTGAAGGAGAACTATAGCTCTTTGGCCTTTGAGCCATTCCCCCAGTAGTGATTTGTTATAGCAGCTAGCCAGATATGATAGTATACCTCCCAACCGTCACTGTGTCCTCTCCACAACGGCACCCTCCCTGGAGAAGAAGCCAAACTTGGGGATATGGGAAGAGTACCATGAGTCCTTAAGGGCACACAGCGTGGCCAGCACCCTGGAGAGCAATGCGTTTGGTGGGGAAATTGGAGAGATTCTCTTCCTCTGCTTCTAGACTGTTAGAACAGGACTTGGGAGGGTCCCTTTCCTGAAAGAGGAGATTTCAGGGACCAAGTAAAGAGCGAGGAGGAGCTGGTGGCTCAGGACGGCCTCCTGCCTTGGCTCGAAGAATGAGAAGGATGAAAAAGACAGGTTCACATATCATCCAGGTAAATGCACCAAAGAGGGAGACAGGATAGGATGCTAACTATGATGGTGATGATAACTAATGCTTACTAAGTGTTTAACATATATTCTTCAGGACAACCCTCTGAGTAAGTACTCCTGATATCTTCGTTCTACTATGGCAAAGCCAGGGGCCCCAAAAGATTCCCTGGACCACTATGCAAATGGCAGTGCCAAGTTGCAAACCCAGTCAGTCTGCCTCCAGACCTCATACTCTTAGCCATCGTACTACAATGCCTCAGAGCCTGGAGAAGGTGACCCAGCCACCAGGGGAAGGTATGCATGAGTTTGTATCCTCTCTCTCAGGAATGGAACTGCTGCTGAGATCTGACAGATACCGGGAACCCCAATAACTGGGGAGTGCCCAACACACCTGGCATTGCGACGAGAAGCCCTCAGGTAGTTCACACCTGTAAAACAGAGAACATGGCTGGTCTATTTTCACCATTGCTCCTGGCTGAGACCCAAACGATTACATTCAACCATACCCTCAGTGTGAACCTAAAATAAGTGAGCTTCGGAAAAGGCTCAATTTCTTCTGTGCCTGTTTCTTTACCTGTGACTTGCATGTATGCTCATAATTCTTGAGTTTTATCTTTAAAAAATTTAATTGTACAGGCAAAAAGTGTAGGTAATATATAAGTACATTTGATAATAAAATGCACATCCGTGTACCCACCGCCAAGCTGAAGATAGAGAACATTCCAGAATCTTTGGAGTACCCCGCGTGTCCCTCCCCAATCTCATCTTTCTCTCCCCCCCCCCACCTCAAGAGGTATGCAGAATTTTGCGTTAATCATCCCCTTGCTTTCTTTACTACCTTACTCCAAGGTTTCTCATCCTCGGCACTGCTGACATTTGTGGCCAGATTTAAAAAAAAAAAAAAATTAAGATTTTATTTATTTATTCATTTATCCCCCCCTTGCTGCTTGTGCTCGCTGGGTCAGCTAACCACGCCATGCGGGCAGGCTTGCCTTCCCATATGGTAAACGGGAGCCCTACTGATTGAGCCACAGCCGCTTCCCTGGCCAGATAATTCTTTGCTGGGGGCTGTCCAGTGCATTGTGGGATGTAGAATGTTGAGCAGCATCTCTTGACTCTACCCACTAGAAGCCAGTAGCACCCCCCATGTGTGAAAACCCAAACTGTCTCCAGACATTGCCAAATGTCCCAGGGAGGGGCATGATTGTCCCTGGTTGAGAACCACTGACTTACTCTATACTTATGTGCCCCAAAAAGATGGTTTACTTTTGTCTGTCTTTAACTCTACATGAATGGAATCACACTACGTGTTCTTCTGTGACTTGCTATTTTTTTAAATAAAAAGTTGATGCACGTAGCTGTAGCATTTTCATTTTCTGTGCTGTATAGTATTCCACAGTATTAATATGCCTGAGCTCTCTCCTCTCCTTCCATTTAGGGCAAAGGTGGAGGCAGGCCAATTGCTAAGTTGTCTCCTCTACCTTGTAGGTTTTTTTGTTTTTTTTTTTCAATCTCACCCAGCCTAACACCAAGGGTGAAGCCCATCAGGATCCCAGCTTTATGGTGGGGGGGGGGGGTTCCTATTCAGGTCTCCACCTTAGTGTGCCCTCTAGTCCCATGTAGCCTCTAAAACAGAACCTCAGGGTCATCAGATCTGCTCAGGGTGAAAGAGTCAGCCCTCCTCAATTCCTGGGATTCCCGCTTCCCCTTCCCTTCGGCCTTTGTTGCCAGCTTATCAATGCATTAAAAAAACTAATTTATCAGGACTATTAGAGCTAAAGGACTGCTTTTCTCTTTCAGCAAACAAGAGAAGCCAATTCTGGGAAATGAACTGAATAGGCTGGTAAACTTTAAGAGATCTTGGAGTTGGAACACTAAAACTTCTCAAAAAAATATAATAATATATGTGTGGAGTTTGGAGCTATATACCCCAGAAAACACATGTTCTTAAACTTAATCCACTCTTGTGGGCATGAACCCACAGTAAGGAGGACTTTTTGATGAGGTGACTTCAGTTAAGGTGTGGCCCAACTCAGTCCAGATGGGTCTCAACCCTATTCCTGGAGCTCTTTATAAGCAGAATGAAATTCAGACACAGAGAAAGCCAAGAGAAGCAAGAAGCTGAAATTCATAGGAACCCAAAAGAGAAGGGAGGGACCAGGAGAGGCCACCATGTGCACTTCATGTGACAGAGGAGCCCAGGTCCAAAGATCACCAGCAGCCAGCTCCAGAATGCCGGTCTTTGGGAAGAAAGTATTGCCTTGATTTTGGACTTTTCCTAGCCTGGAAACCATGAGCCAATAAATTCCCACTGTTTAAGCCAACCCATTGAATGGTCTTTGTTTTAGCAGTAAGGAGACTAAAACATGTTAGTAGCCAACCATTATCTTTTCTGTCTCACAGAAAATGAAATCTTGCACAATCTGTAGAATATTGCCCTTCTAGCACTCTCCTTGCCTACCACATTCCCTACTAACTAGTTACTAAACTGATTAATTCCACTCTTAAGTACTCTCCATCTCTGAGCTTAGTTTCAGAAGATGCCCTTTTGCCTTGTGTAGGGAATAAGAAACATTGAGCTCAGAAGCATTATCTGAATTCTTAGGGCTGAACTTAACTTATACAGATCACATGCCCCCAAAGACCTCTTCATTCTGTTGAGATTTGGGAGGCCATTTCATCATTTCTGGGTCTAGTACCCATGCCATATAAATACCACTATGACTATGAGGTTTGCCTTGTTAAAATCCACACTGTAATGCCAGAATCCAGCTCTGAGGCATCCTTTTCCATAAATAGACTTAAATCAAAAGTGAGAGGCAAACACTTTTGCAAAATGAATGGAACAACTCTGGGGAGAGGAGAAGGATGGCAAATGTTCTGACATATTCCAAATGCCGGCAGCCCACAAATCCAATTTCTACCCCACTGGATTGTGTGTGCTTCTGTGAGAGATCAGCTGCTTAAGAAACACCAGCTACCTGGCCTGGGGTTTTCAGAGATCTCTTTTGGAGTTGTGCCTGAAGACCCATGAGGTTGAACAAACATCAAGTTGAGCTCAATGTCATGTTTCACTCCTTTCCTGGAGGTCCCACTCTTTCCCTCACACATGAGCAAGCCAGTGCTGGATATCTTGACACTGCCCAAAGCATTTCTCCTGCTTGGATCATGTACAAAGCACCCCTAGGACTATGCTCTGTGGCTGCTGTCGCTCTCTAACTGGCTGCTTTCAAGTAGATGCCAGAGAATAGGCAGAAACCATGCTATAATCACACACCTTAATTCCTTTCTCCAAGACTTTACTCATCTGTCGCCAAGAATAACCAAAGACAGACTCCAATCCCATGGAAAATCTGTTATGTTATATGTGTGGATACTTGGAGCAAAGTTGGACCTTTATTAAATGTTAGAGTAGGAAAGATGTCACTGGCAAAAGTTGTGCAAAGTTAGTAAACAACATGTAGGTAAATTTACGTCATTCTCCTACTTAAGATCCTTCAATGACTTCCTATAACGTGTAATAAAACCCAAACCCTTTATCATGCCCTACATGGTACACTACATTTGGGGTGCCACTCACTTCTCTGACCTCAGGCCTTACCCCTACTTCCTTTGTTCACTTTTCTTGGGCATTCCTGGCTTTCTTGCCAAGATTGTTCCTGTACCAGACTTGTATTTTCTGGTCTTTCCCCCTGGAATGCTCTCCTCTCAGCTCTCTCCCTGGCTGCCTCTTTCCTCCTTCTGATTCAGGTCTTGACCCACCATATGTTCACAGAAAGGTCTTCCCAGACTACACCTTCTCAAATGCTCCATCCATCAGCTCAGTCTCTCTCTACACTATTATCCTGCTTTATTAGCCTCTGAGCACGCAACCCCACCTAAAATTGTTATATTTATGTAACCTGGTAACAGTCTCTCTTGTCCACAAGAACGTACAGTGGGGTCTGGTTCTTGTTCACCTTTGTATCCCCAGCAACTGGCATGAAGTACAAGCTCAATAACTAGTTCTTGAATAGCAAATGGATGTGACATATGAATATAGAATTGGAATTAGAAATAAAAATATATACTTTTACTAGAAAGCATGTATGTTATTTAACTACTGTAACCCACTTCCATCAGTGTAAAGTGGGACCAGGAGTTAATCTAACCATAGGAGGCCAACTGTCCCTATGTGCGAAAAAGATGGTGCTAATATTAGAACACAGCTGAGTTTTTAACAAAGGTCCTTACTACAAGCTTTTCATTATGCTCAAATCTTTTTTCATCAGGAAAAAAGGAAAAACCACCTTTGACCCCATTTTACTCCCCCACCCGCAGCAACTGCACCTTTCCCCTCTCCTTTTAAATGAATTTTTTTCTCCCTTTATTCACTTCCCTAAACGGCTTTCACAAGAAACAGCCCTTGCTAATGTCATCAGGCTTTCCATGTCACTAAATCCCATGGAAACTTTCCCATTACCATCTTTCTTGCACTTGGCTTCATTAAACAAGGTAAACACTCCCTTCCAGAAGCATCCACCACATGTTACTGATACAACACCAATTCTCCTGGTTATCTTCCTAAAAAAAAAAAAAGCTCTGGATGCTCCTTCCCAATGTCCTTGTCTCTTCTACTTGACCTCGAAGCCCAGTTCCTTCCCTGCGTTTCTCTCCTAATCCTCTCTATTCTCCACCCGTGTCATTCACTCACTGCTTTGATTTACCCACTGTAAAGGCAGACATCCCAGTTTATAGCCCCCAACCACGGGTTGAAGACCTACATATCCCAATTCAACTCCACACCTCCTCCAGGTTGTCTCAGAAGCATCTCGATCTTAACATGTTGCGAATTGGACCTGTGCTCTTTCTTCCATCTGGCACCACCACCCACCCACCAAGTCTGGAAAAGCCAGAGACCCAGGAATTCCCCGGATACCTCCTCCTCCTTCATCTCCATATCCATCAGTCTCCAAGTCTGGAAGGGTATACATCAGATTCTCTGTAATTCCTTTATGCCTATTGTCCCACCAGAGTCCTGGGCTTCAACAATAGTCCCCCGTCTTCCTCAAAGGTAACTCACTAAAGGAGTCTTTTAAAACCCCAAATCTGGCCATACTTAGCTTAAACATTTTAATGGCTTCCAATTGCTCTTAGAATTAAATTCAAAATTCTTACCAGGGTGTAGATGTTCTCAACCCTCTCAAGCCCCCATCCCCAACTTTGCAAAGCTTTTGACCTATTCTGTAGCTCTCAGTTTAAATATGCTTTACACACACATACCTTTTGTTTCGCTGATGGGTCAGAACCCCATTACATGCGTTCTTACTGTCTAGGATTTCTTCTTAGCATTTACCACAAAGGTAATAAAGTAATTATAAAATAACTATACAACATATTGTTTTATTTATGGTTCTATACCAGGATATAAAATTTGAGGTCAGAAATTTGTCAATGGTTTTTGCTTCCCAACCTTTTTATGTATCATGGCACAAATAGAAAAATATGTATAAAGGAAACTGGAGGAGAAACTACTTCTGGCCAGGGGCCAGCAGCAGCCTGAAGGCTCTGGGTGCCCTAGACTCTGCCCTCCACTCTGGGGGCTGCAGGCATAAATATGTCAGCATATGTGAGTATTGGGCACCCCAGTTGGGGAACTCTGGTTTACATGAACTTGGAGAGAAAAGTTTATCCAGTTGCCATCCAGCAGGGCCCAGAGACCTCACCAGATTAGGGGATGAATGAGAAGACCATAGGTACAGGCCCAGCCATAAGAAGAAAGGAGAGGGGCAGCCACAGAAAGCATGGTGAGATATAGACATTACAAAAGATGATCTACCATATAGAAGCCTAGACCGACAGTCCCCAATTTTGATTTATTATGCACTGCTTTAAGGGGAAATTCCTGTACCCACCTGCTGTCATAAGCTTGGCTGTATAATTATATGCATATAGTACAGTTCTAATAGAGTACATATGACATAAAATGTGCAAACCTAATATGACAAAGATGAAATAAAGTAGATCGCAAGTTTTGCTAGTTATGATGCTTCGTATTTTCATTTACTATGATCTCTACTATCTCAGACACAATCAATACACACAATACGAGTTCCATTCTTAATCACACTGCACGAGAAACCCTATTTCAAGTAATCTTCTTGATAATTTTGAAATTCTTTTAGCTGATTTTTCAACAGATTTGATTGGCTTTCATTCCTAATATGAGAGGTACAGATCTCATACGAGGAGCGATTTGGGTTCTACCATCTTCTCGCTGGTACTTGCATTATTAGTACTGTCTTGTTCATATTGTTGGTTTCTGGTATCTTTGAAAGCCACGTGTCCATTTGGGAGGTTTAAGTTAATGACCCCTAGGTAATCCAGTCTGTACACACGTGGACCAGGCATTTGCAGAATCCACAGAGGCACCACTGTCCACTTCTCCCCACCTCGGGATCCCTGGGCTCCCTCCAGATGTCTCACAGACAGGCCTGATGCAAGGGGTGAGGGGGCCGGTGTGAGCCATGTGACATACTAGAAAGAAAAAAATAATAGTGCACTTTTTCCTGCACTATGATGGAACCTCTTGCCAACCCTGGGAGGGGTGTGTTCTATTTTACAGACCTCCAGGTAGACCAAGGGTAGAGAAACCTTGACTCTAAAGGGACAGAAAATATTTGAGGCTTTGTGGACCAGACAGTCCATCACAACTACCCAGCTCTGCCCTTGTAGCAAGAAAGCAGCCACAGGCAATAGGTCAAAGAAGGGGCACGGCTGTGTGCCAATCAACTTTATTTACAAAAAGGTGGCAGCCGGATTTGGCCCACAGCTGCAGTTTGTCTACCTCTTGGTGAGGCAGCAAAGGCCCAGCTCCTCAGAGGGGATGACACAGAAGAATCTTGCTCATGTTCATGCAAAGAAGCAGTACCAGGTCAGAAATGCCTTTAGGTCTGTAGCAGTGTGGCAGTTTGATATAGTTATGAATTCCAAAAATAGATATTGGATTATGCTTGTAAACTGGTCTGTTCATCTGGGCATGATTAAGTTATAATTGGGGCTTTGATTGGGCCACGTCAGTAGGGTGTTGAGCCCCACCCCTTGGTGGTTGGGGTCTCAAATATAAAAGACATGGCAAAGGACAGAGTTGGAGTTCTGATGCTGAGTCTTAAGCTAGAGCCCCAGGAAGTAGCGTACAGAGGAGCTTGGTCGTGAGGAAGGAGAGAAGGCCCTGGGAAAAGAGACAAGCCATTCACCTGAGAGTCTACAGCTGGCCTTGTGGAGAGAGCAAGCAGTTGAACTTGGAGAAAGTCAAGCCCCAGGAACAGAGGAACCCAGGAAGTCAGACCCCTCACAGAGTTGGGTGAGGGAAGAAACTTATGCTTTATGGCCTGGTAACTATAAGCTTCTACCCCAAATAAATACCCTTTATAAAGACCAACAGATTCCTGGTATTTTGCATCAGCACCCCTTTGGCTGACTAATACAAGGTCCAAGGAGCTCTACATGTAGCTAAGGGTTAGAAAAGCAGGTGCTGCCTTGGAGGATAAATCACCAGGTCCCAAGATACTTACCTAATTGCATAGTATGCATTAGGATGAACCATATGAAATAGCAGATATTCAACCTTTACTGACAACCAAAAACAGCAACTTCATAAGGTTGAACCTATATGCCTGCAGAGATAACAATAATGGTCATGTCTTAATGACCGCCTACTGCATTCTTGGTACTGGGCTAGCATTTTGCATGCATCTTTTTAATTATTACATCCAACCTGGAAGATCACTTTTATTATTTGCATTTTTCCCAATAAGGAAAACTGTTTGGAAAAGTGTTTAAGGCTATGAAAGAAGGAAAAGGTGCTGAGTTTTATTTAGACTCCCACTCCAGGATATTATAAAAAGAAGTGTCAATATATTACACTGCTTATTTTATATCCACAGGGCTTAGTTTCTCATGCAACCTGTTTGGACTATTCCAGAGAGGAAATGCTAATGGACATGTACCTGCCTCTTGTCTATTTTTCATGTTTTCGGTTGTATTTTCTTTGTATTTTACAAGCTCGGACTGTGTCATTCTTCATTGTGCATCCTCTCCCCTGGTTAATCATGTTATCAGAATCCAAGTGGGGAACATATAGCTAAATTATTTGTTAAAAATTTAAAGGTAAAGGCATGCAATGAGAGGAAAGACAGGATACAAAAAATGGCTTGTCCTGAAGGCTTGGGACAGAATTTTGTTACTGTTGTCCCATTTATAAAACTCTTGTGATTTTCCTTACTTGTTAGTCCTCCTTCTAGCGTGATTAATATTGTATAAAAATAAGTTAATTGCTAAAAGAAACCAAAGAAGACTTAAATAAATCAAAGGACATTCTGTGTTCATGGACTGTAAGACTAAATATCATTAAGATGTCAATTCTACCCAAACTGATTTACAGTCAATGCAATCCCAATAAAAATCCCAACAGCCTTTTTTGCAGAAATGGAAAAACCAATTATCAAATTTATTTGGAAGAGTAAGCCAAAATTGTCTTAAGAAGAATGAAGTTGGAGGACTCTCACTTCCTGATTCTAAAGCGTATTACTTAGCTACAGTGGTAAAAACAGCATGGTACTGGCATAAAGATAGACATATAGACCAATGGAACTGAACTGAGAACTCAGAAATAGACCCTCACATCTACAGTCAAGTGATTTTGACAAGACTATCAAGCCCATCCAGCTGTGCCAGAACAGTCTGTTCATCAAATAGTGCTGGGAGACCTGGATAGCCATATCCACAAGAAAGAAAGAAGACTCCTATCTCATACCTTATACAAAAATTAACTCAAGATGGATCAAGGACCTAAATATAAAAGCTACAACCATAAAGTGTAGAAGAAAATGTAGGAAAACATCTTCAAGAACTTGTGGTAGGCGGTAGTTTCTTAAACCTTACATGCAAAACACGAGCAACAAAAGAAAAAATAAATGGGACCTCCTCAAAATTTAACACTTTTGTTCTTCAAAAGATTTTTTCAAGAAAGTAAAAAGGCAGCCTACTCAATAGGAGAAAATATTTGGAAGCCACATATCTGATAAGAGTTTGATATCCATGTTATAAAAAGAGATCATATGACTCAATGATAAAAAGACACACAACCCAATTTTAAAAATGGGCAAAAGAATTGAATAGGCAATTTTCCAAAACAGAACTATAAATGTCTAAAAAGCACATGAAAAAAATGCTCATCACTATTAGGGAAATGCAGATCAATACTACAATGAGATATCATTTCATAACTTATAGAAAGGCCATTATTAAAAAAAAAACAACAAAATTACAAGTGCTGGAGAGGATGGGAGAAAGAAATACTTTCACTGTTGGTGGGAATATAGAATGGTGTAGCCTCTGTGGAAGACAGTTTGGCAGTACCTCATGAAGCTGAATATAGAACTGCCATATGATCCAGCAATCCTGCTACGAGGAATATAGTCAGAAGAACTGAAAGGAAGGGCATGAACTGACATTTGCACACCAATGTTTATAGCAGCATTATTCACAATTGCTAAAATATAGAAACCACCCAAGTGCCCATCAATTGACGAATGGATAAACAAAATGTGGTATATACACAGAATGGAATACTATTCAGCTGTAAGAACAAATGAAATTGGGATGCATATGACAACATGGAGGAACCTTGAGGATATTATGTTGAGTGAAATAAGCCAGACACAAAAGGACAAATAACGTATGGTATAACTAATATGAACTAAATATGATGCGTAAACTCACGGAGGTAAACTCTGGAGTATAGGTTACTAGGAAATGAAGGTGAGTTGAGAATGGGAGCTAATTATGCTGCTAGCATCCAGTGCCATCAGTGCGATGAATGAAAACCATCAGTTTCTGAAGCTTTTCAAAGAGTCTCTACACATTTTCTGTCGTGCTGAACTGGTATGAGAACATGATATCTAAACCCATTATACAATGAGTTCTCTGAAAAGATTAAGCAGTAAGAAGTCTGATGCCCTGAAGCTAAAGTAGTGAGAGGTAGAAAAAGCTCCTCAGGCATTCCAGATGTTGGCCTCAGGGCCTTCACACTGAGGGTGGTGAACCTTTGGTTTTCAAACACCCTTTACGATAAAGGGGTCCTGTGCTGATGTAAGACAGATGGCGTCTATCAAAGCATTGAGCACATACACTTTGTAAAATACTGGAGAGAAAAAACTGCTGAAGGAGGAGGCTCTGGATTCCATAAGCTTCCTCTAGCACAGTTTCCAAGGACGCCATCGAGCTATCAAGAAGTGGTCTCCTTGGTGCCGTTCAATACCATTCTGTCCCAAGAGTGTTCTAAAGCACAGAAACCTCCAGAGAAGGCCAGAAGAAATATTCTTTAGGGTTCTTTATTTTCTGGGAGAATTGCCAGAAATTGCTTTCTACAGCTAAATACAAAAGTTTTTAATTTAGTCTTGCAAATTTCCAACCTGATGAGTTGCAAAAATGATCACAGGTTTATAACTGTGACATTTGAGTTATGTTTTCATTTATGTAGAATATCCTTTTGCAGATTATTTGCTATGCAGCCCCAGGAGGCAGGGTTCCATATTGAACCAGGTCCTTTAGAGGATTGGTATTGTTCTCAGATAAATGTTTCCTCTTTTGGTAGAGCTCAGAAAGAGGAAAAATAAGATGGTCACCGAAGAAAAAGGGTAGTTGAAGGTATATTAAGATGGATTTTTACAAGTCAGATATGAAAGGCTAAGGATTTCTCTTCTAGATTTTGAATGAGTTCAGTTATACAATATTTTAGTGAAGTAAAGGATTCTGGTTAATCAAAGGTCTTATTTGTAGAACTTTATAAGATTCGGGTTATCCACTTTAAAGGAAGGATTCAAGAAGGTAATGTTAATGCTGTTCTTGAACAGAGTCCAATAGTTAATGCTATTGAGTTCTTGCAATGTGCTAAAATTTTTGAAGTATTCTTTTAATATTACATATATTGTTAGACTTGGTTCCACAGAAAAATATAATTTAACCTGTCCTTGTACTTGGAAAAGATAAGACGGATTGATTGGTAGAGATTTCCAAGTGATAAAAGTGTTGCTAAGCAAACTTATTTTAAGTAATGAAAAAGAGAAGGAAAATGTTGACAGTACAACAGCATACAAATCAAAACAGATATGTTAAATTTAGTTTTAGTTGATTTTAATCTTTTTCAATTTTACAGGTAGCCAGTCACTATGAACCGCGGAGGAAATTGAGACCATAAAGTACATACAGATGACATTTATACATTAACATTTCCAGCTTCTGCAAGAGAGGGTGAACTAGATGATTAAGATCAATCTTCCTATTGAAGAAAAGGCATCTTCTAAATTAGTCCCAAAGACCTAAAAGCACAGTGCAGATTCACCAGGCAGAGGAAAGTGGGAGGTTTAGAGTTCAAAAACATGACACTGAGAAACTTCTGCCTAGGGGCATTTGCCTCTCCAGCAAAGACAGCTAAGATGCAGAGTTTGCTGGTGATGGTTGGTTGGTTGGTTTTTGGTGAAAGACATGAAGCTAGAGAAAGAGATGTCAATCCTATGGCTGCCTATGTCAAAGACTCTGCTGTTTCAAGTACAGACTGTTTGCACCCCTTAGGAACCTTGTTGGGCTGCTGCTTTGGCCCTGAGGACATTTGTAAATTCTGTACTTCGAAGGCAACCAGGAAAGCAGATGTGGCTCAAGTGACTGGGCTCCTGCCTACCACATGGGAGGTCCCTGGTTCGGTTTCCAGTGCCTCCTAAAGAAGACAGCTGGCATGACGGTCAAGCATGGCAAGCTGATGCAACAAGATGACTCAACAAGAGACACAAGAAGAAAAACATAATGAGAGACACAACAAAGCAGGGAATGGAGGTTGCTTCAGCACTTAGGTGCCTTCCTCCCACATCAGAGGTCCTGGGTTCAGTTCCTGGTGCCTCCTAAAGAAACAAGGAAGATGAACAGACACAGCAATTGCAAACAATGAGAGGGTGGAGGGAAATAAATTTTTAAAATCTTAAAAAAAAAAAAAAAAGGCAAACAGAGGTGGATCTGATTGGTTGACTCTCACAAGACAGAATGAACAGGGTCAAAGTTCAGGTCTTCCCAAAGGCTAAGCCAATAGTATAACATCCCACTACTTTGGATTGGATTCCTAAAGGCCCCACTCTGAAATAAGGGTGCTAATTGTGTACGGAAGATAAATCTGGATTACCCACAAAAACATCAAGCCTTGATCCTGGGCTGCTAGCATTCTCAAGCACTTGGCAAAAAGAAATAAAAAGCCTCTGTGGAGGAAGCTCATTATTATCTTAGGTCTAAAATTATTTCTAAAAACAAAGACTAAGAGGATCACTTTGAGATAAGGCGATATGAACCAGAAACAATTGAAATGACAGACCCACTGGAACTCAGATATTGGAATTATCAGACACACATTTGAAAGTAACCAATATCTATTATATTTAAGGATATTAAAAATAATGAGGAACTAGAATAATCAAAACTTATTGCAGAGGGGAGTGGATGTGGCTCAAGCAGTTAAGCGCCTGCTTCCCACATGGGAGGTCCTGGGTTCATTCCCCAGTACAATAAAAAACAAACAAACAAATGAACAACAACAACAACACAAAACAACACTTATGGGAAGCGGCTGTGGCTCAATCAGTAGGGCTCCCGTTTACCATATGGGAGGCCCCGGGTTCGGTTCCCGGGGCCTCCTCGTGAGGGCAAGCCCGCCCGCTCGGCGTGGTTAGCTGACCCAGCGAGCACAAGCAGCAAGGGGGGGATAAATGAGTAAATAAATAAAATCTTTAAAAAACAAAACAAAACAAAACAAAACAACACTTATTGCACAGCTGAAGTGTAATTAAGTTTAAGTTATAGGACTGAAAAAGAAAATAACCAAAATTAAAATTAAAACGCAATCATGGGGACAGAGGTGGTTCAAGCCATTGGGTGCCTCCCTCCCACATGGGAGGTCCCAGGTTCAACCGTGTGTAACATGAAGGTCAATGGACCACACAGTCTTTTCTGTCACCAACTCCCTGACAGCCACTGTATTGTACAGATTCCTCTTCATAGTATAACATGCTATCTTCACCAATAGTTGATACTTTTCTGCCTAAGTAACTTCACCATTTTTGAATAACTGTTACTCTCCTGTATATATGCTTATACCTGATATATGCTTGAACTTGACATCCTTGAAATCAGCTCTAGGTTTTAACTGACACATTTTCCCATCTTCTAAATCTATTCACAGTAGGTTTCAGAGGCTAGAAGGCTTGCTTCTTCCTGGGGTGTCTTCCGACTGGCCGGCAATCTTTGGAGTTCCTTGGCCTTTCAGTTACATGGCAATGCACATGGCAGCATCTTCCCCCACAACTCAGTTGTATGAGGCTAGAATATTTATGAGGCTAGAATAACATTTATTCTGAAATTTGATAAGGCTAATACAAGAAAGGAGAGTTACATTAAAGCAAAAATTCAAAATAAAGTAGTAAATCAAATGTAACCCACCAATGTATAAAAAGGATTATATATCATAGTCAAGTTGGATTTATTCCAGAAATACAGGTGTGGGTCAAAATTAGAAAACCCAACCAATATAATTTATAACATTAATAGATTAAAGGAGAAAATGTATGTAATTTTAATTGATGGAGAAAAATTGACAGAATTGAGCACCCATTAATGATAAAAAACAGCTTCCTTAATTTGACAAATGGTACCCAAAGAAAAGCTACAGCAAACATCACACTTGATCAAATATTAAAACCTCTCCCTTTAAGATTAGGACTAGCAAGGAGGCTGCAACTATCACTGCTCTCGGATGTTCTGGTACTGCATTATGTTGGCATTTGAAAAGGAACAGATAAAACTGTCACTATACAGATGAGTGCGTGAGAAGAAAAAACTGCAAAGCAATTAAGCTATAAAAAAAAGTATTAGCAAGTCTTCTGGAAACAAAAGTAATATATAAATATTAGTTGTGCTTCTATATAATAGCCAAAAACACTAGAAAATGAAAGTTTAAAATATACCACTTACAATAACATCAAAAACATGGAGCACATAGGTATAGATCTAGCAAAATATCTGCAGGATTTCTATGGAGAAAATGATACAATCTCAATGAAAAATGAAAGAAAAAATTTGAAATCTGGAGAAATAAGGCATGTTTATGGGCTAGAGTGGTGAATATTGTCAAGATACTACTTCTGCCCAAATTTACCAGGAGATTCAATGCAATCTCCATAAAAATCCCAAGGTGTTTTTTGTTTGTTTGTTTGTTTGTTTTCAGGCAGGTGGAACTTAAAGTGACTCTAAAATTGCATTAGATGCTAAGTACAAAAGTAGAACAGATGTTCTGGAGAAGAACAAAGTTATAATGGTACAGTAATTAATGGGGTATGAACACAAGGTAGATGGAACAAAATAGAGCTCCCAGAAACAGACCCACCCATATACTGACACTTAGTTTATGAAAAAGGTGGCATTGCAATGGAGGAACGATAGATTTTAAATAAATGATACTGGGACAATCACATATTCACAGTAGGAACAAACAAACAAAAAGACTCCCACCTTACGTCACATAAAAAAAAAAATAAATCAATTAATTCCAAGTGCATCACAGGCCTATCTGTAAAAGCTAAAACAGTAAAGCTTTTAGAAGAAAACACGGAAGAGTAAAACTTATGAATTTGGAGTAAGATTTTCTGAATAAAAGGCAAAAACATTATCCATAAAAGAAAAGGTTGCTAAATGTGATAAGGTTAAAGTGAAACTTTTGTTCATCAAATGATGCCATTAGGAGAGCGAAAAGGCAGATTACGGAGTAGAAATATATATTTTATATGTATTTATATACATATGTACTCACACACACATAAAATGGCTTATAGCTAGAATCGAGTGTAACTTTTGCAAATTGCTAAGAAATAGAATGACACGCCAAGGGAAAAATAGCCAAACCACCCAAAACAGTCACATTCCAATAAAGGAAACTCAAAAGATCATTAGGTAACGCAAATTAAAACCACAATGAGATCCCACTATATACCCATCACAGTTGCCAAAATAAAAAGACAGATAATATGTATGAAAAATGGCAACATTTTTAAGAATATATGGCATTGCCAAGTAGTAACAAGGATGTGGAGCAACGAGAAGCCTCACACACTGTGGGTGGGAGTATACCTTGTAAAGTCACTTTTGAATGAAGTCTGACAGTAGTTAGGAAAGCTAAAATACACACAGCCTGTGATCTAGCAATTCCATTTCTGGGTGTCTCTATCCCACAGAAACGCATGCTTACCTGCACCAGAATGTTCACAACAGTGTTGTTACGGGAAGCTCCAAACAGAAACAAAACAACAGTAGAAGAGAGAAACAAATGGAGGTAGGTCCATATTACGTTATACTATACAGCAAGAAAATGAATGTGCCGCACCTCCATACAGCAGCAGGGATAAATCTCAAACACAGAAGACTAAGCCAAAGAAGCCAGACTACTTACTATATGATCCCACTTGTGTATATTTAAAAAGAGACCAAATTAAACCAAAGTTTAGAGATGTATAATTAGGACGGTACTAAAGGAAGCAAAACAATATAGTGAATGTCAGGACGGTAGTTACTGGTAGGGCAGAGGTTGGGATTATGATCAGGGAAAGACAAATGGAAAGCTTCTAGAGGGCAGGTATAGTTCTACGCTTGACCTGGAGGGAAGATACGCTGGTGTTTTTCAACTACTTATTAAAATACACACACAAAAAAAATGTGTGTAAAACATTACATGTATGCTGTATCACAAGATAATACATTAAAGAAACTTATCTTACCTGTATTTCAGAAAGATGGGTTTATTTAGGCCATGAATATTTAGTGGATGTCTAAGGTGTGCCTGGACCTGTGCTAGACACAGCTCATTATTTACCATGTGTGCAGAAAAAAAATAAAGGCAGACTAAGGGCATTTCAACTTTTATTTAGAGTTATCAACAAGAAGTATGATTGGAAAATGCTCCAGTTAAAGATGAAAAGAAAAGTAGGTGACTGAATAGAGCCAAAGACTAAACGGTTCCAGAAACCTCTAACATCTGGGAGGAAATCTGCTAATGAATTTCCTTCTCAGGTTTGAGTTCTATCCTCAAGCTTGTTTGAAAATTGCTTCACGTCTCTCTCCAGTTTGTTGTGCTTTTTCCATGATGCCTGTAAGAACGTCTGTTAATTTCCTGAAACTACTGACCAAGCACCTATAAAACATTATTTGGAAGAAAATAAAAGAAATCAAATTCAATCATTTTGAAAGCCTTTGACTAAGTGTTGGGGCCTATGGGGTAAACACACACACACAAAATCAAACAAGAACTTCTGACCTTCCTCTCACTGGTGTGCATTGAAAGCAATTACCCGAATTTGTACTGGAGGGGTGAGGGGGGGGACAGGGGGGAGCAGCAGCAGCAAAACACCTGGCTACAACTACATTTCCTGCAAACAGCTTACTCTACCATTTTGACAGCTTCCTGTCCTGCTATAATTTATAACCTTGGATGTGACAAAAGATTTTTCAGCAAAGATTGTGACTCTTCAATCAAGACGTTTAGAAGTTGAGTCTTTAAACAGGGACTAGATCTTTAGTCAGAATGTACTTGTACATTAACCAGTGTCACGGCTAGAAGGCCACCGTGCTGCAATGAACCAAAATTTGCTAACATTTTCTTGTTAGCAGCATAGAAGACTAAATTAGAATGTCACTGCCTGAATTAAAGTGATCAAACACACCTTCTACCTCTGTAGCTAGGTAAGAGCGGACAAACAAGAAATGTAGCTTGATGGTCAACATATTCCGCTACTTACGAATATAACCAACTCATTTCAGAATCTTTCATTGAAGAAGAGTTGGAATAGATTTGTCATGATGGCTATGAAGACTGAAATAAAAGTATTTTCATCTCTATTAAAATACCCTGCTATATTCTGTTTAAATACACTTCAAAGACATGCCCTAGGAAGCTTAGATAGTTACTTCAAATCTTTTCCGAGAAGCACATCTACTATCCACACTAAGTGTGTGAGTCAGCTATGGTTGCTAAGAGACCAGAGCTTTTAAATTAGTTCTACCTTCAAAGGGCAAGGTTAGGAAGGAAAAGCCACTTCCTCCTAATTGGGAAAAATAAGGTATGCAGTTTAATGCTAAGCAGTAGAAAAAGTCACTATTTGTTTCAGGTTTTGTTTATATGCTGCTGAAAATCATGGGAAACCATGTGTCCACTAATTCCTGGCAAAATGTTTTGAACCAAGGGAACATTAGCAAAGCAAAACAAATGTTTATTCCTTGATTAAAGATATGCAGATAGTTAGGCTTTATTTCTAGGAAGACGGAGAAATTATCAACATGTTAAGCTCATAGGTGCCTTAACCTTCTCAATCCAGGGACCTTCACTTCGCCATATACTTAAGTCTTCTGCCCTCACATTCACCTTTCAAAACATAGCACTGCCTGGAATTTTTCCACTGCTAAAATCCAACTCTGAAGTCCCTCTCTCAGCTCATTACTTCCTATTGTTATGGTTCTCTCATTCTCTCTCTTAACCACAGGACTTGATGGGAGGTGGCAAGAAGCATCACAATTGACTCTCAAGTTTCCACCTTTCTGATTGAGGAAGATTGCCAGAGACATCTAAGATAGGGAACACGGAAGGAGCAGATTTAGGAGGAGAAAAATGATGAGTTCAAGTTTAGATATAGTTAGTTTAATATGCCTGTGAGACAAAGTGCATGCATTCAGGAGGATGTTGGTTATATGCACCTAGAGCTCGGGAGAGAGATCAGTTTGAAACCATTGGAACACAGATAACGAGGCCATAGCACTCGGTCAGGTCATCTATGGAGAGTAACAATGAAGAAAAGGCTGTGGCTCAGGGCCAGTCTCTCAAGAACTCTAGAAGAGTTGATGAAAAGGGGAAGGGGATTGAAGAGCGGCCAGAGGCCTGATATATATAAACCAAAGAGAAAGGAAGTGGACAACAGTGTCAAAGGTAGGTGGTGAGCTTCAAGTCCGAAGTCGGAAAGGTGTCCATTGGATTCAGCAACATGGAGCTCATCAACAATGTTGGTAAAAGCAGTTTCAATGGTGTGGAAGGCATGCAATGAGAATGAAGAGTGACAGGAAAGTAAAGAAGTGGAAATGGCAAGTAGTGAGCATTCTTTTGAAAAGTTTGGTTGAGAAGGGGGAAAAATAGGGCAATAGTTTGCTGTGAAAATGGGATAGAGTGAAGAATTTTTAAGTAGTTTGAGAGGCTTAAATAGGTCTGAGTGCTGATGGAGAGAGAAGACCTGAGATCCAGAGCATGGGGGAAACAGTGCTTAGGGGAGACTTTTGCCATTGTAAACTCTTTTGTAAATGTGGTGGTGGGCAGTCAATTAAGTTTCTGTCTAAGAATTTCTATTTCCTCTTTGAAAGGAAAAGCAAAATTATCTGCCGAGTTTGTGGTGAAGATAGAGGGCTCGCCTGGTTAAGCGCCAGGCTTCCTAGCTATGGTTTGAGCAGGGCTCCGGCTCCATTTCTTTGTCATCCTCTCAGCCCTTCTCTACCTCAGGAGTCACAGCTTTGTCCATGGAGGAAAAATGGTGGCAGCAATTGCAGGCTTTACATCTGCACACCAGAGAATGATGAATGCTCTGCCCAGTTTGTCCTAGTTTGTTTGATGGATGGGTCTGGGAGTAAAGCAAGTATTCCTCAAACCCAATGGGTCTCCAATGGAAATAGGATATTGTTTGGAAAGTATGACAAAAGAACCAATGGTGAAAAAGAAAAAAAGAAAAAGAAAAAGGAGAGTCCACTATAAAGAATAAAGAAGGGATGAAAGGATGAACGGATCTTGGAAACAGAGAAACAAAAACAGAATACCTATAAAAGAATGAAAATTAGGCTAACATCAAATTGATGTTTTAATTAGTTTAAGAGATAGGACTACCCAAACTGCCTATTGTCTTCTTGAGTAGGCTTTGGCAGCTTGTGATTGTCAAGGAAAGTGTATTTCATTTAGAATTTGCTGGCATAAAACTGTTCCTAATATTCCTTTATTATTCATTTACTCTCTGTAGACTCTGTAGTGATGCTACCTCTTTCAGTCTTGATCTTGGTAGTTTGCGTCTTCTCTCATTTTTAACCTGATCAGTCTGGGGAGAGATTTATCAATTTTATTGATCTCAAGGAACCAGCTTTTGGCTTTTCTGTTCTGCTTTCACTTTCATTGATTTCAGCCCTGATTTTTTCTTTTTTCCTGTTTACTTTGGTTTTAATTTGTTTTTTTTTGTTTTTTTTTCCCAGTTTAAGGTAAAAGTTGAGACCTTGTTTTCTAATACAGGTATTTAGTGCTAAAAGTTTCCCTTAAGTACTGTGTTATCAGCATCCCACAGGTTTTGGTATCTTGTGTTCTCATTTTCATTACTTCCAGATAATTGCTTTTTGACTTCTTTGACCTAAAGGTTTAGAAGTGTATTGATTCGTTTCCAGAAACTGGGAAATTTTCCAGATATCTGTTATTTGTTTCTCATTTAAATTCCATTATAGTCAAAGAACATACTTTGTACCATTTGAATCCTTTTACATTTATTGGCACTTGTTTTCTGACCCAGAACACGGTCTATTTTGATAAGTGTTTCATGTGTACTTGATGCTGTTGTGTGGTGGTTTGTTCTATAAATGTCAGTTAGGTCAAGTTGCTTAATAATGTTTATGGCTTCCCTTCCTCCTCTCACATCCCCACTCCCCCAAATTACTTCTACTCCGCCACCACCAGTAAGTATACTTTCTCTTTGAGAAGATTTGCCGACTTAGATAAGACATCACGCTTTACCTGGCCAAAGTATAGTCCTGATACAGGTAAAATACATATCGTGAATAACTAAATCAGTGTCCATGAAAGTCTTCAAAGTGAATGGAAATTTCGTTATAGTACCAATCTCTGCTTTCTATAACTCAGTGTTTAGCTTTATTCACTCAGCTCTTTTGCTTTATGATTATCTGAGTGGTACATAAGGTAACCATAGTTACTGGAATAAAGCTTCTTTCATGTGTGAAGGCAGAGGCTGAATATGTTTGACATGTTACTCATACCTCTACATCTTAAGATTGTTTAACAAATTGGGCTTGTCTCCACTGCACTGCTTCAAATGGCTTTCGTCATGATTTGAAAGTCATGTACTCCTTCATCTGAAGTACCTACTGGTTCAATACTTGTAATGCTTCCTTGATATCATATTTAGAGGAAATTCTCCTCCTGCCCTATTGCCTGATATGTTCCCCTCCATGGAATTCATTTCCAAGTAAATAGTCTAAAAGTGGTTTTATGAGCATTTAACAAGTAATCCTCTGGCATATTAATTTTGAAAGTGTTAGATGACAGCAAGAATAGAGAAAGAACGAATCTCAAGGCTGACATTTTCTACTCTCGGAAAAAGAAGGCTGTTATCTGTAGCTTCTCAGAAGGCAGGGAGATGGCCATTCATTTAATAACAATATCAACAAAAATATAATGATTGAGTGCCAGATAGTATATTACCCAAGATACATAAATTCTCATTTTAAACACAAAAGCCTTGTAGAGAAGTTTTTTTGTTTGTTTGTCCTTTTACTTATTTATCACCTTCATTAAACATCCTAACTAATAAGTCCTAGAGGCTGGAGTCCATGTCAAAAAGAATCCCTGTTCTTTACCATGTATCACTTTACTGCCCTGCTTTAAAAAATCTCCTGAATACCAATTTTTTAAGCTACATATTTTTTAAAGGCACTGAGCTCATTAAAAAAAAAAAAAAAAAAACTTACCCTCGGGAGATTTGATTATATCACAAAGTCACGGTAGACTTTTGGCTCATAATTAATTTTTCCCCTGCTTCTGAAATGTGGATAGAGGAATGATACGAGTCACTACTGGTCTTGATCTTGTTTCCTCTTCTATTACTATAATGAACTACTGAATGCATTTTGTTGCCATTTTCACAGAGGTGCCATATATAAGAAGAATTATTTTATATGTAATACTTGATCAAAGCAATGACTGACATTTTCACAGGACTTTACCTTGCTACAATCCTCTCTTTTTAAAGGACTCGAGATAACATACAGTGTTGTCCGAGCTCAGCCCACAACTAGCTGAGTGAACTAGGGCCTAACCTCATTTTCCTCACTTATGAAAGTGAAACTGGGTTTTGTGAGAACCTGAGGAGAAAACCTGGGTAAGAGAACTATGCAAATGGAAATGCCCTTTACAGCTGTTTTATGCTTTTATAATTGCAGCTAAATTTGGAGATGCTTTCCCTGTTTTATTGTTTTCAAAATATAGTGAATGCTTACCTGGCAGGGGAGATACCATGATCACGAAGGTGGTTTTCCCAGGGCGAGGCTTATCCATTGCACTCCGGATGTGCTGACCCCTGCGATTTCCCCAAATGTGGGAAACTCGACTGCATAATTTGTGGTAGTGGGAGACTGCTCTCCTCTGTAAAAGAAAAAAACAAAACAAAACAAAAAGAACACAGTGAAATTGAATCATGACTCCAAGTGGTGATTCACTCAATTAAGTGTTTTCAACCCACTTTCCATGCCAACCCAAGAAACTCTGGGTTCTGACATGTTTTAAAACAAATTATGGTCATGGTTAGTATCCTCCCATCTCCTTCAGATTCGATATGCCAGGAGAGAGAGATTTGAGGTATGAAAAAAAAAAAAAAAAAATCAGACACATCCCAAAGCCTAAAAATATTGCCCAAAAGTCATTCTTCTCTTTTAAAATGAGGTATTTTGAAGACAGCAACTGGTGACAATCATCACTATTGTCCAAGGACAGAGAACATATACTAAAACTCCAAAGGGCACCGAAAAACATCACATGCAAATAAAGTTAACACCTTAAGGATTCAAAAAGGTCAAGAACTGTCAAGACAATTATCAGCAAAGCAAAAGAAAATCTTGAATTGTCAGCCTCTGAGACCAGCTATTGAGATCAGACTCTGGTTGGGAAAGTAGACCAGTGATAAGATTTCTCTCTTTAATGCTTTTGACCTGAGGCCACAAACATAGGTCACTGCGACTTCGTAACTGTTTCTGAGTTAAGGCACAGCAAAAATCTAAGAATTGCACTGTGCTTCGGCATTGCGGGGTAGGGGGGCTTTGAGCCACATTAGTCATGTTAGTCCGGCTTCCAGGAGAGGAGGCACGGCCGGAGACTGTGTCCACAAATCTTGCTAACATAATGAAACCCCATCTATGTCGGGTGAGCTTCCATGGTTGGAAAGATGCATCTCTGTGTCAGGAGGGTGACACGTTGCAGCTCCATGTGCAGAGGACAGGGATGCTTGCGTTTGAGACCCTCTCCAACCTCGCCCTACGTGTCCCTTCTTTTGGCTTTGCATCTGTATCCTTTTACTCTAAACAAGACCATAACCACAAGTACAGCACTTTCAGCGAGTTCTGTGAGTCATTCTAGGGAGTTATTGAACCGGAGGGGGTGGTGGGAACTCGAGTTTGTAGCCAGTTGGCCAGAATTGCAGCCCTGAGCTTCCTGCTGGTGTCTGAAAGGCAGTCTTGTAGAGGATTGCCCTTAACCTGTGGCATCTGACCTTAACTCTGGGTAGAGTCAGACTCTAACTGCATCGTAGATGGTATCTCAATTTATTTCTGTCTACATAGTTGGTGTCAGAAGTTTTTATAGCATACTAACTGCTCTATCAAGTTACCACAAACTCAGTGACTTAAAACAACACAAAACCATACCTTAGGGTTCTGGAGGTCAGAGGTCCAAAATGAATCTTAAAATGCTAACATCAAGGTGTTGGCAGAGCTGGCTCCTTCTGGAGGCTTCAGGGGAGAGTCTGTCCCCAGGACCCATTCCTTACCTCTTCCAATTTCTAGAAGCTGCCTGCACGCCTTAATTCCTGCCCTCAGCGCTCCAATTTCTGCCTCCTTCTTCACTTAGCCCCAACCTGCTACTGACCTTGAGTTCTCTGCCTCCTCTTATACCCTTGTAATTTCATCGTGCCCACCTGGATAACCTCCCACTTCAAAACCCTTAACTTAATCACCACCTCGCACCAACACGGCCCCACAAGTGTAATGTTTTGAATTTCAATTCAAGCTCACAGAACCCTGGTTAAGAACCCCTGACATAAGGTAACATAGTCTCAGGTTCCCGGGATTATGACATGGCCATCTTTGAGCGCCAGTACTAGCCACTAACTTTATCGTTATTATTTCAGGGTTTGATTTGTCAAAGTAGAGTGTGGGAGGTGAGGTCACTGAAAATAAACGGAGTATAAATTTCCAAAGATTCATTTTCATGACAAAACTAACAAACTTGTTATCTCAACTAATAATTTGTTTGGAAAATTGCCAAAAACTTCTCAGAAATGTATCTTTGAGGTTGCTCGTCACATTTGGCTTTCTTCTCTTTTTGGCATACCAGGGTAAGGAGATCTTTCTCTTTGCCAGTTCATTCTCATCTCCTTAGGAAATTTTCTTTTGTAATCAACCCCTCTCTTTTTGACATCATAATGGCTCTTCTCTTGTATTAAAGAGTTCCACGTTTTTCCTGTGATGTTACCTTACTCTCTCCTACAGTTCTGGACCAATCTTCTCATGTTTTTTCTCAGCCAAGCTCTTAGAAAGAGTTGCATACAACAGCTGTCTCAGTTAATACATTTTAATATTTTACTACAATAAACAATTATATGTGCAATAGTTATTATAAGTAAACTTTTCCTAATTACTTAAAATCTGATTTATTAATTGTTGATAAATTAATATATTTTTTCTGAAATATTTTAAAACCTGATTTCTAAAAATCCTGGTCTTTTCTGCTTTGTACACCTGAAGGTAATCAATGGCCTCCTTAACCACCAAATGCAATAGCCATTTCTTTGTTTTTTCTGGACGTTCATTACTTTCCATTTGCAGACTCGAATTTTTTTCCACGTGTGGAGACCATGTGTAGTAGGTTAGGATACTGTTTAGCAAATACTCACCTGCCCCCTCTCCTCCCATCCTACTTCTGTGTGAGAAATAGTATTCTCATTCCCCTTGATGTTGGACTTGGCCAATAGAGAGCAGGCAGAACTGAAAAGTAATGTATTCAAAGGCTAGGCCTTCAGAGACCTTGAGTGCTTCCTCCATCCCTCTGGGATTCTCCAATACCTGTCATGAGGAGACTGTGCTCACAGAGCTGCTGGCCCTACAGCCCGAGCCCTGGCGTGAGGTATGTATTACAGAGCTGCCCCAGCCAACCCACAGATCTTCAGCCTGAAGCAGAGTCAACCCTGCCAATCTGTAGACCATGGGTGTGAGATTGGACATGGCTCCATGTAAGGGACTTCCAGCATTTGTGTCTCTTTTCCCAGGGACTCTCTCTGGTCATTGGAGCCCACTCTGCCCATGCTCACACAGGCCAAATATGCTGGGAAATGTATATTCCTGGCAGTAGTCCTCTACCAATGACTGCCAGGGATTGTTATATAATACTCAGCTCTCTTACCCCTTGGGTGGGATAACTCTAAGACTCATGTTCTATAATGGCTTCTAGAGTATCCAAGTGAATTGAGCTCCAGCTTCCTTAAGGGGTAACTTGCTTGCTAACACACTCTTTACTGGTTATCCTTTCTTCCTGGTATCACTTGCCTACTTTTCCACCATTTCTTGGGATAGTCTGTGAAATAAATGACTTCTACTCGAATCCTTGTCTAAGAGTTGCTTCTGGGGGAACCACACTAAGACAGCAAGTGGATTCGATCCATCTGTTGATACACATCTGGCTGTCCACCTGGAGGGTGACCCCAGGAACAAGAGGCTGTGGGAGCTGAGGGGAGGTTGGAAGGAGCCAAAACAGAACCTCTCAGCCCTTTCTTCATATCCTAATACCCCCACTCCACAAGAAAGCCTGCATTTGATTCCTTTGGATGTCTGCCACAGGGGTGTCAACAGCCAGAGAGTGTTAGCCAGTAACACTATGATTGCCAAAGAGGACCCCAACAGCCATGTTGAGTAAAGTGGCACTTGTCTCTTCCCCCACCTCTCTTCCCTGCCTCGTTCTGTAGCTAGTTCTGGAAGTGGAATGGGGAAAACCAGGTCTCAGAGGTGATTAAGCTCCTCTCTCCTAGTAGTAATTATTGTCCCAGCATCCCTGTGCTGGAGGAGTGGGGGTGATGAGCCAAATAACAAGTCTGAGCTTGAAACATTAACCTGGGTTGATCCTGAAGTGACCAAAAGCCACCATAAGGTAGTGGAATCTTCCAAGATACCTGTTAAGTGATTTGCTATTGCCAGGGAAGGGAGATTTGACAGTACCTCATTCACAGTAGTGATTGGAAGAAAACTAAGTCCAGTTCATATTTATACCTCCTTCTAAATAAACTGGTTACAGGAGTGGCTTCAGAGATGACTGCAACTCAATTGCCTGTGCTGGAAGTAGTCTTAACGTCAAGAAAAAAAATGTCTGACAGAAACTTATCTAATATCACTAAAGCATAAATCCAGCTTGTGTCCTCCCATACACCATCTCAGGGTGAAAGTCAAGAGGTCTGTCTGGGAGGATATTCACAGTTCCATTGGAACTTCCTTTGATAAAAGCTTGGTGCTGAGGAAAACAATTTGTGCTATAAAAACAGTTACTATAAAATCTTCAATGTCTTATTGCCAAGGTCTTTCAACTCTTGAAGGTCAGGAATAAAATCCTATTGGAAAGCCAAGATGAGGAAGTGTCTATATATTTGTTGGGAGTTCTTAACCCCTGATGTAAGAACATGAAGCCAAGACAGCTGAGAATTATAGAGATTAGTCGGCTGAACCTTCTCTTGCCCTGGAAGGAGAGAGATAATGGAGGGATTGAAGGGGATGGTCTTATAGTCCATAAAGTGGGGGTTTCACAAAATATGTCTAAAATGAAAAGAACGAGAAGAAAGTACTTCAAATCGGACACAGCCATATTAATATACATCATAAAATGTTGCACCTGGAAAAGATCTTAGAATGATGTATTCTAACCCTTTGTATTTTACAACTCTAGAAGCACAGCCAAGCAATGCCAAGGCTATTACTTTTATTACCCACCGCACTGTCACTTCAGGGAAACATTCTTAGAGTAGCAGCTTTGTGATCATGTAACCAGAAACCCTCTGCCTTTGCACCTCTAGGAAAAATAAGGACAATTATACTGGTGTAGAGGAAGCACAAACAGACTCCTCGGACATTTCATTTCCCAATGAGGAGAAATTTCACCTTACTTTATAGGTCAGACCCTGCAACAATCATTCCACTAGCTGGAGGAGAGGAGGGCATGGGTTTTAAAGAAAAGCCTTATTGTTCCACCTTCTGGATATTTTGGTGAGTGGAGGAGAGGACTTCCCAGTATCCTTGAGAGAAAATGTAATGGAAACTCTTAGACCAAGGTCTGTCTCATTTATTAAATCTGTATGTGTGCTTATCATTCCTTATCTGTTTCCCTGTAATGATGTTAGCAAGTTTTTCTTAAGCTCAGATGCATACTGTGTTTGCTTCCAGACCATTCTGACTGAAAAGCTAACAGGCGTCTTAAAATAAGACAAGGCTCAAAGAAAAAAATAATCCAACCATGTTTAACTCTGGAGCCTGTTTTGGGGAGAGAGAGCAAAGAGAAAACTTAAAAATGGAAAAGATAATCAGAGTTAAAAAGAAAAGAAGTAAGATAAGGCCATGGATACCATAGAAAACAAGAGGGAGTTTGAAGGGGAGACAGCCAAGGATTAAAGGGTCCTTTTGGGGTCTTAACCATCAGGAGGTCCATTTGGTCCCCAGCTGAGGAATGCTTGGTCCTTCTCACTGGGCTCCCCAATCTCTTTGTCTCTTTTCAGTGATGCCCACTTTAGAATTCTTTCAGAGTAGTTATATGTCCCAGTTCCTTATTTTAGAATTCTGACCATACAAGCAACTCTGGCTCCAAGATAAGAGCCTATTTCTAGCTTTTCTGACACTTAATGTAGAGTGTGAACCTCAGTGAATGATTGTCTCTTTTTTCTTCCAGCCCTAGGATCTTGTTAAGCACGCTCAGAGGCTCATGTGTGATGGCATTGGCTAATAAATATGATAAACACCTTTTTTTTTTAACAATGCTTTCAAAATCAGGGGCATTGATTATACAAATCTCTAAAAGTATTTTTGACAGGCAAAACCATTTCCAAGTAATATTAGTCATTATTCTGCAGTCCGTTTTTATGGACTTAGAAAATGCATCAGGCCCTGTGGGATACAGCAGTGCAAGACACAGACTCTCAACTGCTTTCCACAGCAACCTGATTTTGCCAGAATGTGAAGTTTATGAGAGCTATCTTTAGAAGTACTGAAAAGTTAAAGGGTATTTTACATTCAGACATGGCTCTAGAAAAAAAGAATATCATTATGGTATTCTAAATTCTCACTTATCATAGAGGAACCCAAACCAGAATTTGTTAAATAATAGACATGCTTCTAAAATTGAGAAGTTATTTCCCACCTGATAAAAGTGTAACTGGAAATTGTGTAAGAAATATGAGTTTTAAAGTGGTTATGTAAAAATACTGAAGATCAAGAATAGTTGTGTCTGGGAAATAAGGACATTATGAATAAGAGAAGTCTGCACTGTTAGCACAAAAAAGCTAAGTGCAGAAGAACTCTAAGAAAGAGGCATTAATACATATGCCATCAAGAGGACCTTTCTGATTAGAAAGGGTGAAAAATCAGACAACAATCTTTGCCACAATTTCTTCCCATCAAAATAACCCAGAAGGAAATGAGTTCTTTGAAGGAGAGAAGATGGCCCTTGGAGAAAATGTGAATTTATCACTGTTACTTGCAGATGATATTTTGGGGTCTGTCCTCATCTCATCCACTCTTATTGTTGCTATATTGGGCACTGAATGACACATCCAACTCAAAATAACTTAAGCAGAAAACAAACAAACAAACAGAGTGTGCAGGAGTTAAAGTTGTGGAGAAGTCAAGGGCTGTAGGCGGTCAGATCCAAGGCTTCAAGTGATGCCTTCCACATTCTTTCTGTCTTTCCATCTCTTGAAAGCTCTCTCCATGTGTAGGCCAAGATAGCACTAGTAAGCCAAGACTCATGTCTTGTCAGCCTGGTAACCCTAGGAACAGGAAGTCGTTTTTGTGTTTTTTTTTCCCCAGTCATCAAGGCAGATGCTAATTAACCTGGCCTGGGACAAAATGCTTATCCCTGAATTAATCACTTTGTCTGGTTGGCCCGAGCTTCTAGTTAGATATCTAAGCCCATACTCTTAAATATGGGCAGACATCAGGAATTACTGGGCATTCAAGGAAAGCCTCTAACGTACAATATTGAGATGAAAACAACCTCCCGGAAAAAAATCAATTTAGAAGTTACAGTGACTATGCAGGGAGGGGACAATTTCAGAAAAATTAAACAACTATCATTAATATTAATAGAGGAGATATTGCAAGCATGAAACAAGAACAGAATATCATTTCAAAAAGGATGATCCAGAGGACAAATATATCTCTTAGAAATTTTTTAAAAAATGATAGCATAAATGAAAATCTCAATAGTTGGGTTAGGAGATATATTTCAAGTAGTCTTCTAGAAAGCAGCAAAAAAAATAAATATAAAATAAAATAAAAATTTAAAAAAAGATGAGATAGAAAAATAAGAGAGAAAAGAAAATTAAAGGGCCAGTCCAGCAGGTTCAAAGCCAAATAATAGCTCCAAAAAAAGAGAAGAGTGTAAGTAGAAAGACCAATATGATCAATGAAATAATTCAAGAAAATGTTCAGAATCAAAGTATTTGTTTTCAAATCAAAAGAACTCACAGAGAAAATGGAACAATAAATAAAAATAAATGCACACTAGGACCCATTGTCAAAAAATTCAGGATCCTGGGTACAAAAAAATCCTCTATACAAGCTGAGGGAAGCAGAGATGGAGATGGAAGGAGAGGAAGAGGAAGAGGGAGAGGGAGAAAACTGGTCACATACTAATAATTGGAATAATTCAGACTTTCAACAGCATTACTGGAAGCTAGAACAATGCTTTCAAAGTGATTTCCAACCTAGAATTCTAGACCTAACCAAATTAGCACTCAATTGGGAAGACATATGGGGTCTCAAAAATCACCTCCCATTTCATACTTTATTAGGAAGCCACTGCAGGGTATGCTTTACCAAATGAAGAAGTCCCTGAATACAGGACCGAGGAGGTCTAACACTGTTAAGGGACCAAGACCTCCTCCAGGATCATCATATTGCAGCAGGTACCGGGGACAGCCCATCCACGGCGGCACAGATTGGAAGGCACTGGGGGAGATTTCCAAAAGAAATATGTGCATCACAGAAAAACTGCATTTCTAGGCTGCTTGAGAGGAGATTCAAACAATCGGTAGAAAGTGTGGAATTTAATTAATTTTTAATTAAGTACATAGAACACTGAAAATTCCTATGCAAAAATGAGACAGTCATCAGTCACAGGAGAATTGAAATAGTGTATGAAAGGAAAAGTAATTAAATTTTACTGCAAAGCTTGCCCATGAGTAGTATTTACATAGTCCTAGCAAGGTAAACACCAATTTTGGTCCAACTGGATTTAAGATATAAGAATGTTAAGAAAATGGGAGGGTGTTAAATGCTCATTTTCCACAGTGGGAAGTCAATTAAAATTGCCTGAATTGAAAAATCAAGAAGTAGCAATTATTTAGGAAACTTGTTATTTAGAGAAATAGGAGAGTTAAATGGAAATAAATCAGCTATAAGAGGAGAAAGTGGTTTTCTCTGGGAAGAAGAAAATGGCAGGGCAGACTTTCTGGTTTTTATATAAATCTGTAAATGCATTATATTTGCATCATATGTGCATTATAACTTTGCATATGGAAATATGACTTTGATAAACATAGAAGTTAAAAAGAATTAAAAAAAAAAAAATCCTGTGCTCTACCTGGTTTATTCTCTATTCTTAGAAACCCTAAACTCTAAATCTCTATGGAATTGATAGTTTTCATGTCAAGAATTGCTAAAAGAAGGGGGCAGCAAATAGATTTGTGTGTGTTTTTTTGAGATGTAAATTTAGTAACTGTGGCATAAATAAAAGGGAGATAATAAAGCATGTTGAAAGTAAAGAAATTTTGTGCCACAGTCATTTATTTACACTGATACCAAGGCTTTTTAGTTTTTAAAAGACCAATTTTCCATAGTAGATAAATACTGGAACACTTATTATACTTTCCTTAGGGGCAATCAATAAAATTACATTATAGCAATAATTTATTAACTTTTATGCTTTTATGATACATAAAAACAGAACGATGCCTTCTAAAATTGATATTTGCTCAATAACAACATTTTGTCAAACCAAATTCTTAAAATAAACTCACTTTTATCAGGATTATCAAAAAACTGTAAAATTAAAAATAATCTGTTCTATCACGGAAATAAAAATAAACAGCTTTCTATCCAGCCATATACCAGCTACAGCCCTCAACTTGCTCATGGCCCAATAGTGGCTGGGGAAACAGAATAAATATAAAACATAAACAGGTAATTATAATGCCACATGGCCACGGTCTACAAGGTGCTGTGGGAACAAAATAGAGGGCGTGGCTAACTTCCTGAGGTTGGAGAGGGACATTTCAGGCAGGGAACCCCCTTCTGAAAGGTCAGGCGGCAGGAAGCCACAAAGCAGGAGCTGTCGGTAGTTAGAGGCTCAATATACAGATGACAGATCCCCTGTATAAAGGGAGCCAAGGAAAGTGAATGCCACGCCAAGAAGAGGCCGTTCAATAGGGAGAGGACACATTCGATAGTGTCATGAGGTGCAGACTGGACCTGGGTGATGAGAAATGAACGAAAACAATTGGGGTAGAGGCTTGGCAGATCAGGGAAGAAGAATGGGTCTAGGAGAAACATCTGGAGTGAGGAATTCAGGACTCAGAGGTTTCTATACACGATTCCTGCTAAGATCAGGTCTGAGCTGCAAGCAGAACCAGCAAGTAGGTCATTTGCTCCTTCAAGACTGCCTTTGAAGACTCGTTTTCATCTTAGATTTTTCCATCCATCTTGGGAGAACCATCAGGTATTTAAAGGACGAGCACCTCCAATTTTTTTTTTTTAATTAATTTATTTTTTTTTATTGTGGGTAAAAATCAAAATTTTCACAGTACATACCAACATTTGCAAAATGATATATAAATGTATATGCATATATGTGCATTTGCTTACAAAAATGTTATTTATGTATATATATAAATATATTTTAAGAGGTGCTTAGATACCCAAAATATTACACGGAACTCACTGGGATTCCCATGTTGCCCACCTCCCACACCTCCCACCACATCCCACACATACATCTCCCACAAGTGTGGCCCACCACCCTCAATGGACTTACACATCCTGGGGCCTTGCCACCAACCATAGACCACTGTTCACACTGTAGACCACACTCTCTCCCACACAGTTCTGAGTGGTGTGTGCTGTTTTAAAATGGCCTACATCCGTTGCCACAAAGGTACTCAGGACAACCTCCGAATCCCAAAGAAGCCCCTGTATTTCAACTGCTCGTCCCCTCCCTGCCCCAAAAGTGTCTAGTGGCCACTGGCTCCACCTCATTGTTATAATTTCTTCCATTGCTAGAATCACCATATGTGAACAACAGAATACCATCAAGTCCACTCTAGTCCATAGTTCTTCCCCCAATCCTGAGGGGACTGGGATGGTGATGTCCACTCCAACTCCAAGTGAGAGAGGGCTTATATCCCATGGATATGGTGGGTGGGATGATCCTGCCTGCAGATGAAGGCCCTCTCCATTCCCTGGGATGGCCGTTGCCCATCGTTGTCTCCTCGCCAGGTGACTTGGATGAGTCCATTGAGCTGTAGGGTAGGAGTTGCAGCTCCACTGAGATTCCATGCACACCTGGCACATAGGTAGGCCAGAGGCTCCAGTCTCTGGAAGTATACCTAAGAACTTCAGCATCACATATAGGTTTGAATAGAAGGGACTGATGAACCATGTGCAGGGAGGACTTATTTGAGTCCAATTCTGTCACTCTCAGGAGCACAGATTCCAAAATAGAGCCCACTGATAAGGCATCAGTCTCTGGATCTAACCCCACTTATATAGGACCTGGGTGTCTCCAGAGCTCTCAGGTGCCCCTCTATGTGGGGTGATAGGCACTTAGAGGTTCTATGAGCTCCTACTGAGGTGTGCGTAAGAGTTACCTCTGGGATGACCTCCCGACTCTCTTTGAAGTCTCTTAGCCACTTGAACTCATTTGTCTTTACCTTTTCCCCCTTTAATTCAAGGTCTTTTTTCCAGTTGTGTTGCCAGTTGGCACTTGGTATTGATCCCTCGTTGCCAGGGAGGCTCATCCCCAGGAGTCATGTCCCACGTTGGGGGGAAGGTAATGCAATCATATGCTGAGTTTGGCTTAGAGAGAGGCCACATTTGAGCAATAAGGAGGCTCCCAGGTGGCAACCCTTAGGCACCCCACAACTGCAGGCTAAGTCTCAGTTACAAGAGCAAAGACTCAAAAGGGTAGTCATCAATAAAAAGAACACATCAGTGGGTCATCCTCTTTTGACAGACACTGTCCCTGCACTCAGAGGACTATTGCTGCTCCCTTGGAGACTGTGGCAGAGCTCTCCAGGCTAGGAATTCAGATTCCCTCATTTATTTTGTGATTGTCCACCCATCGTGACCATGCCCCATCTTTTGATCTTTTGAATGATTTTGTATATCTTCATGTATATTCGAATGAACTAATTCCCATGAAACTCCCCTCCCAGACACCCCCCACCAATAATCCCCCGCAGTACCCATTGTAACCCTTCTGTGATCCAAATCCTCCATGAACATGTAGTCCATAAAATAATCAAATATACTTACTAGGAAAAAGAAACAACTATGATAAGCTTACATGCAAGAGACAAACATAAGGAAACTCAGGGGGAAAAAAAAAAAAAAAAGGAAAAAAACACAAATAATCAAACAAAAAAACAAAACAATATAAAATATAATTAGCGGATTGGGACATTCAAAAAATGTGAGCACCTCCAATTTGAGTCCTTCTGCTTGGAGGAGTTTGGAACCCCAGGCCAGGCATTTTGAAATTCCAAGTGTTGGGAGAGTCCAAAATCTGTTAGCACACTGTGGTAGAATTCTCCTGTTTATTCCTTTTTCTGTTAGCACTTTGGGAAAGATTGTGCTAGCCAAGGGGCTACATGAATAAATATCTGGTCTGAAAGAAGATCAATATAGCTCCGTGTTTTCAATCAAATAAAAACAGGGAGCCAATTTAATTATTATGCTTCTGTTGAGCTTTCTATACCCAAAGCTAATTATTTTTCAGTAAGGCTCTCCACCTTGATTGTAGCCCTGGTTATACAAAATGGAGACTTCAATGATGTGGCATCTGGCTTTAGAGAGTCAGGCTCAGCAAACACATTTTTCTTAGCTAAAACTTCTGGTGAAGGCAGAGCCCTGAAAAAAGTAAGAGAGCAAGCGAACAGGGAGCAAGTAAGAAAGCAATAAGAAAAGCAAGCAAGCAAGCGAATGAAAGAAAGAGGGAAGGGGAGGGGAGGGGAGGAGAGGGGAGAAAACTAGATTTGGGGGTAGAACCCTTGTAAGAATTTCTTTCAATATGAACATATTTACAGAGCAGTCATTTTGGTCCCAGACAACCAAAGGCCCAAGACTAAATGTATTCCCTCCCCCGCTGCCAAATTCTTGCCATTTGGGGAGATTCTGGCCAACCTTCTGTCCATCTGAAGAGCTGTCCAGGCCTTTGACAAGGGCACATCACCTTTCAGGTGGGATGGCTCCTAGTGGCCACAATCCCACCTTCTCCCTTCATTTCATCTCCCCCTAGGAGAGGCTCTGGCCTACAGTGAGCACTGGGAGGACAACGACCGTCCTTACCTTCTGAAGCTAATATAACCTCAGTATATGCCACACGTATGCACTCAGGAGCCAGCCAGCCGGGGTTCCCATCCATCCCCAGACCTCGTGGGCAGGCTGCTATTGCCTCTAAGCTTCAGTTGACTTGTCCACAGATAGGGCTAGCAATGCCCACTTTTAAAAGTTCTGGTGAAGATAAAATGAAATTTTCATGCTAGCTAGCTAGACAGGCAGATGATAGATTGATGATAGGTAGATATAGAGATAGAGATCTAAAGAGACACATTTTCTTGCTTTCATGTTTTTGGCTCCAACATTTCCTAGCTATATGTCTTTGGGTAAGTTATTACTCTCTACACCTCAGTTTCCTTATGTATAAAATGAGCTGTGTGAGGATCAAATGAAATAATCTATTTAAATTACAGTGACTAGTGCATAACACATAGGTATTCAATATATGTTCACTGATATTATTTAAAGCCATAGCACCGTGTTTGGCATACAGTAAGTGCTCAGGAAATTGGCTATTATTTTTTAAATTGGCTATTATTAAGGTGGGGGTAAAATTCCTGCAACTAGGAAAGAAACCATGCAAAGGGCCTCTCCCTTCTCCTGATATTTCTCTTTTCCTTTTTGAGCGGGGCAGTTTGGGTGGTGAGACTTGGAAGTGTGCGTGTCTTCTCAGGGGGTGTCTTTGATACAGAATTGCTGAGGGGTCTGGACTAGTGTACAGGTAGGAACCATGGAGGCTCTGGGTGCCTGGCCCAGGGGTTCTAAAAATGTGGTGCCCAGACCAGCAGTGTCATCACCTGGGAGCTTGTTAGAAATGTAAATTCTCAAATTTCACCCCAAACCTACTGAATCAGAAACTCTGGGGGTGGAGCCCAGCACGCCGTGGTTTTACAAGTCTTCCAGGTAATTCTGAGGCACACTCAGGTTTAAGAGCCAATATCCTAGGCTTTGAGAAAGAGATGAAGGGGATCTTCAATTTTTCATATTAGATGGGGAGCCATGCCTCTGGGGGCAAATGATTTCCAGAAAATTCCTTCAGCAATGGAAGTTTCTGTCCACCGCACACCTGTGAACTTCTGCTGGTTAGAGACTGGGTATCAGATTTCTGTTTTGTTGGATTCCCAGAGCAGGCAGTGTCTGGCCTGGCATAGCTGTTGAGTTGAGCAGGCATATGATTTCCTTCAGGCTAGGGATACAGCCATGCATCACCCAAACTACCCATGTGGCCTGGTCCCCTCCCTACTCCCACAGATTTCTAAAATACTAGAGATTTTTGGAGTCAGGGTAAAACCCGCTGAAGAATCCCCTGCTTCTACAGGTGCTGGTGTTCAGTGTGGCTCATTACTATGAAACTGTTCATCATACACACCTTGGAATCTTGCTGTAATCATGAACACGTGAAAATTATGATAGTTGAAAAAAGTTGAAACGCTTGTTTCGTATTTTTTTTTTAAAGATAGGAAAGCATATGGGAGGCCTGTTGGACACAAATGACTCTATATTTTCCTAAATCTCTCAAAAACAAAATGCATAAGTTAGAATCTTCCACTCTAAATTCCATCTGGCTTTAATTAATTTCCAAAGCGAGTAAATGTATTTTCCACTTAATGGAAAGGGCTTTTGGCACCAGGACTACTTACTTTGCAGTAGTTAATGGTGCATTAAGAAAAAGACAGGGAGATATTAATCATATTTGAGAACATGGCTAGCTTTGGGGCCAGGTTATTAACCACTTGTAGAAATGATACAACATATTCAAAGAGAATGACTCTCCTATTAATATTAACTTATTAAAATTAATAAGCCAAGATGCAATATTCTCTATAAACATAAAAAACTCTATTATCTCCTGCTACTTAATAATGCCCTTTTTCCACTTAAGCATCTTACCATTTTTAAACATACGACTTTGTCACATCTAACCAAATGAATAGAAAGAGTAGAAATATTTAGAATTCTTGGTCACAAGATTCATAGGAAATACTGTTGCTTGTTCCTTAAAAAGAGAGAGAAATTGCAAATTCCCAATAACAAAAGAACCATGAATCTTCTTAAAAAGTAACTGCCTATGCTTCCACCTAAATACAGAACTGCCATATGATCCAGCAATTCCCCTACTAGGAATATATCCAGAAGAACTGAAAACTGTGATATGAACAGACATTTGCTCACCAGTGTTCATAGTGGCGTTATTCACAATTGCCAAAAGATGGAAACAACCCAAGTGCCCATCAACCAATGAATGGATAAACAAAATGTGGTATATACATACGATGGAATACTATGCTACAGTAAGAGGAAATGAAATGGGATACATATCATAACATGGATGAATCTTGAAGACATTATGCTAAATGAAATAAGCCAGACAAAAAAGGACAAATATTTCATGGTCTCACTAATATGAACTAAACAGGAAGAATAAATGTATGGAGTTAAAACCTAGAGTATAGGTTATCAGGAGATAAGAGGAGGGCTGAGAAGGGGTACTGATGCTTAATATATGTAGAAGTTTTAATTAACTTGACTGTAAAAGTGTGGAATGGATAGAACTGACGATAACACATTATAGGGAGTAGCAGTTGGTTTATAAATGGGATTGTGGCTGTAAAGGGTAGTCTACAGATGTAAATGTCAATTGAAAGAAAGCTAGAGAATAATCTAGGGCCTGAATAACAGTGAACCCAGAGGTGGATGAGAATTGTGGTTAATAGAACAAATGCAAGAATGTCCTTCTGTGAACTAGAACAGAAGTACATCTCTATTGCAGGGTGGTGGAAATGTGGAGAAGCATGGGGAAAAATATTATTAATGTAACCTATGGACTATAGTTAACAGCAATACTGTAATATTCTTGCATGAATGCCAAAGCTGTATTGTGTTTATAATAGGGGGGTTTGGAAAAAAACATGTCAAATGTATGCTATGGACCATAGTTAGTAGTAATAGTCTGATGACATTATTGTATAATCTGTAACAAATGTTCCACAATGGTGTGGTGAGTTGGTGAAGGGGTGTTGTATGGGAATTCCACACACGTGCAATATTGTTTTGTAAGTTCACAACTTCTGTAATAAAAATATATTTTAAAAAGTAACTGCCTACGCTTCCAAAGAGACTTCATCTTTTCTTTTTCTATTGATCTCCATTCATATAGTGAGGGAACTACACATAATATCAAGGTCATTTCATCCCCCAACTAATGAAGATTGGCTTTCACAGTGAACACATGGGGCAGCTGATCAATGCTGTGCTCATTTAGAGCAGATGGGAACATCCTGGCCGAGTCAGAAAGTGTATTTGGCAAAATATGTGAGAACAGTTCCTGAGGAAGGAGATGGTATTGGGCCCATTCCAAGACAGTGTGCTCCCAACCCATTGACATAATGGAGATAAGATTTTTCTAGCTTTGGGAATGTAACTTTTTTTCACTCACTCATTCATTCATTCAGTGCAGTTATTCATGTATGGAGCAAATAAATGTGAATGTCAATGGTAATAATTGTAATTCAGGAAAGATATGTAGAGCAATGAGAGCTTATATTAGAGGGACTTATTCTGGTCAGAGAGGTCAAGAAAAACATCCCCAAGGAAATAACAGTTCAGCCAAGATATGAAGAACTTGTAGGCATGAAATAAGAAGGGAAGCGATTTAAGATGAGAAAACAGTATATACAAAGATTACCAGGTCAAGGAGTATGTGTGAAGAAACAAAAGAAGGAAACTATGGCCAGACCAGGGAGATGGAAGGGAAGTCTGGGACCATATGAGGTTGGAGAAACAAGGAGAGGTCAGATCTTGCAGGGTATGTTAAGGATTTTTTGTGTATTTGATGAGTAATGGGAACTCATTAAAATATTTTAAATGTGGAGGGGGTGTGAGGGGGGAAGTAATCATGCCGCTTTGACTATAGTATTGAGAATGGATGACAGCTACTAGTAGAGAGAAAGTGGGCAAATGTGTTGAGGTGTTTGTCAAGGTTCAGAAAATGGTGGTGGAGAGACAGAAAGAAGTCAGCAGGTTAAAAAATATTTAGGGGGAAGCGGCTGTGGCTCAATCGGTGGGGCTCCCGTTTGCCATGTGGGAGGCCCCGGGTTCGGTTCCCGGGGCCTCCTGGTGGGGGCGGGCCCGCCCGCACGGCGTGGTTGGCTGGCCCAGAGAGCACAAGCAGCAGGGGGGGGATGGATGAATAAATAAATAAAATCTTAAAAAAAAAAAATTTAGGAGATAAAATCAAAAGGATTGAATTAATGATGGATTAGATATGTATGTTGGGGATGATGATGAAGAAGCAGAATGAGTTGAGAATGATTACTAGGTCTTTGCCATTCAAAACAAGATAGTGTTAACATTCCCTGAGATAAATAGGAAAGTATGGAATGTTGGAGAAAATCATATTTTCCATTTTATCATGTTGAGTTTGAGATACCTTTATGACATCTAAGAGATATAAAGTAGACAATTAGATATGCAGGATTGGGGTGCAGACAAAAGATTTGAGCCGAAGGAAAAAAATCTGTGTGTTCTTTCCTTATGGGTGGTAACTGAAGATGAAGATGTGGATGAGATCAGCCAGAGAGAGAGAGAGAGAGAGAGAGAGAGAGTATAGAGTGAGAAGAGGAGTAGGGTAGAAATGAACCTTAAAGAACTTCAACATTTAGAGGCTGATGAGCCTGCAAAGGAGACCAAGTAGGAACAGAGAGGGAAAAGGTAAACAAGTGGCACATAGTATCAAGGAGTCAAGAGAGAATTTCAAAAAGGTAGATGCAGTCAATTTGTGTACTGTTGCTGAGAGGCTAAATAAGGATGGAAATGCCCTTTGAATTCACTGACATGGAGGTCTTCAGTGACATGATGGGGCAAAACTCATATGGAAGTGGTTGGAGTGATGAAATAGAAAAGGTATGTCTTAGGTTGGGCTACCCCAGAAGCAGACCCTGAAACACGGATTTGAGTTCAAGTGGTTTATTTAGGAGGAAATCCTGGGAAGCATCAATAAGGGAGAGGGCAAGAGATAAGTGAAGGCAGTAAAGAGTGAGGTACCGAGAAGATTATTGCTCTGGACATACTGGGGTTCAGTCCTGCTGAGGACCTCTGTAAGATGATATAGAACACACCTCAAAATTATCCTCACCCTCACCCAAGGACAAGGAAGTGGAAATTTATCCTCCAAGTCCCATCCATTATTGGCTAAGAGATGCTCCCCGGGGCATGAATTCCCCAACACCTCTTTTGTGCCCTGCACTGGACTGGAGACAAGGTCCCGGGTGAAGTTTCGCTGGTGCTTGATGTAGGATGCCACTGGCATGTCCTGGAAGCTGAGTGCTGAGGGGAATTGGGTGGGGCACTGACTGCATATACCTCAGAGCAGGTTGGATAACAAGAAATTTAGAGTTGAGGGGTAGGTGGGAGATTTGGAGTTGGCTTGAAATATAAGGTTAAGAGAGAATATTTTATTGTTTTAAAGGGAGAGACTTAAAAGTTCATGGGGGAACAAATGATTGAGAGGGAGAGGGTGGGCAAATAAGAAAAAAAAGTTAATCACTTCAGCTGACTAATGGTCTTTTGGACCATTGTTGATAGATATGTCAACTTCTCTACTCTAGTTCTCTTCATGAAATATAGATAATTATGATTATTACCTATATGCTTTAGCTGGCAGAAATTTCAGTAAACAAGATAAAAATCATTAACATGCACCAAATGACTTCCTGTAGAGTTTTTAATCTAAGACAATCTGCTGAGAAGCTAAACTGGACAAAAGGATGAAGCATGCTGGGGTAGCTTTAGAAAAAAAAAGCATCAAGCATCAGAAGCTGCTTTAGGAGGTGTTCAAGTGATGCTGATGTGGGAGAATTTCATTTTCAAATGGGACTAATAGACCAAGATATTCCCTAACAACACCATGCATATTCTTCTGGGTGACTGAGATACATTAAAAGGTGATGTAAGCTGAATTTTTAGATCAGTCTCTTCAATTTGCACTAAATTCTTTATTCTAGTCTCACTGTTGAGTTTGTTCCCTGCCAAAATACCTTATGTCAGAATCAGCAAAAGCTTTTAGTCTCCACTTATTTGCATTCCATTTCTTAAATTTAGCATAGATCCAACCAAATCAAATATATGTTTGGCAATTTGCAACATCTCTGAATACTTACTGATCTTGGGCACTAAGTTAAATTGTTTAATGGAACAGTCACCAGAGTGTGTCCCATAAAGATTTATCTTGCACTTTGATTTTTGTATTTTTATCCCCATTCATCATTTATTTATAGATTGATTCAGTAATTTTAATAAGTATTTACTGGGTACCAGTCAATATGATGTATGCTTGGGATACAATAATGAATAATTTAAAAAGTACAATAAATGATTCAGATATGTTTGTATGAATGTAGAACAGCATTCATTCTCTTCTTCATTTATTGAATCTTTAGGTGATGTAAGTCACAGAAAACCCAACTAATATAAAGGCATTTATTGTTTATTGACATGAAGTCTGTTGGTAAGTCATCCAGGATTAGCTCAGCAGTGTCATTATGTTATCAAGGACTAAGTCTCTTTCCATCCTTGTTCTTACTGGTCTACTGCCTCATGAACTCAAGATGGCTACCCTAGCTCTAAATAGAACATATCCTGAAGACAATGTCCAAAGCGGCAAGGGGAGTGTTTAGTTTGCCAAAGGGCTGCCAATGCAAAGTACCAGAAATGTGTTAGCTTTTATAAAGGGGATCTGTTTGGGGTAAAAACTTACAGTTCCAAGGCTGTGAAAAGTCCAAAGTGAGGCATCGTCAGAGATGCTTTCTCACCAAAGTCAGCTACTGTAGATCCTAGCATAGGGCTTGTCTCTTAGGGCTTCTCTCTTTGCAGCTCAGCTGTGGGCAAAACTGGAGTCTTTTCTCTCACATGGCCATTCCCTTTATCCATGTCTGTCCCTATGAGTCTGGTTATATCAGACCCAGCAAGGGGTTGGGTCCACGCCTTACTGATATGATCCAATCAAAAACCCTAAATCAATCTTATCGAATAATCTAATCAAAGGCCCCTCAACTGAATTTAATGAAATCAAAGGGTATTACACCCAGAGGAATAGATTAATTTACAAACATAATATTTCTCTTTTTTGGGATTAGTAAAATAATTTCAAACTGCCACAGGAAGGGAAGGGCAAAAGGGCCTTCTCTTTGTGTAGATTTTAACTTTCAGTTCCCCATAAGCTCCCCAAAAGCTTCCCATTCCATCTCATTTTCTAGTACTGTATCACATACTCAACACTCAACAAATCACTGGTTAAAGGAGAACAGGACTGCCATTATTGGCTTAAACCCATCATGGTTCATTGCTGGACCTGATTCTGCCCAAGTAAAATTAAGGTTGTGATAGCTATAAAAAAAAGGCAGAATGGTATTGGGTAGACAAAGATGTCTACCACAGGTTGAATCTTATGATAGTGAATTTTTATTGAGTATCTTGAAAACATAAGCACACATGCGTGTGCATGAGTGCACACACAGTTTCATAAAGAGATAACTCCTGTGATAGCCATGGATGTTGACTGCTGCTACCAGCTAAAGAACAGAACCATGGTCTTCTCCTTATTCAGACTGCCCTCTTGGGACTACAGTCCTGTTGTGTGTTCCACTGGACAATGTTTTCAGTACTGAATCATTGGCATTGACAGTAAAGTTCAATGAAATATCTAGATTACAAGGGCCATGTGACCACAGGGTTAGGAATCTTGGTCTATAAAATATATATATAAAATGACTATACAATACCATTATATGGTATACATACACACACACACACATTTCTTTGTTCATCCTTGCATTCTTTTCATCTTTCATTAACCATCTGGGAGCTCCATTTTGTGCCCTATATCTTTGCTCTATTAATTTCCTATTTGCCAACTTCTAACCTGTTAAAAATCACTAAGTACAAATACTAACATATATGATTAATGCAAGGTAGCTAATGTTTGTGACAAGAATGGAGAGAATTCACACCAATGGAGGAGAGCATCGAGGTCAGGAACATGTGCCCTGCAGTCACACTGCCCAGGTTTTCATCTCCTCCCTACCACTTGCGAGCCCTGGGATCTTGGGGAAATTCCTTAACTTCCCTGGGACTCTATTTCACTATCTGCAAAATAGGAATAATAGTACCAACCACATAGGGTGAGTGTAAGCATTAAATACAATAATATAAAAGTACTTAGGACAATCTCTGGCACATATTAAGGTCTCAGTTATTCCTAACTTTTATTATTATGTCTGCAGGTGGGAGTGGGATGAGGATTAATGAGGTCTTCCTTTTCTTACTGTATTTTTTTTCTTTTGTTCACATACAATGAATTCATGTATTGTTTGTACAAAAGAAATAAGTAGAGATAAAGAAGAATGAATTTTTAAATAAAATTTTTAAACCAGGGTAGTTAGGTTTAAGATATTTTTACTTCCATATGGGAAGTATTGAGGTCAATGATTATCTTTTGTGACCTCAATATTTCCCATATGTTCTATGCCATCAGCAATACCTCTATTCTTATTTAAGGTATGGATACCTCTGGGCATTGACAACCTTGAAATAACAAAACTATGTCTCTTACAGGAATCTCAATAACAAATATATTCTTACAGCTATAAATATAATAAAATCTAAGCAGTCCTGAGCACTTGATAACATTGAGCTTTTGCTCCAAAAGTATATTCCTTCTTGGACTCTGAACTCCAGTACTATCATTAATCCAGAACCTCTTTCACATTTTTGTAACCCATGGTTAGGACCAAACCAAGTATAAAATTACATGCTAAGCTCTTTGGTTCTAAGAGGATAACACTAACTCCTGTCTATTGCTAGATTCCCATTGGGGTCTCAGAGTGATTCAAACATGTCACCTAATTAATTGAGCCATTAGACTGGAACTGAGTTATGAAAACCTGTGCAAAAGGAGAAGTGATGGTGTTTCTTTGATACTAGCTTATAGGATCAAGTATTTTTTAAAAGTTTAATATTTTCCCACCATTTTCCCTCTTCCTTCCAATTTTCATGGTTACAAAGCTGACCAATACTTACTTTATTACTTTATCAGTCCCTGGGAACATTTTTGTACTCAAATCAGTCATTGGATACCCCAACCTTCATTTTAGTCTAGATGATAAAGATTCTCTTAGTTACACCTCAGACTTTCCTAAGTATGAGTCAATCCTCATCCCCCAGACCAGGATAGGTTCCTGTGGTGGTTTGCAGCTGTATGTACCCCAGAAAAACAGATTCTTAAACAAAATCCATTCCTGTGGGTGTGCACCCATTGTAAGTAGGACCTTTTGATGACATTACTTCAGTTAAGGTGTGACCACCTCATTCAGGATGGGACTTCATCCTATTACTGGAGTCCTTTATGAGTGGACTGAAATACAGATAGACAGAAAGAAAGTGACAGGAAGCAAGGAGCTCACATCAACAGAACCAGGAAGAGAAGGGAGAGGCCAAGAGAGGCCACCAGGTGTCTTGCCATCTGACAAGCTAACGATCACCAGGAGACAGCCCCAGAATGCCACAGTTTTCTGGGAGAAAGCATCGCCTTGATTTGGACTTTCTCCTAGCCTAAAAACCGTGAGCTAGTAAATTCCCTTTGTTTAAGCCGAACCATTGCATGGTATTTGCTTGAGTAGCCAAGGAAACTAAAACAGTTCCCTAATAGGAACTCTCACAACACACTGTACTCGTTCTTCAGAACGCTTACAGTCATTATTATTTAGTTCACTTACTTTGCTAAGTGCTTTATTTGTAAAATCTCACTGCATCCTCACAACAGTCTTTTGAGTGACTGTCATTATCCCCATGAGAAAATGTACTCTTAGAAGCTTAATGCCTTATCCAGAGTCATTCAAATAGTAGGGCAGGATCCAGGATCTTACAACAGACCTAAACTCTGCCCATGATCTTAACCTGTACACTCGACTGCCACCATTTGGTAAAACTACTGTTGCTGTCCTAATGTTATATAAAAGCAAACGCAGATCCAAGGATAGAGGCCGAAACTAATGGTACTCAAGTGCTTATAAGTATCCATGCCTGAAACTGGAATTGAGAAAAGGTTGGTGGCTATAGCAGATGCTGTTGCTGCCAGGCCTGTATCCCTCTGGCCTACCATGGAGGTCACCTGCAGACAGTTCCCTTACACACTTGAGGCTCCTCATTTCTTTCTGTCTGAGGGTGTTCTTTGGCCATGGGAACATGAAGGCACGACAGATAGGTCAGGGCAAGCCCAGCCAATGAAGGATGGGAGTTACTAGATAAAAACCCCCCAGTTTCCTTGCTCCTCATTGAAAAAATTCCAAAGTGTATTCCACACAGTCTCACAAAGGTTACCCAGTGGGACTGAGCCCCAGTTGCCCACCACAGTCACCCACTCAATAATTCATTCATTAATGGCTTCCTTTCTTCTCTATCTCATTTTCCTATTCTCTCATAAATCTTCCTGGGGTTTCCTCCTAAAGAAATTTCTTGCATGCAAATCTATTCTCATGGATGCTGTTTGGGGGGGTACCAAAACTAATACAGTGATATAAAGCATAAAAGATGTATTGAGGCCACAGGAGATAATCTGAATATCATACATTTTATTTCACCTGAAATCTATCCAGGAGAATTCCTTCCTTTCCTTCCTTTCCTTCCTTTCCTTCCTTTCCTTCCTTCCTTCCATCTCTAAAACCCATGACAGTGAGCAATGGCCTTCAGGTAATCACAAATAGCTCCTCCTGAACCCCAGCCTCTTACCACAGGCCCTTCTCTGGGCTCCCTAGTGACTATCAAGGGGAAATCTGACTTCAACTACAAAATGGAGGTAAAGAAGAGTTTGCTTGGAATATAGGAAATCCTCTAGGGTGTCTCTTAGTACTTTCATGCCCTGTGATTAAAGCCAATGGAAAACTGCAACAATCCAATCAAGGCAGGACTACCAACGGCCCAGAAACTTCAGGAATGAAGGTTTGGGTCACCCCACTCCTGGTACCAAGCTGTGTTAGTTAGGGTTCTCTAGGGAAACAGAACCTACAGGAGATACCTGTAAATATTATGAGATTTTATAAAATTGTCTTACATAACTATGGGGGTACACAAGTCCAAATTTAGTAGGGCAGGCTCCAAGCCAGTAACTCCAGTGAAGGTCCTCAATGAATTCCCCAGGAGGATCTGTCTGGCTGAAATAGAGATGAAAATTCTCTCTTCTGACTACTGAAATCATCACTTCTCCCTCTATGGCCTTCAACTAATTGGATGAGACATTTCTCATTTCTGAAGGCAATTTCCTCAGTTGATTGTAGATGTAATCAGCCATAGATGCAATCAACTTACTAATGATTTAATCTAGGAAATGTCCTCACCGTAACAATTAGGCCAGTGTTTGCTTGACCTAACAACTAGCCAAGTTGACACATGAGCCTAACCATCACACTTCCCAAGATGGCCCTTTTAGAAATGGATTCCAGAAAGAGGAGGGTGGTGGCAGGGATGGGAGGATGGGGATAGGCAGGTTGTGAGACAAACCAAGATAGACTCACAGTTGCTTTTCAGGTACTTGTCTTCAATAATTATCTTCAATAATTCCATATCTAACTACAGCATAGATAGAATCATCATAGTGTATCAATTCTTCTGGGACAAAAGTTTTCCATGTAGCATCATGTTTTGAGGGTCATCCATGCTTTTACGTGTGGCAATAACTCACTGACTTTCAAAAGCTGTATATATGGATGTTTGCTTTATTATACATTTTTAAGCTCTGCATTTATATTGTAAACTACTTTCCTGCATGCATGTTATATTACATAATAAAAGTTGTACCAGTTTTTGGAGAACAAAAAGCAGAATCCAGAGAGGTGGGGAGGGGGCATTGGGGAAAAGGAAGTGGAGGGAAGCAGGGGGCAGGGTAGAAGAAGGTATGGCTCCTGTGTGGTAGGATGACACAGTCTACTCTCTCTGACCTGGACTCAGGCGTCATGAGCTTCTTAGGCACCCAAAATTAGAGGGAGAGGTGGTCTCAATGTAGAACCCCAGCAATAACCAGCCCTAGCACAGTGACATGTGTCTATCTCTTGTGGTCCCAGCTGGCAGGCCCAGACTTCTGAAGGATGCAGAGCAGCAAAAGCCTCAGGTCAGGCCTAGAATGGCCTAGAGTGGCTCTGGGCGGCTTCCACAGGCACAGGACTAAAATGGGCTCTAAAATGGGAAAGCAGTGATGGAAATGATCCAGCGGCAGCAGTTGACAAGCAACCCATCCCAGTAGGCAAAATATTCTAGTGGGATTAATGGTGCTAGTGGGTAAAGCAAGGAGGGAGACCAGCAGTGAAAATGCCCAAGCTCCTGCCCCAGGCCTCTGCTTTTGTCATTTTTCATACCTCTCATATTCAGTAATTGCCCTTTCTCAGGTTGCTGGCCTGAAAAGCAGCTTCTCCTGGTGTTGTGGTTTTCTAGGTTGGATGTGAAAAGTGAGGCGACACAGCCACAGGCGGTGTTGGCTCACTGACTGTTATTCGGCATGACATAGACCACTACCATCTACCTCAAAACTCAAGGAAGTTAAGGCGGTTCCATAAGAGAGTATCCTAGTTCTAGGAAGTGTGCATGGATGCATTAAGTGTTCAAGGAGTATGATGCTTACAACCTATTCTCAAATGTTTAGAAAATAGACAACTAGATGGAAAGCTAGCTAGATGGATAGATAGAATGACATGGCAAATGTGACAAAACGTCGAAACCTGGTGGATCTGGGTATCTGGGTGGGGAGTATGTTGGAGTTCTCTGTATGGGGTTTGTATTATTTTTGTAACTGGCCTGTGAGTTTGAAATCATTTCAAAATAAAAAGTTAAAAAGAACTCATAGGAGTTATCTCTGTTTTATTACACTGTGCAAAGATGGATGTTCTCAGTGAACCTGAGTCTTTAATGGAAGCTTAAATCATGCTTGTCACCATCTACATAAGACGTGAAGATCTCTACCTGACTTTATTGATTCTGAGATGCACATTATTTTGCCCACTTCACTTCTCTGGATCTGGATGCAGCTGCCATTTGTGCCACAGTTTTCAATGTCCTAGCACACATTGACCTTGGGCTCTCACATGCTGAGTTTAATTGCCATTTCTAAAATGTCTTCAGAAGCTTACACTATGATTTGGGATTGCAATGAAAAGTGATTGGGTATGCAGAAAGACCTAGAAACAGTAGGGGACATAACTTTGTTATTAGAGAAGCAAATGGTCAACATGACTGGATTCCACCAATTCCACAAATTGGTGCTCAAAAGTGGGTGAAATCACATGATATTTTGCTGTTGAGATAGGTGGAAAATGTTGTCTATCAAAACTGAGCCCTGCAACAGACGGGAGAAATGGTCAAATTTCTTGGCAAAGATGAGAGACATTTCAAAGGAACGAGAGGCCACTGTGACCAATTTAAGCAGCACTATTGTTAAGGAGTTGGATTTCGACTTTCCAGAAACTTCCTGCTGTACTCTGAAAAGAAGCTGCTTCTAAACTTCTAGCCATGTACAGTTTAAGAGAGGAAAAATAAGAGTCTGCGTCAAGTGGGAAATGCTAACAAAACTCAGTATTCTTCACTGGGACACAACATTACACCGTCAATGCCAAAGATCATAAAAAGTTCCTTCTGCAAGAATGTACTAAAACTTCTGAATTCAGTGAGAAAGCATTGTATCATTTAAATTGGTTGTGTTTATTCCATTCTTAGTGGTACGTAATAGTGGGAGTTGGCATTGTTGATTCGTCAAAATATAGTATACTCAGAAAATGTTCCATAAGAAGAACTTTTGTATTACAAAAATATTTTAACAAAGTTTTGATAAACAAATAATAAACTTGGAAAAGATATCTGTAACATAGGGACCAGACAGTGGGTTAGAATTGATAACAAAAAGTACTCCTTGAAGCTCCTCTGAATTAGAGGTGGAGTGGACATCACCATCCCAGAATCCCCAGGATTGGGGGATGAACTACACTAGAGTATAGTAGAATACTTACGGACTTTTCTATAGATTTATTGTGATTCTAGCAATGGAAGAAATTACAACATTGATGTGGAGCCAGGGGCCACTGGTGGTTCTGAGGGCAGGGAGAGGGAAAAACAGGTGTAATACGGGGGCTTTTTCAGGACTTGGGAATCACCCTGAGTGATGCTGCAGCGACAGATATAGGCCATTTTATATCATCACATAACATGCAGAACTGTGTGGAGAGAGTGTAGACTACAATGTGAACTATGGTCCATGCTTAATGGCAATGCCCCAGGATGCGTTTATCAATTGCAATGAATGTACCACACTAATGAAGGATGTTTATGTGGGAGGGTGTGGGAGGTGTGGGGAGTGGGGCATATGGGAATCCCTATAGTTTTTGTGTGACATCTATATAAGCTAAGTATCTTTAAAAAAATAAAAAAAAATGTATTCAACAAAAAAACAGCAACAACAAAAACATGAAGCTAGGCTTTTCTATGACATGGGAATAAACTATTTGTATAGCTGAGATGTATGTTACATGAGAATGAAATGAAATGATATGTGAAAAAAAGGCAAAAACAAACAAACAAAATTGTCAAAAAGGGAAAAACCTACAGAAAGAATGGAAGAAGAATATGAAGAGGCAATTTGCAGGAGGGTAAATCCATATGGCCAACAAACAAAAATACTAGTCAGGATAATAACTTTTAAAGTAACAAGATATCACGTAACACGTAAGAGTGACAAAAACTTAAAAGGCGCATAATACCTCTTGCTGGCAGGGGTGTGGTAAAAGGGTTACTTTCAAAATTTGCTGATGACATGAATTATTATAGTTACTTTAGAAAGCAATCAGGTAGCATTTATATCGAAATTAATACAAAGACATACTTTAACCAAGCAATACCTCCTCAAAGACTATTCTATAGAAAAAAAGTACTGCAAACAAAGTTATATCTTTCAAGAGCTATGGCAGAGGTCAGCAGCACCCAGCTCCCATCTGCTCACCTTACTGCCTGCCAGCCTGCCTTCCAACAGCAACACAGCAATTTTTTTGCCTGGGATCGGGGCTGGAGCCTGCTTTGCCACACTTGCAAAGTACTGGGCGGTTAATGCCTGCTAGTAGTAGCCCACAACCAATCCCTGGTGGGAAGTGATATATAAATACCCCAGCTCCCTCGCCCATGGACAGGAAAACGCCGAGGCCTGTGTTCCATCCTGACTTCTAGAGCTCCGCAGAGGGATTAAGTTCCAGTTACCCACGGTGGTAGCAGTCTGGGTAGTGCACCCTTCACAGGGTGTCTTCCCTCCCCTGCCTCACTTCCCCACTCCCCTACTCGTGCTCCCTTTCCTTTCCAAATAAATTATTACATTTAAACCCACCTCTCAGGGTCCACTTCTGGGGTTCCCAAACTGAGACAAGGATGTAGTGGCAAAAGAAACTTAAAACAAAACAGAAAACAAAGAGAATATCCACCAGTGGATGGGGTTACTACTCAGCTCGGGAGGAATGTTACAAAATAAAAGGGGGAATTAGACATTCCAACTTTGCCTTCTTTAGAGTTATGTGGGGCAGGTACCTGTTGTGTTTGTTTATTCTCTGGCCTCATTAAGCCAGCCCATACAGGAGGAGCTGGTTCTGGAGGGGGCAGGGGTAGGAGAACGGTAGGCAACCAGGTCATCTTCCTTCCTTCCCTTTTTTTCTGGAGTTCTACCAATAGATGCATGTTTTGGGGGTAAGGACGGAGGGAGAGAGGAGTTGGTTCACTCTGAATTTCTTAGGTCCAACAGAAGGAGCCAGATGAACACAGAACTCCTCCCTCTTGCTGACCCCAATGAGGGTTGTCTTATTCTAACCCAGTCTTGAGATGTACAAGTCTGCAGATATTTTCCACCAGAACACATTTCGTTTTTCTGAATACTGTAGAATAGGTTTGGTTTGCATGCACAATACATGACTAGTGGTAGATTCCGACAGTATCTTTCATTTCAAAAAAGTCAAAATAGTGGTTCTTTTAGTTTCTGTTTTTTATTCCAAATCATTCCATGGATGTTAGAATAGATTCCATAAAATCCTGAATTTGCCTATTTTCCTGCCTTGCCATTTCAAATCAGGTAAAAGTGTAAAACAGTGAAGGGTTATAATACAAAGGTTGGCTAGAATTACAAGAGTTCACCCAAGGGAACAAGAAATTTAAATCTCAAAAATGGATCTGAAAGTGCTACTGCATAAGGAATTGATTGATGTAGCAATGATAATAGCAAATTTGTTTCTTTTATTTTAATTAAGCACTGTACATGTTCAGTCTCCAAGTAAGAAAAATACAGAACTGATGGAAAATAGTAAATCTATGTTTGATTCATATATTATAAATAAAGGTAGTTCCTCTGGAATGGAGATGGTTTAATTTGTAGGAGATATTTCTGAAAATTTTTATTAAAATGGCATAGTGGATATCTCCTCATATAAAATTATCAGAAGAAAACACACTCAATTTCAGTGAAATAAGATAATGCTACTACAAATTTCTTGGAAATCTCTAAATGCAATTGGCAAAGCTGAAATGAAATTTTTCTGTGTTTGGAAAAAAAAGGTCCTCTTCAGAACTGACTGAAATCATGATTAAGATGTGCAAAACCTACAAACATATATGTTTGCACAGCTAACTTGGCTGTGCATAAAAATTAAATTGAGCAGTTAAAGACAAATCCCAAAGCTGAATATTTTCATATAAAACCCCTAAAGAGTTGGCTTGTGAAGGAAATGCCACACACTTTTTCATGTCAAAAAAAACCGTAGTAATTAAAAGTATTATAATGGAATAACCCCTTTAATTCACAATAGAGAGCAATCCTTTTCCAAGTGATTTCAAAGATGCTGCTAGCCTTGGGATTCGGGGGCAGGGGTGGGGGGAGCTTCACCATTAAAGGCTTCTGGAAGCACCTAAATATTTCCAAAAGAGGTACTTAGGGGAGCAGGCAGCAGATGGAGAGACAGAACGAATGACTGATGTATTTTTTAATAGATTCCTGTAGCTATAGAATGTGCCCAATACCAATGGTTCAGCTTTGGAACTCCTACTCATCTGCAAAGCTCCTGCCCAAATATCATTTTCCCAATGACCCCAGGTCATGCCAGTCAGTCACTTTCTTCCTTCCCTCCAACCCCCAGGGTGTCAGCTTTCAGGACCACTTAATAAGGCTTATGGGTTTGTACAAACCACACCAGGCAGGTTTTTGGATGGGGATGGGAGCTGGGCCCTGGCCCTAAACCTGAGCAGACACAAGAGGGGTAGACTGGACTGTCAGAAGAGGTCTGGTCACCAGGCATGGATGGCAATCACGGATGGTGACTGTGGCAGTTTGAAATTATTTTACGAATCCTAAAAAGAGAAAGATTGTGAACAAATCCATTCCTGTGGATGTGAGACCTTTTCAACTGGGCTATGCCAGTGAGGCATGACTCAGGTTGAGTCTCTGCCCTCTTGCCTTGTTTATCTTACAAACGGAGACACAGGAGAAAGGAGCCACCATACTGATCCTGCCATGTGAGAGAAAGGACTCCAGTTTTGCCCACAGCTGAGCTGCAAGGAGAGACTCCCCCAAGAGGTTCAAAGAGCTGAGGCCCAGGGAGAGATGAGCCATATGCCTGATAGCTTGCAGCTGAACTCAGGGAGAAAGAGGAGCAGCCGAGACTGATAGAAGTGACCTGGAAAGAGACGAGCCCTATGCCTGGTTGCCCACAGCTGAGTTCCGGGACACAACAGTAGATTCTGGAGGAAAAGCAGAAACCTCGGTAGAGATTGGTGGCCATCTTGCTTCACCACGTGGCAGCTGACTTTGGTGAGAAAGCATCTCTGATGGTGCCTCAAGTTGGACATTTCATGGCCTCAGAAGTGTAAGCTTTTATCCCAAATATATCCCCTTTAAAAAAGCCAACCCATCTCTGGTTCTTTGCATCAGCAACCCTTTGGCAAACTAAGACAGTGACACCTGCCTCAGTTCAGGCAAATGCTCATACCCAGAGACCAGGTGAGGTAATCCCTGCTCTTCCTCAAGGATGGAGCCCTGCATGGGTGACCCTGGCTCTCAGTCCTGGAAGACCCCACAGATAGATGTCTGGGAGTCTGTCCATAGGCAGTTGTGCCTCATCCAATGATAGGTCCTTTGGCCTCAGTGAGTAAGGTTAGGAAGGACAAGACCAGGCTCTGGTTTTTTAAGACAAGCTGAGAACCAGACAGATTGCTAGGTGAGGAATTCTAAACGGGGAGCATAGGAATTGCAAGTGGAAACATCGAGGCTTTGGATAAGGAAGAACTCAGGCTTGGGAATCCAGTTACCAGAAATTAGACTTTAACAGGGAGGAGGAGTGACTTGCCATAGAGAGAACATGGGAGCCAGGTGATCTTCACTCATCAGATTAACATTAGTGGCCTCTCAGGGGCAATGAAGGAGCCTGTAGGGATCACGTTCCAGATCAGCCTCATGACTCAAGATGCCCAAGTATTTTTCATCTAAACCCAATTGTATCAGGAAGTGGGAGAGGGATAATCAATTCACAGTCCCCTGACAGGGAACTGGGAAGACAGAGGCACTTTTGTCTCTCCTGTCTTAAAGCTTTTCATGCATGTCTCATCCACAGGATGGTGAGTTAGTTCATGGAGGGAAGGGAGGAGGACTCCATCTGACTCATGCGTGCTTCTTGCCATGGCATCTGCTACAGTAGGTGCTGTATGCACAGTAGGTGCCATGGCAAGAAGCACACGTGAGTTAGAAATATCAAAAGATATATCTGGAGGTGGATTCCAGTTTGGGTAGGGTTAGGTGGTTTCTTGTCCATCACGAGCCCACCAGTTAGGACCCCGGGTGTTAAGACTGAGGAACAGGAAAGAGGAACTAAATAGATCCAGCTGCTTTAGACAAACATCTCCTTCTGCCCAGTGGAGCACTTCCAAGACCATCCATCCCACCACCCATTGGGGTCACCTAGGTCTCCAACCTCCTAAGGCCCACGAGTAAACTTCTTTTTATGTCAACACCAACCACTGCACAGCAATGGCAGCTAAGAGTTGTCCCTTCCGTCAACATGTGTTGCTACTGTGCTAAGCTCTGGAGCTAAGCAGTGAAATAGGCAGACAAGATCTTGCTTTTGGGGAGCGTCATTTAATGGTGGGAAATTAAAGCATTTTTATTTTATTTTATTTTATTTTATTTATTTATTTATTTATAAAGATTTTATTTATTTATTCATTTATCCCCCCCCTGCTGCTTGTGCTCGCTGGGTCAGCTAACCACGCCGTGCGGGCAGGCTTGCCTTCACCAGGAGGCCCCGGGAACCGAACCCGGGGCCTCCCATATGGTAAACGGGAGCCCCACTGATTGAGCCACAGCCGCTTCCCTAAAGCATTTTTAAAAATCACAAAAATAATTAATGGCATTTGTGAAAAGGGCTATAAAGAAAAATTCAAAGTCTTATGAAATATAGATCAGGGCTTTTCCTGATGCTGCAGGAGGTTGCTCAGTTCAAAGAGGAACAATCCAGAAGTGCTGGGACGTTAAATCCCCTGGGGAGAGGGGGAATGCACCAGCCTCACCTTCCACAGAAGGGACAATTCTGACCCTTAGTCTATGCAGTTCCTCACAGGGTCCGTGGTGGGATTGAGCTCCAGTTGCTTAATAGTGACCTTTAATGGTTCATTAACATGATCTTTATTAGATTTTCCTCCCTCTGTGGCTCATGGCACATGCCCTCCCTTCTGGGATAGAGTTGCCAGATAAGATATAGGACATTCAGTTAAACTGTTTTTAGGCATGTAACAAACAGGACACAGTTATACTAAAATGTATGCATTGTTTATCTTGAAATGTAAATTTCACTGGGTAGTCTATGTTTTTATTTGCAATACCTGGCAATCCTGGCTTAGGAACACTTCCCAAGTAAATTCTCTCGCTCTCAAGTCCTTGTCTCATGCTCTGTTTTGGGAGAACACAAACTAAGGCAAGCATCGGCATCCAAAGAAAGGTCAGCAAAAGAAACAGAGCGGCCAGGTGGGAAGGCGGAAATGCAGAAGTGTGGTATCATGGAAGCAAAAGGGACGCTTTCAAGGAGAGGTGCTCGTTGTTTCCCAGGAACTGTTAAATGATGCCAGGCATTGCCACAGTGCTAAGCACTTGACATATATTGTCACATTTCCTCTTACACAACTGATGAGGTAGGTAGTATTCTTACCACTTTCTTTGAGATGAGAGAACTGAAGGCCACAAAGGTTAATTAACTCAGCCCAAGTCACATAGCTGTGCAGGAGGGAAAAACCATTCTGGTCCTCCTGATCTAAGCCTGTATCCCTCAGTTGTGCCCCAGCGCGGCCCCAAAAGCTTTTATCAAGGCCTTGTCCCTCCAGCCTTCAGCCTCTTACCCACAGGGCTGAGCACTTTTACTCAGCGGGAATATGGAAGTGACATGACTTACAATTAAGAACAATCAACCTCAGAATAGCCAACCACATACCACATACTACATACCCTTTAAGAAGAGACCCGATTTTTTTTGTTTCTTTGTTTCTTTTACTTATTTTTAAACTTTCATTAGAATTTTCAAGCATATGAAAAAGTAGATTAGAAAACATAAGCCCCCATGTCCCTATATCAGCCTTCAAAAATTATCATTCTGTCATTCTTCTTTCATCCCCCCCCCCGGGGGAAAATATTTTAAAGCAAATCCCAGTCAATGTATTATTTCACATGTGAATATTTCATTAGGAGTTTCTAACAGATAAGGACTTTTGAAAAAATATAGCTAAAATACCAGTATCACACCTGACAAAGACTTTCTTCCTAACATCTGTAATAGGAAGGAAGACAGCACAGAGAGATAGCAGGTTCTAAGGCCCGGAAATTGTCAATGTTACCTTATATGGTAAAAGGGTCTTGGAAGTGATTAAGGAAATTGAGATGAGGAGATTATCCTGGGTGATGGGGGTGGGTCCTAAATGCGACCACATGTATGCTTATGAGAGAAGCAGAGGGAGATTTGCCACACAAGACTGAAGGTGATGTGACACAGGAATCCGAGAGAGACTTGAAGATGCCACGCTGCTGGCCTTCAAGATGGAGGAAGGGGCCAAGAGCCAAGGAATGCAGCTCTAGGAGCTGGAAAAGCTAAGGAAACCGACTGCCCACTAGAGCCTCTGGAGGGAGCATGACCTTGCAGACACCTTGCTTTCACAGCGAAACTGATTGCAGCCTGGCTAACTTTACAACACTTTTATTGCCCCTAAAAGAAACCCCATACCCATTATTTTAAATTTAGTTTTTGTCAAGTCTACAGAGCACAGTATGATCATAGAAATCTAGCTTATATTTCGGCCCTATCCATCCTTTTCCTTCTCTCCTCCTACAGGTAATCTCCTTTTTTCAAAAAAAAATGTTTCTGTTTAACCTCTGTCTTTCTTCTTATTAGAAATAAATATGTGTAGATATTCTTCTCATCCTTCCTTAGTTGCTTAGTACAATATTATGCATACTTTACACACCTTATTTTTCTCACGTGATAATATATCTTGGCAATCATTCCAGATCAATATTCAGAGAGAGTCTGCATTCCTTTTCACAGCCACGCTGTTCTCCATTGTGTAGGTATTTCCTAGTTCATTCTCCAATCTCCCAACATGGGCATTGGGTATTTCTACTCTAGAGCTGCAATGAATAACCTTGCACACGTCTTTTCATATTTTTGCTACAGTATATATGAGAAAGATTCTCAGAAGTGGGATTGCTAAGGAAAACAGGCCTATTTAAACAACATATCAAAGTTAAATTTTTTTTCCCATGCACACTCAATTTCCTTTTGCACTCTAAATGAAAGGAGCCTATTTATGGACAAATAATCAACACGTGAGTAGATAGGATTCAAATACCAGTTTCAAATCACAGCAAAATCTGGGCTTGCATTATTCTGTGTTGAAACAGGGTCCTTTGTGGATGGTGCTGGCTCTTTTTAAGAAAGGCCTATCGTTTGGGCTACAAGTACTGAATTTTCCAATGACATTGTGATTTTAGTTTGACTTGTTATTTCTGGAAAAAGAGAAAACGTGTTGCTGCGATGAATTGAGCTAATGTTCTAATAGCATTTCTACCATGCCCATAAGTAGCACTTAAATGAAATAGGAGCTTTCCTCATTTCCAGTTTATTCTTATGGACACTAAACTTGCTAACCTACCTCTTCACACTATTTCTTTTCTAGAAATGGAAAACTATCAGATTTTCAAGACACTGTGCAGACAACAAATATACCAAAATCATGTATTATTCAGATGATATTGAAAGGGATACTCCAACAAAATAATTCTAATAGCCCACAATTTGGAGTAGAGTCACCTTTTAGCAACATGCATATTTACTAGTTTCTCTACAAACATTTTGTTCTTATTCCTCACCTTTAAGAACAATAGATGAAAGCTCTTACAAACCACATTGTTAATTCTACTAACATCCCTACAGAGGTTTGGTAGGTGAAAATTACAACACTGAAACTTCCCGAATGGAGATAGACAAATGCATACTAGGTTTACCACACAAGACAGATAAGATTTCAACTTCTTTGTAATGATTGTGACTTAGTGCCAACAGCTTGGGGAAGAAAAAATAATTCCTTCACCATCATACTTTTCTCATCAATCCCCTCAAGGCTAATATTTTATTGTCTAAGAGCTTTCTGTGTTGTCCTAGGAAAAAGTAGCTAATGATGAACCATCTTCTTTCCAACCGAGAGTTGATAGGCTCTAAGAAGTCATTTCACCAACTTGTTTTTTATTCTATTTTTATGCTAACACTTTGGCCTGAATTATTTCTTTCAATGCATGCTAACTAGAAGACTTGATGTCCAGTGGTCAAAAGGCTAGAATTAAACTCCTTCACTTCCTGCAAGTCCCTGTTGAATTGCCAGAACTCTCTGGGCATCATTGACTCATGTATAAAATAGGGCTAACAGTGCCCACCTCTCAGGATTCAACTACATAACCCAGGGTTGAATAATATCGCATACGTACAACTCTTAGTTCCCACCATGGCACTTGGTAAGCCCTCAAGATGTGTTATTAATATTTGTAATTTGCAGACCTGAGAGTTAAAGTAGTTTTAAAAGCTCGGTTATGGCTGCCACCGTGCTCTTACGAATTGAGTGGCCTTGAGCCTAAACTCTCTGGGATTGGGTCTCCTGGTGGGTACAGTGACAACACTGGACTGGAGGCCTGGCGATGCCCCTCAGCTCCACATTATATATTCAGCTCTTTGCATAGCGTGTCTAGCTCCTTAAGCCATGTCTTGGCCACCTCTTTCCCCTGGTATCAACAGGGACAGTCAGCACATGATCCAGCCTTTTAACACTCTTTTTTTTTTTTTTTTTCCTAAAAATATCACTGTATATAAGATCAGTATGCCCTGATAATGAACCCAATAATTTCCATTGGAAAAACAGGTTAGAAAAAGAAGAAAATTTGAGATAGCTTCAAAGTACAAGCATATAGGTACAAGTTAAGAAGCTTGCTGTTAACCCTTCTGAAGAGGCCACAGATCCATAAGTATCAACACCTGTAAGGGTTACTGGACTTTCTGAAAATGCTAAATGGATTCATTGTTCATGATGCTTTCTTGCAGATAAAACTCTGTATTGAGAAAACTGTGCAATTTATTATGTGTACATACACACCACAAATCCCATACTGGTTGCACGTTAGAATCACCTGGGGTGTTTCAAAAAATACAGGTGCCTGGGCCCTGTGGACATAAACGTAGAACACCCAAATGAGAACAAAGGCTATTTATTAAGAGCCTGCTATTTAGTAAGGGGATCAGTCACCATCACTTGTGTTTGGCAGGGACCCAAAGGCAGGCAGGGGAGTGGGAAAGCTTTAGAGTCAGAAGAGGGAAGATCTCGGGCACACCCAGGTTGGAAGCTCTGGCATGGGAAGGCTGGAGGCAAGCCAACTAGAAGTGGGGCATCCTAAGTGGTTGGTTAGGGGAGTATATTCAGCTTTCTCCAGCAAGTCCTAATTGGAAGTGGAGGCAAAAATTAGGGAAGCTCTCAGCTACTGATTGCGGCCTGGCTATTTGGGGTGGTTGTTACAGGGATTGTAGTTTGACTTCCCAGGATGCGGCCAGCTCCTGGACCCATCCTTGCAGGTCGTGGGTCAGAGTTTCCTGGTCATTGTCCTTTTGTGTATTCAATCTCTCAGCCCGTACTCCCATAGATTCTGTTTTAATTGGTTTGGGATGGGACCCAGCCAAAGAATTGGCAATTCCTTAAACTCCCATGATAACCCTAAGTGAAGCCTGGGGTAGGAACTATAGCTGTGAAGCCTATACTATACAGTGGGTTTAAAGTCAGTTCCCATCTCCTTCTCAACTAGAAACTGTGCTAGCACTGATTTGCTAAGGCTAAAACGAGGCAAGGGCTAGTCTTAGTTTTTCTCTGTGCATTTGATCACTGAAAGTTCTTAGGTCTCTCCTATTAACCCTTGGAATCTGTCCAATATGCCCCTGTCTCTCTAAGTGAGCACTTGTGCCTGAATTCTCTGAGGACAGGTGGCTGAGGGTCTCTATGCACTTGAAAAAGGGACAGATTTTAGAGCTTCTTTGGAGGAAGGAATGTCTTCCTGTTGGAGTCTGAACTGAAAAATGGATCATGCATTATTAGTCTGCACTATTACTTTTTATGGGTAATGCAATTAAAAATCTTCTCCCACAACAAGCTTGGAACATTAATGTTTAATCCCTTCATCCCCAAAATGTGGTGCATTCTTGCACTTAACATCAGATTGTTGAGGGGAAAGCGGGGGTGTTGCCAGAGGCTGATTTTTGTGTGCATATAAAAAAGCCTATCTTTTTCCAATTAAGAAAAGGTTTCCCTAGCAACTCTGCATCTATATTACTCATTCCTCCTACTTTGAAGTTCAATATTTGTCTTCAGCTTTTCCTGCATCTATTAAAACAAAATCCATTCTTCTCTGAATTAACTAATAGTTGCTAGATTTCCACTTGCTGCCTTGCCTGCCCCAAACCACTGGGGAATTCTAAAGTTTGAGAACTTTAGATTCCTGGCATTTGCGGTGAATTAAGCAGTTCACTGACTGATGGAGATTCTGCCATCACTATTTTGTTTGTTGCTTCTGACGACTGCAACTAAGGTTTTTCCACTGAATCTTGGCTTTCCCAGTAGACTTTGGCTTGTCTGTTCCTCCGATTTTAGGTATACAGGGCTCTCTCCGGCAGAAAAACCTGTTCCTGCTCCAGTCCCCTGGAACCCAAGGTAACCCCCCATATCTTGGTCTATACCCTAGACCAGCCACACTGCCCTTCCAGGGATGGGACCGGGAGAGAGATTTCAACTGGTGAGAGCACACCAAAGCCAAGGGCCCCTCTTTGAGTGCCCTTCATCCACATTCCACTGGGCTCTCCCAAACCAGAGCCCCTTGTCATCTGAGCCAGGGTTTCAAGAATTTCCAGTTTCTTTCTCACCACCTCTAGTTCTCTCAGTGTGGTCTATTGGCTAGCTGATTTAAAGGAAAACATCTGATAGTTTAATTCCGGCAGCACAGTTAATGCCTAATCCTGAGCATTTTTCCCTTCCTGCCCAGGGCTATATTTAAATAAGAGACAATGTCAGTTGCTCACTGTTAAACCTGGTTATTCTAGAATGGTGTGGAATATCCCCTTAGGTGAAGCAATCAAAATCCCTGGGAGGCTTACTTTAATCAAAATTGCAGGGAATAATTTTTGTGTTTCAGTTGAAAACCTCACATTCCCCAGCTATCATGGTCTTTGAGCTACTTTACAACTCTACAAATTGTACTTAACAGATAGCAATGCAAAATAATTCTTAGAGACTTGCAAACTCTGTCTTCTCCATAGAGGTCCAATTGACTCCTCTGTCCCTTGTGAAAAGACCAGTTTTGCATCCATTTGTGCATTCAATTCAACATTTCTTTAATGCATATAAATTTGTGCTTTTCTAACCTTTCCTTTGAACTGGTTTTAACATCAGCCAGTTTCCTCATGAGTTAAATAAAATATTTAATGTGTTCATTTTTGTATCTGTATTAGAGACATGTCTTACCTTTTTCTGAAAATTATCTTTTAACATAGAGTATTTTACATGTGCAGTTGGGATGCTGCCCAATTGATGAATCGTAAACTGGGCAGATAAACTGCCATAATTAATATCTTATCTAGGATTAAGATAGTGGAGTGAGATACTTCAGGGTTCTGTCTCCCAACAGAAGCTTTGAACAACTGCCAAGAACTGGCACAAACATCTTTCTAAAATCCAGAAAACAGCTAAAGGATTGTGGTACAGGGTGAATGCCAAATCAAGAAAAAGGCCACATAAGAGCAATAAGATAGTGTGGTGCCCTGGCTCCAACCACAACCTTCACTGGCTAAGTGTAGAGGCAACCTGCACTCTAAGGGCAGACCCTGGTCTCACTTCCAGAGGGAGCAGAGTAACTCTTGTACATATACTTGGAGCAGGTATATCTGGTCCAGTCCATCTGGTGGTGGCCTGAAGGACTCACCATCCTGGAACTTTCTCTGTGTATAGATGGAGGCTCACCAATCTCTCCTACAGAATGCTGTGGGAGAACAGTCAAGTCGTGCTGCCTGGGGCAAGGGGTTGCTGACTGTAGACATACAGTGCAGTGCTGGGAACCAAAAGGAAACTATTTCCTAAGGAAGAGGAGATGTTTGTATCCATTTAAAGGGGGAATTCATGCTCTGGCTCAAGACAAGATGCATGTGCATAAAGGATCAGGGAGGCCCTAGGCTTTGATCTGAAGCTCTTCTCTAAACAGGGCTTGTATGGATACGCCCTGAAGGAGAGCACTCACACAAGCCAATGTGCAAAGACTGGAAGTGGTGTTTTATTTTTTCCCCTTTTTTTCAAATTTTGATAGCTCCTGGCATTCAAGGAAATCTCTGTCATAGTACGAGCTGGATACAAACTTATGGAACAGATGCCACAGAGTCTAAATTCCAGTGATAACACACTAAAATATCAAAATGTCCAAGTCACAACAAAAGAATATGAAACAAAAAAAAGAAACAGGACATGGTGGCCCAGGCAAAGGAGAAGATTAAAGCATTAGAAACCATCAATGAGGAGGATCAGACCTGGGGCATACCAGACAAAGACTTTTTAAAGAATGATCCTAAATATGCTCAAAGAGCTAAAGGAAAATATGGACAAAGAACTACAGGAAATCAGAAAAACAATAGATGAACACAAAGAGAATATCAATAGAAAGATGGAAATTATATAAAAGAACCACACAGAGCTGAAGACCACAGTAACAGAAATTAAAAATTCCCTAGGAGTATTCAACAACAGATTGGAGCTGGCAGAAAAAAAGAATCAGTGAACTTAAAGATATGACAATTGAAATCATCCAATCTGAGGAGCAGAAAAAGGAAAGAATGAAGAAAAGTGAACAGAGCCAGAGGAACCTGTGGGATACCATCAAGCATACCAATATGCTTTGTGGGATTACCAGAAGGAGAAGAGAAAGGGGTAGAGAGAATATTCAAAATAATAATGGCTGAAAACTTCCCAAATTTAATGGAAGACATGAATATACACAGCCAAGATGCTCAATGAACTCCAAATAGGATAAACCCACACCATGCCATGTTATAATCAAACTGTTGAATACTAAAGATAGAGAGAATTCTGAAAGCTGCAAGAGAGAAGCAATGTGTCACATACAAAGAAGCCTCGATAAGATTAAGTGTCCAATTCTCATCAGAAACCATGGAGGCAAGAAGGAAGTGAGATGACATATTTAAAGTGCTGAAAGAAAAAACTGCCAAGAATTCTGTATTTAGCAAAATTGTCTTTCAAAAATGACGGCAGAATTAAGACATTCCAAGATAAATAAAAGCTGAGGGACTTTGTCAACAATGGCCTGGCCCTATAAGAAGTGCTAAAGGGAGTCCTGCAAGTTAAAAGGAAAGGACACTAAACAATTGACTGAAGCCATATGAATAAATGTCTTTCATAAAGATAATGACAAGGGTAATTATAAATACCAGAACTGTCGTATTTTTCATTTGTAACTCCACTTTTTACTTCCTACAGGATCTCAAAGGGAAATGCATGAAATATAATGATAAATCAATGGTTTTTTGACTCATAATATGTAAATGTGCAATTTGTGACAAGAACTACATTAAGGTGGGGTTACAGAGGGGTATAGGCACATAGTTTATGTGTGCTATTGAAGTTGTTAAGTCGGTATCAAAATAAACGTGTGTTATAGATTTAGGGATCTTAAATTTAAGCCCCATCATAACCATAAAGAAAATATCAGAGAATATGCAAATGCGTAGAGACAGAAAGTAGAGTACAGATTTCCAGCAGTGGGGGGCAGGCACAATGGGGAGTTAATGCCAAGTGAGTGTAGAATTTTGGTTTGGGGTGAAAGGAGAGTTATAGTAATAGATGGTGGTAAGGGTACTACTACATTGTGAATGTGATTAATCCCACTGAATAGTATGCTTGGAAGGGGTTGGATGGGAAAATGTGTTATATATAGATATAGATATAGATATAGATAGAGATAGAGATAGAGATAGAGATAGAGATAGAGATAGAGATAGAGATAGAGATAGAGATAGAGATATAGATAGATATAGATATAGATATAGATATAGATATAGATATAGATAGATATAGATATAGATATAGATATAGATATAGATATTTTTTCCCCCAGAAATAAAGAAAGGGAACCAAGAGACAATAATAATTAAATGCAATACAAGATACTGTACGGGATATAAGAATGGAGGAGAAAGGGCTCAAAAGGACATGATTAGGACATACGGAAAAAAAAAATTTGGAATATAGAATGTAAGCATTATATCAGTGTTATATTTTTTGAACTTGATAACTGTACTTAAGATGATTGCATACAGGGAAGCGGCTGTGGCTCAATCAGTGGGGCTCCCGTTTGCCATATGGGGGGCCCCGGGTTTGGTTCCCGGGGCCTCCTGGTGGGGACAGGCCCGCCCGCACGGCGTGGTTGGCTGACCCAGCGAGCGCGAGCAGCAAGGGGGGGATAAATGAATAAATAAATAAAATCTTTAAAAAAAAAAAAAAGATGATTGCATACGAGAATATCCTTTTTTGTAGGAAATGTACATGGAAGTATTATATGTTCAAGGAGTATGATGTGTGCAACCTGCTCTCAATTGTTCAGAAAATGATAGACAGAAAGATGGATGGATGATAGAATGATATAGCAAAGGTGGTGAAATGTTAAAATTGGTGGATCTGGGTATCTGTGGGGGTGTGGGGATATGTTGGATTTCTTTATATGGGTTTTGTATTATTTTTGCAACTGTCCTGTAAGTTTGAAATTATTATAAAATAAATATTTTAAAATATGCATGTTTTTTTGTAAGTTCAAAACTTTTACTATATACCTATTGTTTATTGATGTTCATGTATGAATGATAAGCTTCAATAAAAAAGTTTTTAAAATAAAGAATCTCTTGGATGTGTGTTAAAATACACTTAGGCCCCTCCCCTAAAGGTTTTGCTAAAATAGTCTTGAGTGGGACTTAGTAATATAAATATGTATATATATATATCATCTAATATTTTTTAACAACTCTCTCAAGGACAGAACTGTGATGAGAACCTTCTTTAATTCAAGATGGACCACCATGTATCTGATGGATTCCATGCACCATGCTGGATGATATGGGAGAAGAAAAGAGGACGAGGAGGCAGACTTTGCCTACCAGGTACTTAGAGACTAATCAGGGACACAGGGAAGAAATAACTGATCAGCAGAGCCTATGTATAAATTGGTAACACCCTGATTCAAGAACAGCACTGGCTCTAGGAGTTCCACTTTGGGGCAGATGCTCTTGACACCTTCAGGTCTTGGGAAGCAGATCTTGGAAAGCTTAGAAAACAACGAGAGAAGTTTATCAAGAGCACAAGTTGGAAACCAGGAACAAGGTGTGAGGAGGGTGAAGCTGATGGAGGAGACTAGGTATCTCAGGAGGTTCGAGGAGGCCAATAGTGGTGCCCACCTTACCCAAAATCTAGCAAGGTAGGTGCTGTTGTAGAATCAACCTTGAGGGCCTGAGCCATCTGATGGTTTCCAGCTGACCCTTAGCTCTGATTTCAGTCACAGGCTACAAAATCTAGGCATGGGAAAGTAACTGCACAAATGATTAAAAAGCATTTTTAAACCAACCCCTGGTGATTGCCTGTTTATTTTTCACATCAGTGGCAATGGCTTTTGGAGTGGTGATGGACCCTAATCATTAGCTCCTAGGCTACTGTCCTCACAGTCCACTAGGAAAAAAGGAAATGCTAGAAACCAGACACATTTATATATGTTTATTCTAGCTGTATATTTTGTATCAAATGGATCTCATGTCTGAAGATCAAAATAAAATACAGTTGCAGAGATATTGGTAAGAAATAGCAATTGCTATTAGGACCATTTCCCAAGTTTAAAAGTATTGTTGATATTTAGAGGTCAGAAAGACCTGTAGAAACACATCAAAATCACTAAATAATAGAGAAACCTAATTTTCATTGCAATAGATCAACACAGACTGAACATGATTCTATTTGGTTCACTTACAAAGCATGGATGCATTTATCAGTCCTGATGGCTGTTTTTGTTTGTTTTAGGAGAGAGCCTATTCCTTTCCTTCTATAATTTCTAGTTAAAAAGAGCTTCAGCTAAAAATATACTGGGTACATGACAGGCATCTAATAAGTACACCATCCAGTGCTATTTCAAAGGTTTATGCATGTTATAGTCTCTATTGCAATTATCATTTCAGAAAATGTTTTTCTTTTGCTGCAATTGAAGAGTTATTTAGAGCACTTGGATTGTTGGCTTTTAAAAGGATCTGCTTGGAAGTGAGAGACCGAGGGAGTCACATGTAGGGCTGCCAGATCAAGTACAAGACATCCAGTTAAATGTGGATTTCAGATAAAAAAATGAATAATTATTTTAGTGTAATATGTCCCAAATATCACATGGCACCTACCTATCCTAAAAAAATTCCTTGTTGTTTATCTGAAATTCAAATTTACCTGGGCAGCCTGTATTTTTATTTGCTAAATCTGGCAACTCTAGTCACATGTCCATACCCAAAATCAGTGGGAGAAGAAAGTTCAATCCTGCCATGTGCCTAGAAAGAGAGCGAGAACCAAATATTTGTGAACCTCCCTACTGCCTGTCACTGCTGTCAATTTTCCTACTGTTTGTTTCTCATTTCTTTTTTCTTTAAACTGTGCAAGGCACAAAGATGAATGAGATGTAGTTCCTGCCCTTGAAGACATCCAACAACACTGTGGGGTAGGTAAGAGAGATGACATGACCTGATTCAGAAAGGGTAGCAACCTTTCCAAGGTGACACAGTCTACTAGAGTATTAGTTAGAAGTACTGGAACTCAGGTGTCCTAACTCCTAGTTCAACCATCCTTCCACTGCTTCTCAAATATGAGTCAGGTACTGACCCCCTTTTCCTCTCCTTAAACTCCCTGAAGGATCCCCTAGTTTTTGCCATACTTTTTTGTATACATGAATCAAAACTAGGATCAATTGACTTCCCTCCCCCACTGTGGAAGAGTGACTGCTACCTAAATCAAAACTAGGATCAACTGCTTCTCTTTAATTTTTTGCCCAGTTTAAGAAATCTTGGAGGTATCCTTTGTACCTCTCTTGATCTCATACCCCATTTCCATTCTTCAGCACAGCACTGTCTAATGGAAATATAATGCAAGTCACATGGGTAATTTAAAATTTTCTGGTAGCTTCTACAAAAAAGTAAAAATGAATGGGTGAAATTCATTGTACTAATTAATTTTAATGCTAATATCCAAAATATTATCATTTCAATATGTAATCCATATAAACAATGATTAATAAGATATTTAGGGGAGCAGATGTAGCTCAAGTGGTTGAGTGCCTGCTTAACATGTATGAGGTACTGGGTTCAATCCCTGGTGCTTCCTAAAGGAAAAATAAGGTATTTAACATTCTTTTTTTCATACTAAATTTTCAAAATCTGGTGTGTATTTTACATTTATAGCATTTTGGATTAGCCACATTTCAAGTGCTCAACACCCACACGTGGATAGGGGCTACTGAACTGGAAGGTATGGTTGCAGTAAGTCCTCTCAGTACAAATATCAAGTTCCACTATCCCAAATGTGAACAATTCTCACCACCTTAGTCAGTACTTCCTGGGTCCAAAGCACCATTCTCTCTTTCCCTGACCATTTTGAAAGCCTCATATTTGGTCTCCCTGCTTAAATTCTTAGCCTGAGATATTCTAAGCTTACCCCAATATATTATAATGGAAATTATTTCAAGACTCTCCTCTGTTCTCAAACAACCTACCTCTGAGAATCATCACATACAGTATGAAACACGAAGTCCTGACCATGGTTTAGGAGGCCCTGACTGCTTCTCCAACTTAATTTCCTACTCATCTCTCCTTCATTCTCTCTATTCCACACTCTCCTTCATCTGTTTCTCAATCATACCAAGGTTACACTTCAGAGTTTATGCTCTTGCTCAGGATAAAGGATATTTTTTTTTTAAAAAGGTAAAAATCATAACTCTCATACCAGTATAAAATGAACATATGCTAAAAACTTTCTTTAACTCATTATTGATGAGGGAACCAGTAAGATGTTACAACCAAATTCAGAGGAGACTAGAAACAACAGACACATTTATACAGCAGGTATACTGAAAAGAATAGGCAAATAGAGGTAAAACCAGCCTCTTCCACAGTGGGGGAGGGAAGTCAGTTGAATCTCGACTGAACAGACTTTATTTCTATGTCTACATACAGGTGCTATTTTGCATTACTATCAGCTATCTACAGCTTACAGAGATGTACAGTAGCTCAAAGGCAATGCAAGGCCATAGCCTCCATAGACTCGGAATCAGCTGACTTGGAAGGGTGTACTTTAAATCTGGATTTCCCCACCTCAGCCCTGTTGATGTTATGGGCTGGATAATTCTTGGCTGGGGGCTGTCCTGTACATTGGAGGATGTTGAGCAGCATTCCTGGCTTCTACCCACTAGATTTCAGTCGCACCCCGGGTTGTGACAACCAAAAATGTCTCCGGATATTACCAGATGTGACCTGGCAGACAAAATCATTCCCAGGTGAGAATCACTGCTCTCAACAATGTAGTTTTCCACTGAAGCACATTTCTTCCTAAGCTCATTCCTTTATCTGGAATGTCCCTCTCACCTTTTTTGGCTTTCTCCCTCACTTTTTTCAAGTCTCTGCTCAAGTGTCATCTCCTCCAAGAGGTCTCCCTTACCATCCTATCAGAAATAGAGCTCCTCTCCCAATCACCCTCTGCTTTATTCTTCTGCCCAACACATTTCTTTTTCTTGAGTGTTCTTGTTTATTCCTGGCTTCCCTCTCTAGAATGTAAGCTCTCTGAGGACAGAAACACTGTCTAGTTTGTTCATTGATACCTAGTAGCACAGTGCTGGGTAATGAGTAGCTCCCTGGGAATGTTTGCTGAATTGGTGAAGCACTCAATGCTTGAACCAACAGAACCAAGACACACTTACACAAAAAAACACACACACAAAAAAATAAAACCATAAATGCAGCAGACATATGGATTGTATTTTCTCTTTTTGCTGAAATAAAATAGCCCCTTGAAAATACGAATAAGGAGGACACTTCTCAGGGGCCAGTTATTTTGGGTTGGGCCTACTTCTCCTTCCAAGTGATTTGTGAGGGTTGTTGAAGCAAAATTCCTTAGACAAATTAGTCTGAGCCCAAGTCAAAGTTTATTGCTCATTAATGAGGGACCCAGCAGATGGAGAATGCCAAATTGGAAAAAAAAAGTTGGGGGAGGATAAACCTATGCCCTGAATGAGTGGTTGATTCCGCACACAGTTCAGTTGCTAAGTGACAATGCTAGTTTCTTTCACAGGGTGCTAATTTTATCAGAGCCGAGAACTGGCCACTTCTTTACCAAGTGGTATGAGTTAAAATTTCGGGCATAGGGTCTTCAGAACCATCTTTTTATAATTGCTAGACACGAACTGTTAATCAGAAATAATAAGCAATATGTACAGGACATAAACAATGAGCCAGCTACCACTCAGATGTACCAAGCAGCAACGTTTCATCCCCTGACCAATAGGCCATTAGCACAACAGCACCAAATGGTGCCAGGCAAAGGTCAACCAGTGTAGACACAGGATCCCACTTTTCTTCCATACAGCCACTAGTGGATTTCTCCAGCAATCAACAGCTGAATGAAGCCAGCTTGCTTCATTCTCAATTTGGGAATAAAACTTTTCTCTGAGGAGTCACTAAAATTTCCACCACACTTCTCTCTTCAAACTATTACAAAACCTCATTCATACTACATGCGAGGATGTATACAGCTGATTTACATATTAAGTCTGTCTCTATTTTGTCTCATTCGCCTGGGACAATTGAAGTGGGCACTCAAATTAGTGTGAGATTAGGCCAGGCTGTCCACAGCTGAATCCTGCCTCTTTCTTTTACTAACTCCAAGTAGATTCCTTTGCCTTTCTCTGCAAACCTTACTTAACTTTAAAGCAAAAGGATAGAATTTCCCTCCCTGGACTGTGATGAGGACTAAAATAAAATGATAAATCAAAACAGTAAGAACTCAACACATTTCTTAAAAGTGATCACCCTGATCTAGATTGGGTATACATTAATTTTAAGATTATCACCCAAAGTAATGCAAAAGTTTAACGAATTATCAAGAACTTAACTCCCCTGAGAGCCCAATATTAGAACCTCAGATGTCTAAAATCCCCAGCTTGAGAACTGCTGCTTTTTACCAAAATGTCACGCAGCGGATGTAGCGCTGACAGGTAATCATAAAAGAAAAATGCTATAATTACAACCATTTTAATGCAGAGGTGGAGCCAGAAATTCAATAGCATCTTTCCCAGACTTCGTTCACAAGGCAAACCCCCCAGCCCTGAAAAGCACTGCTCAGGGGGCCCGCGTCTCTATGTCCATTCCCCAGGGACTGCAGTTGATAAAGTGGCACTTATGCTCTGTTCACATCACCGCTGCTCAGCAGCGACCGTTCTCCTAGAACACGCCACAAGTGTCAGCAGGAGTGTTCCCAAAAGACGTTCCCCAGAGAGATCAGGCGGCCCTCAGGGAACCCAGAGCACTGTTTTGCCTGGCACTGGGAGCCCGAGGGCATGAGGCTGCTGGGAACATCGGCTGTCTCCATCAGAGGCAGAGCTGGGTCTGACGCTAACCCACCTCCGTCTCACCTTCCCTTGGCTTTCCCATCAGTCCTGCTCCCACAGTGCCTCGTCTTCATCGTCAGAGCGGCCTTCCACCAATGGCCAGTCCTGAATGGAATCGCAAAGTAAGGTCAAGTTTGCTTTTGGTCCTGCCTCCGTTGCTTCCCAGCCTCAGGCAATGCCAGCTGATGCCAGCTAACTCCCAGAAACATCTGCTGGTGACAGTTTAAGGACGTGTTCTTACTTGGGGCATCTGCAGTTTCACTGGTTATTTTGGAAGTATGACCAGGAGGTGACAGACCCAAGAATCAGAAGTCAGGAGACCTCGCTTTAGAAATGATCCTTCCTGAGCCTTAGTTTTTCTCCTCAAAAATAGAATGCTAATGTACTTCTAGCACAGGCCTGCTGAGAAAATTTAATGGGGCTAAAGGTGATAAAATAAACAAAACCATAAGTAAAACACAGCACGGATGACCATGTGACATGAACTGAGGGTTGCCACGAACCCGACTCTTTGCACCTGAGGATCAGAGAAACTAGAAAAGAAACACTGAAAGAACATGTGACTAGAATTCTCTGAACCAGGAGTTCTCAAACATGAGCACCAGCTTCCCTTGGAAGGCTTGTTAAAACATAGACTGCTGGGCCTCACCCCAGCAGGTCCACTGTGAGGCCCAAGAAGTGGCATTTCTCATGGGTTCCCAGGTGGTGCTGATGATGAGCAATCTGGGACCACACTCTGAGAAGCACTCCTCTAAACGAATGATCCTGAATCTTGGCTGGACATATCACTGGCGTCGTCTAGAAGCTTTGAAAACCACTTATGCCCCAGTTTTCCTCCTCAGAGTTTCTGATTTATGTGGTCTGGGGTGTGGCCTGGGCATCAGGATTTTTATAGGTCTCAGGCAATCTAATATTCATCCGGGAATGAGAACCATTGCTTTCAACCAAGAAGCAGCATAACAAATTAGTTGATATTGTTATTATACCATACCTGTGCTAGGCTTGTGCATTTGCTATACCTACTCATCTGGCACCTTAGGGCAATTAACCTAATGATGGACCAACCTAGGCCAGAAGGCAACCAAGCAGATGGACCTAAGTACCTAGGTATAATTACAGCTTAAACTGGCATTGAGCGAATTTTAAGTCTCGGGGATAGGTTTTTCAACCTGGGGTATATATTGAAATCACCTGGGAGACTTTTAAGACAGTTTGATATTCAGACCACAATCCAGAACCAAGCTCCTCAATCCTGTCCACTGTTTAGTTTCCTAGGCTGCTCAAGCAAATACCATGAAGTGGGTTGGCTTAGCCTTAAACCATGGGGATTTATTAGCTCACGGTTTTGAGGCCAGGGAAATGTCCAAACCAAGGCATCATCCAGGCAATATTTTTCCCCAAGACTGTGGCATTCTGGGGCTGGCTGCTGGTGACCCTTGGTCCTTAGCTCGTCACATGGCAAGGCACATGGCAGAGTCTCCTGGTCTCTCCTTTCTCTTCTGGGTTTTGTTGATTTCAGCTGCTTGTTTCCATGGCTATTTGTTTCTATGTCTGCATTTCATTCTCTTATAAAAGACTCCGGTAATAGGATTAAGATCCATCCTAACTGAGGTGGGTCACACCTTAACTGAAGTAACATCAAAAGGACTTACAAAAAAAGAAAGACAATAAGGAAAAACAAAGAGAAAAGGACTTACAGTGGGTTCACACCCACAGGAATGGATTAAGTTTAAAAACATGTTTTTCTGGGGGTACATACAGCTCCAATCCACCACACTCACCCATGGGAATCACCTAGGAGCTTTAAAAAATCGTGGGGTTGTCTTAGTCTGCCAGAGCTGCTATGAAAACACCACACAATGGGTTGGCTTAAACAGCAAGAACTTAGTGACTCACAGTTTTAGAGGCCAGAAGACCCAAACCAAGGCCATGCTTTCTCTTGGTGTCTGTAGCATTTGGGTTGCTGGGGTTCCTTGGCCTGCATCTCTGCTTCTGTCACATGGTAATGTCCTTGATCACCTCCCTGGGCTTCCTCTGACTTCTGGCTTCTTCAGGTTTCCAGTGTCTACTGACTGACTGGAAATTTCTCCCTCTTAAAAAGGCCTCTCAGAATATGAATTAAAACTGACCCTGGTTCAATTTGGCCACCCCTTAAGTAATAACAACATCTTCAAATGATATTATTTACAAATGGGTTCACATCCACAGGAGCACAGATTAAGATAAGACCATGTCTCTTCTTGGGGTACAAGATTTAATCTACCACAGGTATTCCTTCTAACCCCAGAGGTTCTGATACAAATGGTCTGGGGTGTGGCCTGGGCATGAGGAGTTATAAAACCTCCCCAGGGAAGCGGATGTAGCCCAAGCGATTGGGCTCCCGTCTACCGCATGGGAGGCCCCAGGTTGGATTCCTGGGGCCTCCTGGTGAAGGCAAGCTGGCCTGCATGGCGCGGAGAGCTGACAGCCTGCACAGAGCGGAGAGCTGGCGCAGCAAGATGACGCAACAAAGGGAGACAAACAGACACAGAAAAACACGCAGCGAATGGACACAGTGAGCACAAGCGGCAAGGGCGGGGGATAAATAAATAAATAAAATAAATCTTAAAAAAAAAACCTCCCAGGTGATTCTAATGTGCCGTTTAGGCTGAGAAAGTCTGGTCTAACCCGACTCTTTAGGATGTGTCTCCTGAACCCACCACCATGTTTTTTAAAAGCCCCAGAGCCTCTAACATGCAGGCAGGGTTGAGAATCACTGCTTTAAGTAGAGAAACAACAAAAAAACAAGTACCAAAATACCACTTAGGGTATTATTTTTATTTTTTAAGGAAGTATCTGCATAGAGAAAAAGAAACTAAATGGATATGCCCCAAAATGTTAATAGAAATATTTTGAGAGTTGGGGCTACAAGTCATTTTTTAAATTTATGCTTTTCCAAAAATTAATGAATTTTCTTTAAATCAGGAGTGGGGGGGATCACATAAAATTACTTTGTATTAAATACTAGAATATTCAAGTGGAAAAAATGGCACCTTATTTTGCCCAAAGAAATGAATCTGTAGGGGTACAGATTTATCAGTATATTCCTATTCAGGAAGTCTTCCTTATGCCCCTCAAATTAAACTCTTTAAATTGACTCCTACTGTTTGCTACAGGAGGCTGGCTTTGTTTGCCATCTTGTCTTTATTAGACCCTGAGACATTATGTTGATTGCATCCTTCTTCTGCAGAGGATCTGAAAAAATTACCACTTGAAGGCATCCTCAGTCACTTACTGTTAAGGGACTTTATGGCATGACATAAATGTGCACTTTGCTGCAAAGACAGACACTTACCTCTGAAATCCAAGCAGAAGTCACTTCCCAGAAGAGCTTAGCTAATGCAGGGATTTCACAAATGACATTTCCTTTATGTCAACGCAAGTTCTAGCTTCCTTTTCTGAAAGATAATCTAAGCTCCAAGCTGAAAATCAGAAGTGCCCTGAGACTGACTTCAAGAAAGATTTCTTTTTACAGTTTAACACTAAGGGATTTTGACGGGATAGAATGAAATCACAGCATTTTCTCCCGCACTGTTATGAAAACTATTCAATAGGGCTCCAAAAAATGTAAATGACTCCAGATAGTATGTTTTGGATATTTGATAGTTCTAGGTAAGTGAGAGATTTAATTAACACTATAAAATTTTGTTCTTTTTACAGGATATCATCAAAGGAATTGGTCATGGACAAATGGATACCCTCTGTTTAAGCTGGGTTTTAATTTATTTAAAGTAATTAAATTTGCTTGCTCTTACCCCAGGACTTAGAAACTTTCATAAATATTGGGATGCTTTGAGCAGGGTGGGTTATTTTTTTGTTCTTGTTCTTGTTTTGGTTTGGGTCTTAACATTCAACAGAGAAAACATCTACATAAAGTGAGGCCATTTCAAAGTTATTTGGAAGATAGGTGTAATTCAATTGCTTAGCACCTGTCAGGGACTATGCCAGTACTGAGATCACTGAGCTACAGGCCTGCTTTCAAGGAATTTACAGATTGCAGAGGAGCTGCATATATTTACACATCACAAAAATGCAAATCATTAAATTAGAATCACAAACAGGCTGCAGCATACACACAAAATGCTATGCAAACACAAAGGAGATAGATGAAATAATGTAAGCCAAAGGGAAATACAGAGCTACATGGAGCGGCTGATAGCCCTCCGGCTATATGTAAAGGAAAGGTTGGATTTCAGCAGGCAGAAAAATGAGGAGAAGGGCAGGAAAGTATCTCAGTTGGACTAAACAGTGTGAGCAATGGGTTATGGGCAGAAAAGTTCGAGACATGTTCAGACATAGATAGTTGGATGGAGCTGGTATCTACAAGCCAGCTTGTGGATGGGGGTTCATTACAGGTAGGGAGTTTGAATGGTAATTCGTGGGCAGTGGGGAGTTGGGAGGGCTTCTGAGCATGGAGAGGGTGTGAACAGAATTTTACTGGTGTCCTCTGGCCAAGGTGGGTAGGCTGGGTTGGAGGGAGGGGATGAGGGAAGTGGGAGACCAGGTAGGAAGCTGCTGCAGCGGGTGGTGAGATGATGAAGGTCTGGACTGTGGCAGTGAAGATACAAAGGAGTAGCAGACAGGAGCAAGTTTGGGGAGGAAGACACCTCCTCCAGACCTGCAGGCTGAGCAGGTACAGAACAAGGAAGAGGCTTTATACCTGGGTCTCTAGTGGGAAGGAGAGGAAGTAGAGAAGAAAGAAGCAGGTTTGGGGGCAGGAAAACAGAGGGGCTGAATTCAGTGTTGGACAAGCTAGGGATTGTAACCTCAGGCTGCCGGCCTCGCTCCTGTCCTATATATCAACTTGGTCTGCTAGTGCTTCTCTTTCAGGGTAATACGTGGCCACCAAGGTGTGGCTGACAAAGGGCGCTGTAGCAGTTTGGTGTTGTCTATGAATTCCCAAAGTAGATATTGGATTATGTTTGTGAATTGGTCTGTTCCTCTGGGCATGTTAGATTGTACTGGATTCAGAGGTTTCACTTTCACCTGACTGAGTTGTGATTAGGGCTTTGATTGGGCCATGTCAGTGGGACGTTGAGTCCCTGCCCTCTTGGTGGACAGGGACTCACAGAGAAAACTAAACAGCAGAGAAGTTAGTTGGAGTTTTTCATGCTGGAGCCCCAGGAAGTAAATACACAGAGAAGCAGATATGTGAGAAAAGAGAAGGCTCCATTAGATACAGAGGAGGTCTCGGGAAGAGACAGTTTACAGCTGGCTTTGTGGAGAGAGCAGAGCAGCTGAGCCCAGAGAGAAACGAGGCCTCGGGAAAGAGACGAGGTTATCCCAGCCTACAGCTGATATTGAAGAACCTGGGACCATGGAGCCTTAAGAAGAAGCCTGAACCCTCACAGATGTCGGCAGCCATCTTGCTCCAACACGTGGCAACAGACTTTGGTGAGGGAAGTAACTTACACTTTATGGCCTGGTAACTGTAAGCTTCTACCCCAAATAAATCCCCTTTATAAAAGCCAACAGATTTCTGGTACTTTGCATCAGCACCCCATTGGCTGACTAATACAGGAGCTTTTGCCCTTTTCCTAGGAATTCACACAGTCTCTTCCCTTCCCCAGTTCTCCTTCCAGCCAGCCCCAATCTCTGAGCAGGCAATATTTGCTTAGTGTTGTCCACATCATACTTTTTCAGTTGAATTCACTGGCTCGATCTATAAGGCCAAGAATATTCAAACTCAAGGTCATATGCACAGGCTACAGATGATACATTATTCTATAGAAGGGCACCCTCCAACAAAAATAAAAGGAGAGCCACAAATGGCAGCCATATATCTAATTTTATTTTTTCCAGTAGCTACATTATTAAAGAAAGTAAAGAGAAACAGGGAATTGTAATTTTTATAAGATATGTTATTTAACCCAATATAAACAAAATATCACCAATAAAAAATTACTGAGATCTTTTACAATCTTTTCCCCCACAGTAAGTTTTCAGAGTCTAGTGTATACTTTACACTTTGAGCACAGCTCCATTCTGGTGAGGGGCTATTATATTGGCAGTGCAGCTATATATTATGAGGTCTGATACGCATCTATACCGGCCAGAATCTAATCAATATGTAGAAGCCACTTGAGTATTTCAACAGAGGGATTTCAAGGCAGGAAATCAGAAGAGCAGAGAAAACCAAGCACATAATGGTGGGGCCACCAATGGAGTGACAAGGCAGGAAATCATAGGCTGGAGGGACAGAGTCAGGAAGCGGCTGACCAGGGCTCAGCGGCTGGTGGAAGCTGGAATCTCAGTAGGCCTACGTCTTAGTTTCCAAGGTCTGCTGGAACAAAATACCACAAACTAGATGGCTTAAAACGTCAGCAATGATGTAAGGTGTTGGTGGAGGGGTGTTGTATGGGAATTCTGCACATTATGCATGATTGTTTTGTAAGCTCACTACTTCTCTAATAAAAGGGTATATATATATTTAAAACACCGCAATGTGTTGTCTCACAGCTCTGGAGGCCAGAAGTCTGAAATCAAGGTATTGGCAGGGCCATGCTCCCTCTGGCCTGTAGGGTTCTGGCAGTGACTTGCTGGCAATTCGTGGCATCACTCAATCTCTACCTCCATCACGTGGCCATCTGCTCTTCTTCTGATTCCTACTGGCAGTGTCCAAATTTCCTCTCCTCCTTAAGGACACCAGTCCTATTGGATTAGGACCCTTCTAATTCCAGTTTGGCCTCATCTTAACTAATAACATCTTCAAAGACCCCATTTCCAGTAGGAACACATGCATGGGATGGGGGGTTAGGACTTGAACATGACACAATTCAATCCATAACAGCCTGTCAGGAAGAACCTGTAACTATGGCTAAGACACAACTGTTGCCAGAGAAGCAAGGCAAGGAGGGAGGGGAAAAATACCCTCGCTTCTCCCTCCTACCCTCCAATCTCCCATCCATGCCACCTATTGGCCAATTCCAGCTTGGAAACCAGTTGACATAAGCATGGGGAGCAGAGGGTATGGAGTCAGCATCTTGCAATACAGAGCAGAGTAGGAGAAGGCCAAGGATTGGATCTGAGGGTAAACAGGTCCTGGACTAGTACCACAACCTCCTATTGCCTGCAAATTTGATTATATATATAATTTGCCATTTTAACCAGTTTTCAATGGCACTGATTACATTATCAATGTTGTGCGAGCATCACCAACCCATCAAGTTTTCATTCTCCCAAACAGAAACTCGGTACCAATTAAGTAATACCTCCCCATCCCCCTCCACTCCTGGTAACCTCTAATCTATTTTTGGTTTCATGAAGTTGCTTCTTCTAGGTATTTCATATAAGTGGAATCATATTATATGTGTCCTTTTGCATGTGGTTTCTTTCACTCAGCATAAGGTTCACCCATCTTGTAGCACATATCAGTACTTTATTCCTTTTTATGCCTGAATAATATTCCATTGCATGGTATTAGGGATTGAATCATGTTCTCCCCAAAAGACACGTTCAAAATCTTAATCCATGTTTCTGTAGGTGTGAACCTCTATGTAAATAGAACCTTTTGAAGATTTTATTATTATTTAAGTTGTGGCCTATTGAATCCAGTTGGGTCTTAATCCGTATGACTGGAGGCTTTATAAAGACAAGAAATTTGGATGCAGTCAGCCAGAAAAAGCTCCAGGAAAAAGTCAATAGAAGCCAGAAGACAAAAGGAGCCAAAGGAGAGAGAGATCACCATGTGATGGAGGACTGCCATCACTGAATCAATACTGACCTCAGGGGGATGAGCCTCCCTGGCACCGAGGGATTACTACCAAGCAACAACTAGCAATGCAACTGGAAAAAGACATCGAATAAAAGGGGGGAAAGGTAACGACAAATGAGTTTATACAGCCAAGAGACTTCAAAGTGAGTCAGGAGGTCATCCCAGAGGTAAAGCTTATACACATCTCAGCAGGACTGCATAGACTGCCAAAGTGGATACTACCCCAAATAGTGGGGCTCCCGAGGGCTCTGGAGACAGCCAGGTCCTATGGTCAGGGCAGATATCTCCGGAGTTTGGTGCCTTGCCAGTGGGCCCTACTTTGGAGTTTGTGCTCCTGAGAGTGACAGGGTTAGACTCAGTTATGGCTTCCCTACACATAGCTCATCCATCCCTTCTATTTAAACCTATACTTGGTGCTGGAGTTGGTAGGTGTACATCCAAGAGACTTTAATCTTTGGGCTGTCCATGAGCCTCAGCGGAGTTGCAACACCTACTCTCCAGTTCATTGGACTCACCCAGGAGAACTAACAAGGAGGTGAGGATTGACAACCACCATACCAAGGAAACGAGAGAGCCTACAACTGCAAGCAAGACAGTCCCATCCATTGGCCGTATGGGATCGAAGCCCCCTCTTAATTAGAGGTGGAGTGGACATCACCATCCAGAATCCTCAGGATTGGGGAATGAACTATGGACTAGAGTGGGCTTACTGGTATTCTACTAGAGACCTATTGTGATTCTACCAGTGGAAGAAACTACAACATTGATGTGGAGACAGTGGTCACTGGAGGCTCTGAGGGCAGGGAGAGGGAAAAACCAGTGTAATACAGGGTTCGTCCCTGTATTACACTGAATGACATTGCAATGACAGATATAGGCCATTATATATCTTCCCATAACATGCAGAACCGTGTGGGAGAGAGTGTGGTCTACAATGTGAACTATGGTCCATGCTTAATGGCAAAGCCCCAGGATGTGTTTATCTATTGCAATGAATGTGCCACAGTAATGAAGGATGTTTATGTGGGAGAGTGTGGGAGGTGTGGGGAGTGGGGCATATGGGAATCCCTATAGTTTTTGTGTTACATTTATGTAATCTACATATCTTTAAAAAAAATAAAAATATATATTTAAAAAAAATAAAGTAACACCAATAAACAAACAAATAAATAAATAAATAAATAACAGAGCGACACAAACTGCTAATATGAGTATGGAAGAAAAATACTGACCCCAGGGGAAAGCATGGCCTTGTAACATCTCAGTTTTGGACCTCTAGCCTTTAAAACAGTGAGACAATAATTGCTTATTGGTATTTGTCACAGCAGATCTGGCAAACCAAGACACATGGACATACCACATTTTGTTTATCCATTCATCTGTTGATGGACATTTGCGTTGTTTCTGTCTTTTGACAATTGTGATAATGCTGTTATCACATTGGTGTACAAGTATCTGTCTTTCTGCTTTCCTGTCCGTTTTTTTTAAAAAGCAGATAAGGACAAAAAGCTAAGGAGATGTTAACTGATGGTAAATCCCTGATTGCCCATGGACTAGTGGGATGATCTGACTATTGTCCCTTTGTTGCCTCAGTTTCCCCATCTATTAAATGGGGGCTGATTATAATATCTGAACCATGATATTCCTGTGAGGATTACAAAAACGGAATCTGACGCAGGTGTATAAGCAGTCAATAAGTTTCATTATTATTATAAATCAGAAAATAAAAGAATTCTAGGCAACCTGGATTGAAGCAGGTCCCCAAGCAATGACTGCAGGTATGAACAGCAAAGACTGGCAGGGCTGGTTGCTGGTAAAAATGGGCAGCAAGCCAGAGCCTCAACCAAATGAGCCAGGTTGGGGGCCAGTTTGCAGTCCCATTTCAGTCCTTGAATACTCTCAGGAAATTGCACCAAAGGCCAGGGGAACTAGATGGTCAGCAAGTAGAGTCGCAGAGACTGAATCTCAAAGAGGTGGCTTGACTTGCCCAAAGGGGCAGAGTCTAGAGGAAAGTCTGGGCTTTTCTATTCCAATTCAAGTCTTTTTATTTTGCCATAATAGGCTTGGATCCAGAACCGAATTTTCTCTCCTGCTGTAAAGACACCTTTCTCGTAACAAAGGTTATAGTAAGCCATCTAAGCTCCCCTGTATGTCAAATGCTGATGCCATCTTCCCAATTGACTAAGCTGTTTGGAAGATAAGATAAATCCATTTTCAGAATGTCCTTGAAATACGTGCACACTCTACAGATGAATGAAATCACCGTTCTTTGATTGAACCCCAAAGATTGAGAAGAATGCTATCTAAGGTCAAGCTTAGCCCAGACATGTTCTTAACTTATCTTTCCCTCTTACAGGTATACTCTGATAAAGACAATATATTGATCTGCATTGAGATGTTAAGGAAAAGGAATTGTAAATAAAAAATGTTTTATGTTAGGTTTCCTAGGAGCAGAACCTAAGACAGGGATTGTTGTGAATGCCATTCATTGGAGTGCTCTCAGAAAAAGGGAAGGCAAAGATGCAGGATGGGGCTGGGGCGAGAGCTCAGCAAGGGTATCGTCTTGGCTGGAGATGAGCTTCTGCCTGATCCTATGAGGAGCACTGGAGCATGAATTGTAACACAGACTAGTTCCTACATTGAAGCCAGGCGGCCAGCCATTTGTCCAACCATGTAAGTCAGTCATGGTCTCGACTAGCCCTGGGGAAGGGAGGTGGGCATAACCTCCTAGAAAAGTGGCCATTGTTCGGAGGACAATGCTCAGGGTAAGAAAGCCCCTTGGAGTGCTTATTTGAGTGGTTAGCAGCCAACACTCACAGCAGCTGAGGGTTGGTCACACTGCCTGGTAAAGGAGATCTAGGTGGGGTACTAACAGTAACCTTTCCAGAAAACACCATCAAATGCTCTAGTTTTCCTCAATATTGCTGGGTCCTCAGAGTCCATTTAATCCTTTGTTTGGACCCCTCCCTCTCCAAACACTTAAACAAAACAAAACAACCCCACCACAATGAGTTCTTTTGACTTTTCTGCCATGAAATGAAAAGGGAACATCTCTATTAATAAACTATTTAATAAAGCAATGTTGAAAAGAGCAGGAAGACAGACTCTGGGTTAAAAATGAGCATTTGATGTGAATTCTCTTTTGGTTCACAGTTCCTCATTGTCAACTAAATTTTGGCAATGTAAAATCATGTTTTAGGTCAAGTTCCCCTGAAAACAGTCTCTGAGCTATGTGCTATAGACTGTACGTATGACATCTGTATGGGGTGCAGTCCCCCCAGGCAGCAAGAGCGAGGGGGAAAAAGGCACAAAGTGAGGTGTTACCAGGAGTGTGCCGGAGTTGGCATTAGCGCCGATTGTGTGCATCTCTTTCCAACCCAACATACAGTGACATCACATTCTCAGCTTGAAATCACCCATGACAGAAGTATTTATACCATGGAAACTGGCAAATGCTACAAATCAGAGCTTTTATTTTGGTCCAGAGAGTCAGTCTTTAAACATTTACCAGTATGACACTGGGTGCTACAACGCTGGCTACAGCTTCACAAGGAAATGCAGCCAGTTGCTTGACCACACAGAACTTCAGTGTACAGGCTGATGGAACAGTCTACTGGTAAAGAGGAAGGGAGAAAAATTTATTGTCTGGCTTTCCTCGTAACTGCTGTCCCATGGCACATTAACTCCCTCAGACCCCATGCCCTTCGACTGAGTTCTGAAGTGGTGGGAGGAGTCCAAGCCTCTGTGAGTCCAATCTGGTTGGTTGCTGCAAGTTCTAGAGGGTTCCCCAAACTACCCTCAGGTATGAGAATTTGTTAGAAAGACTCACCGAACTTAATGAAAACTATTATACTCGTGGATATGGTTTATTAAGTGGAAGGATACAAATCAAAATCAGCCAAGGGAAGAGACGCCTAGGGCAGAGCTGGGGAGGGTTCCAAGTGCAAAGCTTTCACTGTCCCCTCCTGTGAAATCAGGATGCCTTACCCTTCTGGAATGGATGTGTGACAATACACATGGGCAGATGCCAACCAGGGAAGCTTACCCGAGCTTCTGTATTCAGAGTTTTAACTGGTGTTCCATTACATAGGCACGATTGACTGATCAGTTGCCCACCTGGTTGATCTCAGCCTCAAGGTCAACTAATAACAGGTGATCCAAAGCGCCCCCCCCCAAATTACAAGGTTGGTCTTTATAGTGTGGCCAACCCCACCTTAAGACTATTGGGTGTGGCCAGCCCCACCCTAAGATCCAGTGTGGGAGCCCTGACCTAAGCAGTCCCTCCTGTCAAGTATGACATAGGTTACCTCCCAGAAGCTGAAGGCAAAGTCCTACCCTTACTGTGAGTGAGACTGAGTTGGTGCTGGATAGCCTGATAGCAGCAGTTCTCTCCATTAAAGATGTAGCCAAGGACCAGTGAGGCAGAAGGGGAGAATGTAGGGCAGTGCATAAATTGGATGAGATACGTCAACTTTCACCAAGGAATATCTTTTAGACAAGAATCTTAACTCTTTACCAAACTTTTTACTCTCTTCAAGTAATGCAAAAACAAATGGTCAAAATTCTCCTTGGTCAGAGAAAAAGAAGCAGTAGAGAATTCTAAATGTTGAGTGACCTTGTGAAAATTGGATTCATCAATTAGACAATCAATCCTGACTGTCCATCTGCCTAAGCTTTGACACACACCTGATGGTGCTTACATTTTTTAAATGAGCATAGCCTAATTAATTGTCAAATATCAATCACTGTAATTCATGGAAGGCCAAATAATTAAGAAACAATGCAGAGAAATTACCTATTCATTTGGAAAGGTCAATCCAATTATAGTAGATAAAGGTTTATGCTCTCTTATGTTGCTGGTTAATATCAGGTGTCTGCTATTCCACACATTCAATGAAAATGTGTTGACTGCCTACCATTCAAGAAACATTAGGAAAATTAGTCCAAGCCCTTGCCCTTGAGGAATTTATAGTCCAATGGAGGGAGAAAGGCTTCTAAATAAATAGTTTTAATTCAGAGAGATGAGAAGGCAAATGCTAATTTGATGGCATTTTTTTCTCAAATGAGATGGCAAAGCAATGCTTAATACCCTATGCAGAACATGGAATTTATTCTGCAGGAAGGTAATATGAATGCTTAGCAATTTCAGAAATGATCTTCTCACCCATTGCTTGCAGTACCTGCGTTGCATGATAAACAGATAGGATTCAGCTGCTGAAGGATACTCGCGCCCACCAGATTTTACTATGTTAATAACAAGCACTTTGTATGTGTGTATGGTGGGTACAATTATCATTCCTATTTTATAGATGAGGAAACTGAAGTTTAAGGTGGTTAAGAAATGTGTACAAGGTCACATAGTAAATGGCACAATGAGCATTTGAACCCAGACCATTTTACTTTAGAATCCGCGTGGTCTGGGGAAGCGGCTGTGGCTCAATTGGTTGGGCTCCCATTTACCATACGGGAGGCCCCGGGTTCGATCCCCAGGGCCTCCTGGTGAAGGAGCACCTGTGCGGCGCGGAGAGCTGGCGCAACAAAGGAAGAAAAGCAGCAAGGGGAGGAGAAGAAAAAAAAATCCACATGGTCTGAAGACTGGCTGCCTAAGAGCAAACTGTTTGTTACTGATTGGTGATGAGATGAAGAGTTGGCACCAGAACTTTAATCAACTGAGTCAGTAAGCACATTGTTTAGCTCACCTAACTTTTGGTAGCAAAAGTTTTCTTGATAAAGGAAGCAGTGCATTGATTGACTTCCTGGTACCAATTCCTCATCCTGTCATGAATCAGCACTTTGAATAGCACTGTGCTAAACTGTGTGACTGCTATAAGGAGGATATCTTAGATTAGCGCAGGGCCTTCCTTCTTTCACTGCTGTGGAGGAAGAGTATTAAAGCGTACTTTATCTTGGGATTTAAATTCCTCAGAGGACCCCAGCTACTAATCTAAGGAGTCTGCTCCTCAAATTTCCAAGCCTGTGGGTCATTTTGAATAGTCTTCCTGCCTCCAAAAGAAACATCAGTTTTAATGAGAAATAGCAACCTTAAAATTGGCCACCAGAATTCCTTATTGGCCAAGCTCCTTGGCACCTTGTGAATATTCCATCCCCACGACACAGGGCCCGGGACGGCAGAGGTGACCAGGACCCCCTTTCCCACTCTGCTTAGAGTCCATCAGCAATCCTTCCTATACTCGGGGGCTAGAACCAATTGCTTTCTTTCCTCACATGATTTTCTGTCCCCATTTAAGAAAACAGACTTCTAAATATATGCCTAGCCCATGATCCAGCAGTTCCAAGAGAAATGTCCAGGAAAGCACACGTAACATATGTGGAAGAATGTTCATAGCGACTTTATTCCTAATAGCCCCAAACTGGAACCAACCCAAGTGTCAATCAAAGGAGAATGGACATATAAATGTGGTAGATTCAGAGACACTCCCACAGTGACAATGGGGGAAAGTAACCACACACCACTGTATGATTGCGTTCCTATGAAGTTTAAGAATAGGGGAACTAATCTGTGGGGACAGAAGGGAGAACAGTGGTTAGCTTGGGGTGGAGGGTACAGTTGGGAAGAGGCACAAGGGAGACTTTTGGGGTGGAGTGCTTTGCACAGGTATATATAAATTTGCAATAGTTTTTCAAGTTGTACATTTAAGATTTGTAGATTTTATGTATATTAAGTGTCAATTAAAAGAAATCTTTTAAAAATAAGTAGTGCAAAAAGAAAAGAAATATTTCCAGAAGCCTTTAAACTCAAAATGTACACACCATTTGACCTAGCAATCTCACCTCTAGAAATTTCTTCTAAGGAAATAAATATGAATGTGCATAAAGACTACAGCCCTGTTTATAACTGGGAAAAAGTGGAAGCAACCTAAATTTCCCACAATAGGGATGTGGTTAAAGAAATTATGCTGTAGTTATATAATGAACTACAAGTACAAGGTAGAACTAAAAGATGAGTTTGTAGAGAATATTCAATGTCATGGAAAATGTTAACACTATTGTGTTACATGAAAAGCAGTAGGTTACAAAGCAGCATGTATAAGTATTTTTATTCAAAAAATTTGTACATAAAATGCATATATATGTATTAGGAACATAATTTATATCATACATAAAACACTGGAGGTAGATTTCCCCCACATGTTAAACTGAGAAGTTACATTATGCACAATAGTTTATTTTCATCTTTGGGATTGTTTTAAAAATTTTTGCATATTTTCAACAATGAACATTTATTACCTGTGTCATCAGAAAAACATTAAAATTAAAGTCTGCAAGCGTTGTCCCTATTAAATAAAGTCTGTAGGTTTCTACCAATATGAAAACAAATGAGGTTATTAGTCAAAAATGGAATTGCATCGTTATGTGTGACATAATGTAAATCCATCAGCCAGATTTCAAATGGGTAAATTAAACCACTCAAACCAGTGATTATACCCCGAGTGGCCTCAGTAGAATGCCTTCACCAGATTTGAATGATAATAAACTATGTAGGCCTGTGTCAATAATTCTCTATTATAGGAATCATGAGCTGAGCCAAACACATACTTGAAAAACATCCATGACCTCCAGTTGCCATCACTTACTAAACTTTTTGATGGAAATGAAAAAATAATAATACTCAGTGTCACCAAGATTTTTTCCCCCATTATCACTTCTACCTCAGAGAAGTTGCCAATTTTGTGTGGGATATGGTGGGAGGTGTGGGAGGTGGGCAACATGGGAATCCCAGTGGGTTCCGTGTAATATTTTGGGTAATCTAAGTACCTCTTAAAATATATTTATATAAATATATAAATAACATTTTTTTGTAAGCAAATGCACATATATGCATATATATTTATATATCATTTTGCAAGTGTTAAAAATATATATATATATGATTATGGTGCAATGTACAATGCAGCCTAAATTACAATGGAAATAGACTTTTCCCATTTAAAAAAAAAAAAAAAAAACCAAAGGCAAATTTCACTACTCTGGAGTTTCATAAAAATCAAGGTTTGCTTTTATTAGGGAGTTGGAAGTCTGGACTGTGAAGTCCTTCCATTCATGACTGGATGCTCACAGGCCTTACGAGATGTTCGTTTTTGTTTTATTTTACAAAGGAAAAAAAGTTGGTATAGGAATATCAGCTGTAGAAACATCAACCTCACTGACAGTGTATTTTAATAATCCCAACCTAATTTTTGTAGCATCCTGAAATTATCAGATAAGACCATCGTTAGGTGCTTTGTCAGAAAACCTGTAGCTATGGGCAGTTGAAGTTTTCCCAGTGGGAGAAAGGCAACTATGATAACCATTTTTACCTACTATCATTATAATTTCATGTTGGCTAAGGCTGCCTACAGCTTTATTTGTAAGAGTCAGTTATTAAGGGAATCCTTGAGAACACTGTTCTAGAAGCACGGGTCGCTCTGTTCTTCCTTTACCTGCTAAGTAGTCATTAAAGGAAAATTACACAGACACAATAACTCATGCAGAGTTATAAGAGTTTTTGAGCCATTGCTTTAGCTGCGGGTCAGTGATTTGTTTTAATGTACCTCACCATTTTGCAAAACAGATTTTTCCTAGACTGTACACACACACACACACACACACAACTATATAATACTGCGAAATTGATACTATATTATATATTCATAAATACTGTGATATTTATACAATATAGTGGGTTTTTTCACCCCTCAAAGCCTCTGGGTTTGGATTTGGATTGGTGAGTGTAGGGTCAAATTTGATAATACAAGCTCTTTAGTTTGGAGGGGAGAAGTAGGAAGAATGGAGTCCAGTGGCTGGAATTTATGTATGTGTGAGAACATGAGTGCACGAGCATGTTCGTGTGTTGGTGAGAGTGGTAGGACGACGATGAAGGTCAATCAGAAAAGGCTTTAAGATCAGATGTTAGTAGGACACAGACATATCTTTGGCAGGCAGTGTGGGTGTGTGTGGGGGGGCGGGGAACTACCATTCAACCCACTATAGGTCAGATGGTAAATATTTTAGGCTTTACAGGCTATATAGTATCTGTTACAGCTAATCATCTCTGCCATTGTAGCGCAAAAGCAGCCATGGGTTGCTTGTTTTTTATTATTATTTTATTATTTTGTAAATAAAGTTTTGTAAACTTTATTTAATAAAACAGGCAGTGGGCTGGATTTGGCCATGGGTTGTAGTTTATCGACTCCTGGTCTCAGCTCACTGCCTGGAATTCAAAGCCCTTAACAGTCCAGTCCCACCTGAAAATTCTGACATGAACTCAAAGTTTTCCAGGCATGATGCCTCAATTAAAGTCAAATGAATTTGCCCTATGTCCTTTGAACAGATTTTCCTGCCTCCCTGCATTGTTGGCTAATGAAATGTTTAGCCTCTTAAGAATGCTGCCTGGCATGTAGTGAGTGCTCAGTTAGCAGGAGTGCTTTTTATAAGATACTTTAAATGTTAAGCATGCAGACAGTTGAAAGTGGTTGTTTTTAAGGGGCGGGATGCAGATAGCTTTCACTTTCCTTTATACATGGGCCCTATCATTGAATATTTGCCTTGAACAAAGTTACCAGATAAATACAGCAAACCCAGTTAAATTCATAAACAACGGATAACTTTTCAGTAAAAATAAGCCCCAAATATTTCATGGGATATATTTATATAAAAAAAACATACTGTTTATCTGAAATTTAAATTTATATCAAAACCTATGAGATGCAGCAAAAGGGCATTAGAATTGTTCTGCATGATCTTGTAATGATGGATACAGGCCATTACGCATTTTGTTAAAACTTATAAAAGTGTGCGGTACAGAATGTGACTCATAATGTAAACCATCGACCATGGTTTGTGGCCAATATTTGTTCATCAATTGTAACAAATGCACCATACTCATGTAAGATGGTATTAATAGGGGAAAATGTGAGAGGGTAGGGTACATGGGAATCCCCTATATTTTCTATTTGACTTTTCTGTTACCTAAAGCTTCTTTGAAAATAAAGTGAAAAAAATAAGACACTGGGGAAACATAAAGTGTTATTGTACATAAAAGATCTTATGGGAATGAAAGATACAGTGCAGAAATATATTTTTAAAATTTTGTATATATGTATTTTAATTTTTTAATTCTTTAATTAATTGTTTTTTTTTTTTTTGGCTTTGTTTTTGGGGAGGTTTTGAATTGCAGAAGGGTCACAACCGTGGCAGGGGAGGATCACTGGTGCAGGGTGTAGGTGGTGGGGGGATGTGTGGGGAGGAGGGTACCTGGGGTATGCCTCTATGGCATATAAATATGTTCAAGTGGTCATGGGGCATTGTCTCAGTGGGTGGAGACCCACAAAATAACTGAAAGAATATTGAATTCCCATTCTGGGAAATCCTGATACATTCTCTAATAGAGTGGCACAAACCCCTAGAGTACACGGGCAGTGCCTTGTGAAGGAGGACTGACCAATATCCCAGGCTGTTGATATTGATGCTTGTACTTATGAACCTAGTTCATGAGAAATTGAAATGTAGAGTAGGTATTATATAATGCTTAAGAGTTACCTCCTGAAATCCACCTTGTTGCTCTAATGTGGCCTCTCTCTAAGCCAAACTCAGCATATAAACTCACTACCTTCCCCCTGGCATTGGACATGACTCCAGGGATGAGCCTCCCTGGCACCAAGGGATCAAGTGCCAGCTAGTGATGCATTTGGAAAAATACCTTGACCAAAAGGGAGAAATATTAAATACAGATGAGATTTTATGGCTAAGGGATTTCAAAGTGACTCAGGAGGTAATTCCAGAGGTTACACTTGTGCTTGTCTAAGGAGGATCTCACTGACTGCTAGAGTAAACAGTGCCTCAAGCAACTAAAATAGACCAAAAAAAGGAAAGTTGTCAAAACCTATAAAACTGTGCAGTGCAAAGTGTAAACCATAATGTAAACTATAGACCATGGTTAGTAGCAATGCTTCAATATGTGTTCATCAATTGTAAGAATTATACAACACTAATGAAAGAGTTGTTAATGGGGAAAAGTGTGGGAGGGGTAGGGGGTGAGGTAAATTGGAATCCCCTATATATTCAATGTAACATTTATGTAATCTACAGCTTCTTTAAAAATAATAAAAACATTTTAATTTAACTGGGTGCCCTGTATTTTTATTTGGTAAATCTGGCAACCTTAGCCCTGAGCATTTCTTACTTTTATAAGCAGAGAAAAGGTGATAATTTTAAAAGCTAATAAAATATAAGCTAGTACCATTAGTAACTCTCTTTTCTTTCTTTCTCTCTCTCTCTTTTTTTTTTTTTTTTTTGTCTATTTTAGTTGCACTAGTGATGCTTCCACAACAAGGTATGAGAGTGTCTGATTCGCTACACTTTGGTCACCTCTGGATATTATTAATCTTTTAATTTTTGCCAATCAATGACATGATAATGTCATCTTTATTTTTTCTTATTTGTTTTCAAACTAAAATATTTTTCATTATGAAAGTACTATGTATCCCGTAAAAGAAATTCTGGATATTCTAGAAAGATATAAAGTCTCCTTCAACACATCCTTCATTCCCAATTTATATAACTAAGAAGTAACTGCTTTTAAGGGTTTCTGGTATAGTCTGTCTTGATTTTTTATGTCTACATAAGCATGTATTTTATGTCTATATCTATTTTTATATCAATAGGATGATATAATAAATTATTCATCATTTTGTTTTTTTAAAAATAATATATCTTGGACATTTCCCACATCTGAACATATGGCTCTACCACAGCATTTTAAAAACTAACCTCTTTAAAAGAATACAAAATTATGAAGGATGCCCCTAGTTTTGGTTTTAATTGTATCTAGCTTTAAATTTGAACACACTTACGTAATCTTACAATAGAAGTAAACATATGCATATGAACTTTATGTAATTATAAAACCAAAATAGACTGACAAATTAAAGTCAAAGTGCTATAAAAATTTAATTTTTACAACATTAACTTAATACGTGATGCAACTTTGCTGAAACATAAATTTTATTGTGGAAAGATATATTCAAATGTTTCATGGTAGACTGCTGGTCAACATGACTTTATTTTACTTTAAGTAAGGTAGGCCATGACTTGAGTCCTTGTCATTATCATGAATGCTAATTTTTCCTTTTTCTCAACAAACATGTTTGTAATCTTCAGATCTGTACCATTTTAGACCAACTAATTATATAGTGAAATCCAAAATACAGTTCTTTAAAAAGGCTACTTAACAAACAATCCTTCATGGCCCGTTTTCTTTTATAGGTACTGGAAAAAACCTGTTGGGAGGTAAGTACAAAAAGTGAGATATTCACATACCCTCTGGTCATAGGGCATCAAATGTACTCACCATTAGGATAATGGTTTCTTTTGAGTTTGTTCTGCCTGTGCTGGAGAGAACCACGCAATGGCCCAACTCTCCCCCCAGTATTCTCTAATAGCCACAGTGCAGGACTTTGGCACTAACGATGTAATTCACAGTAATGTAACATCACTGTGACATATCATTTTTGCCTTAAGTTTTCCTCTATACATTAGCCCATGACAATTAAAGTAGTATATTACTCATCCCCTCTGTGTTGATTTGATTATTTCAAACCATTTCAGCTTCTTAACTTATAAGACAAGTCTTAGTCTCTGAATAAGTATTGCAAATGTAAATTATAATTACAAGAGAGAAGTTTTGTTCTTGTCACTGTAAATAGAATTGAAACGAAATCACAATGGTGATCGCAAGATGGTTTTTACCATTTTAATGTGAAAATATTCTAGCCTGGAAGTGGTGAGATCTGCTTATGAGCCAGCATGTTAAGAACGAAATGCAGTCACTTCAGGGACTAGTATGATTAGAAATACAAATGTAAATATGGATTGGGCTCATTTATAATATGATCATATAGATCAGGGGTCAGCAAACATTTTCTGAAAAGGGCCAGAGAGTAAATATTTTCCACTTCGAGGGTCATAGAGTCGTTACTGCAATGTCTCAACTCTGCCACTGCGGCATGAAAACAGCCACACACGATACATAAATGAATGAGCATAGCCTGTGTTCATAAACTTTATTTACAAAATCAACAACAGCCTCGATTTGGCCCAATGGCTGTAGTTTGCCAACCCTTGATGTAGATGATCCAGAATGCATTTGTATTATTTTTACAGATTATCATAGAATCAAAAACCAAAATTGAAAGGTTCTTCAGACAGAATATTTCTGTTCTAGAGAATTTACATCATTCTGTGCAGCACTTCAAAGTTTCCAATAGTGCCATGGACAAACTCTTTAAATTCTTTTCTTTGGTTCATTGTTATCTTTTACAATTGGTTGTGGCTGGTTTGGAGGAAAGGTCTTGCTCTTTTTTGTTTTTAGCATTTTGTTCCATTATTTTGTTTTGTTTTGTTTTTAAAGATTTATTTATTTATTTACCCCCTTCCCCCCATTGTTTTGCACTCACTGTCTGCTCTCTGGGTCCATTTGCTGTGTGTTCTTCTGTGTCTGCTTGCCTTCTCTTTAAGCAGCACTGGTAACAGATCCTAGGACCTTCTGGAGTAGGAGAGAGGCTGCTCAATCTCTTGTGCCACCTCAGCTCCCTGGTCTGCTGCATCTCTTATTGTCTCTCCTCTGTCTCTTTTTGTTGCATCATCTTGCTGCGCCAGCTCTCTGCACAGGCCAGCACTCCGCGTGAGTCAGCACTTTGCTCAGGCCAGCACTCTGTTCGAGCTAGCTCGCAGTGTGAGCCAGCTTGCCTTCACCAGGGGGCCCCAGGAATTGAACCCTGGACCTCCTATATGGTAGACGGTAGGCCAATCGCTTGAGCCACATCTGCTTCCCCCATTGTTTTTTTAATAAGAGGATTTATTCAAGTCTTCGAAAATTCTTCTGGTCTTTGATATAAAGCAGACAACAGGATCCCAAATTTGTTACATGTCAGGACTCTAAATCTGAGCCGTAATACCAATGGGTGTGGTTTATTAAAAATACCTGTTTTGGCCCCATATCTAATTAATTTCCTGAAGCATTTACCATTATGCCTTTCACATTGAAACTTTCCCCATCGTGGTTTTGAAATATCATGGGTCGGTATAAGAAATCAAATGGGAGTTTTGGGGGAGTTTTGCGGAAGCCACAGATGACATGCAAAGGCCAGCAGACAGCAGAGAAAAAGTTTAGAAAATCAGAAACGCATCAAATATATGTATAGTATTGTATAATATCAACATATTTTATCTTTTAATACCATGAATACATACAATTTCTTTTTTAAAGTTAAAAAATGTAAAAAGTTAAAGCTTGCAAAAAGTACGCAAAAGCCAGCAGACAACACACAAAGGCTAGAAATGTAGAGCTATCTTAAAAAGTTTAGTAACTCATAAATGCATAAAATGTATGTAACTGTTATGCATATTACCCGTATGGTATGTATTTTACTGTTTAAAACATAAATGAACACTACACCTTTTTTTTTTTTTTTTTTCTTAAAATTAAATTTTCAGTAAAAGAACTGTGGTTCTACGGTTCTACACACTGATTTGGGATGCCAAGCGTGTTTACGGCAATCTCTCCCTTGTCATCTCCCAGTGATCTCGAGTGATCCTTGCACCTCGCGTTTCTTGTACCTTGTGCCATTTAAACGTCATAAACTCTATTAAAATCATAGTGCTCCTTGTGGTTGAGAAAGCGCTCCGAAGAAACAGAGGAAAGTGATGAACTTGAAGGAAAAAGGAGAATTGTTAGCTACGCTTCGTCCAGGTAAAGCCGCTGCTGCAGTTGGCCACCGTCACGCGGTCACAAGTCCACGGCAAGGCATGTCAAGGAAAAAGAGAAGGAAATCCTTGAGGCCATTGCCGCAGCTACACCCACGGCAAGGCCTTTGCCTAACCCACGAGAGCTGCATCTCTGGTGCGTAGAAAGTGCAACATTCTTTTGGGTGCAGGATCGCTATTTTTAAAAGGCATTCCATTAGACTCTGGCGTCATCAAGCAAAGGCTAAGTGCTCAGAGGCTCCCCGAAAGGAAAGTGAAGGTGAAGGGTCTATGCCTATGGATTTTCAGGCCGGCAAAGGCTGGTTTGCATTTTTTAAAAAACGGTTTAGCCTACACAATGTAAAAATAACCGGAGAGCCAGTGTCTCCCGATCAAGGGACAGCGAGGGGGTTTCCTGAAACCCTAAAGAAATGAATTAAAGAGAAAGGCTACAGGGAAGCGGCTGTGGTTCAATCAGTGGGGCTCCCGTTTACCATATGGGAGGCCCCGGGTTCGGTTCCCGGGGCCTCCTGGTGAGGGCAGGCCCGCCCGCACGGCGTGGTTGGCTGACCCGGCGAGCGCGGGCAGCAAGGGGGGGATGGATGAATAAATAAATAAAATCTTAAAAAAAAAAAAAAGAGAAAGGCTACAAACCGGAACAGATTTTCGATGCGGATGACATTGCCCTATACTGGGAAAAAATGCCTTACAGGACATACATCAGCCAAGAAGAGAAGTGAGCCCCAAGTTTTAAAGCCACAAGGGGTAGGGTAATCCTGTTCTTTTGTGCCAGCGTCGTAGGGTTCATACTAAAGACAGCCCTGATATATAAAGTTGCTAGCCCTGGAGCTTTGAAAGGAAAGGACAAGTACCAGCTGCCTAGCTTCTGGATGTTCAATAAGGAAGCACTGATGACCAAGGCACTGTTCCTTCACTGGTTCCATCAGTGCTTTGTGCCAGAGGTTAGAAAATACCTTCCCAGGAAGGAACTACCCTTTAAGGTGTTATTGCTTCTGGACAATGCCCCCAGCCACCCAGTCGTTTACATGCCACTTAGGCAGATTTTCCAGATTGTAGGGGCACTGTGTCCCTAACCTCCTTGATGTGGAAAGGATAACTGTATATAACTTTTAGTTTACACATAAAATATGGAAAACTCATTTCTAAGCCAACCACTGCAAAGAGTATGGGTTTCTGGCTGAGAGAAATCATTAGGGACTGCTGGATGATGAGGGGTTAATCAGCATGGCCATTGAGTGGTGGCTTCTGGATTCTGAGTCAGCACTTTAATTTCATAACCAGCTCATACTATATATGGGATTACTTCTGGAAACCTAAGTACCAGTTGTTAAACAATTGTCTGCTGGATCCAAACCTGCCCGTCTATACTCTGCTTTGTGAGGCTGAGACTGGGAGTCCACAAAACACCTTCTGCTTTGCTAGCTTCTTTCTGTTAGGCTCTGTCACTAGGGGAGTGCTAGAAGACTGTAAGGCCAGAGGAGAGGGACTTGCTTTTTCCTGCCTGCTTCCTGTTTGATTCCTATGGACTTCCTCTTCCTGATGTCATCCCCCCAGCCTCACTTCACTACCCTGGCAGTAGCAAAGGCTTCCTATAGCAGCAGCTGAATTCAATTTTCACTTTTAGCCGCACTTGCAGGGCCAGCCTCAGTGCACCCCACAACTATCCTGAGACACAAGCACTGGCCTAGGAGTGTGCCTTTCTTAGGGCTCAGAGTTTTAACTCCATGGGCCCTTCCTCCTCCAAGCTTGTATAGTTAAAAAAATCCCAACCTCTTTCCTTTCTTCCCCAGGGGTGGCAGCTGCTTCCTGAAGTTGCTACCTCTGTGATACTTCAGTGTTTCCTCTTGTAACCTTTCCAGGTATGTAATTAACACTTTGTACCTATTTAATTATTTATATTAAATTCTCTCTGTTAAAATAACGTATATCTGTCTCCTGAGTGGACCCTGACTGATACCTACCTACAGAAAAAGACTTCTTTATTGGTTGTTTTAGTTTCCTTGGCTGCCAAAGCAAATACCATGCATTGGGGTGGCTTCAACGATGGGAATTTATTTGCTCATGGTTTTGATGTGAAAAGAAAGTCCTAATCAAGGCGCCATCAAGGCGGTCCTTGGTCCTTAGCAAGCACATGGCACCCACTCCTGGCCTCTCCCTTCTCTTCTGGGTTCTGCTGATGTTCAGCTTCTGGCTGCTCCCTGCGGCTTTCTCTCCCTAAGTCTGAATTTCATTCTGCTTGTAAAGGACTCCATAACAGGATTAAGACCCACCCTGACTGAGGTGGGCCGCACCTTAACTGAAGTAACCTGACGAAAAGGTCCTACTGACAATGGGGTCACACCCACAGGAACGGGTTAAATTTAAGAACATGTTTTTCTGGGGTGCACACAGCTCTAAACCACCACACTGGTTGTGTGAGTTCATGCTAACTCTGATTCCAAAGGCCTTTCCTGACATCACCCTTTCTTTTGAAGATCTTTTTACTTTTCGAGAGTAGAAGATTCAAAGTGAGGCTTACAAGTTAACCATGATTAAGAAATATATGTGCATTTAAAAACCTTTATTTTAAAATTAGTTTCATTTATGCCAAGTTCTTCCCACTACTTTTAAGACTTTTCTGCCCTCTACAGATCTGAAAGTCAGTGATATTTTAGGAAGTACCAATTTCAATAGTATTGGGAAAGCAAAACCAGTTGGCGGGGGTGGGTGGGGGTGATAAATATCAAAGTTTTCAGAGTATGTAACTCAAAGGCTGTTTTTACCAAGGTAATTAAGTTTTAGCCACTAGAGAATGTTATTTGAGGAGAGAGACAAATGAAGATTCAGGACAGAACACATTATACTAGTGATAAAGAAGGCAAAATGTGGGAAGTGAGAGAATTTTTTTATCCTGTGGAAGTAAAAGATCTTGTAGTTATATATATCATTGTCAACATAGCTAATAATTAATATGTTGAGTAAAATCACCTTTGTGTGAAAAAGAAATTATTTTGCTCTCATGGGGTCGGCAGTGGGGAAAAGTCATTTAAAAATAGCTCAATTAAGTCGGATGAGTGTGAACCATCAGCACCTTGGTGGGTGTTTCCAACTTGCTGCAGGCACAAAGACACAGTATGAAATTTGAAAGTAATAAACTTAACAGCGAGAAATACCTGGCATTGAGAACAGTCAATAGGTATAACAAGTTTGGGTTCCTGAGAGAACCCCAGCACACATTGAAGCTGATGAGGGTGGGGCATGGTGTTACTTCTATAGCATCCCGAGGCTGTGGATCTAGTGCCTCCTAATTCTCAAGGTTAGAAAGCCTTATCTAAGTTTGGATGGGAGGACCTAGGAAGTTGAACAACATGCCCCCCAAATGCTCTCTCCATGAACAGAAGTGTATAACCCAATTTTTACTATTGTAGTTTGCATTTGTTAATTAGTGGTCCAATTCAATTTAACAAGCCTGAGGGCGGGGGGGGGGGAGAGGTGTGTGAATACAAAGCTTCTTTGTCTTTCTGTCCATCCACCCACTCCTCCATCCACCTATGCCAGAAGACTTTTTTTTAAATGTCTCTGCCCTCTTCTACTTGTCCCCTTCCTTACACTTTGCCTGTGGTTCCTGCGGTAAGGAGGAGAGTAAATTCTGTGTGTAAACAAATATTTTGCAAAAAGTGTTTCAGAACATTCTATTCCCCACCTTAAGAGCCACTGTTTAAAACTTAGACAAAGGGAAAAAAAGACTTGATTCTCTTTTAAATGCCATGCTGTCCCCTCCCCTGGACCTTTAGCTCATGCCTTTTATTGTGTCTAGAACAATCTTCCCCCAACCAAGTCCACCCTGAGTCCCTTTTCTCTGTGCTCCCGTGGTCCTCTCTTATAGCACATTTCACATTCCAGGAGAATAAAATCCATTTAAGTGTTCTGTCTCTGCCTATAAACCACGAACTGTTCTGGACCACGGCCTTCTCTGTCTTGGTTTTATATCTTCCGGGCTTACTGCAACACCTAGCACATAACAGGTTCTCCATAAAAGTTTGCTGTTCTGAACAAGCTCACGGGCAAGCTGGAGATTGAGAGATGTAAGTATGTGAATGTCATCAGAGTTTCCTGCCTGTTCTTCTCTCCCAACTAGCTTTAAAAGTGCTGGAAGGAAGACCCATATCTAGTCTTCCCTTCATTTACCTTTCTTTTCTTCCCTGTTTCTCACCAGTGCTAGTTCCTTGTCTTTCTATTCACTGAACAAATCCGTGGGTTGCAATGTTTCATCTAGAAAACCTGTTTGTCAATGTTTTTCTCAATCATGTACAGAGATGAAGACTTTTGTTTCCCTAAAGCAAATTCCTTGCATTGTATAATGAAATGCACGCTTCAAGGCTCCTTCTCACCCAATGGTCCAAGCCTTTACCCATACTTATTCTTGAATTTCAACAGGTTCCCAGAAACAATTGCCAACAGTCCCTTCTGGGATATAGCGTAGGTTTCAAAGCCATTTGAAACTGCCCACGTGTGTGTGAGGCAGGCTCTGTAGTGTTGAAAAAGTTAGAAATAGAAATGTAATGAGCTGGGTTCAATCACCATTTCTAACTTCTATGTACTCAGAGGAGTTCAGAAGAACTCATTTATTTCCTCTGGCTGCAGGTGGGTTTCTTCCTACCTTACCTTCTCTCAAACCAGCATTCCCAGGCAGTACTTTAACAGGAGAGGAAAGGGCTGGAAACCCAGCAGCCCAATAAATAACAGCAAAGAGTGTCTGGGGGTGGGGGGTTGGAAACATGATAACTCCGTGGTGTCCTTTAAGCTTGTTTACAGGCTATACAATAAACAGGTGACATAGTCACACAGGAAATCTTTACTGTCAGATGCTCAATTTCAAATTCAAGACTAACCATCCTCCATTCCTACTTACATCTTCAGAGGATAGGAAATAGGTCTAAAGCAGAGCCCTGAATACCAATGTAAGTAATGTAAATTTCATGTATGATAAAACTGTTTAGAAATAGATCTGGCTACACTTCTACTCCTCTGCTACAGGCATAAAGAAAAAGAATCAGAATGCAATCCCCAGGAAAAACATTTTGATGATTTATAAAATCATACTGGTTTTATTCTGTCATGAATATAAAATATTTTCAAACATAACAGCGGGATATAGAATACTCATAATTTACCCATATACCTTCACCAAGATTAAATAGAAATGTCGTATGTTTTTTCCATCTGTTACAGGTACAGAACCACTTCATCCCTTTCCCTTCCTTCTGAAGCTGATGTGCATTATTCATGTATGTTTTTATCTTTAACTTTAGCATAAACCCATAAGCAAATTACAGTACAGTTTTGGGTACTTTTGAATTTTTACAATTTTTAAATAATATTGTGTGCCTCACTCCTTTTGCTCGACATTTTGTTCTTTAGATTTAGCCATGCTAGTACATACAAATCTAGCTCATGCATCTGCACTATTGTATGCTATTACATTTTCTGTTATCCATTACTCTATGGTTAGATTGTCTCCAATGTTCCACTAAATGATCTTGTACTTCTCTCCTTGTGCATATGTGTAAAATTTTGTAGACCATGTCTATGTTTATCCGCATCTTTAACAACTACTACAAAATGCAGTCCAAAGTAATTAAACCAATTTACAGTCCACTATGAATGCCTTTGAGCTTCTGTTTCTCCACACTCTTGCCAACATTTGGTGTTTTCAGACTTAATAATTTTTGCCAATTTGAGATTGGTGAGATGATATTTCTTCTTCTTTGAATTTGCATTTCCCTGACTGTAAATGAGGCTGAGCACATTTTCATGTGACTTATTAGCCGGTGAGATTTTCTCTTCTCTGAATTATGTGTTCTACCTTTGCCCATGTCTCTTTGGGTCATTTGCCTTTTTGGTAAAATTGCCTGTAAACCCATCTGGGCCTAGTATTTATCTAATAAATAGATTGTAGCAGCTTGGAGTTATAAACTGTAGAAAAACCTGTTCTTAATCTCAATCCATTCCTGTGGGTGTGAACCTATTGTAAAGAGGAGCTTTTCATGAGGCTGCTTGGGTTAAGGTATAGCCCAACCGAATGAGGATGGGTTTAAGCCTATTAGTGAAGGCCTTTTAGGGAAGGCCACAGAGAGAGAAGCCATGGAGAGCAGCCAGGAGCCAGAAGTCAACAGAACCCTGAAGAGAAGCCAGGAGGCTGCCATGTGCCCCACCATGTGACAGAAAACCCAAGGGCCAAGGGTTGCTGGCAGCCAGCCCCAGAATGCCACAGTCTTCTGGGAGAAAGCCTTGGTTTTGGACTTCTCCTTGCCTCAAAACTGTGAGCCAATAAATTCCTGTTGTTTAAGCCAACTGATTGCATGGTATTTGTTTTAGCAGTCAGAAAACTAAAATATAGATGTTACATTATTGATTCTATTTTTTTAGTGGTTATCTTTTCTGCTTCTTTTTGAGTCAGTTCTGTGTGGCTTTTTTCAAATATGTTGGTTCTTCTATCATAGTATCCTGTTAGTATCTTCTTCTTTTTCTTTTTATTACTTCTTTTATTTCGTTATTTAAACACATTTTTAATGTTCTCCATGAAATTATTCTATTATTTGAAGTTTTTTGGGTTCTAATTAGCATATTTGTTAGGTCTGTGGACTCTTAGTTTATGGTGCATCTTGTCCTCAGTTATTATGTCATTTTATTTCATAATATTTCATTATTATTAATTTAAAAATTATCAATAACATATTCAAATTCCAGGTAGGAAACATATAGCATATCAAATAGATTGTGTAGAGTTTAATAAAAGGACAGTTTAAAAAGGTGTGGGCAGGGCTTAGTGCTCCAAAGGATGATAAAGCATGAAGCCATTGCTATCCCTAAGCCTGACGTGGCACAAGGAGTGAGTGGCTGTCAGACCTGTAGCTGCAGAAGAGGGCTGCCTGACAGGAGCTATGGCCTTCGGTAGAAGAAGGCAGTCACTTACCAGCCAGGAGCCTGGCAGAGGTAGTGGTAGGAACAAATACCCTGAACTTACTATCCTACTGTCCTCTAATCTCCTGTCATTACCTCCCACTGGCTGAACCCGATGAGAAGCCAGGGAGTCCTGTCAATGCATTATATAGAGCTTGGTCTCCTGGGGAACAAAGCAGGTGGAAAACGATGGAGAGCAAATCTGGAGGGACCAATGGAGAACATTTGGCACAGTTGTGAGCTTGTGTTCAGGGGCACTTTATCTGTTGGAAGCCCCTGTTGCTTGGGAGAAGGGCTTATCCATCCACTTGCGCCTGCAGATACCTTAAGGTAATCACTTCACTTGGCTTACACTCAAGTTCTATGTTAATTTATTGGCTCAGGTATTCCTGACCCAGAAGAATGACCTAAATTCTAACCCTAAATCATGTGAGATACAGACTCACAATTACACAATTAAGGGGAGACATTTTTATTTCTATCCAAAGCCTATTCATAGGCAGAGAAAGAAGTTGCCTTATTGTGCTACTGGATGGAACTTTGCAACTCTCTCACTATATATGGAGCCCTTGGAGAATCTTGACTTTATGCAGGATCTTAGTTTCCAACTGCCTACCCTGTATAAATTGAAGATCTTGTCTCCAGTCCCTGCATGGGTGGTAAAACCCAAACCCTTAGGTTGCCAAAATTGAAAACCTCCTTACCCACTGGCCAGTCAGATGCTTACCACTCAGGCTTTAATTCCCATCATACAGGTATAGGGAGATATATGACATCTCTTTACATTATTTTCATCTAAAATACTAAATTAATCATCACCGACAAGTAGTATATATACTGACACTGGCACACTCATTTAATCATTGTGTTAGACAGTCATAATCAGTCCATTAGAAATCCTGAAGGAAGAGAATATAATGTGGAAGGGTTGACACTCTCTTATTCAGCATTGGCACTTGGAGACTTACTGCAGCTTATGTGCTACAGGATGTCATCACGTTTTATTTGATAAAAAGTAATGACTTTGAACAGTAGATTCTTTATAATACCTTGTAACAAGATTGTGAAGAATCAGCCATCCTTTTTGCTACCAAGTTTTCTGGTTATCTGTGGCAAAGTACTTTAAAAAGTTATCAACTTAAAGGTGAGTTATATGTTTTTCTTTTACTAGAAGGTTAGTGTCCTAGTCTTCTGGCAAAGAATAGACGTTTTGGGTGAGGACAAGTGGCTGTCAGTAGTTGGCTGCCCAGGAGACTTAAACAAAATTAGTGCTGCAATGTGTCTCTTCAAGATAACTATTAACATTTTAGCAGTGAATGAGAAAGTAACTTATTTTCAAAGAGATGCTTTAGGGAGAGTGCATTTTCAAAACAGATGTTTGGAAAATTTTTTACCATTATGCAATTTTCTTACCAAAAATGATATAAGCATATCACTTATAAAAATATTATCATAAGTATGGTATTGAAGTGGACTGTTCTAAACTTTTAAAAAGTCTTTAAAGTGTAAAGATTCACTGGCTTTTGAACCCATTAAAATATATTAAGGGGAGCAGATGTAACTCAAGGGGTTGAGCACCTGCTTCCCATGTATGAAGTCACGGGTTTGATCCCCAGTACCTTCTAAAAAAAAAAAAAAAATTTAAAATGTGACCTTTTCCTAAATTTGCAAGGACAACTGATTTGTATCATGGAAAATGGAAATTAGTAATTACATTTCAACAAAAACTTTGGCACAAATGGTGAGTGACAGTTAGTCAAATGAGAGTCGTGAATGAACAGCAGTGGGCAAAGAAGCCCGTCTACTAAAAGTCAGTGATGGCTTCCAGAGCACAGAAGCAGGGGCCATTACTCTACAGTCGGAGATCTAAGAGGTACATTTTCACGGTCACCATAATAGTCCACTAGTCAAACCTGCTGGGTTCAGAGACACCAGGACAAGGGAGCCCGGCCCTGCCTTTCAGCCAGCTGTAAATAAGTTTGCTGGCACTGGCATGTCTTAGCATTTTCAATGCCCACATGCCAGCCCACCTCCCTAGTTGCTGGATATGGAGGGATATCGCCACTCCAGGAAACCTATCAATAGTGAAGGCTGAGGAGTTATGCTACCATGGGGATAAAAACGAGAGACTGAAGAGAGGAAGAATTCAATTTTGTAGATACTTATTTCAGGTAGAATTGTTCAAATTATTTTCTTTCCCCTCCTTGTATTTCATCAAGTACTTGGTTTGCAAACAAATATTATTTGGAAAATGAAGAACCCATATTTCATATGGGTAAAGTTTTTGTTTTCTTTATGAAATACCATTTTATAGCGCATTGGGCTGTTTTCCAAATCCTTGACCAAATATCAAACCATGAAGTCACCTCTACTAGGTGTTTCTGCTGGGAAGATGTTCTGTTTTTTGGAATTTTATTAAATTTTATCCCACAGGCTACACGCTAATTAGCTCCCACACAAATTTCCTAGGTCTAACTTCATTTTGTTGATTAATGATTCTAAATTTCAATTTAATTATCAAATTTTCAGAGATGGGACTTAAAAGACACACACAATAGAAAGCTTAAAAGTTCTTAGCATCAACCATGTGTTAAAGCAAAAGCAGTGATTTATGAAATGACAAGATAGTCCCAAATACTGTAAAGATACTGGATTTCTTAAAACATACCTCTACTCCGCCCCCGCCACCACTTTAAAAAGTATTTTATGACATCTATTTTGAAAAAGTAAACTTGTTTTTAAATTATATTTTTAACATTTGCTTAGTCCTTAAGATCACCAAAGATAAATGAAAGTATATAAAAAACAAAGGCCTAAATTAAAGTACAAGATAAAATTACTTTGCTTTCTTCTATCAAGCAAAGTATAGTCCTGGGCTAACCCAGGCAGAAAAGGTCCATGTATTAGTTAATATAATGCTAGTTGCTAAAACAAATAAATCCCTGAATTCTCAAAAATGTATAAAATTAGACACTTATTTTTCATTCATGTAAAGTCCAGTTGATGCCCAAAAGGAACCTAGGAGAAGGGTATGGTGATTAGGAATGTGGTTTTTAGATAGAGACATCTGGGTTCAGAATCTCAGCTCTACCACTTAATAAATGTATAACCTTCAAGCTACATAACCTCTCTCTGTCACAGATTGGCAGAGTCTAAGGAGACACAACAACTAAATTCAATGTGGGATCCTGGAACAGAAAAAGGAAACTGTGGGTGTGGTAGTTTAATGCTCTATGGACCCCAGAAAGTCATGTTCTTAAAGCTAATCCATTCCTGTGGGTGTGAACCTACTATAAATAGGGCCCTTTGATGAGGTTACTTCAGTAAAGCATGGCCCAGGGTGGATCTTAACCCTCTTACTGGGGTCCTTCATAAGAGAATGTAATTCAGAGAGAGAGAAAGCCACGGAAGCAAGAAGCTGAAGCAATGAAACCTAGAAGAGAAGGGAGAGCCCAGCAGATGCTGCCACGTGCCTCGCCATGTGACAGTGAGTCAAGGCTCGCTGGCAGCTGGTCTTCAGGGAGAAAGCATCACCTGATGATGCCTTGATTTGGACTTTTTCTCAACCTGGGAACTGTGAGCTTATAAACTAAGAAATCTCCATTGTAAAAGCCAACCCATTTCTAGTATATTGCTTTTGGCAGCCTAGCAGACTAAAACAGTGCGGCAACTGGTGAAAGTCACAAAAGATCTGCAGATTAGTTAATAGTGTCGTATCGGTGTTAATTTCCTGATTTCAATAACTGTAAATGACTATGCAATGTCAACAGGGAAGCTCGGTATATGAGTTTGCCAGGGCTGCTATGAGAAATACCACAGAGTGGTTGACTTAAACAACAGGAATTTATTGACTGTCAGTTTGAAGGCTACAAGTCCAAAATCAAGGTATCACTAGGCCATGCCTTCTATGAGGTCTGTAGCATTCTTGTGGTGGCTTGCCCACCATCCTCTATTGCATGACCATCTGTTTCCTCCTGTGGCTTCTACTCCTTCTTTCTCAGTCATCTGTGTCTTTGTCTAGATTTTCTCTGCTTATAAAATTTTCAGTCATTTGGGATTAAGGCCCACCCCGATTCAATTTGGCCTCATCTAAACAGGATCTTCAAAGATCCTATTTACAAATGAGTCCACACCCACAGGGCAATCTACCACATTGGATGAAAAATATGTCTGAGAACTTCTGTGCTATTTTAGGAATTCTTTTCAAAGTCTAAAATTCATTAGAAATAAAAAGTTAAAAGATAAAATTTTAAAAAACCTTTATACGCAGCAGCCTTTTGTCTGACAGTGGCATTATAATCTGGTAGCAATGTTGTAGGGACGATACCTAACTTATAACTGTCCCTGAAGTCTAATTATCGTATAGTTCAGAACAAATGGCCTCAGTTAGTCTGCTTCCCAAACTCTGCCACGCTTTCTTTCCTCAGACATGGACATATCATCAGAGTACACGATGGAAGAAGGGTGGGCAGCAGATAATTTGAGAAGAAAGAAAAAATGGGAAGTGCCTGTCCTCTCACAATCCTCCATCTGAGGGAGGGTCCAGAGGACACTTAGTCTCTTCCACAGCAGGGAGTAGACTTGAACTTGCTGTCAACAACAATAACAACAGCAAGCCTTTCTTTATCTGTCGTGAAGACATTTTGAAAAGGCCCCTCCACATTCATGGTGAAAGCTAGTTGACCTGGCTGGTGGGTTGAATAGTTCTTTTCCCCTTTCCTTCTGTGCCATCTGCCTCATGTGTCCTGAACACCTGACCTCCAGAGCGCTGCCTGGGTTTCTCTGGTGTCATTGTTTCTGGGCTTTCAGCAGAGCAATGGAGAGGACGAGGCAGAAGGAGGTCACTGGCTTTTCTCACGTTTTGACAGAAACACACACATATTCTCCGAGGTTGTTCACTTGAGGCATCTCCAAAATGTGTGGCTTTGATGTGAGATTCATTCAGCAGTGTAGTAAAGACTCCAGAGTGACTGGAATTTATCAGCACAAAATAACTGAAATAAAAGGTGAGTAGGGAAAGGAGGCATGTGGTTAGAATACAGAGCCATGCTGGGGCTTAACTGCTTCACTAGATGTCAGCAGATTTTCCTCCTTTTCTGACGCTGGGAAATACCAAAGTGTTTCCTGCCTAGGCTGGTTCCACTTGGCGTGGGTGGTGCTTTCCAACCCTAGGCACCGCCTTGAGATCAGTGATTTGGGTCCTTATCTGTCAATTTCCTAACCTAGAAAACAAGGATGGCAAGAGCATACTCACAACTCTTAAGACTGTTGGGAGGTGTGAATGAGTTCACCCCCATGAAGAACTTGGTGTCAGGCTCTGAGGAAATGCTCTAGAAATATTAGCTGCAGCTGTTGTTATTGCGATCAGCGCATGGTGTGGGGAGGGGGCTTTGTGGTCTGAATGCCAATTATACCCCCTTACTATTGTGATTTGGGGAAAACTAAGCTACACTTCCCTTAACTGTAAAAACTGAGGATGACAATACCTTATTTCAGAGGCGTCAATTAGGTTTACCTGGGAAAAATGACAGCTTGTAATTGCTTGATATAAGGTAACCATTCTTAGTAGTAAATCAGGGGCTGGCAGTCACTCAGTGCTGATCAGAGCATGGTCACCTTAAAAGTCACATTTGTGGCTGTTGGTCCTTTTCAGGAAGGATCTTGGAAATCAGCTGGTTTCCTTGTTTTTAAACATTTTTAGCATATTGCTGTTGGGCAGCCAGCCACACCCAAACTTCACTTACATCCAGTTTCTAGCCAGGTTTTCTCCCAGCTTCTGAGTTGAGGCTCAATCCAAGTAAACAAGGACTGGCAAGGTGGTTGAAGTCGTTTGGGATAAAACTAATAGGATTTGCCCGCCTAAATTTCTTTACATAACCCAAACCATTCTTATTGAGGGATTATCCGACAGCTTTGCACTGCAAACACAAGCAACGAGTGGAACAAGTACTCAGAAGCCGTGAAGCCACGATTACAGCCTTTCCGGAATGATTTCATAAGGCCCTATGCCAGGAATCAGCCAACTACAGCCCTGTGAGCCAAATCTTGGCCACCATCTTTTTTAAGAAAGAAAGTTTTATTAGAATGCTACCATGCTCATTCACCAATGTCTTGCCTAAGGCTACTTTCACACCACACCACAACGGAGGAGCTGAGTTGAGCAGCAGATACAGCATGGCCCATACAGCCTAAAATATGTACCATCTGGCCCTTCGTTTACTCCTGAGTATCATAAAAAACATCAACACTGATCTAGAGAATTTTAGATAAAAATCATAATCCTCAATACTTTATGAAGAATGAATACACTTAGTAAAAATATTTTTCTTACATCAGTGCAATAAAAAGGAAACACAAAACACCTCAAATATGTGTGTACCTTTGGAACATCACAGAAATGTTATGAAGATAAAATATTTGTGAAGCCTCACCCTAATCAAGATGGTGGAGTGAGATGCATCAGAGCTCCATCCCCTCACAGAAACTTTGAAGAAGCACTAAGAACTAGCAGAAACATCTTTCTAAAAGCTCTTTAAAAAGTTAAAGGATTACAGTAACAGAACAAGCACCAGCTCACAAGAAAAGTCCACTTAGAAGTGGTAGGATCTAGTGGTACCCCAGCTGGCCCTTCCCACATCCCCTCACCAACTCAGCACAGAGCCAGACTGCACTCCCAGTACAAATCCCAGGTCATGGTTCCAGAGGGACCAGAGTAACCTTTTTGCACATGCTGGAGCATATGTGTCTGGCCCAATCTGTCTGGTGGTGGGGTGAGGGAATCACTGACCTAGAACTTGCCCCATGCATAGAAGGGAGCTCACTGAGCTTTCCTACAGAATGCTGTGGGAGAGCAGTCAAGTCATGCTGCCTGGGGCAAAGGATTCCTGACTTTAGGACATACAGTGCAGTGCCTGGGACTGTGACAAAACTGTTTCCTAGAGAAGAGGAACTGTCATATCTGCTTAAATGGGAGGATTCCTAGGGCCACTCATGCATGTCCATGACAAGACACATGCACAGAAAGGACCAGGGAGGCCCCTAGGCTTTGGCCTGGAGCTATTCTCTAAACTCATTGTATGGATAAGCCCTAAAGGAGAGCACTTGCACAGGTTAATCTGCAAAGACTGGGAAAGGTGTTCTGTTTTTCCTTCCTATTTTCTTTGATAGCTCCTGGCATTCAAGGAAAGCTCTGTCACAACACTAGCTGGATACAAGCCTATGGAACAGATACCTCAGAGTCTAAATTCCAGTAACAACACACTAAAATATAAAAATGTCCACATTTCAACAAAAGATTACAAAACAGACAAAGAGGAAGCAGTGGCCCAGGCAAAGGAGAAGATTAAAGCCTTAGAACCACCAATGAGGAGGACCAGACCTGGGACATATCAGACAAAGACTTTAATAAAATGGTCCTAAATGTACTTAAAGAGCTAAAGGAAAACATGAACAAAGAATTAAAGGAAATCAAGAAAACGATAGAATATCAACAGAGAAATGGAAATTATGGAAAGGAACCAAACAGAACTGAAGACCACAGTAACAGAAGTTAAAAGTCCCTAGATTCGTTCAACAGCATATTTGGAGCTGGCAGAAGAATCAGTGAAACTGAAGATAAGAGAAGTGAAATCATCCAGTCTGAGGAGCAGAAAGAGGAAAGAATGAAGAAAAGTGGACAGAGCCCGAGGAACCTGTGGGACACCATCAAGTGTACCAATATACACATTGTGGAAGTCCCAAAAGGAGAAGAAAAAGAGAAAGAGGCAGAGAGAATATTCAAAGAAAGAATGGCTGAAAACTTCCCAAACATAATGAAAGACATGAATATACACATCTAAGATGCTCAAAGAACTCCAAACGGGATAAACCCAAATAGACCCACACCATGCCACATTACAATCTAACTGTTGAATGCCAAAGATAGAGAGAGAATTCTGAATACCACAAAAGAAATTTCTCATTGGAAACCATGGAAGCAAGAAGGTGGGGGAAAATATATTTAAAGTGCGGAAAGCAAAAAAATTGCCAAACAAGAATTCTGGATCTGGCAAAACTGACTTTCAAAAAGGAGGGAAGAATTCAGACATTTCCAGATCAACAAAAGCTGAGATCCTTTGTCACCACTACAATGACCCTATAAGAAATGCTAAAGGGAATTCTGCAGTTTGAAAAGAAAGTATACTACACAATTGACTGAAGCCATATGAAAAAAATTAAATTCTCTGGTAAAGATAATGACATAGGTAAACATAAATATCAGCACTACTGTATTTTTTATTGGTACTCCCACTTTTTACTTCCTACAGGATCTAAAAGTCAAATGCATAAAATGTAATTATAATCAATGGTTTTGGACTCATAATGTATAAACATGTAATTTGTGACAAGAACCACATAAAGGTGGTGGGTATAGGAACATAGTTTATGGGTGATGTTGAAGTTAAGTTGGAATCAAAGCAAATGAGATTGTTATAGATTTAGGGTATTAAATTTAAGCCCCATAATAAACCACAAAGAAAATTTCAGAAAATATGCAACCTCCTCGAGACAGAAAGTTAGCTTACGGTTTACCAGGGGTGGGGAGCAGGAGCAATGTGGAATTAATCCAAAATAGGTTTTGGGTTTTTGTTTGGGGTGAAGGGAAATTTGTAGTAATGGATGGTGGTGAGTGTATTGCAATATTGTGAATGTGACTTATCCTACTGAGTGGTAAGCTTGGGAGAGGTTGGGATGGAAAGTTTTATGTTGTCTATATGATGATTGCACACTTTTTTATAAAGGAGAAACTAAAGAGATGACAGTGAAATGCAGTACATGATACTGGATGGAATCTAAGAATGGAAGAGAAATGGCTCAAAAGGACATTATTGGGATATATGAAAAAATTGGAATATAGACTATATGCTCTATATCAATGTTAAATTTCTTAACCTTGATAACTGCATTTAAGGCGATTACATAAGTGAATATCCTTGTTCTTAGGAAAAGTACATGGAAGTATTATGTCTTCAAATATTATGATGTATGCATCCTGCTCTCAAAAGTTCAGAAAATGATAGAAGGAAGGAAGGAAGGAAGGGAGGGAGGGAGGGAGGGAGGGAGGGAGGGAGGGAGGGAAGAAGGAAGGAAGGAAGATAGATGATAGATGGATGATAGAATGATATAGAAAAAATGGCAAAATGTTAAAATTGGTGAATCTGGGTATCTGGGTGTGTGTAGGGAGTATGTTGAAGTTCTCTGTATGGGGTTTGATTACTAAATGATTATAATCAGCAACTTATTTACTGCAGAGTAGTTAAAGAAAACAATGTAATCCCATAAAGCTTTCTAAAACGCTATTCAAACCATCAGTCTTTCTTTCTTAGATAAGCTCTGAGTTAGGTGCTTTACTTTGGATGTGAGAGTAGAAACATATTTTCAGCCTTGAGAAGTGTCTTGATTCTCCAGATTGCTATTACAGATACTACAAACTGGATTTGGCTAAAACAACAGGAATTTATTGGTTTGCAGTTTTTAGGCTAGAATAAGTCCAAAATCAAGACTTTTGCAAGACCATGCTCTCTTCCTGAAGAATAGCATTCTAGTGCTGGCTTGCCAAAATCCTTGGGGTGCCTTGGCTTGCATCTTTGTCTGCAGACACATGGTGATCTCTCTCTCCTTGCTCTTCTGTTTTTAGCTGACTTCTGTCTTCTAGCTCCTTTTTGTGGCTTTCTCCAAATTCTGGCCTCTGGTTTCTTCTCTTTATAAGGCCTCTAGTAATATGGATTAAGACCCATCCTCATTCACTTGGGTCACACAACTAATAATAACATCTTCAAGAGATCCTATTTAAAATGGGTTCAAACCCTCAAGAATGCAGATCAAGATTAAGAACGTGTCTAAATTTGGGTACATAATTCAATCGACCACAAGTGGGTAAGGGTTATATTACCATCCTGAACAGGTCAAATCCATGTCATTTGTGTGACCTATAGAAAACAAATAGGACTTCAGCAGCCAGAGAAGTCTGTCAGGCATTAGGTTGGAAGCCTGCAATGGTCAAGTTCAAGGAGAAATGGATGGAGAAGCATCTTCTATAAACATTCTTCACATATATGCCAAAGAACTCTTTGTAGAAGTTTAATCAGATCATTTCTTAGTGTTTTCCATCACCTTTAAGATAAAGACCAAGCTCTGTAAGGGGGATACAAGACTTTTCATGATTGAGCCCTGTCTATCCTGTTGGCCCTGAATCCTCTATAGTAAGCAGAATTGGATTTTACAACTCTAGGTTCCATGTCTGACTTGCTTCCAGAACACTGGTTCTCAAACTCAATTGCACATTGGCATCACCTAGAGTGGATTAAAGAAATACTGATCTTTGGGTGATACCCCCAGAGATTTTGATGTAACTGATCTCAGGCATGGGCTGTATCATGGCATTCTTTACAGCTCATCCATGATTCTAAGATGCAGCCAAGAATGAGAAAAATATGCTAGAATGTTGTTTCCTAGGGACAGAGTTGCACCTTATTCATATTTGTATTCTCTCCATGACCTTCCATAAAGTGAGTCCCATAACAGATGCTCAACTGATGTTTGTTGAATTAATATAATAAAGACAGTGATCATGGCAAGGCTTGTATGAAGGAGGGTTAAGGCTTAGAATTGACATTGGTTGAGCATCTATGAGCTAATATTAACTAGCACTTTGAATGCTTTTGTACTTCTATTGATTGCAGCAGTCTTGAGTGAGTAGGTGCGGTTTCGCTTTAGTTTTTCAGCAAAGGAAGTTGATATTCCAAAAAAGTTAAGTGACTTACCCAAGGTCACAAAACAGAATTGACACTCAAAAGTTGACCTGCATGATTCCAAAGACCAGGTCTTTTACACATTACTGAGCTATGACCATAGGATATTCTTCAATAAGACCCGAGTCTTCTTGTGCAATTACTTTCTTATGGTTTAGGCCATAGTGAATTCGGGGATGACCCAGGAAGCCAAAGGGAAGTCAAATAACTCTGTGACTTTAAGCCTTTGAGTCAGAAATAATACAAATAAAAGTATCATCAGTGTAGCAGTTTGATATTATTGATGAATTCCAAAAAGAAATATTGGATTATGTTTGTAAACTGGTCTTTTCCTCTGGGCATATTAGAGTGTATTGGATTCAGAGGTTTTACTTTTACTTGATTAAATTATGATTAGGACTTTGGGCCACATTAGTAGGACATTGACATGGCATAAAAGACATGGCAAAGGACAGAGTTGGAGTTCTGATGCTGAGTTTTTTTAGCTAGAGCCCTAGGAAGTAAGGACACAGAGGAGCTTGGTTGTGAGGAAGGAAAGAAAGCCCCAGTAAAAGAGATGAGCTGTTCACCTGATAGTCTATAGCTGGCCTTGTGGAGAGAACAAGCAGCTGAGCCTGGAGAGAATCAAGTTCCAGGGAGAAAGACAAAGCCTAGAGAGCCTGATCGTGGAACCTTAAGAGGAAGAGGAAGGCTGAATGTTGGCAGCCATCTTGCTCCAACATGTGGCAACAGACTTTGGTGAGGTAAGTAACTTATGCTTTATGGCCTGGTATCTGGAAACTTCTACCCCCAAAAAACACCCGTTATAAAAGCCAACAGATTTCTGATATTTTGCATCTGCACCCCTTTGGCTGACTAACACAGAATTTGGTACTGGAGAGTAGAGAAGTACTTTTGCAATTACCAAAATGCTAGAATGGCTTTATAAATGGGTAAAGGGTATTTTTTGGAGGAATTGTGAGATGCTTGGCAGAAAAGACCTACAGTGCTTTGAAGAGACTGTTGACAGTAATATGGACTCTAAAGAGACTTCTTATGAGGCCTTAGAAGTAAATGATGAAACTATTATTGGAAACTGGAGGAAAGGTGATCCGTATTTTAAAGTCCCAGAGAACTTAGCAAGACTGACTTCTGATGTTTTATGGAAGGCAGAATTTGAAAACGGCGAGCCTGGGCATTTAGCTGAAGAACTTTCCAAAGTAAACCAGGAGAATGTGGCTTGGCTTCTCCTTGCAGCTTATAGCAAAATGCTAGACAAGAGAGATAAGCTGAGGACTGAACTGTTGGGCACAAAGAAAACAGAAACTGATTCTGAAAATTCCAAGCCTTTGGAAATCAAGCTCCCAGATGATAGTTCCCCATTTGAGGACTTAAATAAACTTGGAACTTGTAAATCAGAATTGAAGATGCAGTTATCTTGGAAAGACTTGTGGAAAGTCTTACTGTCTAATGGCTTGGATCCCTGCTTCCTGCATGCAAAACCAACAAGCTTTTTGAGAGAGCTATATGAACAAAATCACTGTCAGCCTGTAATAAAAGGGACATGGAAAGGAGAGATTGAAGGAGAAACAGCTTTAAGAGGAAAACCATGGAAGCTGAGATCTGGAACTAAGACATTGCCTTGGGCCAAGAAAGGAGCCCCACCCATGTGTACAGAGAGGGCAAGTTTTCCCCAGCAGTTGAAGAGGGTGGATGTTCCCACCTGATGTTCGGGGAGAGTTTTGCCACCCCAGGGTACAGAGAAGGTGAAGCATATTCCTCAAGGATTAGGGTGGTTAAGGTCAGCACCCCATAGGTCTGAGAGATGTAGACCTGTCCCCCATGGATTAGGGAAGGCCAGGTGGTCAGCTCGTTGCTCCGAGAAGGTTGAGTCTGTATGCCAATGGTTAGGGAGGATGTTGTCTTCACTTCACTGTACTAGGGGGATTAAGACTCTAACTCAAAAATTCGGTAAGGTGTGGCAATCACCCCAACACTCTTGGAGGTTGAGGTCCAGAGCTTGGTCAACACCAGATGCTTGATGAGGGTGGAACCAAGGAAAGGCCATTGGGCAAGCCTGTGGAAAGGGTTGGTCCCTATAAGGCTCCAAGGAGAAAAAACCATCATCTTAAGAATGACTCTCAGACTTTGAAATCAAATGGAGGATGCCCTACAGATTTACTGAACTGTAGAGGACCCATGACTCATGTTTCCCTCCCAGTTTCTCCTTATGATAATGGAAATGTTTATCCTTTGTCTGTCCATTTGTATATTAGAAGCAGACAATGATTTTGTAAGTTTCAGAGGTCTACAGCTATAAGGGACTTTGCCTCAAGACAAACTGTATTTCTTTAAACTGATTATGATATGATTTTGTACTTAGTATTGTTACTGATTTAAGGTTTTTTTTAAATATTGTAATGTCTTTTTGGAATTCAGAGGGTAGCATGTAGCAGTTTGATATTATTGATGAATTCCAAAAAGAAATATTGGATTATGTTTGTAAACTGGTCTTTTTCTCTGGGCATATTAGAGTGTATTGGATTCAGAGGTTTTACTTTTACTTGATTAAATTATGATTAGGACTTTGGGCCACATTAGTAGGACATTGACATGGCATAAAAGACATGGCAAAGGACAGAGTTGGAGTTCTGATGCTGAGTTTTTTTAGCTAGAGCCCTAGGAAGTAAGGACACAGAGGAGCTTGGTTGTGAGGAAGGAAAGAAAGCCCCAGTAAAAGAGGTGAGCTGTTCACCTGATAGTCTATAGCTGGCCTTGTGGAGAGAACAAGCAGCTGAGCCTGGAGAGAATCAAGTTCCAGGGAGAAAGACAAAGCCTAGAGAGCCTGATCGTGGAACCTTAAGAGGAAGAGGAAGGTTGAACATTGGCAGCCATCTTGCTCCAACACATGGCAACAGACTTTGGTGAGGGAAGTAACTTATGCTTTATGGCCTGGTAACTGGAAACTTCTACCCCCAAATAAATACCCTTTATAAAAGCCAACAGATTTCTGATATTTTGCATCAGCACCCCTTTGGCTGACTAATACAATTAGCCAGAAACAAAATTGCAATGACTGATAGATAGGTAGAGTGTGTCTAAATAAACAAACAGGTCATGTTTCCTTTTCTTAACAACAACAATTTAACAAATAAAATGTGACAGAGACTGTTATGCCTCTAGCTCTTCCCATTCCAGAAAAGATCCTGGAAACAAGCTACTAGTCCACAAACGTACAATCCCAATACAGAAGGTTTACGTCAGTCTTGGCATTAAATTTTTCCTTCATCACATCCAAAAAATAATGCATATTAATGAATAGGACTTGTGTGAAATGGTGCAAGTCTGAAATGTAAACTGTAAGCATGTTCGGTGGATTACAAATTTCCAGTTCTACTTCAATGAACTTTGTGGAGAAGGAAAACAACAATGACAGCATGCTGCCTTTGGTTTTGTAGACTTACATTTTGTGATGTACAAATGGAGACATTTTGAACAATATAAACACAACCTGGCTATTAAGTGTAATACTAGAAAACACTGCTGTACCTTTTCAATACAGAGATTTCTCCCCACTCACACTGCTAAGCTTTTTTTCCTACAAAGTCTTGGAACCAAAGACTTGACAAGTCTGACAGGGACTCAGAAATGCTACATTTCATCTCCAAATTTCTGTGCCTCCCGACTCGTTGACAACATTTGATGATGTGTGAAGTGTCACATCTGAAATGCGTGGTGGATTTCACAAATGCAGTGACGCTCTCCATTCGGCTCACTTTCAGAGGAATAGATATCTCTGCCTGAGAGCTGCAAGAGCAATTTGATTTGAATGTGTAACTCAATAATGTTGTGTTTCAGAAAGAAGACAAATATAAAGCCCTGTGATCCCATGACACTGTCATTACCTCAATGAAATTAGAAGTACAATGATTAGAAAAAATTGTTAACAAATGGCCAAGAAAATGGTAACTTTTAGGTCGGTGCATAACAATGTGTCACACTTTGGCACTGATCTGTCCAGAATACCGCCACTTCTAAGGTTAGTGGTCATGTGCTTTTGGACCACTATGTATTCCTTAATCAAAAAATCTTTCAGTAATCAATAAGCACTGGGCTTCGTAATCAAGCTTTAAGTGCAGACCATGTCTACCCATGTCTCCAGTTATGCCTATTTATGTTGCCAAAATGAAAAGACAAAAATGCTGTAAACAAGCTGTCGAGTCCCTCCCAGCACAAATGGAACACAGAGAACATTTATCATAACAGATATGAATAAATCACTCTCCCAACTGTCTCAGGTAGGCAGGCCAAAAAGTGGTTTCCTTTCCTATACTAAAATATCTGCTATGAGGAGGTTTTTTTTCCTACTCCCCCAATCCGTTGTTTTAACTTAGTCTTTCACTGAGAGAATATACATTTGAGGTAATCAGAGCCATCATCCGTAAAGTAAAAAGAAAGACTCATGCCAAAATATCTTCGGACTTAGAATCCTTAGTAGAAAGGTTAGAGCCAAATTTCTGGAAATTAAATTTTATAAGGAGACTGTGAGTATGGATATAAAAATCACATTGTTCATTTGTGACACTATTTAAATAGAAAAACGTATCTGTCTGGCCAAAAAGATTCCAGATAGGAAAACAGAAGACTCAAGATTGATCACCTGGGAACACTCGTAATCAATAAGAAAATGAAAAGAAAACAAGCAGTGAAGTATTCAGAAAGAGGTTGGGAAGGCAGACCCAGATGCCTTTGGAGCCCCTACTCTATCTGGGAGATCTGTGGAGAGTACAGAGCCCCCTTTCCTTAGGGACTGACATCTTCCCTCTCCTTGCGTCCCCTCCAGCTCTTGTTCTTTCCCTCATCTGGCGAATTTTTATCTAGTCTGCTGGAAGCCCAGCTCTGTCTTAGCACAACTTATTTTCTGCTTATGCTCTGAGTCTGCTCAGGACCTAAGCTTATTGACTGTGGCCCACAGCTTCATCCAGATCTCATGCAAAATCTGAGGTTCACTGGATGCCAGCGGGCTCTCTCTGGGTATGTACTTAGTAGTATGAAAAAGGGCTTTTCTTGTAATAGCTTATATATGGATTTGTTTATTGCTTTTTACTGATGTATAACATGCATACAGTAAATTGTAAAGTGCATGAAAGTGTATCATTCAAAGTTTTACAAATGTATACACATGTGTAACCACCACTCAGATCAACATCTAGAGTACTTCTAAGCTCCCCAGGAGGCTCCTTCATGCCCCCACCCTGACCGTACCTCCCCCCATTCCCCCCTCACCCCCACCCCCACACAGTAGCATGGCTACTCTGACTTCCACCACCACCAATTCTTTTTACCTCTTCTTGAATTTCATGTACAACCTGCATGCCCTGTCTGACTTCCTTCACTCACCATAATGTGTGGCACAGCCATCCAGGTTCCTGCATATATCAGCAGTTATTTCTTTTTCATCGCTATGGAGCATTCCATTGTATGAATATGGCACAATTGATTTTTCAGTTCCACTTACTATTGATGGACATTTGGGTTGTTTCCAAGTTGGGGCTATTACAAATGAAGCTGCTATCAACTTTCTTGGCTGTGTTTTTTGATGGGCATATGCTCTCATTTCTCTTGGGTACATAAGCGGGCATGTGAAATTGCTGGGTCAAAGGAGAGGCATTTGTTTAGGGTTAGTAGACACTAAAGGGCCCCCTTCTGAGGAGTTCGGATACTCTTATTATGGCAAAGGGTTACATCTTTTTACAAACCTGGGTCATTTGACTTCACACTGCGGAAAAACCTACTGAATTGAAATCAGGCAGGAATACCTTGCATGTTTCTTCCAGAAAGTAAGCCATGCTTATTTTCCACCAATGGTATGCATCTATAAGTTTATCCTCAAAGAGGAAAATTAGATTCTTAAACATTTAGGAATTTATTCCTCCCCAAATTGCAATTTAATTATGCAGTATACTAAGCTTGTAAACCAGTTTCAGCAACTTGCCAGTTCACCAAGACATTTAATTAGCTGTTTCTGTTAGTTATTCCCTATTCCCTCTGGAGATACACAGGTAATAAGATAAATGAATTAAACATTCTTTAATATTCACTTGGCAAAATGTTTCATTCAACTTGCAATTGAGTGGTTATACATGAGGCCAGCCAGCTTATACATATTTAAATTGTTTTCCCCAAATCAGTTGTGGTTTTGTACCCATGGAGCATAGATTTCTCAGACTAGTTACACTAGTCTTCCTGTGTCTGCATTTTTAAAAAGTTCTCTATAATTCTATGTGGGATTGAGGAAGGAAAGGAAGGAAAGGAGGGAGGGAGGGAGGAAGAAAGTATAGAGGAAGGGAGAAGGAAAGAAGGATCCATTTTTCATACAGCAATTTCCCATTCACATTCCATTTCAGGTTGCCCCCCGTCCCATTAGTGTAAAGAGTCACATTATCCTAACGGTTGAGAGGAGCAAGTTTGTCATCACAAACTTTGTTTGCAGAAATTTCAATGGCTTTTGGCACATTGTGACCTGAATCATCTCCCCATGAGTTATAAGAAAATTTCTAGCTGGATATAGGTTGTCTCAAACGTTTAGCTATCATAGAGCCTTCCCCCATGTATAGAAGCAAAGAGGTAGCTATTGTTAACTCTTGCCTACTTTGTAAATTAGGAATAAACACACACCTATGTAACAGGACACACGCACACACACATACATACAAACATATGTATAGATGCAGCATAGCTTTGCAAAAATGTATAGCATGAAAATAATAAACAGTCAATAATTAAATATATCTAGGATATAATACATTAAATATATTATATACTGGCCAGGGGACTTATGTAAATTTCCTGGTCATTATAGCTGCTCAATTCTTATGACTTTTCTTCTCCCTGCTCCCTTAGGCAAATTATTTCACCTCTTGACTAAGGCTTTCCTCCCCTTTGGCGAGGCCTAAAGTCACTCCCAGCTGTATGATTTGACATGATTTTTTCCCCCTGTATCCTACCTCCGGCAATCACCTGGCTTGGAATAGTTCCCGTTGTTTGACTTATGAAATTGACACCACTCTAGGAAGTCTCATTGCAGGTAATCTGCTTATTCCTCAGCTGGGCCAAGTCAGTCAGTCCTGCTGGCTTGAGCTCTACCACCCACCCGGAAGGTCTTCAGAGCCACACTGACCTTTTCTGGGGAGCACCAGGACTGGAGGACACATTCCTAACTTTCCACGTAAGCAGCAGCAGTTTGCAGTCCAATGTGCTTTGCTGTACATTTCATCACTATTGTTTTTATTCCATTATTTGCAACTCTTGCCCCTATCAGTTTCCTGCATGCCTACACCTATTCAATAGTGTGAGCCAGCAAAAATCTACACCTCCTCCACCTAGGAGTATTTCCTCACTTTTCTCTTGGTGGATAGGTACAATTTATTTGCGTATCTGTCTAATTTCCTTCTATAGGTTGCTATGCCCGAGGCTAGGCGGCAGGAATGGCAAGACTAGTATGTTGAGTTTTTACTTCATAAATCTCTTTATATTTTGGTTTTTGAAATTGCTTGGATTCAAGAATACTGTATTATTTTTTTATTTAAAACTTTTTTATTGAGTCTGAAAGATACAAAATTCAGACTCTGTAAATGATTGATAAATGTGACATTAAAAATTCTGTGTGGGAAAATTACTAACAAAAAATAGCAAGGTGGGGCAAAAGATATGCATCGTTTATGACATTGGGACATTAATTTCAAAGGGCTCACCCTAATTAATGAGAAAAAGCCAGAACAACCAATAGAAAAATGAAAAAGGGTAGAGACAGGCAATTTCCAAAAATAAATTATAGTTACTTGAAAATTTGAACAACAAATTTCAAATAAAACATTCTATGACTAAAAAAAAAAAAAATTAGTTACTAAGCATGTGATAACATGCTGAAATTTACTTGTAATTTTTAAAACGCAAATTAAAAGAAAATAATATTTTTCATGCATTAAGTTAGCAAAAAATTCATGGGTTTATTAATACCCAGTGTTGTTGAAAGTGTGGGGAAACATGCATTTTCCTACACTGTTACTGGGAGTATAAAGATTTGGGGGCGCAACTTGGTAATATCTATCAAATATGGAAATATGTAGACCCTTTAATGTAGCAGGTTTATTGCTCAGAATTTGTCCAATGCATTCATTTCACTGTGGGTAGGTAGAAGGGTGATCATAGCATCATTTCTTTTCATGACAAAAAACTGGAAACATTTCAGAATTAACCAATAAAGTGCTGGTTAAAGAAAATCTAGTGCATAATCTTGTGGAACTTCATGCAGCTTGAAGAGTGAGAATGAGTAGATTTATGTGCTTTTGATAATGGTGGAGAAAATATATTATTAAGTGAAAAAGCAAAGTACCAAACAGCTTATAAAATGAATTCCTTTGGTGTCAAAGAAGAAAAAGATTATATGTATATAATATATATATAAAATGTGTGTGTCTGCATATCTATCTATCTATCTGAAAAAATATTTGCAGGGCAGGAATTAGAGTAAAGTGAGGCATTTGCCCCAGGGACAAAATTCAAGAGGGCACTCAAAAACATAATCATCAAAATAAATAATATTTTAAAATAAAAATTAATGCCAAAATCAATGATGAACAAAATATCAGTTTTCAATAAAGACAGGCTGTTGATGGCTTGTTTTATGGACCTGCAATATTGTACAAGAATGTTTGAATACTGTCTCCCTTTGGGGCAAAATTCAGGCAGCCCATTATAAAAGATTTGGGTTTCCTAAGATTGGGGCTCCTCAGTTGTGGCACAAAACCACTGTAGAGCAGCAGCCACGTGGGCCGCTCCTTGCCACCTTTGTGGGACTTAGGGGTCAAGAGAAACTGGCACAAATATTAAGCTCATGCTTCTCACTGTTCTGTGAGTAATAAAGTCCTTTATCGCTGATTCAATAATCTCATGTCTCCTGTGAGACATGAAATCCATGAAATCCAGGCTAACTTGTCAGTCTGCTTCCTGGGCTAAAAAAAAAAAAAATCACAGACCCATCACATATCTTGATGAGGGTTTCTTTTTTACCATTTCAGGAAAGAAGAATAGTTTGTGTAAAGATTTGGGATTCCAAGATCAGTAAAACCTTGGGTTAGCTGAAGGGTAGAGTTGATGAAAGGAAAGAGCTGGAGATAAAAATGGAAAGAGGGATTGGGGCTGGGTCTTGATTTGGACTTTGGATCACAGGCTTGATGCAGCCAGTGGAAATGTTTTAAGCAGAATATAACAGTGTCATATTTGTTCATTAGAAAGCTATCTCAGTGGCAGAGTGGAATATTGATTGGAGTCAGGAAGAACTGTGGGGAAGCTGTTGAAACAGTAATAAAAATAATAATTCGAATGGCTAACATGTGTTGGTTCCTGAGTGTCAGACACTGTGGTAGGCAAACCAGCTAGGATTTTGTTATTTAATCCTGTGAAAAAAGAAACTATTTTCTGTATTTTGTACATGAGGGAAATGAAGTTTAGAGAGGTAAAGTCAATTGTACAACAAAAAGGCAGAATTAAGATTGGGGCTCAAGCTATCTCACTCCAGTTCCCAAGTTCTTAGCCACCATGTGAGTATGGTTTTGAGGAAATGTATTCAACTCTCATCATATAAATTCTTACATTGTGATCTTCTGTCCAGGATGAACTATAGGTTGTTATTATTATTATTATTTGGACTATAGGTTCTTTCAATCACATTAAACATGCACTTCTACCTATATTTACCCTGTAATTTCTAGTTCTCTTTGGCCACACTACCTTCTAAATATATCATTGTCACCGTTATTTTATCTCCTCCGAATATATTACCTTGTCATTTAACAGGCTTAATCTTCATAGTTTTATTCTCGTGCACATTGACCTCCACTCTCCAGATCTATTTATATAGTTTTACTGGCTTCCCCAGTGTGTGTAAAACCTTCTAATTTGGTATCAGTGGAGAATTTAATGAGCCCGCTGTTTATTCTCTCTTCCAGGCCATTAATGAAGACTTAAAATAAGATTTCCTTTCTTTTTGTGCCATCATGTGTTACAAATTAATGCAGTCTTCAGAATGCTAGGAGATTCTATTTTTATTAATAAATGCAAATAGCAAATGCTAATTAGGCATGCTTGTGACAGATTACCAAACCTAATGCATATTGATTGTTTCATATGGATTATTAATAAATGATCTCAACCATCTGTACCTAACCTGAATTCCTAATAGAATATATATTGGAAAATTGGGAAATAATTGCCAATTCAGTTCATTTGTCAACTCATTATGATTTAAATCAATATTTGTTATTTTTCATACAAGCGGGAAGTTTTCATGATGTACCACAGTATACTTTAATCAGAAGAAATATGGAAAAAGGGCAAATTAAATGGAGATACAGAAATTTTCATGGAGGAAAATATCAAATAAACTATTTTTATAAGTACATAACTCTATTATCTACTTCATGGTTGAGACTATAGATATTAGTTTATTCGCAAATTTGGACTATTTGATGTTGGTAGATATTTATTCTCTTTGTTTTTTTGGTAACCGCTTTCTGAGATATAATTTATATACCATACAATTCATACAACTCACCCCTTTAAAGTGAATGGTTTTGAGTATACTCACAGAGTTGTGCAAGCATCAAGATCAATTTTCTAACATTTTCACCATCCCCCAAAGAAATAACTTACCCTTTAGCTATTACCCTCTCATATCCCAGCCCCTAACCTCATACCCACCCCACCCACAGCCCTAGGCAACCACAAATGTGCTTTCTGTCTCTATACATTTGCGTATTCTGGACATTTCATATAAATGGAATCACGCAGTATGTGTTTTTTTTGTGTGTGTGTGTAATTGGCTTCTTTCCCTTAGCATCATGTTTTCAAGGTTCATCCATGTTGTAGCATGTATTAGTACTTCATTTCTTTTTATAGTCAAATAATATTCCATTGTATGGATATATCATGTTTTGTTTATCCATTCATCAACTGATAGACATTTGGGTTGCTTCCACTTTTTGCTATTATGAATAATGTGCCTATGAACATTTGTGTATGTTTTGGCATCCACATATGTTTTCATTTCTCTTGGGTATAGACCTAGAAATGGAATTTTTGGGTCAAATGGTAACTCTATGAACTGAGGAACTGTTAGACCATTTTTTAAAGTGGCTGCATGGTTTGACACTGTTGTCAGCAGTGTAACCCTTATCATCTAACTTTTTGATTATTGCCTTTCTACTGGGAGTGAAGTGGTATCTTACTGCGGTTTTGCTTTGCATTTCCCTGATCACTAATGATGTTGAGCTTCTTTTCATGTGGTTATGGGCTGTTTATCTTCTTTGGAGAAATGCCTATTGAAATTCATTGCCCATTTTTAATTGGGTTATTTGTCCTATTATTATTGAGTTGTAAGAGTTCTTTATATACTCTAGTGAGAGACTGAATATACAAACGGTCCATGACCAGGAAACTCTGCCCCACTATCAGCAGTAACCAGACCAGGAAGGTCTGGCCGACTACCTGCAACAAGCGGTTGGGGAAGTTGGCCATTATCTACAGCAAACATCCCGAGATGTTAAATCACAATCCCTGTAAACAATTGACCAAAAATAGCTAGAACTTGATCAATAACTGACAATTTCCCTAATTTTTGCCCCTGCTTCCAATTTAGGACCAACAGGAACATATTTGAAGAAAGCCAAATATGCTCCCCTAACCACTCACATAGGATGCTCTGCTTCTAGTTAGCCCACCTCTAGCCTTCCCATGCCAATAGCTTCCAATCCAGGAATGTCCAAAATCTTTTTCTACTCTAATTCTTTCCCACTCCTCTGTCTGCCTTTAAGTCTCTGTCAGACGAAAGTGATGATGGCTGACTCCCTTGCGATAGCAAGCTCTGAATAAATAGCCTTTCTTTGTTCTCATCTGTTTATTTATTTCACTAGATAAAAGTCCCTTATCAGATATATGATTTAAAAATATTTTCTTCCATTCTGTGTGTTGTCTTTTCACTTTCCTGATATTGTCCTTTGAAGCACAATTTTTTTTCAATTTTAATGAAATGAATTTTCTATTTTTTTCTTTTGTTGCTTGTGCTTATAGCTAAAAATCCATTGCTAACTCCAAGTTCACAGAGATTTAACCTGATGTTTTCATCTAAGAATTTTATACTTTTTGTTCTTATATTTAGGTCTTTGATCCATTTTGAGATAATTTATATATATATTGTTGTCAGGTAGGGGTCCAAATTCATGCTTTTGCATTTAGAACCTTGTTAAAAATCAATTGACCTTGATATTCACTTTTTTTAAAAAAGATTTATTTATTTATTTCCCCCACACACACACCTCGTTGTTTGTACTCGCTGTTTGCTCTCTGTGTCTGCTCATCTTCTTTTAGGAGGCACTGGGAACCGAACCCAGTACCTCCCATATGGGAGGGAGGTGCCCAATCGCTTGAGCCACATCCACTCTCTGCTTGTTGTGCCTCTCGTTGTGCCTCCTCGCTGTGTCAGCTTGTTGAGTCATCTCGTTGCATCTGCTCACCACGCCAGTCCATCATGTTAGCTCGCTGTCTTGCTCATCTTCTTTAGGAGGTACTGAGAACTGAACCCAGGACCTCCCATGTGGGAGGCAGGCACCCAACTGCTTGAGCCATACCTGCTCCTTTGATATTTACTTTTAAAATAGTCCATCTATACTCATTTTTCTTTTTTACTCTTCGTGATTCCATTCGCTCTACACTTGGTAACATCACCCCTATTTTCTCCTCTCCTTCTTTCCTCATAGCTCTTTCACAGAGGAAGGGATGATCCTGATACATAAGTTATTCTTGGCCAATCAGAACATTTCATTCCCTTGACCAGAATGACTGGTTCAGGGATAGGCATGTAACTCAAGTAATTCATTAGTCCCAGTCAGAGCGAATCCCCAGACATGGTGCGAGCTACAGAAAGAGATCTTTTACTCTTAATTTGAATCTGAGAGGATGAAGATCTGGAGTTTTTGGCTGCCATCTTTTCACCACAAGGGTTCTGGGAATAAAGCCAACCTAGAAAAGAGTACAGTCAAGGGATAGGGAGAAAGTATATCATAATGATATATTGTGAATACCTGGATCAAGCTTTTCCTAATGCCAGTCCTCTGGACTTTTTAGTTAGTTGAGCCAATGGGTGTCTTCATAGGTTTAACCTACCTTGAGTTGGGTTTCCATCTCTCACAGCAAAGAGAGTCCTAACTGATATATAAGTCAGGTAACTTTTAAAATAAAATAAACGAGTTCTTTTTATCCACTCCTCCCTGAAAAGATGACAGTAGAGAATTTCAAGGAGTTCATAGGTCCTTTACTGGAGAGTATGCAGGCAGGGACCATATATATCCTTGGCCCTTATACTAAAGCAGAGCAATGGTCCTTCAAATCCTAGGAAGGAATTTTAGTTCTTTAGTTCTTACTTCCAGGTTGATCTGTATAACTGGCAGATTGTCCAGCACATGGTAGGCCCTTGATAAAGACGATGGATAGATGGATTCATAGAAAAAGTCTTCCCTCTACTTGTAACTTCTTGACACAAAGACATTAGCCCCATTCTTATCAGGACCATAACCCTTTATGTGGCCTTACAGCATTTAATCTCAATGTCTCCTTTTGAGAATACCTGTTTTTTTCTGAGAATAAACTTTATTAAAGTTACTTTTCCAGAAAATATATTCAGTAAATATGATATTGTAGGAACAAATTTGGCCTCATAAGCCTTTGAAATTTTTAAGTAATCTTCAATGATGTTGCTCAGGAAATTCCTTTGTTGGTGGAACAATACCTGATCAGTCAGTTATTGCTGCACAACAACCAGCCACAAAAAGCTTCTATTTTTCACGTCTCTGTGAGTTGGCTGAGGTTGGATGTTCGAGGCTGGGCTGCTCAAGCTGCAGGCCCATTCACGCTTGTCTTGCTGTGGGCTGGACTCTGATCTGCTCCCTTTGTCTCAGCCTTTTGCCCAGGCTAAAGAGGTAGCAACTCCAGAGGAAAGTTCTTCTCATGGTGACAGCAGAGACACAAGAACGCAGGCCTAATCCTCAAGCATGCTTAAAAATGTGGCTTGTGTTGTGTCTGCTAACATCTTACTGGACAAAATAAGTCACATGGCCAAGCCCAATGCCAATGGAACAGGGAAGTGTATTCCTCCAGTGGAGGCAAAGAGAAAGTAGGGTATGTTATGAACAGTAATCCACCACAACGCTGTAGAACTCTTTTCACCTCAAGAGTTAAGTAGTTCTTTTCCTAGAAAAAGAAAAACAAATTTGATTGCTTTAAGTCAAATTGCTCCATTAATTTATTACTAGCTAATTTATTAAAAAACAACTTATTGTTACCTATTAAAGCCTGGTAAGAGTGTATGTATGTGTGTGTGATCTATGTGTGTGTGCAAAGGAGGGACGTGGAAAGCCTAGAGAAATTACTCAGAACAAATCTACAATCACATCCAGGGGTTGACCTTTTTCATTAACATTCTTTTGCTCAATACAGCTCCAGCACATCCTTGTACCATCCTATCCTAGAACATGATTCAATATCTTGATGACCCTCAAGGAGGAATACAAGGGAAGCAAGGGGGAAACATGGATGTGATGACAATGCTCTTTGTTTCCCCATCATTATACATCTGAATTACCCTAGTGTGGATAAAGCACTACCTAAATTCCAAAAACTAAGCCTGCATTGTGTTCAGTTGTGCTGCCAACACAATCCAGTGTGGCTTCTTTGTGCTCCACAATAAAGAAAGACTTCCACAAATCCGCCCTCCTTTCAAGGGGAAGCTGCAAGAGCAGATGTGTGGATGGTTTCCAGGAGTTGACAGTGCTAAGCTGGCAGCAGCTCCTGTTGCCACCAGGAGGGAGCTACCTCCATAGCTGCAGTAGCCTGTACTCCCACAATTTAACCGATGCTCATATCCACTGGAGCACAGAGGCTTAGCTCTTCCACTTAGAGGCACTTCCCACAGTTTTTCTTCTTTCCCATAAACACAGGGCTAGAGTCTACAAAGTACATACCACTGGTGCACTGAATCTGCCTTATACCAGTTCGTGAGCCAATTGTTAAAATATCAGGAATTTTGAGAGCCAGTTGTTAAACACAGCTTTATATCAACATTTAAATCACATAAACTTACAATTAAATTATATTAAAAACAAAGGAAGGCAATACTCAAAACTCATCACTTCCTAATTATTTTGCTGCATGATATGATTATGCCCTTGTGCTCTTGAGATCATTTACATCTATCATATCTGTGTGGTGGAAATACTATATAATGGTGTGCTACTGGGTGCATCTCTTCGCAACTTTGCATTCAGTGACATTACATGGGCAGCTTGAAACCTGACATGGTGGAAATATTTACACCATGGGAATCAACAAATGCTACAAATCAGGCCTTCCTACAAAAATTTTTCTGGAGACCTAGGTATTTGCTCAGTGATTACCTGCACATCACTGATAGTCTCCATCATCTAATTATTTAACAAATGCTTATTTGCATTTTACAAATATGAATTGCTTTTAATCTTAATAGCAACCCTATGGGATAGGTACTGTTGTCGGTCACATTTTTACCGAGACATAAAGAGGTCAAGTGACTTGCCCAAGCTCACAAAGCTAGTAGATGGGTGTGTATTAAAGAATTTAACTTTGCCCAAAGAGAGGTCTAGCCTTTGCCCTGAGCTTCTGGGTGGTAATCTCTAAGCCCTTGGAATGTCATGACTGATCAGAGGGTCTTTATTTAGTTGGGGGCCTTCGGTCATGTCAGCTAGTCTACCAATGTGATTTAGGTGTTGCCTCAGCTTTACCTCTGAAGGGGCTGGAGACTGAGATCAGCCACATGTGTGGCCAGGTTTACGTGATTGAGCCCCACTAGAGACTCCAGCCACCAATGCTGGGGGGAACTTCCCTGGTTCTCAATACTCCATACTTACTGTCACACATTGTTACTAGAAAAATAATACCTGCTCGTGACTCCCTGGGGAGAGGACAATCGGAAACGCTGCAAGTGGTATTTTTCTGAACTTTGCACTGGGTACCTCTTCCCCTGGCTGGTTTTAATCTGTATTCTTTAGCCGTAATAAACCATAACCATGAGCATAACTTTCAGTCAGTTCTAATGAATTAAAGAAACTACGGGTGAATTTGGGACCCCAAAACTTGCAATTGGTGTCAGAAATGAGGGAGGTCTTGTCTACTGTTCCCTAATGTCACAGTTGGTGCCAGAAGTTAGTGAACTCTTGTGGACTGTGCTCTTTAATGCTGCAGTTGTTGTCAGAAGTGTGGCTGGCCCTGTGGATTCCAAAACTTGTGATTAGTGTCAGAAAAGAGGGTGGTCTTGCGAACTGTGACCCCAAATTCAGAGTTGGCAGTCTGTTTCCAAGCTCCATGTTTTTAATTGCTATGTGCATGGCATTTCCCTTACTGAAAATGAATCAAATGCTAGGGAACATTCTACCTTCATCCATAACTAGAGCTCGGATTGTTTTCATTGTCTCCATCCTCCTTAATGAGCATACCTCTGGTCCCAGGCCCACTGTGGTAGCTGGTCTGAATCTCTAGAGTCCAAGGCCCAGATCCAGGGGTGGTCACCTGAATCCCTATGTGCAGTGGGATTCCCCAACCACCTCCTTCTTGTTGTCATCTTTTCCCTCACTCCATAATGCTTTTCTAGTTTGCTAACATTGCTACTTTCAGTTTTCTTTTCACTTGCCAGCACCATGGTCCCGAGCCTGAGTTTCTCCATCCATAAATTGGGGCTCGTAATTGAGTGGGAACATAGAGGCTAAAACCTTGCTCTGTATCAAACAAATGTGAACTGAATTTGAATGAGTCTCCCCTTTTTAGCTTGTACTACAGGAATCCATCCTGCTAATTCCATCTGCCCAGGTTGCTTTTTTAAGTCATCAGGAAAGTGATGGAGATTGGCTTCTAGGCAGGATTTCTTGGAGAGTATTATTTCCTGCTAAGATGTAGGATTGGTAAATGGGTCTGCAGGATCAATAGCAAGCCTTGCCCCCAACAGGAGTTCAATCCATTTTGGCTGCTTCAATGGGGCTCCTGGGGCTTAGACACCATCCAAAGGCAATTACCAATTTTCAATTATTTTAGCCTTATGAGTTCCTTACTGACTACTCCATTATCCCTGCCTCTCCAAGTCCTTTCTGCTGCAAGCCAGCCTTTCCCTTCCTCTTAGTGACAAAAATGGCCTATAGGTGCTTCAAGGTTGCAATGTCCATTTTTCTCACTATGGCTTTTTACCTCTGACTCAGTGTTCCCTATCCCATTAGCCATATACACAACTACTTCCTTGTGCCCTGTTTTGTTCTGTTAGCCCCAGAGGAGTAGAGAAATCGTATAGCACTTGGCATTAGCTATGCAGAATAAGCTCTATCAAACAGAACAGGACTGAAGCCCCGCATTCTGCTACAGCAGAGGTCAGCAAACTTTCTGTAAAGGGCCACATAGTAAATATTTTAGCCTGTATGGGCCATACAGTCTCTTTTGAAACGACTCCACTTTATTGTCATAGAAGAAGCAACCATAGACAATATGTAAACAAATGGGTGTGGCTGGGTTCCAATAACATAGTATCTATGGACATGGAAATCTGAATTTTATATAATTTTCACGTGCCACAAACATTACTCTTCTTTTGATTTTTTTCAGCCATTTAAAATTTAAAACTATTCTTTGCTCATGGGTGATACGAAAATAGGCAGTGGGCCAGATTTGGTTCATACGCCATAGTTTTCCAACCCTTACTCTGCAGGAAAACTTGTGAAAATATAGTCTGGAGGTTTCACATTACCTCCCTAGAGTTCCAGGCATCAGGGTTTAACACCTGTGCCTGAGCCAACCTGTCCAAGGTGTCATTCGGAGTAAGTAGCAGAGTCCCACTTCAAATAAGCTGAAGCAAAAGGATTATGTTTTAGAACACATATCTGGGTCCCAAGGGACAGGTGTACTGATTCATTGGATAGTATCAGTTTGGGGCAAGTACCCCTTACCTGCTGTATTAGTCAGCCAAAGGGGTGCTAATGCAAAATACCAGAAATGGGTTGGTCTTTATAAAGGGTATTTATTTGGGGTAGAAGTCCATAGATAACAGGCCATAAAGCATAAGTTTCTTCCCTCACCAAATTCCATTGCCACGTGTTGGAGCAAGACAGCTGCTGAAGTTTGCCAGGGTTCAGGCTTCCTGGGTCCCTCTCTTCCCGGGGCTTTGTTTCTCTCTGAGCTTAGCGCCTCTGGTTCCACCACAAGGTCAGATGTAGACTATCAGGCGAATGGCTCGCTTCTCTTTTCCTGGGGCCTTCTCTCCAACATCAAAACTCCAACATCAAAACTCCAACTTCAGAACTGCTGCAACTCTGTTCTTTGTGATGCCTTTTATATTTTATTCCCCACCGACCAAGGGGTGGGGCTCAACACCCTACTGACATGGCCCAGTCAATGCCCTCATCATAACTTAATCATGCCCAGATGAACAGATCAGTTTACAAGCATAATCCAATATATATTTTTGTAATTCATAATTACATCAAATTGCCCAAAGGCTACACCTGCCCTTGTAAAAGTGTCTGAAATGCAGAGCAGGTTGTTGTTTTTTTATCCAGACTTATGTTAACCAGGTAATTGTCATTAAAAACATTTTAACTGTCTGGTTTGTATAGATCCTGTATAACCAAGCTCCTGTCTTAGCTTGAGTTTCTTAGCAGCAGAGCCCGAGAAAGAGCTTTGGATGCATGTAGTTTATTGAAAGTGCTCTCTCAGGAAAAATATAGTGATGGCAACAGGGTAGGACGGGGGGGGGGGCATCTAGGCAAGGATGCAGAGTTGAGGACTTGGCTGGACACTAGCTTCAGCATGATTCCATGGAAGCTCTGGAGCACACATAGTCCCACAGTGTTAGTCCCACCTGGAGGCAAGGGGGCTGGCCCTTTGTACCCTCATGACCCTAAGACATTAGCTGTGGGCCCCAGGGAATGGGGAAGGTGGGCTTAACCTCCTAGGTAAGGTGGCTGCCATTCCATTGAGGATAAATCTTCAGAGAAGAGGGCGGCCAACACTCCCAGCATTTGGGGGATGGGTGCACTGGCCCAGTAAAAGAGATCTGGGTGGGGCACCAATGGAGCCCAGTAGATCCCCCTTCTGCCAGACAGTCAGAGTCTTGATTTTGAATCTGGTCAGCTTACAAGATTCATGGGTAGTATTTCCATTCCTGATCCTTCCTCATCGCAAACTGACCTTCTGAAGCTGACACTGGATTTCCCAGGAGTGGGAATGGCCAGGGTTGAATGGAAGTGATTGTTGCTGGCTACCCCAGCTATGAGGTAGCTTCTCATATTCTGAAATAGGAGGCCCACAAGCCATGGGGAAGGAAATTAGTTATTTACCATTTCTGATGCCAGTCCTCCCCTCCCCCTACCGGCTAGCTCTAGAACAGGGGTTCTTAACCTATTTTGTTCCATGGACCCCTTTACCAGTCATGGAAACCACAGACCCCGTCTCAGAATGTAGCAGCAGATAGTTTTATGACACTCAACTAGTGTTGGGTCTAACAACTACCATAATTTCAAAGTATGGATGAGTGTAAGCGATTTTTCGAGATATGCAATAATTGTAATGTGATATGAAATGAATACTACTGTAATTTATTGCATACATTCATAAGTGAAGGAAATGCTAGATTTCAGTTAGAGGTCAGAGAAAACAAAGATAATAAGTTGATTTTTTTCAATTCAAGCTCATGGACCCCCCTGAAATCTTTCCACAAACCCCTTTGGGGGTCCATGGACCCCTAGTTAAGAACCCCTGCCCTAGAAGATGCCATCTCACCTAACCTCATGCTCTATCTGTGGTTCCCAGGCAGAGGGTCACCTCCGGGTGCCCCTGGGACCTGGTTCCAGCCAATCAGCCTGATGTCTCGGTCAGGCTTCCCATAATACCTTTCTTGGATGAGTGACTTTTCGATTTACCATTTTACTAGAGATATGTTCAGCTATTTTGTTGAGAGTGTGAAGTGGTTCAGATAAAATGAATGACAGATGCTTAAAATTATATTGTGAATAGAAAATTAGCCAAGGCTCCATAAAGTATTCAAAAAACCTTAAAGACAAAACAACTGGCTTAGATTTACAGCCCAATCTAATTTTTCTCACTTTTGCTAAGTGAAAAATCACAACCCTAACAGGTTTGTCTTAAAAGGAAATCTCATCATACATATAAAAGCAAATTGAAAGTATAGAAAACAATTCCTAGCCTACCCCTAGAGGAAGCCCAAGACTAAGGGCATGGTTTGAATATCCCTGGAATATGAATGCCACACATCTGTCCCTTCCATTTTAGTGTAATCATTACAGGAAATGTTCACAATGTACTGGAAAACCCATGTTTGCTATAGAATTCCTCTAAACATGCACTAAGGGATGTTACAGATGTTATAAGAAAAGAGAGTGAAAGGCTTTTGACTGGTCTTCTCTTCGTTCTTCTCATCCCCCCATCTAGCCACAAGGAACCTTTCAGTACACAAACCTGGTCACATCACTCGTCTGCTGAGCATCTGTCAATGGCTTCTTATGGTTCTGTATCCTTCCTTTATATAGCATTTCTAACATTGTATATTTACATTTTTGTTTCTGTGGTTATTTGATTATCTAATTCCCTCACCAGATGGTCGAGATTGTATCTATTTTGCTCACTTTTATTCCCAGAACCTTGCACAATGAATAATTTGGGGAAACACAGGGATAAATGGGAGGATATGTTACACAGAGCAGAAGCTAATCACCCCAGCCAAGTCCACCCTAGATCAGTCAAACCCCAGCCAGTCATCTAAATAAGTGTTTATTTTCTGTCATTGAGATTCTGTGGTTGTTACCCAGTATTCTTGTGGCCATGAATGACTAAAATGCACACATTCTCAAAACTTTTACTATATTCATGAGCCTTGTGAATTTCCAAGGGGAAATTTAAAATATAAAGCATTCTCCAAACTCACTTGGCTACAAACTCCCTTTTTTCATAGAGTATGCCATGGGATTTCTTTTCTGCAGAATATGCTGTGGAAATGCTGTTGGAAGACTTTTCCAGCTCTAATGTTCATTCTGTAATTCTAGAAACCATATTGGCTAGTTCTTGGGCTTAACCTACAGTCCGTTTCATTAAGACTTTGCGATAATTGTAGATTCATATGATGTTAGAAGATTTAATGCAGAAAGATCCCATGTGTACTTTACCTGATTTCCCCCGATGGTAGCATTTTGCACAACTATAATACTATATCGTGACTAGGATGTTGATGGTGACACAATCCACTGATCGTACTCAGATTTCCCCAGTTTTACTTGCACTCATTTGTATGTGTGTATTTAGTTCTGTACAATTTTATCAAATGTGTAGGTTTGGGGGACTTCCGGGAAGATGGCGGACTAGTAAGACACGGGAATCTCTTCTCCAGAAAAATAGCTAGAGGACAAGCTGAAACAGCCCCGACAAAGATCTTCTAGGGTTTAGGACAGCAGGTGAAGGCTGCACACCACCCAGAGGAGAGAGGGACAGAAGAGGGAAATCACGACTACAGAACCGTGAGTTGCAAGTAGCAGCTTCTGCTGCCGGCACCCTCCCCCACACTCTCCAGAATTCTCGGGCCTCTGGGCCTGCGACCACAGACAAAGGGAGCTTCAGGGATCTGCCACTCCCGGAAAGGGGAGAGAGAGGGACACAGCCTTAGGCTGACTCAGGTTCTGACCTGAAATTTGGTCTGCGGAGCCCCACGGACCCTTCCACAGGGCGGTTTGCCCTGGGAGCCTAGAAAGGACTGGAGAAATCCGACCCTCGTAACCTCCCTCTCTTCTAGCCTGGACTAATTGTTGAGGACACCACGGGAGAGGGGAGAGAGAGCCAGGGGCTGACCCTGCTTTGGACTCCTAGGTTTGGTCTGCCCTGTCCCGAGAGCCCTTCCAGGCTGGGTGGGGCTGTGCCATTGTTTGCCTTGGAGCCTGCAAGGGGCTAAAGATATACAAACCTCCCAATCTCATCCTCTACTAACAGGGACTGATGGTTGAGGATTCAGAAGAGAGTGGAAATATTTCCTAGCTGGGAAAAGGGGGGCACTACGAGAGAAGTCTGGAGAACAGTCTCAGAAAGTTTGAATCACAGGGCTCCTAGCCCCCAGACAGGAAGCTCTATCACATTGATCTGGTCGGTGTCACAACAAATACGCTCCGACCAGGCATTGAATTGAGAGCTGCCAACAAGCGCCATCTCCTGGCAGACCAAGGAAGTGCACATAAGAAAATTAATAAGTAAGAGAGGCTTTTCCTGGCCTCTATAACCTCCCTGCCCAAGGCCCTAGGAAACGAATCTACAACCAATTACTGGGACCAGTGGCCAGTTTTGAGCAACCAGCAGAACAATTCTAACAATCAAGGTTGAGCCCAAAATCAAAGAGCTGTGGTAACTCACAGCCTCCTGCCACTAAAACCCCATAAAAGAGAAAGAGATAGAGCATCTAAGTAAAATACAAACCAACCAGATGCCTAAGCACCAGCAAAAAATTACGGGCCATACTAAGAAAATAGAAGACATGGCCCAAGAAAAGGAATATAGCAAAGTCCCAGAAGAGACGCAGAATTTGAGAGAACTAATCAGTGAGATGAGCACACATTTCCAAAATCAAATTAATGAGATGAAAGAGAATATAGGTAAAGAGATCAATGACATCAAGAAGTCATTGAGCGAACGCAAAGAAGAATTTGAAATCCTGAACAGAAAAGTAACGGAGTTCAAGGGAATGAAAGACACAATAGGTGAAGTCAAAAACACATTTGAAGCATACAACAGCAGACTCGAAATGATAGAAGAAAGAATAAGTGATACTGAAGACAGAGCAGCTAAAATTGAACAGAGAAAAGAACAGAGAGAGAAAAGAATGGAAAAAATTGAGCAGGGGCTCTGAGAGTTGAATGACAACACAAAACACAGTAACAGATGTGTCATGGGAGTTCCAGAAGGAGAAGAGAAAGGAAAAGGGGCAGAAAGAGTATTTGAGGAAATAATAGCTGAAAATTTCCCAACTCTCACGAAAGAAATGAACTTACATGTCCAAGAAGCACACCATACCCCAATAAGAATAAATCCAAATAGACCTACGCCAAGACACATATTATTCAGAATGTCAAATGTAAAAGATAAAGAGAAAATTCTCAGAGCAGCAAGAGAGAAGCAAACGATCATGTACAAAGGACGTCCAGTAAGACTTTGTGCAGATTTCTCTTCAGAAACCATGGAGGCGAGAAGACAGTGGTATGATACAATTAGGAAACTGAAAGAGAAAAACTGCCAGCCGAGAGTTCTTTACCCAGCAAAACTGTAGTTCAAATATGAAGGTGAATATAAAGTGTTCACAAACAAACAGAAACTAAGAGAGTTTGCAAAAAAGAATCCACCTTTGCAGGCAATATTAAAGGAAGCCTTAGAACCTGAAAGAAAAAGATGGGAGAGAGAGGCTTGGAGGAGAGTATAGAAGAAAGAAAAGCAGAAAGGATAACCAAAAGAGTAAAAAGAAAGACAAAAAAAAAGATGACATATGAAAACCAAAGAATAAAATGGAGGAAATAAATAGTGCATTTTCAGTAATATCATTGAATGTGAATGGATTAAATTCCCCAATCAAAAGATGCAGGCTGACAGAACGGATAAAAAAACATGAGCCATCCATATGCTGCTTACAAGAAACTCACCTCAGACACAAGGATACAAGCCGGCTGAAAGTAAAAGGTTGGAAAAAGATACTCCATGCGAATAGTAAACAGAAAAGAGCAGGGGTAGCTGTACTAATATCAGACAAAACAGACTTCAAATGCAAAAAAGTGATGAGATGCAGAAGGCCATTATATATTGATAAAAGGGACGATCCTCTGGGAAGATATAACAGTCATAAATATCTACGCACCTAACCAGGGTGCCCCAAAATATATGAGACAAACTCTGGCAAAACTGAAGGGAGAAATAGACATTTCTACAATAATCGTAGGGGACTTCAACACCCCTCTCACATCATTAGATAGAACAACTAGACAGAAGATCAACAAGGAAACAGAGAACTTGAACAATATGATAAACAAGTTAGACCTAACAGACATATACAGAACACTGCATCCAAACTCAGCGGGTTATACATTCTTCTCAAGGGCCCATGGATCTTTCTCCAGGATAGACCACATGTTAGGTCACAATACAGCTCTCAATAAATATAAAAAGATTGAAATTATACAAAGCACCTTCTCAGATCATAATGGAATGAAACTAGAAATCAATAACAGACAGGAAAAAAGGAAATTTGCAAATGTGTGGAGACTGAACAACACACTACTAAATATTCAGTGGGTCAAAGAAGAAATTGCAAGTGAAATCAGTAAATATATTGAGACAAATGAAAATGAGAACATAACATATCAAAACTTATGGGATACAGCAAAGGCAGTCTTGAGAGGGAAATTTATAGCCCTAAATGCCTATATTAAGAAACAAGAAAGAGCTAAACTCAAAGATTTAACTGAACAACTTGAGAAACTAGAGAAAGAACAGCAAACCAATCCCAAAGCAAAAAGAAGGAAAGAAATAATAAAGATGAGAGCGGAAATAAATGAAAATGAGAACAAAAAAGCAATAGAGAAAATCAACAAAACCAAAAGCTGTTTCTTTGAGAAGATCGATAAAATTGACAAACCCCTCGCTAGACTAACAAAGAAAAAAAGAGAGAAGATGCAAATAAATACAATCAGAAATGAAAGGGGGGAAATTACAAATGACCTCACAGAAATAAAAAGAATCATAAGAGGATATTATGAGAAACTATATGCCAACAAACTAGACAACCTGGATGAAATGGACAAATTTCTAGAAACTCATAACCAACCTACACTGACACAACAAGAAATACAAGAACTTAACAAACCAATCACAATTAAAGAGATTGAATCCGTCATCAAAAATCTCCCAGCAAAGAAAAGTCCAGGACCAGATGGCTTCACAGGTGAGTTCTACCAAGCATTTCTAAAAGAATTAACACCAATCCTGTTTAAACTCTTCCAAAAAATTGAAGAGGAGGGAAAATTACCCAACACATTTTATGAAGCCAACATCACCCTAATACCAAAGCCAGATAAAGATTCCACAAGAAAAGAAAATTACAGACCAATCTCTCTCATGAACATAGATGCAAAAATTCTCAACAAAATACTTGCAAATCGAATCCAACAGCATATCAAAAGACTTCTACATCACGACCAAGTGGGATTTATTTCTGGTATGCAAGGCTGGTTCAACATAAGAAAATCAATCAATGTAATACACCACATTAACAAGTTGAAGGAAAAAAACCACATGATCATCTCAATAGATGCAGAAAAGGCATTCGACAAAATCCAACATCCTTTTTTGATAAAAATACTTCAAAAGATAGGAATAAAAGGAAAATTCTTCAATATGATAAAAGGCATATATGAAAAACCCACAGCCAACATCATACTCAATGGGGAAAGGTTGAAAGCTTTCCCCCTAAGATCAGGAACAAGACAAGGATGCCCACTGTCACCATTGTTATTCAACATTGTACTAGAAGTTCTAGCTAGGGCAATTAGACAAGACAAAAAAATTAAAGGCGTCCAAATAGGAAAAGAAGAAGTAAAACTCTCACTGTTTGCGGATGACATGATCCTGTATTTAGAAAATCCTGAAGTATCCACAACAAAGCTACTTGAACTAATAAATGAGTTCAGCAAAGTGGCAGGATATAAGATCAACACGCAAAAATCAGTAATGTTTTTGTACACTAGTACTGAACAATCTGAAGAGGAAATCAGGAAGAAAATTCAATTTTCAATAGCAACAAAAAGACTCAAATACCTAGGAGTTAATTTAACCAAGGAAGTACAGGACCTATATGCAGAAAACTACAAAACAATGCTAAAGGAAATTTAAAAAGACCTAAACAAAGGGAAAGACATTCCGTGTTCATGGATTGGAAGAATAAATATCGTGAAGATGTCAATCTTGCCCAAATTGATTTATAGAGTCAATGCAATACCAATCAAAATCCCAACAGCTTACTTTACAGAATTAGAGAAGGCAATTACCAAATTCATCTGGAAGGGTAAGTGCACCCGAATAGCCAAAAGTATTCTAAAAAAGAAGAGCAATGTGGGAGGAATTTCACTGCCTGACCTTGAAACATATTACAAAGCTACAGTGGTCAAAACAGCATGGTACTTGCATAAAGATAGACATATCGATCAGTGGAATAGAATTGAGAATCCAGAAATAAACCCTCACCTATACAGTCAACTGGTTTTTGACAAACCTATCAAGCCCACGCTGATGGGAAAAAACAGTCTCTTCAACAAATGGTGTTGGGAGAACTGGATATCTATAACCAAAAGAATGAAAGAGGACCCCTATCTCACCCCCTATACAAGAATCAACTCAAAATGGATCAAAGATCTAAATATAAAAGCCAGGACCATAAAACTACTGGAAGAAAATGTAGGGAAACATCTTCAAGACCTTGTAGTAGGTGGTGGTTTCTTGGACTTCACACCCAAAGCACGTGCAACAAAAGAAAAATTAGATAAATGGGACCTCCTCAAAATTAAGCACTTTTGCACCTCACAGGAATTTGTCAGAAGGGTGAAAAGGCAGCCGACTCAATGGGAAAAAATATTTGGAAATCACATATCTGATAAGGGTTTAATATCCAGGATATATAAAGAGATGTTACAACTCAACAATAAAAAGACAAATGACCAAATTAAAAAATGGGCCAAAGACTTGAATAGACATTTCTCCGAAGAAGAAGAAGTACAAATGGCAAAAAAACACATGAAGAAATGCTCAACATCACTCATGATTAGGGAAATGCAAATCAAAACTACAATGAGATATCATTTCACATCTATCAGAATGGCCACTATAAAAAAGACAGAGAACTACAAGTGTTGGAGAGGATGTGGAGAGATAGGAACACTTCTTCACTGTTGGTGGGAATGCAGGATGGTACAACCACTATGGAGGACTGTTTGGCAGTTCCTAAAGAAGCTGAATATAGACTTGCCACGTGACCCTGCAATACCACTACTGGGTATATACCCAGAAGAACTGAGAGCAATGACATGAACAGACATCTGCACACCGATGTTCATAGCCACATTATTCACCTTTGCCAAAAGTTGGAAACAACCCAGGTGTCCATCAACAGATGAATGGATAAACAAACTGTGGTCTAGTCACACGATGGAATATTATGCAGCTGTAAGAAGAAATCAAGTCATAAAGCATATGGCAACATGGATGAACCTGGAGGACATTATGTTGAGTGAAGCAAGCCAGACACAAAAGGACAAATACTGTATGAATGCATTACTATGAACCAAATATATTGTGTAATATATTGTTTGATTCACACACACACACACACAAAACAAAAAAAACAAAACAAAAAAAAATTTACATGTATCCATTACATTTAATTGAGAAATGTATATATTTATTCATCTGTGAAAAAAAAAATGTGTAGGTTTGTGTACCCACCACTACAGTCAAGATACAGAACCGTTCCACTCAACATAATTCTCTGGAGATTCAACCAGGTTCTTGTGTGTATCAGATCATTCCTTTCTATTGCTGAGTAGCATTCCACGGTATGGATGTACCACAGTTTGTTTAACCATTCATGCATTGAGGAATATTTGGGTTATGTCCAGTTTTGGGCTATTACAGAATAAAGCTGCTATGAGTGTTGGTGTACAGGATTGCATGGGAACATAAATCTTCATTTCTCTGGGATAAATGCCCAGTGTAGTCCTTTTTAAAGTATAAATGATCTCTCCAGGCAGATGGCTAAGCACTCTAGAATCTCAGGGTCAGAGAGGACCTTAGAAGTCACCTAGACCAACTCAAAGCCATTAGATTTACTTATTTTATTAAGGCTTCCTGTGTAAGCATGTACAATGCCCAGAAGTGTCAGAGTGAAGCTGAAAACCTTACCAGGGCCACGTCCATCCAAGGTGTTCATGTTTCTAAAACTGGACCAGCTGAGGTCTTATTTGGGGTAAGTTGCAGAGGGCCACTTCAAATGAGCTGAAGCATAAGGGTGATGTTTCAGAACACATACCTGGGACCCAAGGGGCATAAACCAGAATCGCTAGAGAGCTGGAGAACAAAGGCAGTCTTTCTGTGTGTCTGTCTCCCTCTCTCATTCCACATGGTCACCCAGCACTGCTTCTCCCTGCTCATGTGTTTTATCCTTTTCTTTTTCTTTTTTTAAAGATTTTTTATTTATTTATTCATTTATCCCCCCCTTGCTGCTTGTGCTCGCTGGGTCAGCCAACCACGCCGTGCGGGAGGGCTTGCCTTCACCAGGAGGCCCCGGGAACCGAACCGGGGGCCTCCCACATGGTAAACGGGAGCCCTACTGATTGAGCCACAGCCACTTCCCTATCCTTTTCTTTCTTCCCTCAGCTCTCTGTGTTTCTCTGTGCTCAGGTCTCTCCACAGTCCCTAAATTCCTACGTCCTCAGTTGAAACTAGACACAGAGGAATCTTATCCTCCTCTGAATCCTGATTCCTAATTCCAAGGACAGAGAATCTGCTTGTGCTAGCTTGGAACATATGTTGTCCTCTTATAATCAGCAGTGTATGGGGGTGACAGTGAGGCACCTGTCATGGAGAACTGATATGGCTGCCGTCCTTGTGGGGCAGAGCTTCATGGGCAGGTCAAATTGACACAAGCCCTATTTTTGACAGGGCATTTTTATTAAAACATAATACTCTCTCCTCTAGTGGATGCAGAGGTTGATTTTCAAGTTGAAACTAGGACATGTTTGTGTTACATCTTAAAATGATGAAATCCACATAAATGACACCACTCTGAAAACCCACCTGTACCCAATTCAGGCCTCAGGGAGGGTGGCAACAAAAAAGCAAAACCAGGTGAGGACAATCCCACATTCTGTCCCACCCTTGTGCTTGATCATTGCCAATCTGCCTTTGGCCCACACGTTATGAGACATGTTTGGATAAGGACAGGGTGCTTCGGTCTCAAATACACCTATTTTGCAATGTATAAAGGCAAAAAAAAAAAAAAAGAGCTGGAGAAGGGCATATAGAAACTTTTTATCCATGTATGAATTCCTCAAATAAATAGGTAAAATAATAGTATGTAGGTAAAGTGTTGTCCTGAACACTAAAATGAGATGACATATGTAAAACACCTAGAAAAATGCCCAGGAGAACTCACTAAATCTCAGTCAGAACTATCAAGTGGGAAACTTCTGGTACTCTCAGTTGCAATTGAGTGGAGCAATTGAGGTTCTCAAGGGACAAACTAGATGGAACTTTGAAGTGCCCAATGTTGAAGAACAGTGACCAGTATTGCTGTGCAGTATGGTTTGGCCCTAGGTAAAAATGGCCCCATTGAAGAGGACATGGGTCTCCATATGTGTAGGAATGTTAGACAGATATACTTAAGGACCAGGCATCAGCTTCCTTTATATCATAAAAATAAGATGTGGAAATTTAGGATAGACCATGAATTCGGACTCTAAAATAAAATAAATATCAGTAAAAATTCCTTTTGTTTCCTGGCCCTTTTCATCTTACTTCATAATATATGTATGAACATATTTTTAGAGGTACCTGACAATTTTTAAAAATTTGGTCTACTGACATGTGTTTAAATGCATTCTTTCTTATTCACTCTAAATTTCAGGTTGCATTTTTGCCCACTATTTATATGTTCTGACAAGAGTAATTTGGGTCTGAATTTGGGGAGATGAGTAATTTTAATTTGATGGGACTCTGGGGAAGAAGACACTGCATGTGGATGGTATTCTTTTTTCAGAGTGCAGTTATCAGTGTTTATCTAAGGAAGAAATGAGAAAATCAATCTTTTCTCCACAAGCAAATTGAAATAGATTTTAGTCATATTAATGAGAATCAGTCGAAAGGCTTTTGTTTGTAGATGCATGTGGTTGGTAGCTAAAATTGAGTCTTTCTTTTCAGTGTTTGCTATTTGGGGAGCTCCATAATAGCCCAATTCAATCCCAAAGGTAGAATCTCAGTAAATTCCAATCATATTGGAGATTCTAAAGAGTGGAGCGTAGACTTTTTAAAATAAAGGCTCTGGATTTGTTTTCTTGTCTATTTCAGTTATTCAAAATAATCGTATGGTTTCTTCATTGTTATGGTTATGCTATAGTTACTAGAATAATGTATACCAAATATATACTAAAAAATGGGGGGAGGGACCCAAAGTGGTAGGAAAAGCCTACTTAACTCATAAGCCTACAGGAGGCCTGTGCTAGGACTTGTTAGAGAAAAGGGTTTCTTCAACCCACCTAGGAATCTGGAAATTAGTTGGGAGAATCTAATGTTAGGGTTATATACCCCTACAATTATCACTCATAATAGTGAATAAAGTATGGCAGATGCTGTCAATTGGTACACAATAGCCATCCCAACTCCCTTCTTTCTTACAAGTTTCTACTCAAGAGGCTGAAAAACAAATAACTCTTTCCTGGTCTCTCCGCCAGCTAGTGGTATCCATGTGATAGTTTTATTCAGCAAAATAGAAGAGGAAGTCTGCTGGGGGTGCTTCTGCAAAAGATTGTCCTCATAAAGGGACAAAAGTGCATAGAGTACTCTTTGGTACAGTACTTTTACTCTTCTTCCTGCCTTGAATGTGGATATGGGATAGTTTGATGCTTGGAACTGTAGCAACCATCTTGTGGCCATAAGGCAATAATGTAAGGCAGAGAAGCCAACAGGTTGAGGATGACCAAACAGAATGATAGATGACAGAACAGAACAATGCATCTTTGAAGCCTTCATTGACCCATCACACCAAATCTGGGACCACCAGCTTCTTGTTATGTAAGATAATTATATTTCTTTCTTCTTTAAACTACTGTTAGTTGTATATTTTCTTATTGTAGTCAAAAGCATTCCTAGCTGATACAAAGAGGGTAGAACTAAGATCTTGTAGCACGGTAGCACTGGTTATATTAAGAGACCAGGAGAACACAGTCATGCCTTTTAATCCATTGTACAGAAAAATAAGAAGAAATCATTTTATCTCTTTAAAAAAAGTGGGGCATATGGATGGACCTGTCTTGCTTGCAGTTGTAGATACTTTGTTTTTGGGGATGGGTATTGTCCATCATAATCCTTTTGTTAGTTGTCCTGGCATGTCCAATGAACTAGAGAGTAGGTGTTGCAACTCTGCTGAGAGTCAGGGCTCAACTAGCATATGAACAGACCAAAGATTTAAGTCTCTGGGACATATATTTAATGAGTATAGTGCTAATTATAGGTTTTTTAAAAGGGGGCATAAGAACCATGTGTAGGGAAATTATAAATGAATCTAACTCTCACGTTGGGGAGCATATATTCCAAAGTAAGGCTCACTGACAGGGTGCCAAATTCCTGAGATTGTCTGACCTGCGTATAGTGTCTAGATATCTCTAGAGTTGTCAGGAACCCCGCTGTTTGAAACACTGTTTACTGTGGCAGTCAATGAGATCCTCCTGAGACATGCATAAAGGTAAACTCTGGAATGACTGCTCGACTCACTTTGAAATCTCTTAGCCATAAAAACTCATTTGTATTTAATATTTCCCCCTTTTGGTCAAGATATTTTTCCAAATGCATCACTAGTTGGCACTTGGCAATAATCCCTCAGTGCCAGGGAGGCTCATTCCTGGGAGTTATGTCCCATGCCGGGGGGAAGGTAGTGCATTTATATGCTGAGTTTGGCTTAGAGAGAAGCCACATTTGAGCGACAAGGAGGCTTTCAGGAGGTAACTCTTGGGCAATATATAATACTAGGCTCAGTTTCAATTTCACAAAAAGTTCATAAATACAACCATCAATATCAAGTGCCTGGAATAATGTCTGTCCTCCTTCACTAGGCACTGCCCATGTATTCAGGGGATTCTTGCCACTCTATTAGAGAATGTATCAGGATTTCCCAGAATGGGAATTCAATATTCTTTCAGTTATTTTGTGGGTCTCCACCCACTGAGACAATGTCCCATGACTACTTGAGCATATTCATATGCCACAGAGGCAAGCCCCAGGTCCACCCCTCCCCACACATCCCCCTATCCCCGACACCCTGCACCAGTGATCCTTCCCTGCCACAGTTGTGACCCTTCTGCTATCCAAAACCTCCCCCAAAACAAAGCCAAAATAATAAGCAAATAAAAATCATAATAAAATAAAATAATAAACAAATAAAATTAAAAAAATAAAAAAATGTTTTCATTGTGTCTTTCATCACCACAAGATCTGTTATCTTTTATGTACAGTGAAAATTTTTTCCATATGTTCCCCCAGTGTCTTATTTTTTCCATCCATCTGCCCCAAGGGATCTAAGCCTCCTCTCAATCAGAAACAGAGTAGACATCGCCATCCCTAAATCCTCAAGATTGAGAAATGAACAAACATAAGAGGGGAATGCAACCATGGACCAAAGTATGCTTATTATTATTCTAGCAATGGAAGAACTTATATCATTGATATAAAGGCAATGACCACCAGAGGTTGTGAGGGGAGGGAGAGGGAAGAACAGGTATAACACGGGTCATTTTGGAGACATTGGAATTGTCCTGCATGACATTGCAATGATGGAAACAGGCCATTATATATTTTGTTAAAACCTATAAAATTGTGTGGTGCAAAGTGTAAACTATAATGTAAAGTATAGGCCAGGGGTTCTTAACCAGGGTTTCACGGACCCCCAAGGGTTCTGTGGAAAGATTTCAGGGGGTCCATGAGCTTGAATTGAAAAAAAAATCAACTTATTATCTTTATTTTCTTTGACTTCTAACTGAAACCTAGCATTTCCTTCACTTATGAATGTATGCAATAAATTACAGTAGAATTCCGTGGTTTTCACCTGACTAGTAAAGGGTTCTATGGAACAAAAAAGGTTAAGAACCCCTGCTATAGACCATAGTTAGTAGCAATGCTTCAATATGTGTTCATCAATTGTAACAAATGTACCACACTAAGGAAAGATGTTGTTAATGGGGGAAAGTGGGGGAGGGGGAGGGGTTGGGGTATATGGGAATCCCCTATATTTTTGATATAACATTTATGTAATCTATAGTTTTAAAAATAAAAAAATAAAAATTAAATTAAAAAGTGGGGGCTCATATAGTCCATATAAGACTCTGCTGAGCTGCTGAAAATGAGTAATAATCACGAAACATATAGGAAGCCCTATTAGCATGATGGTTGTGGCAGACAATGTTATTGACCCCAATTCTTCACCCCTCTCTATATCCAAACCTTTTCCCACGTGTCTCTATAGTAACCCTTACCTCCCTTCCCACCCCCTGCCATCAGGCTTGGCCATGTGGCTCACTTTGGCCAATGAGTTTAAGGGGCCAAGACATAAGCGGGAACCGAAATGAGATTGCATAGTTAATCTTGCCGTCTTGCCTTTTCTCACCATGAGAAAAACATGTCTGGCTACTCTGCTGGTTTCACCTGGGGTAGCTCTGCTGAGGCCAGTCCAGATCAGCCCCCACCACCCCCATTCACCTAAAGATATATAAGAAAGAAATGCTTCTTGTAGTATAGCACTGGGTCTCTGTAGTTACTCATTAGGCAGCATTTGTATAGCAATAGCTATCTGTTACTGTGATTAAGAGAGTAGACTCTAGAGTCAGACTGTTGGTTTTTTGTTTTGTTTTGTTTTGTTTTTAAGACTGTTGGGTTTTGAATCCCTGCTCTGCTTTATGTGCATGGGCAAGGTAGAATTTGAAATAAGAAAACCTAATACCAGGGCCACTATTCTGTACTACTTCTACCAGGTATACTGAGAGAAATATGTGGAAAGGTGATTTTCAAATCATGGGCCCCAAAAGAATAGTGGTCCGAATTTAGTGGAGATTCCTGGGAGGGGAAACCCTAAATGTGAACTCCAGGAAAAGAGCTATACAAAAGCTTAAATAGGTTCTACAAGTACCAGGGCTCACGTGACCATGCCATGTCCGCCACGAAGCGGAGGAGACAGTAATGAAAATGCAAAAGAAGTAAAGTATGGCACCTGCTCTTACGTTTTCTCCACCTTCTTTATCTCCCACCTCTCAGGAATATTCCATTTGGCTGCCCAAGTCAGAAATCTGGGAGTATGTTTAGATCCTCCTCTAGCTGAGGGAGATGGTTCCTACCTGCCTAATGGTTTCCCTCCTCAAGCACTTGCATCTCCCCTCTGCCTGAGCACCTTTTCTGGTGCTAGAGGAGCTTGTTCCACCACAGGTGCATAAAAAAGATACTCAGGAGAGCTAATGGTCTCATTCCTCAGGGGAAATCTAGCAGCCAGGGATAGGAGCTGCTGGATTAATGCCCTTGCTTTCTCATCTTCCTTTGAGACAACTGTGAGGTATGTTCCACATGGTTCCTCAGACGGTCTCAATGGTGTTGAGCTCCAGAAGTAACCTGATCATTAGTTTACCTTTCATTGGCTTTTCTCCCCTCCCAGTCTAATACAAACAACCCCTTTCCTCATTTGTACTTTCTGAGATCACTTCCCAAATAACCTTCAGTGCCCCAGACTTTGTCTGCTTTAGGGGGTAGAGGGCTAAGTTGAGACAGCCTTTCCCTCCACTATGCCTCATATTTAATGAATACCCAACCTCCTAAATACTTCCTGCATCCTTGATGACTTTTCCATAATTTAGTGTGCTCCATTTATTGCTAGGATGAATGTGCCAAACTTCTGATATCCCTATTTCTTAGCCACTTACATCCATCCTTCCCTTGGCTGCCAACATGCTCTTTCTAAAGTGCAAAACTTATCCTGTCAGTCTCCTTGCTCACAATTCTTCAAGGACTCTTCTTTGTCGATAATTCGAGTCTCAAGTTCCTAGAGAAATATACAAAGTAATTCATTCATGTATTCAACAAGTAGTTACTGAGTGCCTCTTATGTGTTAGGCACTCTGCTAAATGCTGGTGGTGAGCAATACAGACATGGTCCTTCCAGAATGGACTTTAGAGTTTTGGAGGACAGACATCAAACAAACCACCACCCACACAGGTAAATCTGAAAATGCATGGGAAGAAGTGGTTTGAGGGAAAAGTACAGGATTCTAGAGTTGTGCTTTCCAATATGGTAGCCACTGGCCATATGTGGTTATGATTTAAATTTAAATCACTTTAAAATTCAGCTTCTCAGTTTCACTAGCCAGATTTCAAGTGCTTGTTAGCCACACGGGGCATATTGGAAAGTCTACATCTATAACATTTCCATAATCACAGAAAGTTCTATCAGACAGTGCTACTAAAAGGGAAACCTCATCAATACTTGGATGTGGGGTGACCTGCAAGTCAGGGAAGGCCTCAGGAGGAAGGAACATGAGAGTTGGGTATCAAAGGATTATAAGAATTGGTCAGATGCAGAGTCAGAGAGAAGGGAGGGAGAAAGAGGCAGTGGGAAGGCTGGAGAACCCACAGAACATATGGAGCCCAATGATTGAGGGACAGGGTGGAGATATATACAAAGACTGGAAAGCAAGGTAGAAACTAGGTAGGGCGGGCTCAAGCAGGCCATGCCAAGGATTCTGAATGTTTTCCTAAGAGCAGTGTGAAGACATTTTCCCAGTTTTAAAGCATGGCCATGTTTCTGTTTTTAAAAGGCCACCCACTCTATGTACTTCTACACAGCACTGAGAAAGACTATCCAGCTAATTTTTTAAATTAACTTAGTATCATGGCTTTAAAATCGATGTCGATAAATAGGTCCACTTTATTCATTTTCCCTACAGTAAAAGATTCCATTGTATGAATAAACCCCAGTCTGTGTATACTTTAAAACATGCAAAAGAGTACATTATATTAAACCTCCATACCTGGAAGTCAAATCATACAAGCAGTTATAGGAATAATATACACCATCTTTGGGGAAAGAAGGAAGGGAAAAAGGATAGGAGAGGGGGCAAAATATTTAGGTGTATCTGTACAGTTTTCTTTTTTAAAAAGGGGATCTGAAGCAACAAATGGGAAATATTTATGTATGGAAAATCTAAGTAATGGGTTATATTTTTCTGAGTTATTTACATAAATGTTAATTTTTTCTCTCTCTGCAATATTTCATACTTAATATTTTAACAAATTAAAGAAAGACTTGGAGCAAAGTGTATCTGGGAAACCAGGAAGGAGAGTATGGCAGTGGTTCAAGCAAGAGGTCATGGGCAGTTGGCCAAGGATGCTGAAGGTAGAGATGAAGAAAAGTGGGTGGAATCAACAAGTAGAATCAACAGAATGTGATGATCAGTTGAATGGCAGATAGGAGGAAGGAAGGGTATTCCAAGAATAAGTTCCAGGTTTGCAGGATGAGAACTGAGTAGCTGGTGATACCATGACTTTAGACTCACGATAGCAGAGGCATTGCAGAATGGACTGGGAGTGACGAGGAAAATCTATATTCTCTTTCGTAAGTGTGAGGTTTCTAAAACCTCTGAACTGTTTGCATAAAGATGGCAGGTAGTAGATGGATCTTAGCACACAGGTCTAAGTTAGAGAGATAAATGTGGGAGTTATCAGTATATATAAACAGTTCTATGTTTTAGGAACAGATGAAATAACTAACAGAGAACACATGGAATAAAAAATATTAGGGCCAGCTAAATTATATAGGATTATATTTCCTTCTCTATGACTCCAACTGTATTAGTCAGCCAAAGGGGTGCTGATGCAAAGTACCAGAAATCTGTTGGCTTTTATAAAGGGAATTTATTTGGGGTAGAAGCTTACAGTTACCAGGCCATAAAGCGTAGGGTTACTGCCCTCACCAAAGTCTGTTGCCACGTGTTGGAGCAAATGGCTGCCGAAGTCTGCAAGGGTTCAGGCTGCTTCTTCCTCTTAAGGCTCCGTGGTCCCAGCTTCTTCCAATATCAGCTGTAGGCTGGGATAAGTCTCATCTCTCTCCTGGGCTCGTTCCTCTCCTGGCTCAGCTGCTCTGTTCTCTCCACAAGGTCAGCTATAGACTATCAGGCAAATGGCTTGTCTGTCTTCCCAGGGCCTCTGTTGTGTTTAATGGAGCCTTCTCTCTTTCCTCATGTATCTGCTTCTCTGTGTGCTTACTTCCTGGGTTCCAGCATTAAAACTCTTAACTTTCTCCTCTGCCTTGTCGTTTTCTCTGTAAGTCCCCACCCACCAAGGGGGCAGGGACTCAACGTCCTACTGATGTGGCCCAATCAAAGCCCTAATCATAATTTAATCAAGTAAAAGTGAAACCTCTGGAGTTAATACAATCTAATACACCCAGAGGAACAGACCAGGTTACAAACATAATCCAATATCTATTTTTGGAATTCATAACTAATACCAAATTGCCATACCAACTATGCTACTTTGTTCTGTAGTGAATAATATTTAAATCATTATCATTAAGAGTGCTGATTATTAGTTTCTAACTCTTAGACTCAACTGATAGGTAAAGCATCTAAAATATTTAAATCAGCCGTTTAATACAGGTAAAGGAGTTTTTAAAAATACAAATATTGGCTCTGCCACTTATAAGCAGAGTGACTTACGAATTACCCGTTTTAACGTTCAATGTCCTCATGTATAAAATGGACACAAGAGTACCCTCCTCACATCATTTTGATTGTGTGAGCTAATGCACGTAAAGCATTTAGCACAGGGAATCAGTACATTAACAAGTGCTCAATAAAGTGGCATCGTAATAACAACATAATAACAATAACAGTAATAATAATAATATTCATTTTTATTGCATTGTAGAATTGCGTCAGTAGAAAATATCTACTGAATATATCCCAGACTCTTCATATATGTAAGAGAATATCTCTAGATGGGATGTCAAGTGCAATGATAGAAGTATTACTTTCTTAAGCTTCAAAATTATTGGGTTTTGGTCATTTAATATTTACGTATCAAACTGCTAACATTTTATAGCTGAAGTTTGCTGACCCTGAAATAAGCATTGGGTCTTATTCTGAAATAAGAATCTGAAAAATCCTCTATAAAAATAGCAATTCTAATGCCAAGAACACAAAGCCCACCCTTGAGGCCAACTGCTTTTGATAAGATAAGTAGTGGAAAGAATGGAGGTTAAGGCTGCATTTTCTGAATGATGCTGGAACACCCCACACCCCTGCCCAGAGTATCCTGTGCCATGGATGCTTGAGGACCCATATAACAGGAAGTATACTTTTGAATGTATCATTTGGGATTGCCTGAGATAAAAGCTGGCTACAATAGGGCAACTGTGAGGGCCACAAACCCTAAATTATTATTAATATCAGCTGGCCAAATTTAGAATCTGTGTGTGAACGTCTCCATTTTACACATTTGCAAAATGATTTTTACAAAATCAAATATTATATTTACTTTGCATATTTATTTCATTTAAATCAAAATAATCTTTTGTTCTACTCTTGATCTATGGAAAGAACAATACCCCACCTGTGGATGGTGTTTCTGATTTTAAAGGTCCACAGAACATCCATGAGATAAGTTATTATCATAAAATTTATGAGCAAATTTTAGAATAAGTTATTTCATTTTGGAGAGCTCTGATTAGGCTTTAACTCTCATTCTACAACTTCCTATTTATCAGAATTTTCACACATAAAACCTTGCTCTGTCTTCCCCTGAATGCCAGAAAGATTTTTAGGAAACCCTTCCATCTCTGTCAGTGAGGGCCCCAGCCACACATCCGTCTGGCTTTCATCTGGACTGGGCTGCCTCCCAGTTATTCTCTCCTCCCCACCCCAGTGGTTCTCCAATCATGTGTGTGGGGCACAGAGGTGGAGAGGTGGGTGTCTTAGACTGTGTTCTCCCATAAATGGACCTTGAGACACATGATACACTGAAGAGGCAATTGCTGCAAGCATTGGTAGAGGAGTGGAGAAGTGAGCCAAGAAAGAGGAGGAAGCCAATGTGGCGTGGGCCATTGGGTGATCACTGTTCCGGGCAACTGGGGCTCAATCCAGCCTGAGACCTCTGGAGATGGTGCAGAGCAGGAGCTCTTCACCTGTTTTGTTCCACGGACCCCTTTGCCAGTCAGGTGAAAACCACGGACCCCTTACTAAGTCCACACTGTACTGGGTATTATTTAATAAATATATCACCCCTGCACCAACACGGCCCCACAAGAATCATATTTTCTTTTTCAATTTTTCAATTCAAGCTCATGGATCCCCTGGAATCTCTCCAAGGACCCCAAGAGGTCCGTGGACCCCTGGTTAAGAACCCCTCATGTAGAACATGCCTTGGAGTTGTCTATCTGGGGGGAAGGGAGCTAGCCTGTTCATGCTAGCCTCGGCTGAGGGGGTTCTTAAGAGGCTTAATGGCCTGGTGCACACGTTGTGAGTCCAGTGCCTTGCCGGGCCCACTCCCACAGCCAGGGGAAGCCCTCAGGCCTCTCGAGAGGCCCTATATTTGCAGTAGAAAGCCTTCTGGGGGTGGGTTACTTTCCTCTTGCTGCTGTAACAAATTACCACAAATTTAGTGGATTAACACAACACAACTTTATTAGCTTCCAGTTTTGGGGGTCAAAGGTATATCAAATTTGTTGAGAGGGCTGCATTCCTTCTGGAGGCTTCAGGGAACAATCTGTTTCCTTGCCTTTTCCAGCTTCTAGAGGCCCCCTCCATTTCTAGGCTCCTGGCCCCTTCCTCCATGTTCCAAGCCAGCAGCATAACGTCTTCAACCTCTTCCTCCTTTGTTAAATCTCCTTCTCTGACTCTGACCCTCCTGCCTCCCTCGTATAAAGACACTTGGGATTCAACTGGACCCAGCTGGCTAACCCAGGATACTCTTCCCATCTTAAGATCCTTAACTTCAGCATATCTGCTAAGTCCTTTCTGCCATGTACGGTAACTTTCACAGGTTTTGGGATTAGGACATGGGCATCTTTGGGGGGCCATTATTCAGCCTACCACAAGGGGTACAAGATTTTTGAATGCCTAGGGGACAAGTGGGACACTGACACTGCTTCCTTCCAGAGATAGGACATTGCAGGATAAAGGTGGCTAATTAGTCTTCAAATATTTCATGGGAGAAAAAATAACTAGTCACTTCATTCAAAACTGCTACTTTCATTCCGATAACAAAGACTGACATCCTCCAGGTCTGCTGTAATGTTGCAAAACCTTAATATAGGTAATATCAAGGGGAGCATCGAGTTTTTATTTTAGCATGAGCATTAAAATGTTTTGTGGCCCAGGGTCACAGAGAAAAAGAGAATGCCTGAATGTCAAATTCTTGTCAGTTTCATGGGGGAACAAATAGCCTAAAGACAATCGCATCTCATTTTAGGGGCCCATGTCGTTTCAAGAAGTCTCATCAGAAGCAAAAAAAAATGTGTTTTCCTGGGGAACAGTGTGGTTCTGTTTATGAAAACAAAAGCAGCAAGCGGCCACCCAGGTGTTGGGAAATGCAGAGAGATGAAAGTCAGAGTAAAGACTTTGCCTGCCTTGATGGGCTTCTGCAAGATGAACCCATGGCTCCAAAATCAGAAAAACTTAACACTGGCCAAAAAGAATGAGGATGGTTGAGGAGGAGGAAAAGAAACCCTCCCAAACAGTCACTAACAAAAAAGGATAGCTGTCCCTTGCTGTTCTTTCTCTCTCACTCTTTTTGTCATGGGGCTTTGAGAGAATTAATTATTTCCATCGTTTTCTTTTTTTGGTTCCCGAATAATCTATTGAGTAGTTTATTTCTGTAATAATGTACAGAGTACCTAATATAAATTCAGCTCTTGTGCCAGGTGTGGGTGTTCAGAGGTGAAGGAGAATTGGGCTCTCTCCTCAACCTGATCAGCCCAGTGTGAGTAGATACAGGTAGACAAAACGTTTCAGTCCATCATGATACTTCTGATTTGTAGAAGATTGAATTCTTGGTCTCCAATTCTTCAGTCTCCTGAAATTGCATTATATATCCACACTCCCACCCTGGTCTCGTGAAGGACAGGCTACTTCCCTGCCCCCTTGTCTATAGGTAGGGCTGTGTGACTTGCTTTGGCCAATAGGATGTTATCAGACATAATGTAAGGAGAGGCTTGAAATGCAGTTGTTCTATTGAGCTTGTCTCTTTGCACTCTGGGGTGCTGCACTGAGGAGACCATCTGGCACGTAGATACTCTCTCTTCAGCCTGGGCCTCGGAATAAGACCCTGGGTAGCTGCTGGCCCAAGGAGGATGAGAAGCATGTCAGACAGACCTGAATTCAATCTGCAGCCTGGAGCCGGAAGTCTGGAACCTGGATTCTGGGTACCAGCTTAGCCCAGTCTAGTTGTAGCCAACCTACTGACCTGTGAGCACGAGAATAAATGATTGCTGCTTAAAACCACTGAGGTTTGGGATGGTGTGATGGTTTGAGCTGTATGGACCTCAGAAAAATCATGTTCTTGAAGCTAATCCATTCCTGTGGGTGTAAACCTATTATAAATAGGGCCTTTGATTAGGTTACTTCAGTCAAGGTGTGGCCCAGAGTGAGTCTTAATCCTCTTACTGGCATCCTTCATAAGAGAATGTAATTCAGACAGGAGAGAGAAAAGGCTATAGAAGCAAGAAGCTGAAAGCCATGAAACCCAGGAAGAGAAGGGAGAGACCAGCAGATGCCGACATGTGCCTTGCCATGTGACAAAGGAGTCCAGGATTGCTGGCAGCTGGTCTTCAGGGAGAAAGCATTGTCTGATGATGCCTTGATTTGGACATTTTCGCGGCCTTGCAAGCTAATAAATCCCCATTGTAAAATCAAACCCGTTTCATGGTATCTGCATTTTGGCAGCCTAGCCATCTAAAACAGATGATTTGTTATGCAGTATTACTATGGCAATAGCTGACTGATACGCTATTATGGAAGCCAGGGAAAGGGGCACCAAAAAGGTGGAAGAAGGGAAAACTAATGCTGAATACTCAGAGAGCCACAGAGGTAGTTGAGAAATAAAAATAAAAAGGAGATGCAAAAATAGAGCAGAACTAAATAATATTCCCATGGTAGTAACCTAGCTTCTTATTTAATAAAAGACTAAAGGAGGAAACCTTCCAAATGCCAGGTCATCCTGAGTACTGCATACGTGAAAGACAATGTGTGGTCGTAACTTCTGTCCCACGGGGCCCTCTCAGTGAGACCTTCTCCCTTACACCTCTGCTCTGGGTTTAAAAGGTGTCTGGTAGAAATGGACCAGAAAGAAATTATAAACTAAAAAGCTCCATTTTCTAAAAAGCCAAAAGCCATAGCTTTTGTATCCTTTAGTATCTGTATGTGGCAATCTTCTCCTTATGAAATTTGAAAAAAAAAGACTCTAAATGAGAAAATGAGAAAAGCAGTTGGCTCTAGAAATGTGAGCCATGGTGTCAGGCACAGTAGGGGATGATATATTTTTGTTTCAGTGAAAGTTTTTCCATCTCTCTGAGACTCCGTAGTTTCATCTTAAAATATGGACGCTAAGCTGACAACCACTGACATAGAAAATGTTGTAGTCCTATGACTGGATGGAATTTTTAAAATACTGTTGGCAATTAATCTTCCAAAGGCCCCTCAAAGCAGTATATAGGGATTATCATCCTTTTATAGGTTTTCTACTGATTATATTTCTGAGTTCCAGTGAGACAAGTATATAAAAATTCTTCCCAGGTTAATTTCTGAAATTCTTACCTTCATCAAACCCACACTGCAAACACATTAAAAATAAATGAGTAAAGAGTTCCATGCTAAGGCCTATATGAAACCGTGAGAAGTACGAGTATATTAAAATAAATCTATAGCATCCCTGATCATAAGAGCTGGGTCCTTTTAAGGTCAAATTATAGCTTTGAGTGTATTATTTGATACCTCTGGATTACTAGCTTTTATCACCTGAGAGCAAGGTAGAGGTTAAGGCTCCCCTATGCTCCCCCTAAACACACTTGCATGCACACGCACACACACACACACACGCACACACACAGAGCTGGGCAAGAAGACGTAAAAAAGAAAGCGCTTGAAAAGCTCAGTGCAGTCGGCCCTGAAGAGTTTTGTTGTTGTGATTTCCTGCTTTCTCGGTGCCCTCCAAGCTCTATATCAGGGGTCAGCATGTTTTTCAAGCTAATCACTCCGAAAGAGGTGTCACGGCTTGGCTTTTGTTTTCAAGCCTTCTAGCTCAGATTCTGAAAGATGCATAGTACCTGTGAGTAGAGAAAAGGTCATTTTGGAAGGGTTTTTAATCAAATATGGCATGCTATTTACCTAGAGCCAAGTTGCTTCTTGTGGGTGGATTACACAACCCCTCCTTCAGTTCCTTCTTCAGTTAACCTCTTCAGGATGAGACTTCACAATTTAGTCTAGCAACTGACCACAAACCATATGCCTGGCAGAAAAAGGGAAGCAGCAGGGGTCACTCATGCAGAATTGACTAAAACTTGGGGGAAAGGTTTGTTTGTTTAGTTGGTTGGTTGTCTTACAAGGAAAACAAACTTGGAAATCAAAAAACTGCTGTTTTCTGCTGTGAAAGGCAGCTTTGGGAAATTCGAGACTGACAAATTTCACATTACACAAGTCAATATAAAGGGTGACTTCTTTCTGCTCTTTCCCACTTGGGTTCTTTGCTTTTGAATGAAGGTGCCTCCATTAGAAGAGGTGAGGCCAAAGCCCTTGGTTTAAACATCTGAAAATGGTGTGACTTTGGATATTTCTTTGCAAACGTGATACCATAGCTTTGCATTCCAGTCTACAGAGACAAGTTTCAAGTGAGCGAACGGAGCCCTAAATGTGAGAAGTATACTTGTATGCACAGGGTCTTGTATCATTGGAGGACAAGCTTGAGATCAGACTGTGAAGACAGGGAGTCTCCTCTCTGAGTGCCCCTCCCTCTCTAGGAATCCAGCTCTCCCCAGCCCTCTCCCGATTCCTGTCCTCAGGAATTTATCTCTGATTTTTTTAAAAAATCCTAGTTCTACAAACGTTGTGCTTAATTGAAATGCACCTGGGTCTCCCTCATTACCTTCCTACTCTGCATTTTCTGCCTATCCGTTTCCACCCTCAAAGCATAATAGAAGGAACATCACATCTGAAGCCTAGCTCTGTCTCTCACTTCGCCACCTAATGGCTGTATGGTCCTTGGCAACTCACTTTCCAAATTGCACTTTGTCCAGTTGAAATACTGGGATAACCAATTTTGCCTAAGAGGATTATGTGAGGATAGAGTGAAATAATACATGCAGAAGTGCTTTGTAAATTGTCAATGGCTAACTTAAGTTATGGGAACTATTAACCCCCCTTTTTATTGCCAATTTGCACTGAGGTTTTCTCTTACTGGAAAACGTAAGCACCTTGAAGACGCAGTTTCTAATTGATATTCTCTGTCTAACCTTCAGTCACTTCAACCGTTTCCATCTTTTACCATCCAGGCTTGGCTGAGGTCAAGATTCAGGAGCATGAGCTAAGTGTCTAAGTGACAAACTAGCAAATTGGCTAACATCAGGAACTAGGAAGAACCACCTAGGGGTACTGAACTTAGCAGTAAATCCAGAGAAAAGGTAAAATTTAAAAGATGCCAGGCTTCATATCCAGGAAGACAAACAACTGGCCAAGAGAGCAGGCCATGGGAATGACAGTTTCAAAAAGAGCCTGGCAATTGTGTCTCAGACCAGCCAAAAGACCTTGTTTTCTTGAAGACATCAGACTGGAAATTTATTTAGACTGGGCTGTGGATGTTCTGTTGAACTAAGAAAGAAAGGATTTTTTACTGAGGAAGAAGTAAAATTCTGTAATTTTGTTCTCAATGTGTTTTCTACCCTGAGATTCCTTACCCATCAGGGAAATAGATTCTTGTACTTTGAGCAGCTGGCTGAGAGTGTGATGGAAAATTTATATAAAGCTGGGGCTTTGAAGAGACCTAAGGGATAAAGTTATATCCCCAAGTCTGTAGTTTTATCAATTTTTATCTCTTGTCTGGTGGTTATGGATGCAACTAGCCATGAATAAAAAAAGGCTTCTGTTTGGAGGTGCTTCTGGCATTTTTCTTTAAAAAATAATGGCTAAATATTTAGGAATAAACTTAACCAAGGACATAAAGCACTTGTATTCAGAAAACTATAATGCATTGTTAAAAGAAATCAAAGAAGACCTACATAAGTGGAAGAACATGCCATGTTCATGGATGGGAAGACTAAATATCGTTATGATGTCAATTCTACCCAAATTAATATACAGATTCAATGCAATCCCAAAAAAATTCTAACAGCCTTTTTTTAAAGAAATGGAAAACCCAATTATCAAATTTATGTGGAAGGGTAAGGGGCCCTCAATAGCCAGAAACACTTTAAAAAGGAAAAACAAAGTTGGAGGACTCTCACTTCCAGACTTTAAATCATATTACCTAGTTACAGTGGTAATAAAGACAGACATATAGACCAATGGAACCAAACCATATGTATATGGTTCAGAAACAGACACATATATGGTCGAGTGATTTTTAACAAGGCTGTCAAACCCACCAAGCTGGGGCAGAACAGTCTATTAAAAAATGGTGCTGGTAGAACTGAACATCCATATCCAAAAGAAAGAAAGAGGACTCCGATCTCACACCTTATACAAAAATTAATTCCAAATGGATCAAAGACTTAAATATAAAAGTGAGAACCATAAAACTCCTAGAAGAAAATGTGGAGAAACATCTTTAAGACCGGGTGGTAGGTGGTGGTTTCTTAAACTTTATACCAAAAGCATGACTAACAAAAGAAAAAATGGATAAAAGGGATCTCCTCAAATTTAAACACTTTTGTCTTTCAAAGGACTTTGCCAAGAAGGTGAAAAAGCAACTCTCTCAATGGGAGAAAATATTTGGAAACCACATATGGGATAATGGTTTGATTTTCATGCTATATAAAGAGATCATACAACTCAATAATAAAAGGGCAAGCAATCCAATTTAAAAATGGACAGAAGACTTGAATAGACACTTCTTCAAAGAGGAAATACAAATGGCAAAAAGGCACTAGAAAAAATGTTCAATATCACTAGCTATTAGGGAAATGCAAAACAAAACTACAATGAGATTATCATCTCATACTGCATAAAATGGCCATTATTTAAAAAACAGAAAAAAACAAGTACTGGAGAGGATGTAGAGAAATAGGAACACTTTTTCACTGTTGGTGGGAATGTAGAATGGTATAGCCTCTGTGGAAGAAAGTTTGGCAGTTCCTCGGGAAGCGAAACATAGAACTGCCGAATGATCCAGCAATCCCTCTACTAGTAATATATCCAGAAAACAGTGACGCAAACAGCCATTTGCACACCAATGTTCACAGAGATATTATTCAAAATTGCCAAAAGATGGAAACAACCCATGTGTACATTAACCAATGACCAGATAAATAAAATGTGGTATATACATATATTGGAATACTATGCTGCTGTAAGAAGAAATGAAATTGGGACACATATGACAACATGGATGAACATTGAAATAAGCCAGACAAAAAAGGACAAATATTGTGTGGTCCTCTTCAGAATTCTCGGGCCCCTGGGCCTACGACCACAGACAAAGGGGGCTTCAGGGATCTGCCACTCCCGGAAAGGGGAGAGAGAGGGACACAGCCTTAGGCTGACTCAGGTTTGGACCTGAAATTTGGGCTGCAGAGTCTCACGGACCCTTCCACACGGCAGTTTGCCCTGGGAGCCCGGAAAGGACTGGAGAAACCCAATCCTCGCAACCTCCCTCTCTTCTAGCCTGGACTAATTGTTGAGGACACCATGGGAGAGGGGAGAGAGAGCCTGGGGCTGACCCTGCTTTTGACTCCCAGGTTTGGTCTGCCCTGTCCCGAGAGCCCTTCCAGGCTGGGTGGGGCTGCGCCATTGTTTGCCTTGGAGCCTGCAAGGGGCTAAAGATATACAAACCTCCCAATCTCCTCCTCTACTAACAGGGACTGATTGTTGAGGACTCAGAGGGGAGTGGAAATATTTCCTAGCTGGGAAAAGGGGGGCACTACGAGAGAAGTCTGGAGAACTGTCTCAGAAAGTTTGAATCACAGGGCTCTTAGCCCCCAGACAGGAAGCTCTATCACATTGATCTGGTCTGTGTCACAACAAATATGCTCCGACCAGGCATTGAATTGAGAGCAGCCAACAAGCGCCATCTCCTGGCAGACCAAGGAAGGACACATAAGAAAATTAATAAGTAAGAGAGTCTTTTCCTGGCCTCTACAGCCTCCCTGCCCAAGGCCCTATGAAATGACTCTACAAGCAATTACTGGGTCCAGTGCCCAGTTTTGAGCAACCAGCAGAACAATCCTAACAATCAAGGTTGAGCCCAAAATCAAAGAGCGGTGGTAACTCACAGCCGCCTGCCACTAAAACCCCATAAAAGAGAAAGAGATAGAGCATCTAAGTAAAATACAAACTAACCAGATGCCTAAGCACCAACAAAAAATTACAGGCCATACTAAGAAAATAGAAGACATAGCCCAAGAAAAGGAATACAGCAAAGTCCCAGAAGAGATGCAGAATTTGAGAGAACTAATCAGTGAGATGAGCACACATTTCCAAAATCAAATTAATGAGATGAAAGACAATATAGTTAAAGAGATCAATGACATCAAGAAGTCATTGGGCAAACGTAAAGAAGAATTTGAAATCATGAACAGAAAAGTAACGGAGTTCATGGGAATGAAAGATACAATAGGTGAAGTAAAAAATACATTTGAAGCATACAACAGCAGACTCGAAATGATAGAAGAAAGAATAAGTGATACTGAAGACAGAGCAGCTAAAATTGAAGGGAGAAAAGAACAGAGAGAGAAAAGAATGGAAAAAATTGAGCAGGGGCTCAGAGAGTTGAATGACAACGCAAAACGCAAGAACATACGTGTCATTGGAGTTCCAGAAGGAGAAGAGAAAGGAAAAGGGGCAGAAAGAGTATTTGAGGAAATAATAGCTGAAAATTTCCCAACTCTCACAAAAGAAATGAACTTTCATGTCCAAGAAGCACACCGTACCCCAATAAGAATGAATCCAAATAGACCTACACCAAGACACATATTATTCAGAATGTCAAATGTAAAAGATAAAGAGAAAATTCTCAGAGCAGCAAGAGAGAAGCAAACGATCATGTACAAAGGACGTCCAGTAAGACTTTATGCAGATTTCTCTTCAGAAACCATGGAGGCGAGAAGACAGTGGTATGATACAATTAGGAAACTGAAAGAGAAAAACTGCCAGCCGAGAATTCTTTACCCAGCAAAACTGTAGTTCAAATATGAAGGTGAATATAAAGTGTTCACAAACAAACAGAAACTAAGAGAGTTTGCAAAAAAGAATCCACCTTTGCAGGAAATATTAAAGGAAGCCTTAGAACCTGAAAGAAAAAGATGGGAGAGAGAGGCTTGGAGGAGAGTATAGAAGAAAGAAAAGCAGAAAGGATAACCAAGAGAGTAAAAAGAAAGACAAAAAAAAGATGACATATGAAAACCAAAGAATAAAATGGAGGAAATAAATAGTGCATTTTCAGTAATATCATTGAATGTGAATGGATTAAATTCCCCAATCAAAAGATGTAGGCTGACAGAACTGATAAAAAAACATGAGCCATCCATATGCTGCTTACAAGAAACTCACCTCAGACACAAGGATACAAGCCGGCTGAAAGTAAAAGGTTGGAAAAAGATACTCCATGCGAATAGTAAACAGAAAAGACCAGGGGTAGCTGTACTAATATCAGACAAAACAGACTTCAAATGCAAAAAAGTGATGAGATGCGGAAGGCCATTATATATTGATAAAAGGGACGATCCTCTGGGAAGATATAACAGTCATAAATATCTACGCACCTAACCAGGGTGCCCCAAAATATATGAGACAAACTCTGGCAAAACTGAAGGGAGAAATAGACATTTCTACAATAATCGTAGGGGACTTCAACACCCCTCTCACATCATTAGATAGAACAACTAGACAGAAGATCAACAAGGAAACAGAGAACTTGAACAATATGATAAACAAGTTAGACCTAACAGACATATACAGAACACTGCATCCAAACTCAGCGGGTTATACATTCTTCTCAAGGGCCCATGGATCTTTCTCCAGGATAGACCACATGTTAGGTCACAATACAGCTCTCAATAAATATAAAAAGATTGAAATTATACAAAGCACCTTCTCAGATCATAATGGAATGAAACTAGAAATCAATAACAGACAGGAAAAAAGGAAATTTGCAAATGTGTGGAGACTGAACAACACACTCCTAAATATTCAGTGGGTCAAAGAAGAAATTGCAAGTGAAATCAGTAAATATATTGAGACAAATGAAAATGAGAACATAACATATCAAAACTTATGGGATACAGCAAAGGCAGTCTTGAGAGGGAAATTTATAGCCCTAAATGCCTATATTAAGAAACAAGAAAGAGCTAAACTCAAAGATTTAACTGAACAACTTGAGAAACTAGAGAAAGAACAGCAAACCAATCCCAAAGCAAAAAGAAGGAAAGAAATAATAAAGATGAGAGAGGAAATAAATGAAAATGAGAACAAAAAAGCAATAGAGAAAATCAACAAAACCAAAAGCTGGTTCTTTGAGAAGATCAATAAAATTGACAAACCCCTCGCTAGACTAACAAAGAAAACAAGAGAGAAGATGCAAATAAATACAATCAGAAATGAAAGGGGGGAAATTACAAATGACCTCACAGAAATAAAAAGAATCATGAGAGGATATTATGAGAAACTATATCCCAACAAACTAGACAACCTGGATGAAATGGACAAATTTCTAGAAACTCATAACCAACCTACACTGACACAAGAAGAAATACAAGAACTTAACAAACCAATCACATTCAAGGAGATTGAATCCGTCATCAAAAATCTCCCAGCAAAGAAAAGTCCAGGACCAGATGGCTTCACAGGTGAGTTCTACCAAGCATTTCTAAAAGAATTAATACCAATCCTGTTTAAACTCTTCCAAAAAATTGAAGAGGAGGGAAAATTACCCAACACATTTTATGAAGCCAACATCACCCTAATACCAAAGCCAGATAAAGATTCCACAAGAAAACAAAATTACAGACCAATCTCTCTAATGAACATAGATGCAAAAATTCTCAACAAAATACTTGCAAATCGAATCCAACAGCATATCAAAAGACTTCTACATCACGACCAAGTGGGATTTATTCCTGGTATGCAAGGCTGGTTCAACATAAGAAAATCAATCAATGTAATACACCACAAATAACAAGTTGAAGGAAAAAAACCACATGATCATCTCAATAGATGCAGAAAAGGCATTTGACAAAATCCAACATCCTTTTTCGATAAAAATACTTCAAAACATAGGAATAAAAGGAAAATTCCTCAATATGATAAAAGGCATATATGAAAAACCCACAGCCAACATCATACTCAATGGGGAAAGGTTGAAAGCTTTCCCCCTAAGATCAGGAACAAGACAAGGATGCCCACTGTCACCATTGTTATTCAACATTGTACTAGAAGTTCTAGCTAGGGCAATTAGACAAGACAAAAAAATTAAAGGCGTCCAAGTAGGAAAAGAGGAAGTAAAACTCTCACTGTTTGCGGATGACATGATCCTGTATTTAGAAAATCCTGAAGTATCTACAACAAAGCTACTTGAACAAATAAATGAGTTCAGCAAAGTGGCGGGATATAAGATCAACACGCAAAAATCAGTAATGTTTTTGTACACGAGTACTGAACAATCTGAGGAGGAAATCAGGAAGAAAATTCAATTTTCAATAGCAACAAAAAGACTCAAATACCTAGGAGTTAATTTAACCAAGGAAGTACAGGACCTATATGCAGAAAACTACAAAACAATGCTAAAAGAAATTTAAAAAGACCTAAACAAATGGAAAGACATTCCGTGTTCATGGACTGGAAGAATAAATATCGTGAAGATGTCAATCTTGCCCAAATTGATTTATAGATTCAATGCAATACCAATCAAAATCCCAACAGCTTACTTTACAGAATTAGAGAAGGCTATTACCAAATTCATCTGGAAGGTAAGTGCACCCGAATAGCCAAAAGTATTCTAAAAAAGAAGAGCAATGTGGGAGGAATTTCACTGCCTGACCTTGAAACATATTACAAAGCTACAGTGCTCAAAACAGCATGGTACTGGCATAAAGACAGACATATCGATCAGTGGAATAGAATTGAGAATCCAGAAATAAACCCTCACCTATACAGTCAACTGGTTTTTGACAAACCTACCAAGCCCACACTTATGGGAAAAAACAGTCTCTTCAACAAATGGTGTTGGGAGAACTGGATATCTATAACCAAAAGAATGAAAGAGGACCCCTGTCTCACCCCCTACACAAGAATCAACTCAAAATGGATCAAAGATCTAAATATAAAAGCCAGGGAAGCGGCTGTGGCTCAATCAGTGGGGCTCCCGTTTACCATATGGGAGGCCCCAGGTTCGGTTCCCGGGGCCTCCTGGTGGGGGCGGGCCCGCCCGCACGGCGTGGTTGGCTGGCCCGGCGAGCACGAGCAGCAAGGGGGGGTTAAATGAATAAATAAATAAAATCTTAAAAAAAAAAAAAAAATAAATAAATATAAAAGCCAGGACCATAAAACTACTAGAAGAAAATGTAGGGAAACATCTTCAAGACCTTTTAGTAGGTGGTGGTTTCTTGGACCTCACACCCAAAGCACGTGCAACAAAAGAAAAAGTAGATAAATGGGACCTCCTCAAAATTAAACACTTTTGCACCTCACAGGACTTTGTCAGAAGGGTGAAAAGGCAGCCGACTCAATGGGAAAAAATACTTGGAAATCACATATCTGATAAGGGTTTAATATCCAGGATATATAAAGAGATGTTACAGCTCAACAATAAAAAGACAAATGACCCAATTAAAAAATGGGCCAAAGACTTGAATAGACATTTCTCCGAAGAAGAAATACAAATGGCAAAAAAACACATGAAGAAATGCTCAGCATCACTCATGGTTAGGGAAATGCAAATCAAAACTACCATGGGATATCATTTCACACCTATCAGAATGGCCACTATTAAAAAGACAGAGAACTACAAGTGTTGGAGAGGATGTGGAGAGATAGGAACACTTCTTCACTGTTGGTGGGAATGCAGGATGGTACAACCACTATGGAGGACTGTTTGGCAGTTCCTAAAGAAGTTGAATATAGACTTGCCACGTGACCCTGCAATACCACTACTGGGTATATACCCAGAAGAACTGAGAGCAGTGACATGAACAGACATCTGCACACTGATGTTCATAGCCACATTATTCATCATTGCCAAAAGTTGGAAACAACCCAGGTGTCCATCAACAGATGAATGGATAAACAAACTGTGGTCTATTCACACGATGGAATATTATGCAGCTGTAAGAAGAAATCAAGTCATAAAGCATATGGCAACATGGATGAATCTGGAGGACATTATGTTGAGTGAAGCAAGCCAGACACAAAAGGACAAATACTGTATGAATGCGTTACTATGAACCAAATATATTGTGTAATATATTGTTTGATTCACACACACAAAAAAACAAAAAAACAAACAAAAAACAAAACAACAAAAAATTTTACATGTATCCATTACATTTAATTGAGAAATGTATATATTTATTCATCTGTGTTTACTTTTTAGTTTTTTATTGCTTATGTTTTCAATTATTAAATGTACAAAATAAAGTTAAAAAAAAAAAAAAAGAAGGCAGCGAGTTGGAATATTTAAAATGCTAATAGAAAACAATTGCCAACTAAGAATTTTATATCAGATAAGACTGTCTTTCAAAAATGAAGGAGAGATTAAGACATTTCCAGATAAACAAAAGCTGAGGAATTTCATCATCACTTGACCAATATGAAAGTAGGTATTAATAGAAAAATTTAGAGTCAAAAAAGGTATAAGACTTACCAAGACCAATAGCAAAATGGCAGAAGAAAGTTGTGCATTACTACTAGTTTATATGTAAATGGATTAAATTCTCCAGTCAAAAGGCAGAGACTGACAGAATGGATATAAAAGAATGACCCAACTATATGCTCTTTACAAGAGACTCACCTTAAATTCAAAATTGGTAGTGTATTCTATACACTAGTAATGAACAATCTGAAGAGGAAATCAAGAAAAAAACTATTTATAATACTGACTAAAAGAATCAAATATCTAGGAATAAATCTAGCCAAGAATGTAAATGGCTTATATGCAGAAGTCTACAAAACATTGATGAAAGAAAACAAAGACCAAAAGAAATGGAAGTATATACCATTTTAATGGATTGGAAGACTAAATATTGTTAAGATGTCAATTCTACTGAAAGCTATTTAAATATTCAATGCAATCCCAATCAAAATTCCAACAGCCGTCTTCACAGAAATGGAAAAGCCAACCATGAAATTATTATGAAAGGGTAAAGGGCTTTGAATAGCCAAAAACTTCCTGAAAAAGAATCATGAAGTTAGAGGATTGTGATTCCTCAAAAGCTACAGTAATAAAAACAGCAAGGCAGTAGCATAAGGACAGACATATAGACCAAAGGAATTGAATTGAGTGTTCAGAATTAAACCCTCACATCTATGGCCAAGTGATTTTTGGCAAGGGTGCCAGGTCCACTCAAGGGGACAGAATAGTCTCTTCAACAAATGGAGCTAGGAAAACTGAATATCCATATACAAAAGAATGAAGGTGAACCCCTACCCCATACCATATAAAAAATTAACTCAGAATGGATCAAAGAACTAAATATAAGAACCAAAACTATAAAATTCCCAGAAGAAAACAGAGGGAAGCATCTTCAGGACCTTGTGATAGGCAGTGGTTTCTTGGACTTCACACCAAAAGCATGAGCAACAAAAGAAAAATTAGATAAATGGGACTTCATCAAATTTTTAAAAACTACTGTGCATCAAAGGACTTAATCATGAAAGGGAAAAGGATGGGAGAAAATATTTGTAAACTTCATATCTAATAAGGGTTTATTATTCAGAATATATAAAGAAACCCTACAACTCAGCAATGAAAAGAAAAACAACCCAATTAATAAGTGGGCAAAAGACTTGAATAGACATTACTCCAAAGAATATATACAAATGCCCAAAAAGCACATGAAAAGATGTTCAACATCATTATCTATTAGTGAAATGCAAGTCAAAACCACAGTGAGATACAATTTCACACCCATTAGAATGGCTACTAGTACAGACAGAAAATAACAAGTGTTGGAGAGGATGTTGAGCAATCATTCCCATCAAGTCGTTCACTGTTGATGGGAATGCTAAATGGTACAGCCACTGAGGAAAAACAGTTCATCAGTTCTTCAGAAAATTAAGTACAGAATTACCATATGACCCAGCAATAATACATCTAGGTATAAACACAAAAAATTGAATGTAGGAATTCAAACAGACATTTGCACACCAATGGTCATAGTTGCATTATTCACAATTGCCAAATGGTGGAAGAAATGCAAGTGTCCATCAACACATCAACGGAGAAACAAAATGTGGTATACACATACAATGGAATAACACTCAGCTACAAAAAAGAATGAAATTCTGAGAAATGCAACAGCATGGATGAACCTTGAAGTCATCATGTTGAATGAAATAAGCCAGACACAAAAGGACAAATATTTATGATATCACTGATATGAAATAATTAGAATAAGTAAATTTATAGAGTCAGAAAATTGAATGCAAGTTATCATGGCCAGCGAGAATAGGGGTAGGGAATGGGGAGTTACTGCTTAATTAGCATACAGTTTCTCTTTTGGGTGATGGAAAAGTTTTGGTAATGGGTGATGGTGATGGTAGCACAACACTCTCTGAGTGTAATTGACACCACTGAATTATATATTTGAATGTGATTAAAAGGGGGAATTTTTTTATTTTTATTTTAAACAAATAAACTTTATTGATACATATTAATAAAGCATAAATCTATCCAAGGTGTACAGTCAATGGTATTCAGTGTAACCACATATTTGTGCATTTATCACTTCAATCATTCTTAGAGCACTTTCATTCCAATAATAAACAAAAAACAAAACTCATCACCTCTCAATCTCTCTATGCTTTCCCTGCCATGCATAGCTGCTATTCTTTTTCCTTCTCTCTAGTATAGTTGTATTTATATTTTGTAAAAACAGTCTTATATATGCAATATCATCCATATCTGTGTTTTACATGAGGTTTGACTATCTTATACAGTCAAACGAGGGAAATTTTAGGTTGTTTATATGTTACTATAATAAAATTTAAAAAATAAGACTGTACACCACCACCAACAGTGAACCCTAATGTAAACTATTAAATATAGTTAATAGTATAATTATTATAATGTTGTTTCATCTATTGTAACAAAGGTACCACACTAACATAAATTGCTAATAATAGGGAAAACTGCATGTATGACAGGGGATGGGAGCTTTATGGGAACTCTGTATGATTTTTCTGTAAATCTACAACTTTTCCAATAAAAAGAAATTTTTAAAAAGCAGTAGGAAAGTGTTGGAGAGGATGTGGAGAGTTAGGAACACTTCTTCACTGTTGGTGGGAATGCAGGATGGTACAACCACTATGGAGGACTGTTTGGCAGTTCCTAAAGAAGTTGAATATAGACTTGCCACGTGACCCTGCAATACCACTACTGGGTATATACCCAGAAGAACTGAGAGCAGTGACACGAACAGACGTCTGCACACCGATGTTCATAGCCACATTATTCATCATTGCCAAAAGTTGGAAACAACCCAGGTGTCCATCAACAGATGAATGGATAAACAAACTGTGGTCTATTCACACGATGGAATATTATGCAGCTGTAAGAAGAAATGAAGTCATAAAGCATATGACAACATGGATGAACCTGGAGGACATTATGTTGAGTGAAGCAAGCCAGACACAAAAGGACAAATACTGTATGGATGCATTACTATGAACCAAATATATTGTGTAATATATTGTTTGATTCACACACACAAAAAAACAAACAAAAAACAAAACAACAAAAAAATTTACATGTATCCATTACATTTAATTGAGAAATGTATATATTTATTCATCTGTGTTTACTTTTTAGTTTTTTACTGCTTATGTTTTCAATTATTAAATGTACAAAATAAAGTTAAAAAAAAAAAAAAAAAGCAGTAGGAGCTCATGGTGCCCTGCCTGGCATCTCCCCCATCCCTTACTGTCTCAGGATGGAGCTTGGCCTGCACTCCCAGTGTGTGGCTCCTCGGTCCCGGTTCCTAAAGGAGCAGAGTAACCCTTGTGTACATACTTGGAGCATGTATGTCTGGCCCAGTCTATCTGGTGGTGGATTGAAGGACTCACTGTTCAGAAATTGTCCTGTGTGTAGAAGGTGGCTCAAAGAGCTCTCCTATAGAACACCTTGGGAGAGCAGTCAAGTGGCTTCCTGGGGCAAGGGACTGCTGTCTGTAGGACATACAGTACAGTGCCTGGGACCATGATGAAACTGTTTCCTAGGGAAAAGGGGACATTTGCATCCATGTAAATGGTGGAATTCCTATGGCCAAATGCATATGCCCAAGAAGCATGTGCAGAACAAACCAGGGAGGCCCCTATGCTTTGGCCTTGGAGCTATTCCCTAAACTCATTGAACGGATAAGCCCTGAAGGAGAGCACTAGCATAGGTCAATCTGAAAAGACTGGGAAAAGTGTTTTTTCTCTTAAAAAAATTTTTTTTGTTAGCTTCTGGCATTCAAGGAAAGCTCTGTCACAATACTTTCTGGGTACAAGCTTAAGGAACAGACACCTCATAGTCTAAATTCCAGTGATAACACACTAAAATATCATGGCCCAAGTAAAGGGGAAGATTAAAGCATTAGAAACCATCAATGAGGAGAACCAGACCTGGGACATCCCAAACACTTTTCAAAAATAATCCTAAATATGCTTCAAGCACTAAAGGAAAATAAGGACAAAGAACTATAGGAAATCAGGAAAACCACAGATGAATACAAAGAGAATATCAATAGAGAGATGGAAATTATGAAAATTAACCAAAAAGAGCTGAAGACCACAGTAAGAGAAATTAAAAAATTCCCTAGAGGGGTTCAATAGCAGATTGGAGCTGGCAGAAAAATCAGTGAACTTGAATATAATAAAATTGAAATTTTCCAGGCTGAGGAGCAGAAAGAGGAAAGAATGAAGAAAAATGAACAGAGCTTGAGGAACCTCTGGGACACCATCAAGCATACCTATATATGCATTATGTGGGTCCCAAAAGGAGAAGAAAGAGAGAAAGGGGCAGAGAACATTCAAAGAAATAATGGCTGAAAACTTCCCACAATTATGAAAGACATGAATATACACATAAGATGCCCAATGAACTCTAAATACAATAAACCTAATAGACTCACACCACACTGTTATAATCAGACTGCTGAGTGTCAAAGATAAAGAGAATTCTGGAAGCCACAGAGAGAAGGAACAGGTCACATACAAGGAAGCCTCAATAAGATTAAGTGATTTCCCACCAGAAACCAGGGAAGCAAGAAAGCAGTGAGAAGACATTTAATGTGCTGAAAGCAAAATATGGCCAACCAAGAATTCTATATCCAGCAAAACTGTCTACACAATATAGGAGATTAAGATATTCCCAGATAAACAAAAACTGAGGGACTTTGTCAATACTAGACCAACCTTACGAGAAATGCTAAGGGGAGTTCTGCAGGTTGAAAGGAAAGGACACTGGACAAGTGACTGAAACCACATGAAGAAATAAAGATCTCTGGTAAAGATAGTGTTTTGGATAATATAAATAAATGTACAATTGCATTTTTGGTGTTACTTCCCACAGTATCCAAAAAGTAAACACATAAAATGTAATGATATATCAGTGGTTTGGGACTTAGAATGTATAAACATGTAATTTATAACAAGAACTACATAAAGCTGGGGGCTGGAGGGTTATAGGAACATAGTCTGAATATACTATTGAAGTTAAATTGGTATCAAAGCAAATGAGATTGTTATAGATTTAGGATGTTACATTTAAGCCCCATGGTAACCACAAAGAAAATATCAGAGAATATGCAAGCTCACAGAGACAGAAAGTAGAGTATAGGTTAACAGGGGTGGGGAGTAGGAGCTATAAGGAGTTAATGCCAAAGGAGTGTAGGGTTTTTGTTTGGGGTGAAAGGAAAGTAGTAGTAGTGGGCATTGGTGAGGGTACTATAAGAAGTGAATGTGATTAATTCCACTGAATGATATGCTTAGGATGGGATGGGATGGGAACATTTATGTTATATATATGTTTTCACAATTAAAAAATAAAGAAAGTTAAACTAAAAAGATAATGACAATGAAAAACAATGTATGCTACTGGATGGGATCTAAGAATGGAGGAGAAAAGACTCGAAAGGACACTATTGGGACATAAGAAAATATTGGAATATAGACTGTAAACTTTATATCAACATTAAATTTCTTTACTTTGGTAACTTCACTTAAGATGATTACATAATGAATATCCTTGCTTGTAGGAAATATACATGGAAGCATTATGTGTTCAAATATTATGATGTTGCAACCTGCTCAAATGTTCTGAAGATAGAGAGATAGAGAGAGAGGGGGGAGAGGGATGGGGAGGGGAGAGGAGGGGAGGGAAGAAAGATAAAGATTGCAGGCAAAATGCTAAAATTGGTTCATCTGGATATCTGGGTTGATTGGAGTATGTTGGAGATCTCTGTATGGGGTTTGTATTATTTTTGCACCTGTTCTATAAGGCTGAAATTATCACAAAATAGAACTTTTTAAAAAAAGATATTATGGTCTATTTGGATAAAAATTCAATTTCCTTGTCTCCTACCAAGTCATCTTGTTTAGAATTCTCACAATACTTTTAGGATTTAAGCCTCCTCCTCCCCAAGCATGTGAATTAATAATCACTAAACAGCCCCCAAATATTTATTTATTGACCCTTAAACACTCACATCCCATCCTGATCTTAATTTGGTGTGATTTCAAATAATTTAACTTTAATGTATATATAGAAAAGCACAAAAAAGGATGGACAGTACAAAGATCAATTGGAAGAGAACAAAATCATTGAGCATTGTGTAGACAGTTTCTCTTGAGGATGACATTGGGGCTAAATCAAGTAGAGATGAGAAGCATCAACTATCCCATCAATGTGCTCATCTCCTTTATATAGTAAAGTGTGACCTTGGGCCAGCCAGGCATTTATTCAATAAATGATATGTTTTCAGCACTGGAGGAGAAAAATAAAGTCGCTGATTTCAAGGAATATACAGCTAGGTTGAAACTCTTAACTGTGCCTCATCTGTAAAGTGGGATATTACAACGCACTGATAGGAAGGTGTGATAGGAAGATAAAATAAAATAGTATGGAATGTGACTAAATGAAATAATACGACTAATAAAATTATATAAAAAATCAAAATAACATGAAAGCTGGTAAATTCTTAAGCTCAATTCAAGTGTTCAATAACATTCCTGCTGACGGGTAGTAATATGGAGAAACTTGGCTGGTGTTCCAGAATGCATTGCAGATGGTGAGGTTAGCAGTTTATTCTCTGCAATAAGAATCTTTAATTTATTTGTTCCTGTGAAGCTGTGATGGTGTATTAGGAGGAGTCAGTGGGTTAACATTATTTACACTGAAATAAATTCCAGATAGATATAAAGAATCAAACATAGAACAAACTGACAGACCAAAAAGGAACTGGGAAAGTACCAGGAGAAAACATCAGCATATATTTTTATAATCTTGGGATGGGGAAAGCATTTCTAAACATGACATAAACTCCAGAGGAAAATATTTGAATAAAAATAAATTTAACTCTATAACAACATAACATGTCCAAAAATTATAAATGTTAAAAGATAAATGGCAAACTACTGAAAAATATTTGCAACTCATATAAGAAACAAAGATTCCTCAAATCACCAAGATAAATATAACTCAAAAAATAATCAAGGGTATAAACAGACAAGTCACAAAAGAAAACAAATGAAGACCAAAAACATTTGGAGAGGGGGATGGATGTGGCTCAAACGGTTGGGCGTCCGTCTCCCATATGGAGGGACCTGGGTTCAATCTCTGGGACCTCCCGGTAAAAAAAAAAAAAAAAAAAAAAATTTGGAGAGATATATAAGCTCTCTAACAATTAATAAAATGCAAATTACAATAAAGAAGTAGAAAGTCATAAAGTTTGCAAAGTTTAGGAAACCACACCTTCACATATTCTTGAGAAAAATGTAAATTCATTTAACTTTTAGTTGGAGTTGGCAATGTATCTAACCTCTTCATGGCAAAGTCTTTGACTGAGAAATTATCCTTCTATGCATTTATCCTGAAGTGATATTTGGAATGATGCACATTTAGATTCAAGGACCTTCACTCCTACAGCAGTAACGAAAATTGGGAATTCTCCAAATGACCATCAACAGAGTGTGTTAAGCAAATTGCGGTACCTTTATTTTCAGGGATTCTCACCCTCAGCACTATTGCCATTTGGGACAAATAATTATTTGTTGTAAGGACCGTCCTGTGCAGTGTAGTATGTGGTAGGGGACATTCCTTACGTGGCCTGCCACCTTGCCTGGGACTCACAAATATATCCTGTGCTCAGGATCAGATGTGTCAGCCTGGCGAGATAAAATACCCCCCCTCCCCCCAATAGAGCAGAAGACTGCCAGTACCTTCCTTCTCCTGTGGCCCCAAACATGGAAACATTCACTGGAAACAGTCTGATGAAGGTGGGTATGTGTCAGCCACGGATTGAGACCCTCTGGCTCTGCAGAGCCCACACCCACTGGTGAAGCTGAACTTGTTCTGTTCCTTCTCTACGTGACTAAAACAGTTGTCCCATTCAGTGCCTGGGTGAGTCCTGCATTTGCAGACGACCCGACGCCTGCGAACCGTGGAGTATGTTGAGACCCTAGGACTGTTCCTGGTGGCAGGCTCTGTTGCGCTCTTGTCACCCTCCGTGTGGTGAGACTCCAGGCGCCTCACCTTTCCAACTGACATAGGATGTCTAGCAGCATCCCTGGCCTTTACCTGTGAGAGGCCAGTAGCACGGACCCCCTCTCACAGTTGTGACAACCCAAAATGTCTCCAGACATTGCCAAATGTCTCCCCTGAGGAGCCAAGTCACCCTCTGCCTCCCGCCAAGAACCACTGATTTAAGTGAACATGGTACTGCTTTTTAAAAAATGTATCAGAGCCACACTTATTTTCTTGGGAAGCTAAGCACAGTATATTGTTAAATTAGATAAGCAATTGCTGAATATATGTACTGGATTATCTGATTTGCATAATTACCTATGCATAATGCTAATATGTCCCTAGGAAAAATTCAGGGAGAGTCCTGGTAAATCCACAGCCAGCAGAGAAGTTTCTGAAATGCAAATCCGGGACATGGTCTAATGTGGGCATGTCACAAGACCTCTGGGAATCTCAGGTTCCCTCATCTCTGCACAAGGCCATTCGAATGTTAAAGGATTTGCCAGAAAGACATTCCAAAAATGACAGAGTAAAAACCTTCTGTGCCTCTGAAAGGAACCTTATTTCACCTGGGAGATTATTGTTTATAAGTTTTTGCAAAATAGATTCAAAATTATTTCTAGATGAATGTTTGTGAGTGTGAAATTCCTACTTCAGAACCTATCAACCTTTAGTCAGCACCCCCTTCCACCCTGCCTTTTCCTCTTTCTCTCTCAGGCCTCCCCTCTGTTGTATTTACTTGGAATTTCCCTTTGTTGAAGTTCATTTCTCTCTCTCTCTCTCTCAGGCCTCCCCTCTGCTGTATTTACTTGGAATTTCCCTTCGTTGAAGTTCATTTCTTGTTTTCAGTGACTTTTTTTTTTTTAAACAAAGAAAAATTGACCTCCAAACTTTAGAGAGACAGGTCACCTTGAACTTGAAGGTCCCCAGTGTTTTTCTGCCTGTGCTGTTATCTATCTTATGAATTATAAAGAAGAAGAATTTTCTAGCCTTTCATTGTTTAAAATAGACAATGATGACCAGAGGTCTTGGAATTTAAAATGCCTCAAGCTCAGAGAATGATGGCAGTTGGGCAGCAAAGACAGGGTGCTCTTGCTTATCATTCTTTAAATTAACAGAGAAGATGAGCACATTAGCTGTCTAATTCTCTGGGTCTTCAGTGTCAAATAAAAGAATTTATTTGATTGAGAGATTTGGTTAACAGGAGGCCCCATCTGTGATAGAAAGAACAAAATTAACTGTTATGCTTCATTTGTTTTCATTACCTACAAACAGTATGTCTCTAAGATCAAACAGATTTCATTCTTTCTTAATGCAACTATGGCAAGTGTCTCAGAGGAGAGAAAAATCTACTTTCTTGTGCAGGCCAGAGAGCCTGTAGGAAATGAAGTAAGTGCATTGGATTTGGGGTTTTAATACTAATAAATTAGATAAAATAAATGTACTTAAAGGAGAAATTGCTCAATGGACATCACACAAACGTCTAGAAATATTGAATATACAACAGGCATTCCCCGGAAATGCTGAAAGATTAGGTTATTGGAGCCATAAAAATGAATGAAGTGCTGGTACATGCTACAACATGGATGAACCTTGAAGACATCATGTTGAGTGAGATCAGCAAGGCACAAAAGGACAAATATTGTAAGAAATACCCAGAATAAGCAAATTCATGGAGACAGAAAATTGATTGCAGGTTACCTGGGCCAGGAGGTAGGGAATGGAGAGTTAACACTTAATGGATATAGAGCTTCCATTTTGGGTGATGGAAAGGTTTTGGTAATGGATGGCAGGGATGGTGGCACCACATTGTGAATGGAATTAATGGCTTTGAATTGTAAGCATGAACATGGTTAAAATAGTAAATTTGGGGTTGTGTGTATGTTACCATAATAAAAGATTTTTTTAAAAGATTGGGTTCTTAGAAAGAGGAAGATTGGAGAAAACTCCAATTATGTGCAAAGAGTGGTATATTCTGCTGAATCACATGCTGTTTGCATAGCAACTGGGAATTAATTTCAGAGTTCCTTCTTTAAGTAGATTCTGTTATTTCACATCAGAAGAAACTCTTAATCATTCAAAAGTGAATTATAAAATAACTAGCTACTTTGAATAATGACCAGGCATTAGAGCTTTACGTACCTCATCTCAGATGAAATAATAATCTTTAAAAGTAGATACTCTTATCCCTATTTCACATACTAGAAAACTGAGGCTGTGATCTTTAGGATAGTTGTACAGCAAATATTCACTCTCCACCCCTCCCACTGTGGACAGATATATTTCCCTGCCCCTTTGATGGTGGGCTTGGCCATGTGATTTACTTTGGCCAATAGGATGTTAGGAAATGTGATGGAAACAAAGGCCTGAAATGTGCTTGTTCAGTGGGGCTTGACCTCTTGTGCTTCTGCCATCACCAAGGGAAGAACATTCTGTGGGCACCCTGCTGGTCCTGCATGGAGCTACCCCAACTGCCCCCATAGACCTGCTGTTTGAAGCAGAACCACCCCAGCCAACCCACCCATCTGTAAGCATGATAATAAATGCTTGCTGTGTGTCACAGAGTTAGGGGTGCTTTGTACCCAGCTGACGGATACAAGGTTCAGAAGAATTAAAGTAGGTCATGAAGTTTGTCCTGTTCATTGATGCATCTCTAGCACAGTGCCTGGAAGAGAGCGCACGATACAATTTTACTGAATGGAAAAATGAAGGAATGAAGCCGCATTTTAATAGGTAGAGGATCCAGGATTCAAACTCAAATCTGACTCCAACTCCAACTGCTCTATCACCATAGCAATTGTCTTTTCCAATAAATGTTTGTTGAATGAATAAATCAGTGATTCCAATGTCAGGTATAGAGGATTTAAACATAAGTCCATAAATGGCTTAGAAGATATATTTGACTATATTTTAAAACCTAATATGAAATAAATAAATCTTAAAAAAAATAAGGAAGTGTGTTAACTAATGTTATAAGTATCCTAGGTATCAAGAATTAGGTAAATAAAAGCAAAATATCAATAAAATTGATTAAACATAAAAAAAAAAAAAAACCTAATATGAATGTTTGGATAGTCTGGTGGTTTGAGTGTCCATCCATCTGCTTGATTTTTTACCCTTGACTTAGGGAGCACCTTAGTCTCCCAGCTTTCCTCTAACCTTGCTGTCATTTGTTGTCTGTCTCCTTTGCTGGATTCTCTTCCTCTCTCTGGCCCTTGCAGACTAGAGAGCCTCCAGGATTCAGTCCCCTGACCTCTTCTCACATACAGTCCTTGGATAAGTGGGTCACAATAGAAATGGTAATTTTCCCATCAGGCATTTTGGAAATTTGTGGAGGTGTTTTGGGCACCACAATAAATTGTTTGGAAAAGTGGGCAATTTGGGAAGTGCTAGGTAGAAGGTCAGCATCCTGTATTGTGTGAGACTGTCCTACACAAGAAAGATGTCCTCTATCTCCCACAGGTTATCAATGACCAACTGGACATTTATGCAAAAAAAAAAACAAAACACAACATACTCATGTGAGTCTGGGATGGTACATGGTAGCACAAAGTATTGTAATGTAAAGGAAGGCAATTACTGTGAAAATCTAAAGAACTTTGTTGTTGATTTGGCCAGAACTTTACTGAGAGTTGCCCTCCCTTTTGGACAATCATTTCATCAAAACCAATGGCGACCCTGAAATTTGAGCAGCCAATTCAACACACTTGTGTCAGCAAGCATTTCTGGTTTTACACTGAAGGGGAATCTTTGCATGTGCATGTATGAATACACTTATTTAGTCCTTATTTCAAAATGTAAAATACTAAGTAAAAGTGTTTATTTAGTTGAATCTTTGCAATTTGGTTTTACAGCTTAACACCAAAATGCATTTATCTTTTTTTTTTTTTTTTAATGAACCAGGGAAACTTCCAATATTAAGTGAACATTATAATAAGAAACAGGCAGGCAGGCAAATTCACAAAAATATATCGTATTCTTTAAAGGAAAAATATGAAACTATGATGTTCTTTTTTGTTTTCTTTTTAATCTCAGGTGCAAAGAGTTGGGTCAATCATTCTTTTTGGTATATTGCCACTTTGGAATATTGTAATGCACTCAGAAGAAAGTGAACTAGAGTAACACACAGCTATAGGGGTGCATGTTAGTTATCATACAAAAAGGAATAGGTGAATCCCAGGAATGTACATCTGTATAACACCCTAATTATAAAAGTGAAAATCCTTAAAAGCAGAAATAAGACTACTGTTTAGGAATACGTATAGATTAAATAAAATTACATAAAAAGAAATGCAAGTTAAAGATGAACATGGCATTAAGCATGATAATTACTTTGGGTTGGAGGGAAGGCAGGGGGTGGGATAGGGATGGAATGGGAAGGGCCCCTTGTTGCCAGAGGAAGGATAATGAAATAGTCCTAGCTTTTGTTTGGATGACATGTCCATGGATGCTTATTACATTATTCAAAATAACTGGGGAGCAGATGTAGCTCAGTGGTTGAGCACCTGCTTCCCATGTACGAGGTCCTGGATTCAATCCCCGGTGCCTCCTTAAAAACAAAATAAAATTAAAAATACCTTAATAAACAGACAAAGCAATTTATTCATGGATCAATGATAGGAGTGCATCATAGTACTCTCATCAGAAATAAATCTGGTCTCTTATAACTTATTCTAATCTATTTTTTATCCTAGTATCTCTCTGCTCCTACATTTTCCCTTTCTGATTGTGAGGGATGTTTTCTGGTTATCCTCTCTTTAAATTCAGACATATTCATTAGAAGCAGGAGCCAGCATCTGAACACTTCATTATGCTTCCAAATGTACTCACAGACAATAATTAGGATTACAGATTGCTTTCTTCTTCTCGTCTGTATTAAATTAGGGCACTGTATGATTTTTTTGAAATTATGCTTATAGGTAAGTAACCTTATCTATGAATTTCATTTTAAGACAGAAAGAAGGGCTTATGAAATATTTGTTATTTTAAGAGGGCCTTAGGTCTGATGTCTTGGCAAACCATAGCTCTAGAGCAGGGCTTCTTAACCTTTTTTGTTCCACTGACCCCTTTGCCAGTCAGGTGAAAACCAGGGACCCCTTACTAAGTCCACACTGTACTGGGTATTATTTAATAAACATATCACACCCGCACCAACACGGCCCCACAAGAACAACGTTTTCTTGAACTTTAGTTCAAGCTCACAGACCCCTGGTTAAGAACCCCTGCCCTAGAGGATCTCATTTAGTGCCATGGCTGAAAGGCCACCCACATACTGACAGATTCCAAATCTCTACCTCCATCCTAGTCCTCTCCCCTAAACTCCAGGCTTGTGTATCTTACTAACTTCTCAACATCTCCACCTAGATATTTTATATGCATCTCTAACTTACTTTGCATCAAACTGACCCTTTGGTTTCCTCACACACCTGCTTCTCCTCAGTGTCCCCATGTCAGTAAACAGCCACACCATTTATTTAGTGACTTGAAATCAACCTTGACTCCTCCTTTCTCTCTTACTCCACGTGCAGGTCATCAGGAAACTCCTGTCAGATCTGGTTTCAAAACATACCCCAAATCCACCCCCTTCTCACCACCTCACTGCTACCACCATCAACTTTCTCACCTGAAGTTCTATAATAGCTTTCTAGTGGACTCTTGCCCGTATAGTCCTTCTACCCCTAGAAGTCAAGGAGAAATCGTGAAAATACTCAAAATACTCCAATGGCTTCCTATCACTCAGAATCAAATGCCAAGCTTTTACCATGACCCACAAACTCTAACTAATTCAGTCCGTGACTACCTCTACTTTCCTCACCTGCCACATCTCCCTCGCTTGCTGCAGCCCAGCCATAATGCTGCCTTGCTGTTCCTCTAACCTGCCTGTGTCATCGCTGCCTCAAGGCCCTGACACTGGCTGGTCCCGCCGCTGGAAAGGCCTTTCCCCCAGAGAACTCCATGACTCACTCCCCCATTTTGTTCGAGCCTCTGTTCATCATCTTCCAGAAGAGCTGGCCTTGGCCACTCTGTCTGAAAGAGCAGTCCCATCACTCTTACTCACTTCCTTGCTTTATTTTTCCCCACCCCTGTCATAATACTGCTTCTTGTTCATCAGCCTGTTTTCTGGATTGTCTGTTGGTACTTATACCATTCCCATCCCCTTGTGTGTTCCCATCTATATCCCAGGGACTGGGACCTGGGACCTTCATTCCTCTGAATCCCTTGCCAACAGCATTCCACATTAGGTTCTGCCATTGAGAATCACTGAGGTTCAGAAGGCAAAAGAGAAGTGGAAGCCATCATGCCTTCTCAGCAATGACAGTCAGACTCACGGGCTTTGGCACACGTGAGGTTTTGCAGCAGTGTTTGGTTTACTGACTATGTATGACCCAGCTCTGATAATAGAGTACAGTTTCCTGCCATTTCTCACCTGGTCAGTAGTAGCAACCTCCTGAATCCATGAAACCTAGTGACAAAACAGGAAGCTAGTATGAGCCTTTCCTGGCTCTTCCTGTCCTTCTAGCCATTTTATAACACCCAATCCTTGCATTAAATTCTTTGACTATCTAGAGTGATTTTGCTTTCCTTGCAGACTCCTGACTGACACAATCCCTCGCTAAAATGTGACATCTTTAAGGCATGCTACTTTAGCTTGTTCACTGTGATATCCCCAGCATCTAGAACAGTACCGAGTAGAGAAGGAAGGCATCACCAAACCAGTCATTGATAGTGGGCAGTTAGCCTCTCTTATGGAGTGAATCGTGTCCCCCAAAAAGATATTCTGAAGTCCTTTTCTCCCAGTACTTCAGAATGTGACCTTAATTGGAAATGGGTCATTACAGATGGAATTAGGCAAGGTAAAATGAGGTCATACTGGTGTCGGAGGGCCCTTAATCCAATATGATTAAGGGCCCTGTAAGAACGGGAGAGGAGATGCAGACACAGCTGGTTCTACTGCGTTCAGGCAACGGCAGACACTACCTACCCAAAACATAAAAAGTAGGAGGGGTTTCTTCATATTTCCTCCCCCTTTTTAAATATTTAATGTTGATGTTCTGTCAATCATAGGATTTCACAGGTTTTCATTTCAGGGGAATTTTTTTCTGTTACTTTTCTTACTGTTTTTCCCTCCACCATTCTTTCTGGTCACTCTTTCTTAAACTCCTAATAAATGAACATTGCATAGACTCTTCTTTCTTCTATTTCTCTAATTTTTCTCTCAAAATTTCCATCTCTTATCTTTTTAATTTTCTCTTCTGAGAAAAGTCTTCCCAGAATTTGTCATCTGTCTTCCAAATTACACATTCCCTTTTTAGTCATGCCAATGTCACTAGCAATTCTCATGAGCATTTAAAATGGCCAGTTATTTTTTGATGGTAAGATCTTGTTGTTTTCTGACAGAGTTTTTTATTAAAGCCGTATGCTCATTTTTAGGAGTGTAATATTTTCGCAACTTCCGGAGATTATTAACTAGACTTTTATTTACAGTTCTCCTCCATTTCATATAGACATACATAGAGAGCTTCACTCATAACTCTGCTCCCTATGAATGCCACCAGATCCCCCACTTTACAAAGAGGGCTGGTCCCCATGGTTGTAGCTCCTTGGTAGCTCTCCAGTTATTCTACCAGTCCCCAAGTATTCTTCTTCCCTCCCCAGTCCCTCTACGGCACTATACTTTCCCATCTACCCACTCCTTCTCATCTGCCTGGTTCACCTGAGTGTTATTCACCCCGGCTTTTTCCACCAGTCCAACTCCATTTTTTTAACCTCCAGATATCCCTCAGAATGTATGATTGGATGATGGCATCCAAGCCTCTTCCAGAGCTGCCACAAATTTATTATAATTTTTACAACGTTTCTGACACACCAATGGAATTTTTTTATGCAGAAGAAGTCAAAATATGGGTGACATTTGCCCTCTTGACACAGAAGTACCAGATAGAATTTTGCCTAGTGTGCTCTTTCCTAAAATAGAAAAAATAAATTATTCTCCCCCTCCTCCCTATAAACCTACAGAGCTATGGAAAACATGTCCCATATCCATTGAAATGTTTAGTATCGCCTACCTGTTCATTTCTTTTCTTATCTTTTCGTTTTCTACTATATGACAAGTTCAAAATCCTCTCTAATACTTTAATTTCTGAAGTTCTTTTTGCTATGAAGAGACAGTCGTCTGTTTAAGATGAATAAATAATATGCACTGCTCTGGTGATATTTTTCTATTAATCTTTAGGAAAGCATGAAATTTAATCTCTGCAGTGTGATAAGACTATAGAATTAATGAGCTCTGACCATGAGGCCACATAACAAGGCTTATGCCTCTACAAGACATTATTCTGCGTGGAAGGTTTCATATTAATTTCTGAAGTATTTAGGTTAATCATATTTAAGAAATTCTTAACAAATGCACAGTGTTCACTTTCATGGAGAAGTTTAATGTGAACTTAATGGATTCATTCTAATACGTTGCTCAATTTTAAAATGTTCTTTAATCAGCTATTACTATTAATGGACCTATTATGGACATTTCAAGGAGTCCATCCAACTATTCAGAATTTAATCATTAAAATTTATCAAATCAGATAATGAAAGCAAAGATGGAATTAGAGACATATTTAGATAAGCAACCTCTGGTGTAAGACTGCTATTACAAATAAACACCTGAGATCTAACAAGGAGGAAAGTTTCTCAAATACATTTGTAAGTAAAAACTGATCTTTCATACAAATGTTTCTTTTTTATACATAAAAGTTTATTTATTCATTCTTGTATTCAACAAACATTTGTTTACTACAAACCATGTGTGAGCCAATGTGATAAGAAAAAATTAATTCATCAGGATTTCACAATCCAGTGAAAGCAGAGATAGACAATTCTTCAGTAGAATGTGATAAAATAGATGTAAGAACAGGGTGCCAAGGAGCACAGAAGAAAGGAAACTCATTCAGCTTGAATGGGAAGGGAGGAAAAGGCCTTCCAGAGAACATGACATTTCAGCTGAATCTTAAGAGTTGACTTAACATTAATCAGGTACACAGACGGGGAAGGATATTGTAGGGAAAAGAAAATAATGCTGAAGCAGAGAACACTGTGTGGTTTGGGAGGTCATGGTGCACAATGGGATATCACAAGAGCCTGAATTAAGGTAGTAGCAGTGAGGATGAAGAAAAGAAGATGAATTCAGGAGCCACTTCAGAAGTAGCTTGACATGCCTCAGTGACTGATCCTATGCAAAATGGGTTGTTGAAGTCTAGGGCATTTACAGATTTCTGACTTGGGTGACAGTATGTATGGTGGTGCCTTGCACCTATGAAGGAAATACAGGAGTAAGAGTGGGTCTGTATGGTGCTGGAATGTGAGGGGGCACAGGGTGGGGGGTTGGGTTGGACTACCCATGGAACTGGGGGGAGGGCTGGAGGAAGGAACAGGTGAACTCTGGGCATTTGTAGGTCTGTGATTAAAACTACAATGGTGGGAATGTCCTTTTGGCAAATATGGCAGGAGAGGTTTACTGGTGCAGGGCGTTGGGGGTGGGGGGATATGCCGGATAGGGTGCACCCTGGACAGGCTTCTATGGAATATGAAAGTGTTCATCTTGTCACAGTGTGTTATCTCAGTGGATGGAGACCCACACAATAAACAAGAAAATATTAAATTCCCATCCTGGGGAGTCCTGTTATGTTCTCAATTAGAGGGGCAAGAATCTCTCGAGAATATAGGCAGTGCCTACTAATAAAAGAAAACAGACCAATATGACAAGTGCTCAATATTATTGCATATAACTGTGAAACTATTCTTCAAAAATTGAAACTTAGTGGTTACCATGGGGTTCAAGGGGAGGGGGAAGGAAGAATAGAATAGATGGAACACAGGGCATTTTTAGGGCATTGGAATTGTTCTACATGATCTTGCAATGACAGATACAGGCCATTTCAAATTTTGTCAAAACCTATAAAAGTGTACAGTGCAAAATGTATACCATAATGTAAACCATTGACCATGGTTAGTGGCAATGCTTCAATATTTGTTCACCTATGGTAACAAATGTACCATACTCATGTAAGAAGTTATTAATAGGGGAAAATGTGAGAGGGGGTAGGGTACATGGGAATGCTTCAATATTTGTATATCAATTGTAACAAATGTACCATAGATATGTAAAATGTTATTAATAGGGGAGGGGGGGGCGTTGGGTATATGGGAATCCCATATATTTTCTACGTGATTCTTCTGTAACCTAAAGCTTCTTTGAAGATAAAGTGAAAAAAATAAGATACTGGGGTATCTTACAGAAGAAATTGTCACTGTACATAAAAGATAGCAGATCTTATGGTGATGAAAGGCACAATGAAAAAATTTTATATTTTATTTTTGTATTTTTGTATTTTATTTGTTATTTTCTTATTATTATTTTCTTATTGTTTTTATTTTTATTTTTGGCTTTGTTTTTGGGGAGCTTTTAGATCACAGAAGGGTCACAACTGTGACAGGGAAAGATCACTGTGCAGGGTGTCGGTGATGGGGGTATGTGTGGGGAGGAGTGCACCTGGGGTATGCCTCTATGGCATATAAATATGTTCAAGTAGTCATGGGGCATTGTCTCAGTGGGTGGAGACCCACAACATAACTGAAAGAATATTGAATTCCATTCTGGGAAATCTGATACATTCTCTAATAGAGCAATGAGAATCCCCCGAGTACATGGGCAGTGCCTAGTAAAGGGGGACAGACCATTATGCCAGGCCCTTGATATTGATGATTGTATTTACGAACTTTTTGTGAAATTGAAACTTAGCCTAGTATTATATATTGCCCAAGAGTTACCTCCGGAAAGCCTCCTTGTTGCTCAAATATGGCCTTTATCTAAGCCAAACGCAGCATATAAATGCACTACCTTCTCCCTGGCATGGGACATGACTCCCAGGGATAAGCCTCCCTGGCACCAAGGGATTATTACCAAGTGCCTGCTAGCAATGCATCTGGAAAAAGACCTTCACCAAAAAGGGTAAATATTAAATACAAATGAGTTTTTTTTTTTATAGCTAAGATATTTCAAAGTGAGTTGGGAGGTTATTCCAGAGGTTATGCTTATGCACATCTCAGCAGGATCTCATTGGCTGCCACAGTAAACAGTGCCTCAAACACTAGGGCTCGTGATGGTTTTAGAGACATCTAGACACTATTAGGCAGGGCAGACAATCTCAGGAATTCAGCACCCTGTCAGTAGGCCTTACTTTGGAATATATGCTCTCCAATGTAACAGAGATAGACTCGTTTATAATTTCCCTACACATGGCTCTTCTACCCCTTTTATTTGAACCTATAATTAGCACTATACTCATTAAATATATGTCCCAGAGACTTAAATCTTTGGTCTGTTCATATGCTGGTTGAGCCCTGAATCTCAACAGAGTTGAAACACCTACTCTCCAATTCACTGGACTCACCCAGGAAAACAAACAAAAGGATGATGATGGACAACATCCATTCAAAAAAAAAAACAGTATCTACAACTGCAAGCAAGACAGTTCCACCCATCTGTCCCATGGGATCTAAGTCCCCTCTCAATCAGAAACAGAGGGGGCATCACCATTCCAAAGTCCTCAAGATTGAGGAATGAACAAATATAAGGGGATGGGAAATGCAACCATGGACCAAAGTAAACTTATTATTATTCTAGCAATGGAAGAATTTGTATCATTGATATAAAGGCAGTGGCCACCAGGGGTTTTGAGGGGAAAGAGAGGGAAGAATAGGTGTAACATGAGGCATTTTTGGGATATTGGAATTGTCCTGCATGACATTGCAATGACAGATACAGGCCATTATACACTTTGTCAAAACCTATAAAATTGTGTGGTACAAACTGTAAACTATAATGTAATCTATAGATCATGGTTAGTAGCAATGCTTCAAATTCATCAATTGCAACAAATGTACCACACTAATGAAAGGTATTGTTAATGGGGGAAAGTGTGGGAGGGGGAGGGGGTGGGTTATATGGGAATCCCCTATATTTTTTAATGTAACATTTATGTAATCTAAAGCTTCTTTTAAAAAAAAAGGGTGGGTCTGTGGGAGGGGTATATGGATGGTCGAGAATATGATCTATGCCATCCTGGACATCTCTTCAGAGATGCTTTAGGAAATCCAAATGTCCCAGGCAGCTGGATATTTGAGACTGGTGAAAGAGATCTGAACTGAAAATATAGAGTTTTGATAATTATTATTTTACTTCAGAACCTCTCCTTACTATATGACCTATGGAACTAAATTGTCAGGATACATATGAATTTATTTTTCTTGTTGGGCAAGGTCAGTTAGAAAGAGATACACCAAAAGAGATGTCAATTCACTCCAATATAGGTGTTGTGGGGTTGTCAACAGAAGCACAACTCCCACAGCACTGAATGGAATAATGTTTTACTCACATAGAGAAGAAACAGAGCAAAGTCAGCTTTGTTAGTGGGCATTGGTTCCCCATAGCCAGAGGGTCTCAATCCATGGCCAGCACAGAGAGTTTTTCTATACACAGCAACCCTCTCTCAATTGTGTGTGTCATAGTGGAGGAACCCTGCTCCCTCCCCCCACAGGGACAGATATACCACTGGGGTATGAGCTGGATGCCATAAAACATACCCACCAGAAGCAGACTGTCTCCAGTGAATGTTTACTTATGCTTGGGACAATAGGGGAAGGCATGTACTGGCAGTCCCGTTATCTATGAGGGGATTGTGTTTTATCTTGCCAGGCTGACACATATGGAGCACAGGATATATTTGTGGAACCCAGGAAAAGGCAGCAGGCTGCTCAGTGTCTGTCCCCTACCACAGATAAAAAGCTGGCTATTTTCAAAATTAGTCTCCAGTATCATCAACTGCCATAAACCATGCAATCCTTACATGTAACTGTACCTTGATTACCAGGACACACCCTTAAATTATGGACTCTGGGAATGCCAAGGAGAAGGCATTCCTGCAATATGGTGTATGCGGGAGGATTTGCTTGGGGTTGGTATGAGTGGAGAAGAACAAGTCCTGAAAAAAGGATTAACAGATGACCAGAAAATTGGGGGTTAAAAGGCAAATGATACATACACATGTTCATAGCATCATTATTCATAATAGCCAAAAAGTGGGAACAACCTAAATGTTTATCACTTGATAAATGAATAAATAAAAGGATTTATATCAATACAATGGACTATTATTCTGCCATGAAAAGGAACCAAGTACCTATACATGCTACAGCATGGATGAACCTTGAAAACATTATGCTAAATGAAAGAAGCCAATCACAAAGACCACATATTATATGATTCCATTTGTATGAAATGTCTAGAATAGGCAAATATATAGAGACAGAAAGTAGATTAGTGATTGCCTAGGGCTGGCAGTTGGAGAGAGGTGGGTAAGAAGGGTAGGAGGTGTGGGATTGGGATTGGGTAAAATGGAGGGCAACTGCTAAAATGCATAGGGTTTCTTTTGGGATTAATGAAATGTTCTACAATTGATTGTGGAGATGTTGCTTGACTCTGTGACTGTACTAAAAACCATTGAATACTACACTTTAAGTGGGTGAATTGTATGGTATGTGAATTATATATAAATAAAGCTGTTACCAAAAAAGAGTATCATAGTCTTAATCACAAATGAATATTTCACTAACTACTTATTAAGTGACAAATAATGTCCATGCAATAGCTTATTGAGGAAAAACAAGTTGCAGAGTAACACAGATCTTAGGAAGCCAGTTTATAAAAGTGAACATCAAGGAAAGCCATATATATATATATATGTTTGTCTAACTATGTAAATTTTGTGGAATGATAGACACATTGTCTCACAAAAGAATAGAAATGGAGGAAGAATGTGAACTATTAACTTTTAAAATGCATGTCAGGGCTTCCTGAGCATCCAGACAACAAGATGGCAGAGAAAGACTCCAGGGTGCCGTTCTCTCACAAAATTTTTGAATAACTAGCAAAATCTGACAAAGCCCATCTTCCTCAAAACTCTGAAGAACTGTTAAAGGGTTGCAGTAACTGGACAGGTACTAAATCAAGAAAACACAGCTTTAAATATGGTAGGAGAAGCTCATGATGTCCTTGTTGGCCCCTCCCACACACCTTCCCTGGTACATTGGAGAGCCAGCCTGCACGACAATTGTGGGTTCCTGGCACTGTTCCAGAGGGAGCATAATGGAGTAGTTGTATGTCAGTGGAAATCTATCAGGTGGCAGCCTGACTGACTGAACCAGAACACTCTCAGGCTCACCCTTCCAGACTTGCCAAGCAGTCAAAGCAGTTTAAGAAACAATTAAGTCAAAGTGGTCTGGGGCAAAAGATGACTTGCATTAAATCATACAACAGAGCACCCAGGCAGGGAGAAAGTCTATTTCATAGGTAATAAAGAGTCCAATTGAATTCCTGTAAGTGGGGAAATTCCTAAGGCCACCAGCAAACACAAGCCCAGGACAAAAGCAGACTCAGAACAGAGAGGACCCAGCATTTCAAATTCACTTCTGGCTGATCTTCTTGATCAGAGGGCTAAACTCTGAAAGAAAGCACCTGCCATTGCAAAGAATAAGAAAAGAGTTTTTTGCATGGATTTCCTTATTTTTGTTAGCTCTTGGCATGCAAAGAAATCTCTGATATATCATTAGTTAGATAAAAACTAAAGGAACAGACACCCCAGGGACTCAATCCCAGAATTAACACTTTAAAATATTAACATGTACAGTATGCAAAAAAGATTACAAGAGTTACAAAATTAAAAAAAAAAAAAAAAAAAAAAGCAGAAAATAATGGTCCATCCAAAGGAACAAGATAAAAATCCAGAAGCCATCAATGAAGAATAGCCAGACTTTGGACATACCAGAAAAAGAATTGGAAAAAAAAAAATCCTTAATCTGTTCAGAGAGATAAAAGGAGAACAGAGAAAGGAAAGGATGTCATGAAAACCATGAATGAACAATGAGAGAATTTCAATAAAGAGATAGAAATGCTAAAAAGGAACTAGACAGGATACTTGGAGTTGAAGATAACAACACTAAAAATAAAAATTCCCTGGAGGGTTCCAAGAGCAGATTGGAGCTGGCAGAAGAAAGAATCAGGGAACTTGAAGATAAGGAAAATGAAATGATTCAGGCTGAGGAGCAGAAAGGAAAAATAATTTTAAAATAGCAAACAGAGCTTAAAAGGCCTGTGAGACACCATCAAGTACACCATTATATGCATTATGGGAGTCTAAGAAAGAGAAGAAAGAAAGAGAAAAAATGAATAGTAAAAGAAATAATGGCAGAAAACTTCCCATATTTAACAAAACATGAGCATACACATTCAAGAAGCCCAACAAACCCTCAACAGGACAAACTCAAAGGGAACCATGCCCAGACACGTAGAAATCAAACTGTGGAACACCAAGGACAGAGAAAGGGTTCTCAAAGCTGCAAGAGAAAGGAAACAGGTTATGGACAAGGGAGTCCCAGTAAGATTCAGTGTCATTTTTCATCAGAAACTATGGAGGAAAGAAAGCATTGTGATGAAATATTTAAAGTGCTTAAAGAAAACAATAGCTAACTGTTTTAGTTTCCCAGGCTACTGAAAGCAGATACCATAAAATTGGCTAGCTTAAACAATGGGGTTTTATTATAGTTGGAGGCTGAGAGAATGTTCAAATCAAGCCATCATCAAGGCAATGCTTTCTTCACAAACACCAGGTGTCAGCAATCCTTGGGTCCTCTGCCACATGGCAAAGCACATGATGGCAGCTTTTGGTCTCTCCCTTCTCTTCCAGGTGTCACTGCTTTCAATTTCTTGCTTCTGTGGAGCACTCATGCTCTCTCTCTCTCTCTCTGTCTCTCTCTCTCCTGTATTCCATTTATAAAGGACTCCAGTAATAGGATTAAGGCCCATCCTGAAGGAGGTGGTCACACCTTAACTGCAGAAACCTCATCAAAGGTCCTACTTACAATGGGTGCACACCCACAGGAATGGATTGGATTTAAGAACATGTTTTCCTAGGGTACCAACAGCTTCAAACCACCACACTCCACTCTCTGGACCCCTTAAAGACATGTATATGCAAAATACATTCATTCCATCACAATCTCTCCAAAGCCTTAAGTCATTTCAGTAATAATACTAAGTACAAAGTTTCATCAGGGAAAACGGATGTGGCTCAAGGGATTGGGCTCCCATCTACCATATAGGAGGCCCAGAGTTTGATTCCCAGGGCCTCCTGGTGAAGGCAAGCCAGCCCAAGTGGAGAGCTGGTGCAGCAAGATGACACAAGAAAAAGAGATACAGAGGAGAGACAATAAGAGAAATGGGAGAAAGCCACAGAAGAAAGCTGAAAGCAATGAAACAATGAGGAGAAGGGAGAGACCAGCAGATGCTGCCACGTGCCTTGCCATGTGACAAAGGAGCCCAGGATCGCTGGCAGGTGGTCTTTGGGAAGAAAGCATCACCTGATGATGTCTTGATTTGGATATTTTTCTCAGTCTCAAAACTGGAAGCTTGTAAGCTAATAAATTTCCATTGTTAAAACCAACACATTTCATGGTATCTGCTTTAGCAGCTTAGCAAACTAAAACGGTTGGTATCAAGTCACATGTGATTGCTATAGATTTAAGCAGCATTTAAGTCTCATGGTAACAACAAAGAAAATATATACAGAAAAAAATGAGAAGGTACTCAAAATGGTACACTATAAAAATCAAATAAATATGAAAGTAGGCATTAATGGAGGAATTGAGGGACAAAACATGTATAAGACTTACAAAGACCAAGTAGCAAAACAACAGAAGAAAGTTCTGGTTTTTCAGTAGCTACTTTCATTGTAAATAGATGAAGCTCTCCAGTCAAAAGGCAGGGTTTGGCAGAATGTATATAAAACCAGGTCCCAATTATATGCAGTTTTCAAGAGACTCACCTTAAATACAAAGACACAAGTAGGTTGAAAGTGAAAGGATTGAAAATATATATACCATGCAAACAGTAACCAAAAGAGAGCTGGGGTGGCTATACTAATATCAGATAAAACAGACTTTCAGTCAGAAACTGTCATGAGGGACAAAGAAGTCACTGTATACTGATAAAGAGGGCAATTCAACAAGAAGACACATCAATTATAAATATATATACACCTAACATCAGAACTCCAAAATTTATGAAGCAAATATTGACAGATTTGAAGGGAGAAACAGACATTTCTACATTAATAGTAGGAGACTTTAACAGGCCACTTACAATAATGGATAGGACATCTAGACAGAATATCAATAAGGAAAGACAAGTCTTGAACAATACTATAAAACAAGTAGACCTAACAGACATATATAGAACACTTCACCCAACAGCAGCAGAATACACATTCTTCTCTAGTGCACATGGGTCATTCTCTAGTATAGACCATATGTTAGTTCACAAATTAAGTCTCAATAAATTCAAAAATATTGAAATAATACAATGGATCTTCTCTGACCACAACAGAATGAAGCTAGAAATCAATAATAGAGGGAGAAAGTGAAAATTCACAAATATGTGGAAATTAAACAACATACTCTTAAACAATCAATGGGATAAAGAAGAAATCAGAAGTGGAATTAGGAGCAGCAAGGTACCAAATAACTAGACATCCTGGCTTCAAGATGTTCCCTCAGGCTTAGATATCAGGACAAGAATGTACGATATGCTCAAGGCAAGCAGCTCTTCAAAAATGAACGACAGAAAATGTTGACTTAAATGGAAACCTCAACCCACAAGGAATTTGTTCAATACTCCTGAACTGGGGTAAAAGTTGCAACAAAAGACAATTGCTTTGGGACATTCTAATAACATTTTAAGCCAAGTGTCTTTTGATTCACTTTGTGTTTAGCCACGGCTTGAGAAGACGCACTGACTGTGTACTAAGTATGTACTACATATGCAGAGCATGAGTAACATCTACAAGTCCGTGTGTCTATAAAGTAGATTAGAAAACCCGTTAAAATCAGAATTGAATGTCTGTTGGTGATTTGTCTCTGAGATGCCATACTGAAAAAAAAAACAAAAACATATCCCAAGGACAATTTGGCATCTCACCTTTGCTTTTCCTTGGTCTGGGCCAGGTGCTCATGATCCATCTCTTCTATCTAGCCTCATGCCTGATGTCCCCTTACACAGGGATTTCACTTTAATTTCTATCTCCTTTTATTTCTTTTTAATGTCCTCTTCACTGTGTTCACACCCTGAACTTGTAAGTTTGTAGAATATCTCCTCCCACCAATGTATTCCAAACTTGAGCTCCATTTGACAATTCTATGGTGGTTATTTTTCCCTGACTTATGATCTCGGTTTTTCTTTGCTTACTACCAATGGTCTCTGAATATAATGTATTAGTCAGGGTAATGAAGACAAGTTGTTGCAACAAACAGCCCCATAATCTGGGTGGCTTAACTCAATAGAAGCTTATTGTCAGTTATAGCACTATCTGATTGGGTATTTGGCAAGTGGCCTTCCTTGTGTTGATTCAGGAATTGAAGCCCCTTTTCACTTGTGTTCCCACTATCTTCCAAGCCCCCTTCAAGTTCTCTGTTTAATTGTCTACCTTCAGCCAGCAAGGAAGCAGAAAGAGAGAGAGTAAGGGCATTTATATTCAGAAAGCAGCATACATGACTTCCAATCACATTCCATTGCACATGGCATCCAGCTTGCCACAAGGGAGATTGGGAAATGTAGTCTTCTTGTGTGCCAGGAAGAGGAAATGAGACTCATGAGCATCCATCAGGTCAGTCTCCACTATATATGGTTAGGTAGACAGCTGAGTTGTGTATTGTTTATGTCCCTCTTCCTATTTCATTTTTCATAGACTGGCATTCTCTTCAGCTATTTTATTTCCCAAATGTTCCTGCTTGCTTTTCTGTGTCGCCACCACCACTCCCCACTAGATTGTATGCCATGGAAGACTCAAATTATTTTATTCACTCTTGAGGCCTCTCTGCCTAACACTGGGTTTGGTGCTTAAGAGGCACTCAATAAATACTTGTGGAATAAATAAATATAATGTGGACATAGATTAAGTTATTTCTAAGACCACTTCCATCCAGTGATTGGCAGAGGGAAGAGAAGAATGAATTCCAGTGGAGGTAATGAATGACCTCTTCATAAGAACTCTTATGTGAATTCAAAATACAGTTAGAAGGATAAGACAGAAATAACTAATGTGCATTCATCTTAACTTATTGCCAACGTTAAAAGATAATTTTTAAAAATCGTAACTCAGATATAAAAATGAACATGTATTAAAAGTTCTATTCAATTCATTAATGAGGAAACAGGTGAGGCATTACAAGCTGTTCAAAGGAGAATCCAAAGAACAGACACATTTAGAGATCAGTAATATTGAAATGGATGACTGGGAAAATGGCGGCAAAACTGTTTTATTCATGGGTGGGGAGGATTGGTCCTCCCCAGACAGAATTCATTTATATGTCTAAAGACAAGAATTATTTTGCATGGCTCTCAGTTATCTAACATTTAAAGTTGTAAAACAGCTCCCACAGTATCAGAAGCAGATAAAGGGAACAAGTGTACAGTTTTCCATTTTCATTTTTTAAAAATGTATTGAAGTCTATCATTCATACATGAACATCCATGAACAATAAGTGTACAGTAAAAGTGGTGAACTTACAAAACAAACATGCATATCATCATACAGGGCTCCCACACATCACCCCCCCACCACCACCATCTTGCATTGTTGTGAAACATTTGTTACAAACTATGAAAGAGCATCGTCGAAATATTACTACTAACTATAGCCCATAGCTTACATAGCCCAAGCCACCTGATTATTAACGCCCTGTATTAGTATTCCATATTTGTAATAGCTCGTGAGAGAACGTTCTCATATTTGTTCTGTTAACCACAGTCCATCTTCTACCACAGGATTCACCGTGTTATAGTCCCATGGCTATCGGTTATCTAACATTTAGAGTTGTAAAATAACTCCCATAGAATCAGAAGCAGATAAAGGGAGCAGGTGTATAGTTTTCCATTACAGCACACATTTTTCCTCACACCATTGTTCCAAGTACCCTGAGAGTATTAACTCATTTGAGATTCACATAATGATGTAAGGGTGATAATATTATCATCACAATTTTGCAAAAGAGAATCCTAAGGTAAGCGGAGGTTAAACTGAAGCTATTCAAAGTCACAGAAAGTGAGTGGCAAACTAGGCTTTGTTTGACCTGGAGACTGTTCTTAGCGTTCATGCTCTCCTGCCTCTCTGTGTAAACCAATTAGCTCGGCTGGACAAAGGTCCTGCGGAAGGAACGATTGAAAATAAAGAGGCTCACGACTTGTAAGGTCAGGACCTCTGGAGAACTGAGAACGGATGGAATTTGGACAATCAGGTTCTTTATTTTCAAGAAGTAGGTACACTTGTCCTCTACGAAAGAGAAAAGGAACTTAAAGCAAAACAAAACGAAGCTTCTGTGAGTGGCAGTGTTTCTTCCTTGTGTAGCCAAGAAAGCCAAGGCACACAGCAAGTGCTGTGCCTGAGGTAATGGCAACTTGGGAATAGCTCAACAAGCTGCTGTGAGGAACCTTTGCCATGTGGCAGCTGCATTTTCTCTTAGGGCAGCCAGTGGATACCCTCAGTGCAAGGTCCTGCTATGTTTCTGTTTGCTGGCCTGGAGACATTTATTTTAACACTCTGAGACAGAAAACACTGGAAACCTCCACTTGGCCCAGAACACACCTTCTCCCTCTAAAATGGTGTTTCTCAAGGGGGCAATTTTGACACCCCTCCACACACACCCAGGGGCATTTGGCAAGGTCTGGAGACGTTTTTGATGGCCACAACTGGGGTGCTCCTGGCCCCTCGTGGGTTGTGAGTCGAGGCCAGGGAAGCTGCTCAAGATCCTCTACTGCATAGGACAGCTCCCCCACAGCTAAGAATGGTTGGAAGATGGTGCCCTTGAGGGAGAAGTGTGCCGGGTTCATTGACTCAGACACCGCCATGAACATCCTTAGGAAAAGAAGAGTGGGGGGAGGGGGGGCAGATTTATGACCATCAATGCAAGTGTCACCTCCATCATCCTTTGGTTGAAGTAGGTTTCTCAAAACATCCAACAAGCTCAGCGGAGCCCCAAATTGGTTTCATCTTAAATTATTGAATTTAAGAATCTCCTAGAGAACTCAGAGATCTGGCTCATAGCTGGAGGCAATATCTGAGAATCTCGCCATGAAATTTATAGTCTAAACAACCTTTCTTCCCATGCCTGCAAAATCCACAATCGACAACTAGGATCATCAGGCACCTTGCAAAATGCCTGGACATCCATTTTCTGGTTTCTAAGTAGGCACAGAAATATGAAAAACCTGAGGTGCTTCATTATTCCGCAGCAAAATCGATTTACTGAGAGCCCATGAGCATAAACCACTTGAACTTAACAGGTGCATTAGTATCATTTGAACTGCAGAACAGCAAAGCCAAAAGGCCATTCAGTCACCAACAGACACAAACAAACCCAAGAAATGGAAAAAGAACTGCCTCCGCAGAATAAAAGTCAAACATATGTTGGGGAAATAAAACAATCCTAGCAACAAAAGCCCTGGGAGTACCAATATAGAAAAGAGAAAGAACACAGTTTCTTAAAGAGTAAGCACTTTCAGATTTACAGGTAGGTAAGGGAGAACAAAAGTGACTACAAAGTCTGGACAAAATCTCATACAAGTTTATACAGTGACGTAGAAGAAAGGACAATGAAGTCATCTTTTGTTTCCTTGGGAGATAAGTGTATTCACCTTGTGATAGTCTCCTGCACCTCTCAGGAGAGATTTCATTTCAGAGGTATTATGTTGACAGCACCAAGGATCAGAAGTCTCCTGACCTGGCATCATAAAACCAAAAGGCTGGGCCTCTTCCAGGGCCTATTAAGTTGTCAACAGACACACTCCAAGGAGAGGAGGGTGGGGAAGCAGCCGCCTCCCTCAAAGAAAAAACTTTTTTTTTTTTTTTTTACCCTTAATGGATACTGAGAAAAGGCAAAGGAATAAGTATTTGCTTAGCTCCAACTAAGTGCCAGGCATTTCAAGTATATTATCCTTTTTAAAACTTACAATGACCTTGTAAAGTAGGCATTGTCATCTCTATTTTACATGAAAAGAGTAGATTCAGAAGGGTTAAGTAATCTGCCCAAAATGCCACAGCCAAGTAAGCGGGTATTCTGTTGGTGAAGGGTTCTTGGGTTTCCACTTCACCATGCTAAGCCCAAGCCAGGGCTTGAATTGCACGGAAGCTCGTCTACACTGCAGCGGTCAGGCGAAGGAAAGAGAGATCAATGGATTTAGAAGGCAAGGCACAAACCGGCACTATCCCTTGGCTCCTGTTAAGACCCCTTCTGAAGTAATGCAATTCAACACACCCTCTAGTTACCACCTTCATCTCCTATTCAGCATCAAAAGAAACAAACAGCTAGGTGGGCACTGTGTTTCTGGAAAAACAATGAAGGAGCACCTAAATGGGAAAAGTGAGGTGCAGTTGAAGAAGGATTACTTTGCAAAAACTGTAAATGTGGAGCCAGAAGTTTGTTCCTCCTTAGCCAAACCACCATGTTACCTGAGATGGTGACTCTAAAGATTTTACTGTCATTAGTGTCAGCTGGCAGGAAGGTAAGTAATCACCTCCAACTTAATGCTTCCCTTACCTCTTCTGAAAGGGTCAATTTTCAGCCTGAAAATGGCATATTTACCTAGTCTGACTTTCTGAAATTTCTATTAGGGTTTTCAGATATCCCAGCGAGTATTTCCAAAGCATTTCAAGTTTTCTGGCTCAGTCGATCAGTGGCCCAACACCCGCTTTATCTTTTATATGGAGTCACAATGTCGCCTGCTCTGCCAGGCAACTCCTTGGCCCTCCGTCTATCTTCTGCAACCTTCCTGTCGCCTCTCCTCCCACTCCTTCCCGGGGGCTTCCCTCAGAATCCTAAGTGGAAAAGAAATAAGAGCTGCATCACTGAGAGAGTTCAGTGTGGAGCTGTGACTTTTGGAGCCTGAAACCCAAGCTGAAGAAGGCCCATTTCCCCTGCACCTTCTGCCCGCTTCCCTCAATGAGGTGACCACGATGCTTCTGGTCTTCAGCATACAAAGACCCACAGTGACTGTGGAGCGAGTTGCTTCACGGTGCTGTCATGGGAACACAGGCTCAGACACAACAGACACTTTCAGCAAATGACCGCTTTATCACCTACACAGTAAAAGGTCTAAAAGAACAGGGGAACAGATTCCATCATGGTCAGCTCTCCAAGGAGGCCAAACTGCTTGAGTCGGGATCAGTGGATGGCAACTCCATACACCCCAGTTTGCATCAGAGGGGAGAGACAAATCTGTGCTGTCTGAGACTTGCGTATTTATCAATCCTGGGGGCCGGGGGCCTGCCACTGAGAATTCTTGCCCTGATAAGTATCTGGGACAGTGCATTCCCAGTTTCCAGGTTTAAGTTCTGGCCGGGCCTTTTCATTAGACCTAACATCTCCCCCAGGCTGCGAAAGGGAAACAAACTGAAGCATCATCACACAATCAAAGAGGAGGCAGGGGTAGGTGAGGGCTGGGAGATGGCCGCTGGGCACTTGACTTCCCCAGCTTTGACCTGAGGCTGGGACCTCCCAAAGCAGAAGAACAGGAAATTTCAGGACAGTGGCCTGGAACCCAAGAAGTCATCAGGTGGGATGGCAAAGGGAAGGATTCTGAAAGGGCTGTTTGCTAGCACACAAGAGAATTTCCAGGAATTCTCTAAGCTTTTCTTGGAGTAGCAGGAAGGATTGGGAGGAAGCATTGCTTTCATCATTTCTGGATGTCAGATGAAGCAATACTGCTTTATAATTATCTTGAGAACTATTTTAAATCACAGACTTGCAAAATGTGGAACCCATGTGTAAGATCAACAGTATGGTCCCAAGACTCATAGAAAAAGGTTCTCTTATACTAAGTCTAAATATGACATCATTTATTTTTCTCTCCTCTGCAGAGAGCTGTGTGCATCTGTGCAGAGTTCTATGACCTATTCCCAAGGGCACTGCTTGGGGACATCTTAAGATGGAATGGGGGAGGCGGATGTGGCTCAAATGGTTGGGTGTCTGTCTGCCATATGGAGGGACCTGGGTTCGATCCCCGGGACCTCCCGGTAAAATAAAAAATTAAAAAAAATAAATAATAATAGTAATAAAAAAAGATGGAATGGAAAATGTTTAACATTAGTCCCTATTTGATGTCTGTGTTTCCAATGAGACTTCCTATAAAAGCATTGGTAGTTGAAAAAGATTAAAGAAATAAATTCAAAAGAAACTCTTAATATTCTTCAGATATTCTTGTTTGGTACTTGGTTCACGATCAGTTAACAGTTCTTTATTATAAACTCCGTAACTTAGAGAGTAAGAGGTTTTCGTAAGTACCTAATCAGGTCTTTAAGAACATTTTGATGCCGCTTCAATGAATCAGAAGGAACTGAATAAATCTTACTTGTTCAAATGTTGATGTTTCCAACTAGATTACCATCTAGAAATTCTGAGCTTAGAAAGCAAAAGGTTTAAGAATAGTAGTCTCATTCCTGAATTTTTAAAGAAATATATATTTTTCCAAGAGGGGAAATAACCGAAAAATGTGTATGGTTAATATCACATGATGATTTTATTATAAGACAGTAGCTCTTCTTAGGCGCCATCCTTTGAGGAAGTGCTATAATTGAGATCACAATAAACAAGGTTGTTGTTGTTTATTTGATAAAGCAACTAAGCCACCTTTAATGACTTCCAAGGAATCTTTATGCCTCTGTTTACATACCTGCCTGGGGTTCCTTTAAAAAGTTGTAATCAAAGGAAAGAGACATTTTCCATTTTGTCAAAGCCAGGTTGTAAAACTGCAAGTAACACAGACTGGTTGGTTAGGAGACAAAGTGCATGAATCTCTAGCTCTGGCTTATTAGAGCCATATCTACTTGTGAATCAGCCATGGTGCTTAGAGCAACAGCTTGCTCCGATCTGTTATCTGATCATTCTTGCTGAATGAATTAATGAATGGGTAAATGCACTGCAATGTAGAGAGAGGGGTGAGGGAGGCAGTAGATGACCATCTTACCAATGACAACCAATAGGAACATGTCACTAAATACAGTAAGTTTGTCTTTCTTTGAGTTTGGACTTAGAAAAATTCAACAATTTTGCTTCTTAAGATTTTCTTGCATTGCAATTTTCTTCTCTCCTTTATTAAATAGAAACACTAGTAAGGAAGATTCCTTTTTATCTGAATGAGGTATAAACTGTAAAAGGGGTAAGAGTGGAGTTAGGGAATATGTTAGACTTCCTTCCTGCAGGAGCGGTGAAAATCCCTGTGTTGCCAAGTTATCTCAAAAAGCTATGGTGTGTCATTGTATGCTAGGACATTCTCCCCTGTATCAATATTTACTATGCCTGGATGTAATAGCACCATCACCTTATCTCTACAGAGGTGTACAGGGACTCAGGAGGAGAGTTTAAGGCAATCCCTTTTATGGTGCCCTTAACATGCCATAAATCTAATTATAAGGTAAACTTCATCGTGATGCTTTCCCTATTTCTAAAAAGCTTTTAAACTGGTAGCTAAAGTACCTCATGTTTTTTCACGTTGATGACTAACAACTGAAGGGACTCTGAAAGCCAGGCAATCTCACTGATGCCTTCACCTACTGATTGAGCAAACATTTGGTGGGCTCCTTGTATTTGACTGGCTAAGAGCTGAGTGCTGAGGATACAGATGAATAAGCTATGGGCTCCACTCATGAGCACTGCTAGCGAGGAGTCATAAACATCTGTGTAAACAAATAACTCTATAGAGACATAGGCTGTGATAAATGCATGTGCAGAATACAGTGGAACCCAAAGGAGATCATCATCAATTCTCCCCAGAGGATTAAGGAAAGGCATCATAGAGGAGATGCAATTGAACCAAGCTTTGAGTAATGAGACAATACAAAGTAGCTCTACCCCTTTCAGTGAAGGGGTATTCCTCAAACTTGAGTGATATAATGATAGTAAAAAATACTTTGGCCTCTCCGAGTTGACTCAGTATTTTTTATGCTAATGGTATTTTGAATTGCATATACATACCACTAGGTATAAAATCCTTATGCCTTTATTCTATTTTAAAAGCAAAACAAATTTAGATTTAATGGATCAAAGCTACAATGCCAAAGGAACCCAAATTAGCCACATTTCATTTAATATAATGGATGGTGATGTTTTCCAGAAGCCAACTTGCTGATAATGCTGATGCTTCATCTTCTGTTTCTCTTGCTTATCAGACTAATAAGTGGAAAGGAAGGTACTAAAAACTAAAATAGTAAAGAAGAACTTAGGATGAAAAACTGCAGTTGGCTTCCCTGGAAGAAACCGCTATTTCTGCCTTTGTTTCTCTGATAGGTACTGCTATATTTCTCTATAAATTGCTTATACTGATATTCTTTATTTATGTATTGACTTCAAACATTTTCCTTTGATTTTTTGAATTTTTAGATGCAAAATTAACCCATTTAGGTACTTACCATGTCCCCTCTATATTCCATCCAATATGGCAACAAGAGCAGTCACCCATGCAAGGCTAGGCAGCATCTGAAAGCTGCACGTCTGAGGCTATCAAAAAAACCTCTTGCTCTTTTCTCTCCATTTTGTAAGACTAGGATAGTAATCCCCCCGAGCCTTCTTTCCATGTCTCCTCCCTCCATCTCCCAACCTTGTGGCAGTTCTAGCTTTCTTTTGCATGATGCCATTTATATCTTGACTTATAACCGCAATTTAGGATCAATCTGACTTTTCTATAGATGAATCCTAAAGATCAAAAAATCTGTAATCTGTGTTAACATTGGTTTTACCAAAACTGATCACCCTAGAACCCAATGGTATTCTCCGGAGGCAGACTGCTGGTCAAATCCCAGCTCTGCCTGCACTATCTGTGAAACTTTGGGGAAGCTACTTCACTGTGCCTTCCTTACCTCTTCTGAAAAAATGGGGAATGATCATTTTACCTACCTCATAGGGTTGCTATGAATATGGGTGTGAATTAGAACATGTAAAATATATACTGCCTATACTTAACAACTCCTCAATAAATATTAGCTTTTATTATGATGCATTTCCTTCCCGTGGCTTTCAGAGAATAATGTCCCTAGTGTCCGATTCAAATTGATTATCTTCTCTTATATACTTGACTAAATGGTTTTTTCCTTGTTCTGTCTTCTCCAAGGTGTTCATGTTGTTTCTTCTGCTGATTCTGCCTGTATCTGGACACTTTCCTCCTAGACTCCTCCCTCTCCCGACATCCTCCCTCCTCAGGCTAGGCTGGCTGTTCTCTAAGTTGCCTCAAAGTTTTGACATCCTCAGGTTTCCCTTTCCCATCACCCCAGAAATCCTCTTTGTTTCGCTTCCCTCTTAGATCTTCTATTTCCTCTGCTCCCTGTCTTCCTATTTCTTGGCTTCCTCTTTCATTTCTGGGAGGTGGGGAGAGGAAAATAGATCCTCAAGTAATCACCCAAGAAAAAGTGTGCAGATGCCAAGCTTGCTTGCATGTCTGAAATGTCTTCATTCTGCCCTCATGTGGTTTGGTATTTTCTCTGTTTAAAGAATTTTTAAATCCCTTTCCCTCAGACCTTTGAAGTTTTTGCAGTCTCAGCTTTTAGCAGAGTGACCGTATGCTCCAGTTTAGCTGTGATGGTCATGACGTAAACCTGTTATCCCAGAGACTGGTCCATGTGTCATGGATGAAGTGCCCTGGTTTGCATGATAAATTACAAGGTCCCCACAGCATTTAGGACCTGGTGTTGCCGGTGAAAAGAAGGATGGTGGTTTCATTTCTGTTCCATTCTGGGTAACTTACACTTTCTCTTTGAAAATGTTTAGACTTGTCTCTTTATCCTCAGTGTTCTGAAGGACAAGATGTGTAGATATTTTTTCCCTTTTCCTGTGATGGCCACTTGGTTGCCCTTTTCAATCTGAAGACACTGTCTTTTTCAGCTACAGAAAACTTTCTCCCCAAATTTATTTGAAGTCATCCTCCTTTCCATTTTCTCTTTTCTTACTTTCTTTAATTCCAAAGTATTTGATTTAGGTGCTAACAGGATGTTTGGGCTACTTATGTAAAGAGGGAACAGAAAAGGAGGCGCAGATGCGAGGAAAGATGAGGAAGTCAGTTTTGGACGAAATAAAAATGCTTTTTACCTGTGGGACATCTGGTAGGGATTAAGATTATATGTTCCCCAAATCAAAACCACAATAAGATACCATCTCACACCAACTAGAATGGCTTCTATTAAAACAAATGGAAAACAGCAAGTGTTAGACAGGATGTGGAAAAATAGGAACACTCTCTCATTGTGGGTGGGAATGTGAAATGGTGCAGCTACTTTGCAGAACAGTTTGGCAATTCCTCAGAAGGGTAAGTATAGAATTACCATATGACTCAGCAATCCCACATCTTGGTATATTCCTAAAAGAATTGAAAGCAGGGACTCAAATAGATATTTGCACATCGATGTGCATAAAGGCATTATTCACAACTGTCAAAAGGCAGAAGCAACTCAAGTATCCATCAGCCTATGAATAAACAAAATGTGGTATATACGTACAATGGAATATTATTTGGCTGTCAAAAGGAATGCAGTTCTGATGCATGCTACAATATGGATTAATCTTGAAGACATTATATTGGGTGAAATAAGCCAGACACAAAAGAACAAATACTGTATGATGTCATTTATATGAAATAAGCATAATATGCATATTCAAAAAGTAAGAAACTAGATTACAGTTTACCAGGGGTTGAAGTTGGGGAGAGGAGTGGGGACTTAATGTTTAGTTGGTATGAAGTTTCTGTTTGGGGTGATGGAAAAGTTTTGACAATGAATGGTGGTGATGGAGGCAAAACTTTGTGAATGTAATATACACCACTGGACTGTATACTTTAAAAGGGATAAAAAGGGAAATTTGTGGTTGTATATAAATTACAATACACACAGAGACCCATAGTGTATAGCACAAAGAGTGAAAGCTGATATAAAAAGTGGGCTAATATTAACAGCATAATTATAATAATGTTTCATGAATTGTAACAAAGTTTCCACACTAATGCAAAATGTTAATAATAGGGAAAATTGTGTATGGGGGGTGGGTATGGGTTCTGTAAACCTACAAGTTCTCTAATAAAAAAAATTATATAATCTCCATTTAGAAAGTTTTCCTCTCCTTTTATCTACAACTTTCTAAGAAACAAAATTATATCTTATTCATAGCTTTTTTCTTTAGGGAGGGATATTCATTGAGGAATTATTTGGGAAAACTATATTTACCAAAACTTCCATGAGTCAAACCATGGTTTTTCAGGTATGTCAAAGGTCTCAGTGCAGGTTAACATTCATGAGAGACTGGGAAGAATTAATGCTGATTCTAAGGGCACCAAACTGGCAGCCAGGGGAAGAGGACTGAACAAAATGTTTTAAAAGCCTGTCTCTCCCATCTTTTTCCTTTCCTTATCTATTTTCTTCTCTCCTTGATCACACATTACCAAAACACTTCATTCCTCATATCCCAGGGTAACTTGCAAAGCTTGGAGAATGGTATAAAACACCCCAAGGTCATAAGACATTTCCAGTTCATTATACCACTTGAAAGAGGTAAAAGAGTTACTCAAGGAGGCTTGAGAAAACGAAATATTAAAAAGAAGCTCCTGAAATTCTCCTGGAACCCTGTGGCCACCACTGCACAAAGTGTTCCCTTTTAGTACTGGAAATTGGAGCCTTGGGTACCCCAATGGTTGTTAACCCATTTAAGCGGTTAGCCTGCAGGCATTGAGGAGGGTTCCTAAGGGATTTCCTGCAGTTCTTTCCCAATGTGATTTCTTTGACACAGTATTGCCTGACATACATGCTAGAGTGTTTAAGTAGGCTCCGATCTGACCAAGGAATCTATGGGCATTAGGAGGCCCTAAGGAATGGGCTTATCCAACAGTTAGGAGTGGGATACTGAAAACAGAATACCACTTACCTTGCATGAGAATGAGAGTGCGACAGTTAGGCTGTGCCAACTTGGCCAGGTAATGGTGCCCAGTTGTCTGGTCAAGCAAGCACTGGGCTAACTGTAATACAAGGGCATTTCATGGACTTTAATCATCAGTGAGTTGATTGCATACATGGCTGATTACATCTACAGTCAACTGAGGAGACTACTGTCAGCAAGGAGTGACGTCTCATCTAATCAGTTGAAGGCCTTAAAAGGAGACGTGATTTCAGCATTCAGAGAGAGAATTTCCATCTCAACTTCAGACAGCCAGCATCTCCTGGGTAACTCATGGAGGTCCTTCATCAGCAGACCCTTAGGATTTTGGAGCAAAGCCTTGCCATCCTCTGCAGATAACTACTCCCCTTTTGAGAAACAGCTTTTGGCCTCCTACTGGGCCTTAGTAGAGACTGAACGCTTAACCATGGGCCATCAAGTTACCATGAGACTTGAGTTGCCTATCATGAGCTGGGTTTTGTCTGACCTGCCAAACCATAGAGTTGGGCATACACAGCACCACTCCATCATAAAATGGAAGTGGTATATATGAGCTAGGGCTCAAGCAGGTCCTGAAGGCACAAGTTACCTGAGGAAGTGGCCCAAATGACTATGGCCACCACTCCTGCCATGTTACCTTTTCTTTCCCAAGAGCTATGGCCTCTTGGGGAGTTCCTTACAGTTAGTTGGCTGAGGAAGAGAAAACTCAGGCCTGGTTTACAGATGGCTCTGCACAATATGCAGATATCACCAGAAAGTGGAGAGGAGCAGTACTGCAGCCCCTTTCGGGGATGTCCCTGAAGATCACTTTTGGGGGGAAATCCTCCCAGTGGGCAGAACTTCAAGCAGTGCATCTAGTTGTTCATTTTACTTGGAAGAAGAAATGGCCAGAGGTGCGTTTGTACACTGATTCATGGGCTGTTGTCAATGGTTTGGCTGGATGGTCAGGGACTTGGAAGGAATATGATTGGAAAATTGGTGACCAAGAGGTCTGGGGAAGAGGTATGTGGATAGACCTTTCTGACTGAGAAAAAAAATGTAGATATTTGTGTCCCATGCGAATGCTCACCAGAGGGTGACTTCAGCAGAGGAAGAGTTTAGTAATCACATAGATAAGATGACCTGTTCTGTGACTAGCACTCAGTCTCTTTCCCCAGCCACTCCTGTCATTGCCCAATGGGCTCATGAACAAAGTGGCCATGGAGGTAGGGATGGAGGTTATGCATGCGTTCAGCAACATGGACTTCCCCTCATCAAGGCTGACCTGGCTATTGCCACTGCTGAGTGCCCAATCTGCCAGCAGCAGAGACCTACCCTCTGCCCCTGATATGGCACTGTTTCCTGAGGAGATCAGCCTGCTACTTGGTGGCAGGTTGATTACATTGGACCACTTCCATCATGGAAGGGGCAGCATTTTGTTTTAACTGGAATAGATACATACTCAGGATATGGGTTTGCCTTCCCTGCACTCAATGCATCTTCCAAAACTGCCATCCATGGAGTTACTGAATGTCATACCCACTGCCATGGCATTCCACACAGCATTGCTTCTGATCAAGGAACCCATTTCACAGCAAATGATGTGCAGGAATAGGCACATGCTCGTGGAATTCACTGGTCTTACCATGTTCCCCATCACCCTGAAGCAGCTGGGTTGATAGAATGGTGGAACGGCCTTTTGAAGACTCAATTACAGTGCCAAGTAGGTGGCAATACCTTGCAGGGCTGGGGCAGTTTTCTCCAGGAAGCTGTGTATGCTCTAAATCAGCGTCCTCTCTATGGTGCTGTTTCTCCCATAATCAGGATTCATGGGTCCAGGAATCAAGGGGTGGAAATGGGAGTGGCACCACTCACTATTGCCCCTACTAATCAGGTAGGAAAATTTTTGCTTCCTGTCCCTGCAACCTTAAGCTCTGCTGGTCTACAGGTCTTAGTTCCAAAAGGAGGAGTGCTTCCACCAGGAAACACTACAACAATTCCATTAAACTGGAAGTTAAGACTGCCACCTGGACACTTTGGGCTCCATATGCCTCTGAATCAGCAGGCAAAGAAGGGAATTACTATACTGTCTGGGGTGACTGACACTGACTCTCAAGGGGAAATAGTTTTCAACTACACATTGGACATAAAGAAGAATTTGCCTGGAATACAGGCGATTCCCCTAAGCTATCACTTAGTACTACGATGCCCTGTGATTAAAGTCAGTGGAAAACTGCAACAACCCAATCCAGGCAGGACTACCAATAGCCCAGAATCTTCAGGAATGAAGGTTTGGGTCACCTCACCAGGCAAAGAACCATGGCCAGCTGAGGTGCTTGCTGAGGGTAAAGGGAACATAGAATGGATAGTGGAAGAAGGTAGTGATAAACACAAACTTTGACCATATGACAAGCTACAAAAATGAGGACTATAATGGTCATGAATACTTCTTCCTTGTTTTGAGTATGTTTGTACATGTACATAAAACAAATATTGTGGTTTTCTTTCCTGTCTTTTCCCCTTATCATATGATATACGTTACTAGTTTCATGTCATAGTATTTAAGGATGTCAAGTTTAAGAGTGAATATTACCCAAGGACTTGTACCCTATCCTGGAGGTATTTAGTGCATTTCCAGTTGTACACAGGACAGTTGAGTATTGTTAGGCAGAAAAAATATATATATGTCTATTATTGTTTTTATTTAGAGTCTAAGTACAGTTTAGGGTGGTGTGTATGGCTGCCTAGTTGACAAGGGGTGGACTGTAATGGTTAGGCTGCTGTGTCAACCTGGCCTGTTAATGATGCCCAGTGTTTCATCAGGCAAGCACTGGGCTAACTGTAATACAAGGGCATTTCATAGACTTTAATCATCAGTGAGTTGATTGCATATATGTCTGATTACATCTATAATCAACCGAGGAGACTGCCGTCAGCAATGAATGATGTCTCATCCAATCAGTTGAGGGCCTTAAAAGAAGTGATTGCAGCATTCAGAGAGAGAATTTCCATCTCTACTTCCGACAGCCAGCATCTCCTGGGGAACTCACCGAAGAGCTTCATCGGAGTCCCTGGCTTCAGCCTGCCCTAAGGTATTTGGACTTGTGCATCCCCACAGTTGTGTGAGAAAATAGTATAAAATATCATATTATTTACAGATCTCTCCCATCAGTTCTGTTTGCCTAGAGAACCCAGACTAATAGAGAGATATTTGGAAGTCAAAATGGTACCCAAAGAAGATTCCATTTCCTTTGTGTGATGGAAAATCCACAAAGATCAGGACTGTTGTGGTGAATACTATAAAGCACTGCCCAGGTGCCCCTCCAGGAATGAAGGAGGATTTAAAATGCCATCTGCTGAGAGTGCTCTCAGCTATCAGCCTTTATCGAGGACTGCCTCAGCTGAAGTGGGCAGGCTTGACCAAGCTCATGCTCTTTTTCCTCAACTGATGATGATCAATGTGGGAGGGCATAAAGCCCCAGCCCCTGGGTCCCTCTCTGGGCAACTCTGAAGGGCCATCCTAGCTCCAAAGTCCCCATGGGATTAACTGACAACCTTTGTTTAGACTGCATCTTAGCTCAACTTTTCCCTAGCCCTTTCCTGCTTCCTGTCCCTTTCTTCCACACATGTTCATCCCAAGCACTTCCTAATAAATGCCTTGGATCTTAACTCCATCTCCCAACCCAACTTGCAGCAAATGGGAAGAACTTGAGCATAAGTTCTTGCCAAAAGCATCTTGATACTGTCCGAATCTATAGGCACAACCTCCTGAGATTTGTGTTGTGTTTCAACATTTACATAGCACTTTCATCTCATTAGCATCTCAGACCCACTCCATTAGGGAGTTAGGAATAATTTTATCTCCATTTTATAGATCAGGAATGTCAGTCTCAGAGAAGTTAAGTGATTGTAACATGGCTCAATTCACTAAACCATTAGTGGGAATCTTAATGATGATGGTATAAAGAGTGGCCTTAAGTTTGGGAGCTGCCAGGCTTACTGTTATCTTCTTTATTAGTTTTCCATTGCTGTTGTAACAAATTACCACAAATCTAGTGGCTCAAAACAAAACAAATTTATTATCTCACAGTTCTGTAGGTCAGAAGTGTCAGTTGGCTTAGCTGGTTTCCTGGCTTCAAGTTTCATAAGGCCAAAATCAAGGTGCCAGGTAGCTAGGATCTCACTAGAAGGCTCTGAGAAAAAAATCATCTCCAAGTTCATTCCAGTTGTAGGCTGAAATCAGTTCCTTGTGGTTGTAAGGCTGAGGTCTCCCTTTCCTTGCAGGCTGTTAGCTGGGGACTCATCTTTGAGCCTAGAGGCTGCCCACCTTCCTTATGCTTTGCATGTGACCCCCTCCAACATCAGTAGGTCAAGTCCTTCTCATGCTTTGACTCTCTCCAAATTTCTTTTCTACTATATCTCTCCAACTTGCTCTTCTGCCTTCCTCTTCTATCGCACCTCTCTCCTCTCCTCTGACTCTGGCCAGAAATAGTTCTTTGTTTGTAAGGGCTCATGTGATTAGTTTGGGCCAACCTGGATAATCCAGGATAATCTACCTATTTTAAGGTCTAGTAACTTGAATTACTGTGGCAAAGTCTCTTTGCCACAGTACCTAGATTAGTGTTTGAGTGAATAACCAGGGGATGGGAATCTTGGGGTATGTGGCAGTTTGAGATTATTTTATGAATCCCCAAAACAGAAAGATTATTTTTGTAAACTAATAACTAATCTATTCCTTTGGGTGTGTTACCCTTTGAATGCATTAAATTCAGCGGAGGGGCCTTTGATTAGATTACTTAATAAGATAGCTTTAGGGCTTTTGACTGGACTAAGTCAGCAAGTGATTTAGGTTGAGTCTCTGCTCCCTTGCTGGGTCTGATATAAACGGAAACACAGAGAAAGACTCTCTCAGACAGACACGGGAAGAGAGAGCTCTGCCATTTTTGATCCTGCCATGTGACAGAAAGGAAAGGCTCAAAGAGCTGAGACCCCGGGCAGAGATAAGCCATTTGCCTGATAGTTAACAGCTGAACTTGGGAAGACAGTGGCACAGCCAAGACTGATATAGGAGGCCCGGAAAGAAACAAGCCCTATGCCAGGAAAGAGAGAACTACAGAATCACTTCCAAGAGGCTGGACCCACAGAGCTCAAGAGGAAGGGTGAGCCTGAAGGGAGCCTTCTCTGGAGGGGAAGGCTGAGACCTAGGCAGAGATCAGTGGCCATCTTGCTTCACCACGTGGCAACAGTTGCTGATGTTGGTGAGAAAGCATCTCTGATGGTGCCTCGGGTTAGGACTTTTCATCGCCTTGGAACAGTAAGCTTTTACCTCAAGTAAATCCCATTTGTAAAAGCCAAGAAATTTCTGGAACTTTGCATTGGCAGCCCTTTGGCAAACTGAAATGGGGCATCTTTAGAATTCTGCCAAGGGTACTTCAAGACTTGCATGTCTAAAGCAGATGGCTCCAGGGTTCAGGGAGTAGGTTGTGCTCAACACAGTTGAGCTGGATAGCTTTGGTCACTGCTCCTGAGAGGTTGACACTTCTGAAATGAGGCATTATGAGACACCAACAAAATGACACAGCATTCCTCACACTCAGCCCCATCTCCTTGATTACTCTCTAGTCCAAATATCACTCATGGTTCTTTATGGGCAGAATTTCCCAAGAGCTCCTGATAATAATGTTCACTTATTTCCCAAGATCCTCCTCTCCAGATCCTGATTCAGTGCATCTGGGGTGTACCCAGGAAGTATCCCCAGGTCACCTCATCCTAAGGGAAAATGGGGATACACTGTCTAAGACAGACCTTTTCCTACCACTAAGCCTTTGCATTGGCTGTTCCCTTCGCCCAGCCCTCAGGTTTCAGTTTACATGTTCTCTTTGCAAAGCAGGCTTCCCTACTACCCTACCTACTTGAGATTGTTCTCGCCCTAATATTTCAACTCCTTGCAGCTTTCATTTCCTGTACAGTGCCGATCACAATCTGGACATATTTTTATTAAAGCCTTTGCTTGTTTATCTACCTCCTGAACTAGCATGGAATAAGGCAAGGAGGCTTTTGGAACTGTCTCATGCTCAGCACATGACAGGATGCTCAACAAGTCTTCACTGACCAAGTGACTGACTGAATGAGTGAATGACTGACTGAACGAATGAACGATCAAATTGCAGCAAACTCACTAGCACGATGCTCCATTGCAATCAAAGTCAAAGTCCACCGGGGCAAAATCTGGAACCCAGGAACTCATCTGGTGATTTTGCCATTTTCCCAGTAAGGATAAATAAAGAAAAAGACAATATTTATGACCATTTTGACAAGTATATTTTGGGAATGTGAATACAATAGTCAGTCAACTGAGAAAAAATGTTTAAGGCCAATATTTCAAATATTAAGAAAAGTAGAAAGCATTTTGTTTTGTGAGAGCTTATTGCACCACCACCTATCCATGTAATGGCCAAACTTCTCTGCACCCAAATGTATATAGTCCTTCATGTAAACTTTAATGAATAATCTGAACTTTGGGCTAAAAACTACTTCAAGTGCTACTTTCTTGGTCAATGTAAATGCTGGGTCTGTAAGTCCTACCCTTTTGGGAGCTAAAGCTTCCACAAAACTGATTTTGCTTGTGTATTTTCCAAGATCAGTTCATGAGTGAGTGAGCAAAAAGAGGACCTTCCTGTTCCTTCACCAGCTCCCATATCTCTTCCCCATCTTTCTCTGCCCTGCTCTGGGCCCCAGGAGGCAGACTTCCTTGCCTCTGGCTTCTGATCACCAGGAGAGTGATCAGAGTGCAGGAGATAAGAAAAGTCAAAGTAGCTCTCCCACTGGCTCTCTCCTGGCTCCAAACCACTCATCTGTAATGATAGCTCCTACCAGTGGGGCCCCTTTTCTGTGGTTCCAGCTTCACTGTCCTGGTAGCCCTGCTCCCTCCTTTTGCCCCATCAGTCCAAAGCATCCTAACAGTTTCCCAAAGTTGTTCTTCTCTGGTGCCCCAACATCCCTTAATGCTTCCCATACCTCTACTTCCTTTGCTAAAAACACCTCTTCAAAATTCCCAGCTGAGTGTCCTGTTTTCTGCTAGTACCCTGACCTCATTCTCCTTGGCCCAACTTCCCATTTCACATGTGTGATTACAAGACAAGGGAGGCTGAGAAGGCATCCCAACAATATCTTCTCTTGCTTATGATTTATAACCAAACAGGATGCTAAGCAAATTTCTTCCATCAATTTTTTTTGTCTTCATAGTTCTGATGTTTTAAAAGACTAAGAAAGGTGAGGTAGGGGGCAGTCCTAGCATGGCCCACTGCCTTTACCTAGGACCCACAAATACATCTTGTGCTCAGGACCAGGTGTGTTGGCCTGGGGTGTGTAGATCAGGGGACTGTCAGGACCTGCCTTCTCCTGTTGTCCCCAGCATATGGAAACATTCCCTGGAGACGGTCTGACTCTGGTGGGCGTGTTTTATGGCACCAGCTCACCCCCCTGTAGCAGTTTGGTATTGTTTAGGAATTCCAAAAATAGATATTGGATTATGTTTATAAACTGGTCTGTTCCTCTGGGCATAGTAGACTGTATTAACTTCAGAGATTTCACTTTTACTTGATTAAATTATGATTAGGGCTTTGATTGGGCCACACCAGTAGGACGTTGGGTCCCTGCCCCCTTGGTGGGCAGGACTCACAGAGAAAATGAATACACGGCAGAGGAAAGAGTTGGAGTTTTGATGCTGGAGCTCCAGGAAGTAAATATACAGAGAAGCAGAGACAGAGAAAAGAACACAGAGGAAGAGAGACAGCTGCAGCTGAGCCCAGAAAGGAACAAGCCCTGGGGAGTAACGAGCCTTATGCCAGCCTCCAGCTGAGATCGGAAGAAGCTGGGAGCACAGAGCCTTAAGAGGAAGGAGGAAGGCTGAACCCTCACAGATATCGCCCGCCATCTTGTAACAACACGTGGCAACAGACTTTGGGTGAAAAAGTACCTCTTATGGTACCTTGAATTGGACTTTTAGGGCCTGGTAACTGTAAGCTTCTACCCCAAATAAATACCCTTTATAAAAGCCAACAGAATTCTGGTACTTTGCATCAGCACCCCTTTGGCTGACTAATACACGTCCTCCCGCCCCCAGTGCTATATCTGTCCCTGGCAGGGAGGGTGCAGGGTTCCTCCACTGTGGCAGCACATTAACACTAGAGGGGTGCCATGCACAGAACACCTCCCTGCTTCTGCCATGGATTGAGACTTGCTGGCTGTGGGTGCAGACGCCTACTAGTGAAGCTCACTGGCTTTGTCTCTTCTGAGTAAAACGTCTTTCCATCAGAGCCTGTGTGAGTCGTGCTTTTGCTGGGGACCCCAACACCTGTATGGGGAGTGGGTAACATCTCTCTAGGTCTCCCTCTTTCTGACTGACAAAAGGCAAAATAAAAGCAATTCGCTCTGTGTGGTAGATTGAAGCTGTATATACCACAGTAAAACATGTTCTTAGATCTACTCCATTCCTGTGGGTGTGCACCCATTGTAAGTAGGACCTTTTGATGAGGTTACTTTGGTGAAGGTGTGGCCACCTCATTCAAGATGGGTCTTATCCTATTACGAGAGTCCATTATAAGAGAATGAAATGCAGGCCCAGAGAGAAAAGTGCCACGGAAACAAGCAGCTGAAAGCAACAAAACCCAGAAGAGGAGGAGAGACCAGGAGACTCCACCATGTGCCTTGCCATGTGACAAGCTAAGGACTAAGGGTCACTAGCAGTCAGCCCCAGAACACCAGTCTTGGGGAAAAAGCATCGCATTGATGATGCCTTGATTTGGACATTTCCCTGGCTTCAAAACCGTGAGCTAATAAACTGCCTCTGTTTAAGCAGACCCATTTCATGGTATTTGCTTGAGCAGCCTAGGAAACTAAAACACTATTGGATGGGGATTTTCTTTTCTGCTCAGGCGAAATTAGAGCAGAGTTTAAAGCTAATTTAAATTTATTTAAATGAGGAAGCCAACCCTGAGTACTTATATATGAAAGCTGAATTGTTGGAGACTTTTCATTGATTTGTGAATGGGAGTAAATCATTTCAAGGGCTTATTTTGTTTCTAAAGTGCTTCATTTGGCAACATTTCCAGAAGTACAAAATGTAAAATGACAAACATACTTTTAATATGAATGGTTTAGAAAACAAAGAGATAATAAAGTCTCTATTCTTTGAATCCCTGTAAATGGGTCCTAGTACTTGAACAAAGCTCACCTGACCAATATTTACCATTGCATCTATTTTCAAAGAGGCCACCTTCCACAAATGGGTTATAAAATACCCTATACCTTTCTTGGCCACTGGATTTTTATACAAACAAATGAGGTATTTCAAATGCTTTGGATGTTAGCTGGAAATGAGACACTGGTATGACAGAAACACTGGCCCTGGGTCTATTCTGAGCTATGACACTTTCTAGAAATAAAATTTTCAACAAATTTCTTCACCTATCTATGCTTCAGTTTCCTATTGTTAAAACAATTAAAAAAAAATCTTCCTATTTCATAAATAACGGATATATCAATTTGTGGGGACTAGATAGCAGGTGGTTTATTTGGGATGTGGTCCCAGAAAGCAAGAGAGAACACAGTGAGGCAGGAAAGGGGGAAAATACAATTTTTAAAAGTGAATGGGGGATGGATGTGGCTCAAATGGTTGGGCGTTCATCTCCCAGGGACCTGGGTTCGATCCCTGGGACCTCCCGGTAAAAAAAAAAAAAAAAGTGAATGAATAAGCTTCTTACCCCAAAGGGCAGGATGAACTCAAACCCACTAGGGACTCTCTGAGGATCCATGTAGAATGGTTCTCAGGATTGTTCCTCTGAAGGAAGGGTGGGTGGTAGCTAAATCATTTATGCAGAGACTATACTGGTTGAAGGTTGCCACCAGGTTGTAACCACCTAGCATCTTCAGCTGTGCCTGTCCAGAGGTTAAGAGGGATTCTAGGGCCCTTGACTCTTTGGCCAAAAAGAAAAGCAACACTGTAAGTCCTTGAGGTTGGACTTCTTTAGGGTACATGGAACTGCACGTCACAGTGGTGCTAAAAAGGTCTGTTAGAGGAAATATACTTTAAATACTTTTCGTTCGAGGAGAACTAGGGCAGTTGTGGCAGGGATCAGGAGAGAGTTAAGGATTCAAGAGACATCTTAGGTAGAAATAGCAAGGCTCATCACTAGTCAAATGGAAAAATCTGGAATGAATTTGATACATCTAGTGTGGAAGGCTAAATAGGTAATTGACTTGATCACTGAGGTAGTAAATACAGGGCCAGGAGAATTTTGTGGAAGGAAAATAAAGACACATGAGGCAAAACTTGGTTCAGGATAAAGATTCTGCTCATCTTCTAGTTTCCAGAATGCTCGGGGAGGCAAATCCTCACCATCATGATGTCATTCCAGAGTTATGTAATTCCTTGTGGCAACAGCACTCTCTGCTTGGGCCAGTATGTGGGCAACCAACCAGTGGAGCTTCTCTTTACTGCAGCAGAGTAGGTGGTAAGATGTTTCAATGATGAGGTCTCATTGTGAGTGATGTTGGAGATGGGACAATTTAACAATTAACATCCATTAATGTAATCCCCCAGGCTCTCCATCCGAGGGTGATTTATCTATTTGGTATGGTACAATACAATGGGCTGTGTACCTCTGCTTCTTCCTCCTCTCCTGTGTCACTTGCCTCCAATGTTTCTATCAGCCCTACCCTTGTATCAGAGCATGTGGTTTTCTGAGGATACAGGTGACAAGGTACATAAATCTTATTGATTCTGGAGATCAGTGTTAGGAAGTCTACTTGTCCACAGATAGAAGCCAGTCTCCCAATTCCCTAAAGGTGGGTTTTCCCCATGAGTTTAGAGCCGAGGTAGTTAAGAGGGATGCTATTAGAGCTTCTTGAACTGCCACAAACAAAGGCCATTCGACTAGAAAGAACCACCAAAAACCTGCCCACAAATTGCAGCACATACCATAAAGGCCTCGGTAGTAAGTGATGAGAATTAATAATTACTTAGGAATAGGTTAGGTTTCAGAAATGGAAGAGATAAATGAGCACACACATTTTAAAAAGGGGGTAGCCAGAAATCTGGACACAGATTATGCCCTTGAAGAACCCAACTGACCAAATATACAATTATGTATGTAGCGTGCATAGGTGGAATCCATTGGAATACCAGAAATAAAAAGGAATGGAATAGACCCAAGATGGTGGAGTAGGGAGTCACAGGGCACATTCATCCTCCACAAATGGCAAGAAGATAGGCAGGCTTACAGGATACAGGGGAAGTGGCAGGGGCACAGGGAAGTGCGGTGGGGGCTAGTGAAGGAGACCTTGCCAGGCATGGAGGAAGCAGCATAGGCAGTCCATGAGGAAGGCCTTGCCAGAGGCTAGGGAAGCAGCCGGGGCACAGGGGAAGCAGTGTGGGTGCAGGAAAAGCAGGACAGTGGCTGATGAGGGTGGCCTTGCTGGACGCAGGGGAAGTGGCCTGAGAAGTCCATAAGGGAGGCCTTGCTGGGCACAGCAGAAGTGGCAGGGGTGCAGGGAAAGCAGTGTAGACTGCCTGTGAGGGAGGCCTTGCCAGGCACAGGAGAAGCAGGATGGGTGGCTCATGAGGAAGGCCTTGCTGAGTATAGAAGTGGTGTGGACAGCCTGTGAGGGAGGCCTTGCCAGGCACAGGGGAAGCAACATGAGTGGCTCAAGAGGGAGGCCTTGCTGAGTACAAAAGTGGCACGGACAGCTTGTGGGAGAGGTCATGATGGGGGAAGGGGAACTGGGGCGGGTGGTTTGTGAGGGAGGTCTCACTGGGCATAGGCAGTGCAGCAAGGTGCAAGGGAAGTGAGATGGCAGTGCTTGGACAACAGAGGCCAGGGGATCACAGTAAAACATCCAAGAATGAGCAGGACAAGAGACTGAGAGAGGCCACTGCAGAGGAACTGGCTCTTTGGAACTGGTCTGTTCCTCCTTTTTGGGGGGTACCTGGCCTGTTTTTGATCAGTTAAACATGAGCAACTCTAAAGATTTAGAATAAGCTGATCCAAGTGTCAAAGAAGAGCCTTAACACAAAGCCAAACAAGTATAAATCCTTAGGCAAGAGAGAGAAACTGACCATCAGAGTAAACTCATCAAGATAATCAGATGCCTAGACATCAGCAAAAAATTACAAGCCATACTAAGAAACAGGAAGATATGGCCCAGTCAGAGGAACAAATTAAAAAGTCAGAAGAGAGACAGAATTTGGAACAATTACTCAAAGACATCCAAACAAATCTTCTAAATCAATTCAAGGAGATGAAAGAAGAGATAAAGCTTATTAAGAAAACAGTGGGTGAACAAACAGAAGAAATTGAAAACATACATAGAAAAATAACAGAACTTACAGTAATGAAAGTCACAATAGAAGATATTAAAAATACACTAAAATCACAAAACAGCAGATTTGAACAGGCAGAGGAAAGAATTCGTGAATTAGAAGATAGGACACCTGAAATTGCACAGATAAAGAAAATGGAAAAAATTGAGTCAGGTCTCAGGGAATTTAATGACAGCATGAAGAGTACAAACATACACATGATGGGGGGTCTCTGAGGGAGAAGAGAAGGGGGGAAAGGACAGAAGAAGTGTTTGAGGAAATAATGGCTGAAAATTTCACAACTCTTATGAGGGGCATGGATGTACATGTCCAGGAAGTGCAGAGTACTCCAAACAGAATACATCATAACAGAACTACTCTGAGACACATCCTAATCAGATTGTCAAATGCCAAAGATAAAGAGAGAATCTTGAAAGAAGCAAGAGAAAAAAGATCAATCACATACAAGGGATGCTCAATAAGATTAAATGCTGATTTTTCATCAGAAACCATGGAAGTGAGAAGGCAGTGGTATGACATACTTAAGGCAAAATTGTCTTTCAAAAATGAGGGACAGTTTAAACTATTCACAGATAAACAGAAACTGAGAGAATTAATCAACAAGAGTCCTACTCTATAAGAAATACTAAAGGTAATTCTGCAGGTTGAAAGGAAAAGACAGGAGAGAGAGGTTTGGAGGAGAGTGGAGAAATAAAGATTATTAGTAAGGGTAATTAAAAAGGAAAAAGAGAGACAATAAGAGATAACATATAAAAGCCTAAGGATAAAATGGTTGAAATACTACCGTTACAGTAGTAACATTGAATGTTAATGGATTAAACTCCCCAATTAAGAGACATAGATTGGAAGAATGGATAAAAAATATGATCCATCTATATGCTGTCTACAGGAGACTCACCTTAGATCCAAGAATACAAATAGATGGAAAGTGAAAGGCTGGAAAATGATATTACATGCACATTGTAACCAAAAATAAAAGAGTTGGGGTAGCTATACTAATATTGGACAAAATAGACTTTAAGTTAAAAGCTGTTATAAAAGACAAGGAAGGACACTATATATTATTAAAAGGGACAATCCACAAAGAAGAAATGACTCTCTTAAGTATAAATACCACAGTGCCCCAAAATACATGAGGCAAATACAGTAAAGAAACAGAGAATAATATGATAAATGAACTAGACCTAATAGACCTATACAGATCCATGTATCCCCAAACAGCAGGAAATATATTCCCAACCAAAAATGAGCTGCGGTAAATATATTAATATTGGACAAAATATACTTTAAATGCAAAACTGTTCTAAGAGACAAAGAAGGGCACTATATATTAATAAAAGGGGCACTCTACCAAGAAGAAAGAATAATCATAAATATTTATGCATGTAACGAGGGTACCACAAAACATATGAGGCAAACACTGGCAAAACCAAGGGCAAAAATAGACACCTCTACAGTCATATTGGTGGACTTCAATACACCACTCTTAGCAAAAGACAGAACATCTAACAGAGGATCCATAAAGAAACAGAGATCTTGAATAATACATTAAAGGATCTAGACCTAAGGGACATATACAGAATATTGCACCCCCAAACAGCAAGATATACATTCTTCTCGAGTGCTCATGGATCATTCTCCAGGACAGACTACATGTTAAGTCATAGAACAAGTCTGAATGAATTTAGAAAGATTGAAATTATACAAAGCACTTTCTCTGACCACAAGGGAATGAAGGTGGAAATCAATAATGAGTGGAGTACTGGAAAATTCAAAAATATATGGAGATTAAACAACACATTCTTAAATAATCAGTGGGTCAAAGAAAAAATTGTAAGAGAAATCAGTAAATACTTCAAGGCAAATGAAAATGAGAATACAACATATCAAAATGTATGGGAGGGGGACGGATGTGGCTCAAATGGTTGGGCGTCTGTCTCCCATATGGAGGGACCTGGGTTCGTTCCCCGGGACCTCCTGGTAAAAAAAAAAAAAAAAAAAAAATGTTTGGGATGCCAGTGAAAGCAGTGCTGAGAGGGAAATTTATAGCCCTAAATGCCTACATTAAAAAAGAAGAGCCAAAATCAAAGACCTAACTGCACACCTGGAGGAAAAGAACAGCAAACTAATCTCAAAGTAAGCAGAAGGAAAGAAAGAACAAAGATTAGAGCAGAAATAAATGAAATTGAGAATTTAAAAAAAAAAACAATAGAATTAACAAAACCAAAAGTTGGTTCTTTGAAAAGATTAATAAAATTCACAAACCCTTAGCTAGACTAACACAGAAAGAGGGAGAGAAGATGCAGATAAATAAAATCAGAAACAAGTGAAAGAACAGCACCACTGACCCCAGAGAAATAAAAAAGGATCATAAGAGGATACTATGAACAACTCTATGCCAACAATTAGACAACTTAGATGAATAAATTCTTAGAAACACAATAACAACTTACACTGACTCTAGAAGAAACAGAAGACTTCATCAGACCAATCACAAGTAAAGAGATTGAATCAGTCATCAAATACCTCCCAACAAAGAAAAGCCCAGGACCAGATGGCTTCACAGGTGAATTCTACCAATCATTCCAAAAAGAACTAATACAAATTCTGCTCAAACTCGTGCAAAAAATTTAAGAGGAAAAATATTACCTAATTCATTCTATGTAGCCAACATCACCCTAATACCAAAGCCAGATAAAAAGGCTACAAGAAAAGAAAATTACAGAACAGTCTCTCTAATAAATTTAGATGCAAAAATCCTCAAAAAAAAAAAAAAAAAAACTTGCAAATTGAATCCAACAACACACTTAATGAATTATACACCATGATCAAGTGGGTTTTATCCCAGGTATGCAAGGGTGCTTCAACACAAGAAAATCAATTAATGAAATACACCACATTAACACATTGAAGGAGAAAAATTACATGATCATCTCTATCGACACAAAAAAGACATTCAACAAAATCCAGAACCATTTCTTGATAAAAAAACACTTGAAAAGATAGGAAGAGAAGGAAACTTCCTCAACATGATAAAGGGCACATATGAAAAAACCCACACATAACATACTCAATGTTGAAAGAAAAAGCTTTCCCTCTAAGATCTCGAACAAGACAAGGATATTGACTATCTCCACTCTTATTCAACATTGTTTTAGAAGTTCTTGCTAGAGCAGTTAGGCAAGAAAAACAAATAAAAGTCATCCAAATTGGAAAGGAAGAAGTAAAACTTTCACTATTTGCAGAGGATATGATCCTATATGGAGAGAAAGTCTCAAAAACTACAACAAAACTACTATAGCTAATAAACTAGTTCAGCAAAGTGGCAGGATATAAGATCGACATGCAAAAATCAGTAGTGTTTTTATACACTAGTAATGAGCAATCTGAGGAGGAAATAAAGACAAAAATTCCATTTACAACAGCAACTAAAAGAATCGACTGTAGGAATAAATATAACTATGGATATAAAGGACTTTTATACAGTAAACTATACAACATTGCTAAAAAGAAATCAAAGACAACCAAAATAAATGGAAGGACATACTGTATTCATGAACTGGAAGACTAAATATTGTTAAGATGTCATTTCTACCCAAATTGATTTACAGATTCAACACAATCCCAATAAAAATTCCAACAGCCTTCTTTACAGAAATGGAAAAGCCAATTATCAAACTTATCTGGAAGGGTAAGGGGCCCCAAATAGCCAAAAACATCTTGAAAAAGAAGAATGGAGTTGGAGGACTCATACTTCCTGACTTTAAAGCATTTTATAAAGCTACAGTGGTCAAAACTGCATAGTACTGGCACAAGGATAGATATATAGACAAATGGAATAGAATTGAGAGTTCAGAAACAGACCAGCACATTTATAGCCAACTGATATTTGACAAGGCTGCCAAATCCACTCAACTGGGAAAGAATAGTCTCTTCAACAAATGGTGCTGGGAAAACTGGACATCCATAACCAAAAGAATGAAAGAGGACCCCTATCTCATGCCCTATACAAAAATTAACTCAAGATGGATCAAAGACCTAAATATAAGTACCAGGACCATAAAACTCCTAGAAAATATAGGGAAGCATCTTCTAGATCTTGCAGTAGGCAACGGTTTTGTAAACTTTACACTCAAAGCATGAGCAATGAAAGAAAAATTAGATAAATGGGAATTTATCAAAATTAAAAACTTTTGTGCTTCAAAGGAGTTTGTCAAGAAAGTAAAAAGGAAGCCTATGGGTACCATGGCCTCTGGTGTTACAGTGAATGATGAAGTCATCAAAGTTTTTGGTGATATGAAAGTAAGGAAATCTTCTACACAAGAGATCAAAAAAATAAAGCAGTTCTCTTCTGTTTAAGTGATAACAAAAGACAAATAATTGTAGAGGAAGAAAAGCAGATCTTGGTGGGTGACATTAGTGATACTGTAGAGGACCCCTACACATCATTTGTGAAGTTGCTACCTCTGAATAATAGCTGATATGCTTTGTACAATGCCACATACAAAACAAATATAAGAAAGAAGACCTAGTATTTCTATTCTGGGCTACTGAAAGTGTACCTTTAAAAAGCAAGATGATTTATGCTTGCTCTAAAGATGCCATGAAAAAGAAATTCACAGGTATTAAACATGAGTGGCAAGTAAATGGCATGGATGATATTAAGGACCAATGGATACTTGGAGAGAAATTGATATTAAGGACCAATGGATACTTGGAGAGAAATTGAGAGGCAATGAAGTAGTTTCATGTGAAGGAAAATCCTTATAAAATGACAGTCAGTCGCCATCTGGATCTTAAGGAGCTTCCATTTCTCCAGCTCAGTCAATTGGAACAGCATTTTTTTTTCTCTCTCCCTTCCCACTGGGCCCTCTCAACACCATGAATGAAGGAGATACCATTTATTTAAGCAGCCTGTCAGTGATGGCTATGAGATTGTTTAATACTGTTACTTTTATATAAAACCCAGGGAATGCCTTCCCAGCATACTTCAGCCAAAACCACCAGCTGCATGCCTCCCTTGCAGCAAGCACTACAATGAATGTGTCAATGTGAATAACTTAGAATATTGCAAACAGTAAGCTAACTGAATGCCTTGAAAGTATATTCCACTGATCAGATGGTAAACTTTTCTCAGTACTATTTATAGTTGCACTTGATTGCAATTATGCAAGGCTCCACCTCCCCTGCCTTGGCAAGCCTATTTTTGTGACATGGCAGAACAGATATAACACTATGCATTGAAAGCACTTTTTGTAATGAGTTTAAACCCCCACCCCAAAAAGGAATGCCAATTAAGTTGCATTAACTGTGTCATCAACTTAATCCTAGTACCACAGTGCTCATTCCTGTTACTTGCATATTTTCTTAAAAGAAATGGCTGTTGTTAATGCCTTTTTGTTTTCCATTGAATGTATACTACTGAATAAGTATAGGAGTTTTATGTTTACCATTGAATCTTGCAACACTAAAGATGTTTTGAATATCAGTCATGATGGCAATTTCTGTATAAAAGAGTCTTAAGTGAACCATTGTTTTTGAGATCAATCTCTCCCCACCCTCACAAAAATGGCCATGTTGCCAATAAAAAATTGTGGCATATTAAAAAAATGAAAAATATTGATTCCAAAATGAGGACTTAGACTCCTGCTAACATAACTCAGCCCATGCACATCATGGTAGGTCAAGGACCAGTTTTAGATCCAATTGCTTGACCTTTATTTAGAGGACATTTAGATGCATACAAGATTTCAATTTCAGATCCCACTGTTTAGAGTCGGTGAGCAATTGAGGATTTGAAAGTTTGCCTGTACTGAATAAACTTCATAGATTGGAGACAATTAATGTTAGACACTTATTATGGACTGGATTCAAACTTATAGACTTATTTCTATTTCTTCATCTTTTCCTTAAGCAGAGTCCTGAAGAGGCTTTGCTAGATGACATGGCAAGCTTATATGTTTTATTTTGTTTCTAAATATTTACGTGAAACAAAAGGCATTTGTTTTCAAATGTCTTACAATTCTCATTTTGATTTTTTATGATTTTGGTTTTCCTTTTCTTTTGATTAATCCAGATTAGTGTGGACTGGGATTTTTAGAATTGCTGTCTCTGTGAAATGAAAACATTCAGATCTACTATTCACTGAGCAATTGTTAGCAGCATGGAGGCTTAAGAGGCAATGTGCTATTGGGAAGACAACATAAACTTTAGCATTGATAATATCAAATCCAGTCCTGTCATTTACTAGCTCTGGCCCCGGGGGTCGGAGGTCAGAACGAGCATCTCGCGTGCCGTAGGAGGAAGATGGCGGTAGAGTCGTGCGTTACCCAGGAGGAAACTGAGAAGGAACCAGAGAAGCCAACGACCGGGAGAAGACATGTCCAGTGCTGCTGCAGGTCTTCACCACCAATGACAGCTGCCACCACCGGATGGATGAGTTCTCCCGGAGAAACGTCCCTTCCAGCGAGCTGCAGGTCTACACTTGGATGGATGCAACCTTGAAAGAACTGACTAGTTTAGTAAAAGAAGTCTATCCAGAAGCCAGACTCGCTTCAATTTTGCAATTGTTTTCATTGATCTTAAGAGACCTGGCTATAGAGTAAAGGAGATTGGCAGCACCATGTCTGGCAGAAAGGGTACTGACAATTCCATGAGCCTGCAGTCGCAGAAGTTCCAGATAAGAGATTATTTGGACATAGCGATCACCCCTCCAAATTGGGCACTGCCTCCTTCTGGGTGCATGAGACCATATTAAATTTTTATTTACTTTTTCTTGATTGTATTTTTCAGTCAGTTATGTAAAATAAAATTACACATTCTTTCCCTCCCCGATTATTGCCATTGAGCCTTTAAACTGTTAAGCACATTGTAATGCATCTACTTTGGTTCACTTTGACAGTGCAATGGTGTGAATATTAAGAGAAGGTCCATATTGTTTCAAGCCTTTCTGTAAAATATGAAGAAAAGTGCTCTTAGCATTCTGCTATAAAACTGTATTGTTAAATATATGTCTGTAATCAGAAAATGTGTGTTAGGCAAGGTGAAGAATTTCTCTAAGCTTCAGCTCCCCCATCTATGATATACTTACCATGTAAGACTGTTGATAAGACTAAAAATCATCATCAATGTAAAGTTTCTAATAAGCTCAATAAACGGTGGCCCCAGTGATGATAATGGGGACAGTGATGACTATGATGATAACTTGTTGCTGAGAGCTATGGGAGAGGAAAGAACAAGAGAATTCCTGGCCCTAAAGGCCTTTTAGCCTTTGGTTTTTCTTGGATTTGTTTTTATCTAGCAGATAAAGAAAACCCTCCAATTTTTCTCGGGACCCTGCGGAGAGCAGGTAGCAAACTCATTCCCTTATTTTATATAAGAGAGTCATTTTAAATGACGAACCCACAACCTCATATTGTTCCAAACTCTTCATTTCCCAGGAGCAAAATGACCTTCTCAAATAATGACCTGAGCTTGGCTGCCACTGAGTTTTGCAGACATTGGCCACGAGAGAGACAGCCTGTGTTCAAAAGGCAGGAAGAAACCACGCCACACCACGCCACATTTCGCCCACTCTGTCCTCGAATAAATTCATCTCTAGGCCCATACTTGTTAGCTGTCATGAAGCATGTAAGCTTGGCGACTTTTAGTCACGGATTATAATGCCATTTATTAGAGTTACTCCAGCATTTGTCCTGAAGTGTGGATTATTTGGGGGGCATTCCTTTGGAAATTTCCACCTTAGGAAAAAACCTCTCCTGGGGTATCATGATTTGAGCTGTAAAAAAAGATGAATACTGTGTACAATGTTCTCATGAAATGTGAATGAGTAAGAAAATAAAGCCAGATAGCTAAAGAGTGGGGTTTTTTCCCCACCTTAAGTGATAAATAAAAACAAATAAAGTCCCTAAGACAGGCTTCAGATTTTTTTTTTTTTTTTTTTTTTTTGTCTAAGCCAGGGGTTGATAAATTGTTTCGGTAAAGGGTCCGATAGTAAATATTTCAGGCTTTGTGGGCCACAAGGTCTCTGCCACAAGTATTTAACTGTGCTGTTGTAGCACAAAAGCAGTCACAAGCACTACATAAATAAGTTAGTGAGGCTGGGTTCCAATGAAAATGTAATTATGGACACTGAAATTTGAATTTCATATAATTTTCACTTAATGAAATACTAGTCATCTTCTGATAGTTTTCAACAATTTTAAAAAGTAAAAAAAAAGCATTCTTGGCTCTTAGGCTGTACAAAAATTGGCCACAGACCAGATTTGACCTGTAGGCTATAGCTTGTTGACCCCTGACCTAGGGTAATTGGATTGTGGAATGTTGTCAATACCAAGACAGGTCCTAACTGTTCACAAAGAAAGCCCAAACCTCTTAGTTCAGCATGCCAAGGCTTTCTTCATCTAAACTGAATCCCTCCTCCTCCCACCATGCTCCTGCCATCCTCTATTAAGATGCATCCCATCTGTCAGCATTCCCAGAATATACCATAGACTCTCAGGTCACCCCTTCTATGTGGTTAAAAAAAAGACAAAACAAAACAAAACAAAAACCCTTCATGTCTTAAAGGACAGCTCCAGTGCCATGTGCTCTCATGGCAACTTCCTTCCTACCCCCTTCTCAGTCAGCACAAACCATTCTTACCCTTTTGGCCCACAGCCATTATGGTATATTTCATGTGTGACATACATATTGGTGGCTTGTCTCATCATTGATACTTTTTGTCTATGTTCAAGGCCATTGTATTCTTAATACAATGCCTTGCATGTAACATGTGTTCAATAATTGTTGATGAATGGATTTATTAAGGCATTCCGACATATGATCAGAGATGCTTCGTAATATGCAGACAAAACCATCTCTGTCCTAGTTCTCTTAGAGTCCTGATGGGAAGGGGATGAGGAGGAGTGTTCCTTTGAAGAGGAGCCAAACATTTAGGACCACTTGACATCTGAGCCCTTCCTCACGATGGCACCAAATGGGCAGAGCTTTCATGACTTCTGAGATAAGAGATAGATCACAAGGAAGTATTTCCTAGATTCTTAGCAAGTAAGAACTGAAATGAGCCTTAGAAATCACCTCATCTCTCTAATCTTTGTTAAATGAGAAGATGTTCAGAGAGATGATGGAACCCACTGACATGCTCATAGGGTCAAGGCTGGGGCATAGTTCTAAACCAGAGCTTGTTCATCTCCACTTTGTTGGAGCCTACCATGTTTTAAAGCTCTTTATTCTGGATAATTTCAAATATATTCAAAGTAAACAAAATAGTATAATAACCCCTGTGTACCCATTGCCCAGTTTCAACAGTTATCAGTATTCTTATTTCATCTCCACTTCCACCACCACCCCCATCACACGTACATGCTTGATTATAATTATTGTCATTTTCCTTTTTGGTAAAATTGACATATATCAAAACGCACAAATCTTAGCTGTACGATTTTGACAAATAGACATACCTTTGTAACTCCGTTCCCCATTATAATATAGAACATTTCCTTCTCCCCAGAAAGCTCTTTCATGACCCTTCTCAGCCAATCTCCACCTACCAGAGACAACCACTTCCTAATTTTTGTCACCTTAGATTAATTTTGTCTGTTTTAGAACTTATTATAAATGTAATTATGCAATATGTACTGTTTTGTTCCAGGCTTCTTTTGCTCAGGAAATTGTGAGAATCATCCTTGGTTTTTGTACCCATCAGTAGCTTATTCCGTTTTATTGCTGAGTAATATTCCATTGTATGAACATACCACAATTTTTTATCCATTCTCCTGTTGACTGACATTTGGGTTGTTTTTAGTTTGGGGCAATTGTGAAGAAAGCTGATCTGAACATTCTTGTACAAATCTTTTTTGTGAATATACATTTTCGTTTCTCTTGGATAAATATCTAGAAGTAGAATTGTTGGGTCAAAGTTAAGTTTGTGTTTAACTTTATAAGAAAACTAAACTGTTTTCCCAAGTAGTTGTACCATTTTACATTCCCACAGCAATATATGAGAGATTCGTTGCCTCCGCATCCTCAACAACACATGGTAAGGCCCATTTTAAAATTTTAGTCCTTCTAATGGGTGCATGATAATATCTCACTGTGGTTTTAATTTGCATTTTCCCAATGACTAATGGTGTTGAAAACTTTTTTCATGGGTTTATTGGCCACTTATATACCATCCTTAGTCAAGTAGACACTGTTCAACTCTTTTGCCCTTTTTACATTGGGCTTGTGTCTTTTTATTGAGCTATTTTTTAAGTAGCCTTGCAAATAGTTTTCAGAACATTTGACCAGAACACATGTATTTTGGCTCAGAGTATTTCATTAATGCCTCACCCACATTGTATTCTGAAGCAATGATTCCTTGAATTTCTACATGTGTACTTTCAATTTGCAGGTGAAACACTCAATTTCTGCCACAAGTTCCCACCATCATTCACAATCCACCAAAGGGGGACGGATGGGAGGAGGGAAGGAGGGGGAAAGAGGGGGGGGGGAAGGAGAGAGAGAGAGAATGATAATAAATGTGGATTATATCGAATTTCTCAAAATGTCATCAGGCCTGTTGACTAAAATCTATTTGATTCACAAAGCTCTTCCTGGGAAGATGGGTCAGTGTTTATTTTCATGGCTCTGGCTGTTCTAAATCAAATCAACCAAATAACAAGCCTTTACTGAGCACTTTAAATTATCTCTATATGGCAGGTCATACATTACATATTAAATTCCAGTTCACAAATACAATTCTTCTTTTTTGCCTTAAGTTTTATTTGCTTTCTGTTGAAAGCCTGTGTTAAGCCTTTTCATCATTTTTAGCAGCCAGATATCCAAGGGGGAAAGCAAATTATTTCCCTGAATCTTGAAATTATCATAATTCCAGTACTAGTAACAATAATCGCAATAAAAACCTTAACATTTTATAATAATTCAAAGCATGTACACACAATTCATTGACATCTTATGACCACTTCATAGGGTAGATATGACCTTTCTGTCTCACTGGTAAGGAAATAGTTTCAAAGAGTAAAGAAACTCCTCTGAAGTCACATAGCTGTTGACTAATAAGGAGAAAATCTGAACCCAGTCTTGTAAAAGGAACCACTGGTCTTTCCACATTGCAAGGAATCTTTTCTAATGGTGAGAAATTTATTCCAAAATTGGACATAGTATAGCAAACCTAATTCACACTAAATGCTAGTAAAAGTCAGATAGCTTGTGGATTCAGTTCCTTTTTAAGCCCACGTAAAAATATTTCAAAGACCTATTCTGATTATTTAAAAAAGAAAAGTCAAAGAATCAAAAAAGCACAAAGAAGAAATTAAAAATCACTCAAATAACCAACCAGAGTTAAGGTATTTGTAATACTGGATCATGCTTTCAAATCACTTGCTTACTCTCGATCTCCCCCCACCCCACCTTGTCTCTCATGGTCTGAACGCACATGCATGTGTGCACACACACACACCCTATGTGGAATTACTGGATCACGATGTCTTTATTGCCAAGTGTCATCTACCAGCTACATTAGAGGTTCCAGGGAGCACCTTATACCTGCTAGGGAGTTCAACTGCGCTCCAGCATCCCTGTTACATGGCCAATCTGCTGTCTCAGCTGCTAAGGAGTATTGTGAACTGGATTAAGATAGTAGGACACTGCTATCCTTGACAGATGACTGCTACTGCTACCCCACTCTAACTTTTGGGAAGGGAGCACTGTTTCCCACCATCTTCTTCATCCCAAGTAAGAAATATAGACTCTTCCATATCTTTTCTACACATATCATAAATCAGTCTATGCCTTTTCACAACTTTCCTGTAAAACTGGAGATGATAGAAAGAAATAAGAACACAGAATAGTTTGATAGTAGTGCCCAAATGAAGACTGGTCTTTGAGGTTCCTCATGAGGTGAGTTCTCATCCTTGCTCCCAACCAGTCTTAATGTGGCCAGAAGCAGCTTACCTTCCACCAAGAGAAGCTCACAGGGCTTCTTCATGAACCCTTCTGACCATGGATTTCAGACAGAGGATTCCTTATTCCAGTCTGATGGCCACCTGAACACTCTTCAATTCATACCCCAAATTCATCTCTTTTCGGGATGATCAAAAGTGAGGATGAAATGCTTTCTAGGTGGAAACACTTATTCAAATACAAAGATAAGATCCAATCTTATGGCCCCAACAGGAGTAAGATGGCACCTATTAATGGGAAATTTTATTAGACATTGTGCATGAGAATATGAGTACATCCGCTGATTGACCTTTGGCCCACTGAAATCTTAAGCAACCTGGCCCACACTTCTTTGAAACCAACGTAAGTGACACAAAACCTAAAGGCACCAAACCTGCCTCCTGAGCCAAACACAGAACTTCACTCATGACTTGCCCTCCTTATGGTGCACTTCCTCCTTTTGGCCCTGTATCTTGCCTTTTTAATTTCTGTTCAGAAAGATGTGCTGAACTCACACCTGAATGATGTAGCTCTTTCCTTTTCAAGGGAAACAATAAATTCAGTGACAGAACTACTTTTTTTAAACCATTTCTCGCATTAGTTCAGTTGTCAAAGTTCCCATTGCTTAGTCTTAAATAAAATCACAAAGAAGAATTAAAATCTCAACGGCCCATTTCTGGCTGAGCTTCATCAAACTAATTCTTAGCTGAGTTCTTTTTTAGCACTTTCTGATTTAGAATTAAAAATAACACACACATATATGTATGTATATAATTTAAATAGAATCATACTACAAATACTGATTCTTTTCATTCAACAATATAGCATTAACATCTTCCCATATCAATAAATATAGACCTACATTTGTCTATCAAAATATATTTAACCAGTTCTGATCATTGTACATTGAGGCCACATGTCAGGGTATTTTTTTCCCCAAATTAATTGATGTAAAGAGGAGAATTTGGAGGATAATATAACTGAATATTCCAAGGGTAGATCAAGAATGGCTGGCTCCTGAGGCTGAACTATCATTAAATACTAATCGCTATCCCCCTCTCACCTCTACTCATTTTTGCTTCTCTTCACTTTCTCGATTTATTATATCTTCTCCCATGTTACTGGGGAAGCAGTGTCAGTTTCCATACTCTTGTACTTATGATCCAGTGCCAATCTTGGAAAGATTATGATTGGCTTAACTTAGATCATACACTAGTCTATAAAGTATTCACTGTGGTGAGAAGAAAGAATAAATTTCACTGATCATCCTGAATCACTTGCTCACCCATGTGGAAGAATAGGGTGGAGAAACAAAAAGGAAACTAAGAAAGCATTCCTATTTACAATAGAATCCAAAAGAATAAAAATACCTAGGAATAAATTTAACCAAGGAGGTAAAAGACTTGTAAACTGAAAACAGTAAAACATTGGTAAAAGAAATTAAAAGACCTAAATAAATGAAAAGATAATCCATGTTCATGGATTGGAAGACTTAGGATTGTTAAGATGGCAATATTACCCAAAGCAATCAATAGAATCAGTACAATCCCTATCAAAATTCTAATGACCTTTTTTTTTTTTTTTTTTTTTTTAAAGAGACTTAGATTGCATAAATGTTACATAAAAAGTGTAGGGGATTCCCATATGCCCCGCTCCCCACACCTCCCACATTTTCCCACATTAACAACATCCTTCGTTAGTGTGGTACATTCATTGCAATTGATTAACACATTTTGGAGCATTGCCACCAAGCATGGATTATAGTTTACATTGTAGTTTACACTCTCTCCCACTCAATTCTGTAGGTTATGGCAAGATACATAATGGCCTGTATCTGTCATTGCAATGTCACTCAGGACAATTCCCAAGTCCCGAAAATACTCCCACATGACACCTCCAATAGCCTTTTTTTTTTGCAGAAACAGAAAAGCTGATCTTCAAATTCAAAGAGAATTGCAAGGGGCCCTGAATAGGCAAAACAATATTGAAAAAGAAAAACAAATATGGAGGACTCACACTTCCCAATTTCACAACTTACTACAAAGCTGTAGGATTCCAAACAATGTGGTACTGGAATGAGGATAGACATATAGACCAATTAAATAAAATTGAGAATAGAGAAATAAACCCATACATTCATGGCCAGTTGATTCTGACAAGTTTTGCCAAGACCATTCAATGGGGAAAGAATAGTTTCCTCAACAAATAGTTTTGGGAAAACTGGAGTTCCACATTGCAAAAGAATAAATTTGGATCCCTCCCTCACACATATACAAAAATTAACTCCAAATGGAACAATGTCCTAAACATAAGAGCTAAAACATAAAACTCTTAAAAGAAAACATAGAAGTTTTGGCTTAGGATTTGGCAATGTATTCTTAGATATTATAGCAAAATCATAACAGAAAAAAGCATAGATAAATTGGACTTCATCAAACTTTAAAACTTGTGCATCAAAGGATATTACCAAGAAAATGCAGAGAGAACTTACAGAATGAGAAAAAAAATATTTTCCAATCATGTATCTGATAAGGGTCTGGTATTCAGAATATATAAAGAACTCTTACAACTCAACAGGACAAACAACCCAATTTTTAAAATGGGCAAAGGACTTGAATAGACATTTCTCCAAAGATGTACAAATGGCCAACAAGCACATTAAAAAGGTGATCAACATCATTAGTCACTAGGGTAATGAAAAAAACAAACAGCCCAGTAAGGTACTTCACGCCCACTGGGATGGACACAATAATTTTTGAAAAAAGGAAAACATGTTGACAAGGATTTGGAGAAATTGGATCCCTTATACATTGCTGGTGGACATGTAAAATGATTTGGCCACTGTGGAAAAGAGTTTGGTCATCCCTCTAAAAGTTAAACATAGAATTACCATATGAACCAGCAATTCCACTCCTAGGTATATACCCCAAACAATTGAAAACAGGGACTCAAATGGACAGTTTTATGCCAATGTTCTTAGCAGCATTATTCACAATAGCCAAAAGGTAGAAACAATCCAAGTATCCATCAACAGATGAATGCATAAACAAAATATGGTCTGTACATACAATGGGATATTCTTCAGCCATACAAAGGAATGAAGTAAGGATACAGGCAAAACCATGGATGAACCTTGAAAACATTATTCTCAGTGAAAGAAGCCAGACACAAAAGGCCACATATTGTAAAGTTCCATTTATATGAAATGCCCAGGATAGACAAATCAATAGAGAAAGAAAGAAGATTGGGGATTGTCAGAAGCTGGGGGGAGTAGGTGGGAGGCAACTGCTTAATGGGTATAGGATTTCCTTTTGGAGTGATAAAACCATTTTGGGAGGAGATAGAAGTAGTGGTTGCACCACATGTGAATGTACTAAATGCATCTGATTGTATACTTTAAAATAGTTAGTTTTATGTTATGGGAATTCTACCTCAATTTAAAAAAACAAAAGGGTGGAGAGCCATGATAGACAATCTCTCTAGAATCTTAAGGAATTGGAGAAGGGAATCCACTTCCCCCAAGGTAGAATCAGAGTGCATTTACCAGATGAAGATAAAATAATAATACAAAAACTGACAAAGAAAGCACTAGAAAACTATAGCTAAGTCTCTTCAAACCCTGATGTAAAAATATTAAATAAAATAGCCTCAGAAAAAATCTAGCAGTATGTGACAAAATCTTAACCAGTTCTATTCATTCTAGAAATTCAAGATTTTTAAAATACTTGGATATCACCAATTTTAAGTTACCATTACCATATTTATTGATAGGTCAAAGGAGAAAAATACATTTAAGATCAAGATGGAGAAGAGAAAAGGGCACCGGCCTTCCATGTGGGTCAGCTTCCTTTAAAAAATTTTCCTCAAAGCCCAAGCCAGCAGCTTCTATTTACCTCTCTTTGACTCTCCCTCATCTTCCAAGAATGCTGAAAAATATAGTTTATTGTAAAGACTGGACACAATAATGCTCCTGATAATAAAAGGGTTCTATTTCTAAGAAAGACAGGAAGAACAGGCAACCAGAGATGGCTGCTAAACTCTATACATCCTTTTTTTTTTTTTTTTAATGTACTTGATCGTTCAGAGACAGAGAGAAATGTATGTTACACCCCACCATTATTATTCCATTTCTTGCAAAAATTACTTATATTAAAAGTTTATATCATGGTATCAGGTTAAGTTTAGATTCAGCTTCAAGCTAGAGATCCCCAGATCTCTTAAACAAATAACGCTCCTCATTCTTGCTAAAGTCCTTCCATGGTCTGATTTTCGGAACATCCACCCCTTCACCTCTGGTGAGCCTATTATGAGCTTCACATGCAAAGGAGTTATCAGCTCCCAAGTCCTGGACTCAACTTGATCTAATTTTTTTTGTGTCTGGTCATTATTCTCCAGAGACTTGAGAAGTTACGATCCTTCCTAGTTTCCAAACAGGTTTGTAAAATTAAAATTTTGTTCTTTGTGTTGTATTCATTCTGGTAAGTATGGAATGGAGGGTGGAGATGTGCAGGGTAATTTTAATGTATTTTCTAGAAATCATCCTCAGTTTACTTTTTATAAAGTAATATATCTTTATTGTTAAAAATATGGAAAATGTTAAAACTCATAAAGAAGAAAATGCAAATTATTTTCTCATGCTAGTATATTTCTTTCCAGTCTTTCATATATGTGTATGTAAGTGTGGGGGAAGAAGAGGGTGGGGGAGGAGTGTTATGGGTTGTATTTTTTCTTTTACAAAATTGTGATTATATAATTTATTCAGTTTAATATTTTGCTTTCCTCAATTCAATATGAACATTTCCCATGTCATCATATATTTTCATAATATTAAAGGCTACATAGGATTTTATTATATGAATGTACCATAATTTATATAAATATTTTCCTTTCTTTAAAGATCTTGATTGTTACTAATTCTTTGCCATAATAAATCGTGCTACAATGAATGTGATTTTCCATAAATCTATGCCCACATCTGAATTATTAACTTAGGATATATCCCTGAGAAAGCAATTGCTAGTTTTTGATGCACATTTGCAATCTGTCCTCCAGAAAGGTTGAACAAACGTGTGACTATTTAACCACACCCTTACCAAATATGGTTTAGAAAAACAAAATCTTGTTTTGGGATAGGCAAAAAGAGTCCCTCATTATTGCAGAAATTACATTTACAGTGCTTGGCCACTAATGATGTTGAACATTTTTTTCCATATTTTTGTTTGCAGTTTGTATTTCTGATTTTCATGTCTACTGCTCTTTTTCTTTTCTATAGTGATTTAAATGTTTATTGATTTCTTTTGGTCTTTTCCACCTTCACTTTTCAAAGGCAAAGTACATCCAAATTGCATGTTGCCAAAAAAGATTCAGTATTTTATCCGATAATCTGAAGAGGGAAAAGAAGGCAATCAACTTTCAACAGCAACTTTTCTCATTCTCTTCCAGAGCCAGAGGCACATTACCATGAAAACTGTGCTGTCTTTATGAAAACAAAATGTGTGTTCCATCAATGGACACAAGGGAGAAGCTAATTAGCTTGCACTAGAAAACAACTATATTTAATCTTCTTGGATAAAATTATAGGAACTAAGTCAGTTCAGATTAGCTCAGCAGGCTATCTTGTGAAGTTTTTAATCTCATAAAAAGTTTGTTCTTGCTTATCTTTATTTGAAAGGTTCCCAATGTGGACAGCAATTGATGTGAGACATGAAGTCCTACATCTCCTGACAGGAAGGGTATTAGAAAATATTTCATGCCACGTCAGGCATGGTTGGAACTGACAGATCAGGATGGACACCAGCTCTGAACATTGTGTCAAGCCAAATGGGTATGCAGCTGCTGCTAAGCCATCCTGCCTATGAGAGACCTTCTCACAAAGGGCAGAGAAACATCAAAGGGCCTCTAGCTCCTTCTTCACATCCCGTGGTTCTCCCGGTTGGTACTCCACCATCAGTTTAAAAGCCCTTGAACCTATTTAAAGAAAAATAACTGGATTTTGTCGGGGGAAGATGGTAACGTGAGGGGAAACAGAGGAAATTATTTCTGGCAATTATCTGAATTCAATGATTATCTATAATTGAATATCTATAAGTCTCTAATACAGAAGTTGGCACAGAGGCCAATATCAAGAGCCTGAAGAACCAAGTGAAAATTATAGAATTAAAGGTTGTGTTGGAAAGGTTAACCTTTTTTACCAGTTGGCTAAGAACTCCAAAAATTAATGTTTTCCTCCATAATTAAAAAAATTTAAGAATGCCAAAGAAGAAGAAAAAACTCCAATATTGAAAACAAACTGGAAAAAAATGAGCTAATTATACAGCAAATTGGTAATATAACAAGAGAGTTATGGCAAGCATCTTTAAAACATTGTACTTAGACTTTGAATCCTAAGGCATATGTTATAAGGACAAAAGAATTGCAAAGAAATCTTATACTTCATTCCAGCATACGTTATAAGGATAAAAGAATTGCAAAGAAATCAAACTTCACTCAGTAGCGTTATGGTTAGTGGTAATATTGTATTGTTATTTTGAAACTATTTTTATATATTAGAGGATAAACTAAATAACAGAATCCAAGATTTTTCAGTGTAAGAGAAAAGAGCAGCAAATATCAAATCAAATAAAATGCTGTAATACTAAATTTAAATTGGAAATATAAATATAAACTCATTGTGGGGGGGAGCATATTCTAATGCTATTTGCTGAAAACACCTGGAAACAATGACATGCCTGAAACTATGATTCCTAAATCTTATTTACTACTGAAAAGAAGCAAGACTCTATTTAGAGACTCCAGGTACAGCATATGGGAAATGCAAGGTGAACCTGGGACAGCCTGTTGAGCCAGAAAGAAGCATCAAAGGCTAATGGGATTGAGTCATCATGGGACCCTTTCATGAGAGAGGTCTTGCAAGCAGAGTTTCTGAGCTTGGGAATGGTGGGTTCAGGAAAGTGGTAGCTTGTGCAGTTGGATGCCTCCTCTGATAGCACCTGGCAGCCTTGTGGGAAGTTGACGCCACCTCCTACTGGGAGGAGGGAGAGCCACAGATCCCAGCAAATAGGAAACCTGAAGAGTATCACCAAATGCCATTCAGCGGATAATTCTATTTGTCTCCTTGAAGGGTTGATCCCCTATGGGGACTCCTGACCTGGTCACTTCAGCAGGTCAGTGGGATGAAAGAAAAAAAAATTTCTAGAATAAGAGAGATTTGAGGGAAACAACAACCGCATGCCATGCATGCTTCTTTTTTGGATCCTGGTTTGACAAGTGTAGAAATTTGAAGATGAATTGACTGATAGGCGATATTAGGGAATTATTGTGAATATTGTTACATTTATAAAGATATTGAAATTATGTAAAGAATCACCTTTTTTTAAGAGATGCATACTGAAGTATTTAGGGGTGAGATGACAAGATGTCTGTAAGTTATTTTAAAATACTCCAGACAAAACAGATGAGGGAAAATGTTAATAACTGTCAAATATAGATGATGGAGGTCCATTATGTTTCTCTCTACTTTTCTATTTGAAAAATTGCAAAATATATATAACTTCAAATAAATGTTTAATGTAAATTAAATCAAGCCTGCAGATTTAATTATATATTTTAATTAAATTTATTTAAATTATAGAAATATAATGAATATATTTTAAATATATTTAAACATATATAAACAAATGTAAAAACATGAGTTTAAAAAAAAAAAGAAAAAAACACATGAGTTTATTATATCATCATTTTCTACCAAGTAGTAAATTATTGCAAGCAAGCTGAAGACTTAATTAAAATAATTAAGGTGTCCGTAGACATCTAAGCAGGACATGAATTAATAAATGTGCTCATTGGAAAGCCCTGCTGTGAGCATTAACTCATTTGAATTTAACTGTGACATGCATTATTTCTAATAGTAGATTGAATATTTGTTCAACACTTTGTTTTCAAATATTTCCATAATAAGAAAAAGTAAGTATTCGTCCACCTTATGCCCCCAATCCCTTCCCTGGAAAACAAAACAAAACACCATCAGCAGTTTTCTTCCAGAATTTTCCTATGCAGATTCATTGCTTTGTAGTTTTTGGAGGGAGGGAGTGTTGTTTAGTTTTTTAATTTTTATTATAACTTTTTAAATTTTATTTTTTAACTCTTAGTTTTGACTTTTTATTAGGGAAGATTTCAAACACACAAAAATGGAAAGAATAGTAGACTGTAGCCCCATGTACCCATCAACTGGCTACAATAATCTTTAACTTAGGCCCAATCTTGTCCCGGCTACACTCTCCTTCCTTCCCGCCAATTAAGAGATTTTTGATCTTCATATTTGTAAATTAATATATTCTTAACCTTTTAATATTTTAACTATTAATCTTTATAATTCATCAATTAGTATAACGCAAATCCCAAACACCATAAAGTTTCTCCCAGAATACTTCCGTATGCATCTTTGAAATGCAAGGGCTCTTCTTTAAACATAACTTCAACATCATTCTCAAGTCTAAAAACTTAACTGTAAGTAATTAGTGTCATCAAAATATCGGGTCGTGTTCAAATTACCCCAAATGTACATGCATTATGACAGTTGGTTTTTTATAAGGATTCAAACATGGTTGACACATTGCATTTGGTTGAAAGGACTCTTAAGTCCCTTCCAGTTTATATGTATCCTGCTGTTTTAGTTAATAATGCTTCTTAGAGATCATTCCAATGATTTCTTTTTTTATTGGCCACATAGTACTCCACTGTACAGATATCCCATCATGTATTATCCAGTCTCTAGTGTTGGACAGGTAGGATTTTTTTCGACCTCTTACTGCTGTAAACTACACTGCAGTAGTCTCACACATACAGCTTTAAATACATATGCCAAGCTCACATGTAAGGCATATCCCCATTCAAGGGATCGCTGAGTTAAATGGCTTGGGGTACTGTGATTTTGACAGAAACTGGCAAATTGCCTCCCATCCAGGGATGAACATTGGGTCCTATAAAATCATGTGCCAATGATAGGTGAAAACTGGTGACCAATTATTTTATTCTCATTTGCTTAACTAGAAGCGAAACTCATTATCTTTTCATATGTTTATAAGATATAAGATATTTGTACTTCATCCTCTATGAACTAACTACCCTGTGACCTTTGACCATTTTTCTTTCAGATTGTTGGTCTTTTCTTATTGATATAGTAAGGAAATTTGTTCTATCTGTTAAGTGTTGCAAATATTTTTTCTTATTTTATTGTTTGCTTTTTCATGATTTGTGGTAAATACTGATTACAGGATTTTTTAAATGTACATACTCTAATAAATTATCCACTCCACAAAAAAATAATCAATAAATAATTGTAAATAAAGAAATTTCTTCATATTATACATATTATCTCATTCATAATGAAAAAAAAGAATGGCAAGAGTTGCCTAAGTGACTTCATTCACATCTTTCATCTTCATTGTTAGCACTTACCTGGTAAACATTACTAAATGTGTAAGCATGCGTTTCCCCCTAAATTCATCCCAGATGTGTTCCCAAAGAAAGGAATACTTTGGAAAAATAAATTTTAAAAGTACTAGATAATGGATACCTTCCTGGGTTGGTCTCTATATTCCCATATTACATTTAGTGATGTAACTGAGAGTAATTGAAGTAAATGGGAACAAAAATTTAAAAGTTAATAAGTTAAATGAGATGCCCAAGGGCACACATGTAGTAAGTACTAAGCAATGATTCATTCCCAAACTTCACCATTTGGACATCAGCCACTATCCTGTTTTCTTAAAAAGAATAATACAGAAACCAGAGAGAGTATTAATGTGAGACAGCTATACCGTGAAAGTGAATTGGGGGTATCATTGATCCTCATTTATCTTGAAAGGCAACAGTTTCTGTTTGTAATATTAACTACTTTGCTTATACAACCCATGAAGTATTTATCTGATGTAAACTTGCTGGTTCTGTTGCATGCATGCTCCCTCCTTCCTCCAATTGTAGGCGGCCCACACCCTGCCTTCTACCCAAGAGATGCTTGGTATTTGTTGAATCAACTTCTACTGCTACTCAAAATTAGAGCCAAGTCTCATCTCAAAAGGAAATCCAGTAGTTGGTTGTTACTTAAGAATCCTAATTTTATGTGTACATACACACACATATGTAAAATGTCCACATAAGGAAACTAGCCTCTTTTTTATGTAAAACTGCCAAGTCATTTGATTAAAGAGACATTTCCATCATTAAACATGAAACTCAGAGCCTGAGTTGAGCCAAGAAAGTAAAAACAGATTTCTTTTTTATAAACAAAATTAGGGCATATGCATAAATAAAATGTGCAACCCCAAAAGCATATAACTCAGCCTACAGAAATCTGATGTATAAACTATAACTATAAAAACGTTTAACTAAACATTTTCCATGTGCTAGGCATTGAACCAAGGGCCTTATTTGGATCTCATTTCATTCTCAGAACTTAATGAGTTACTTACTATCAATTTCTCCATTTTATAGACAAGAGAAGTAAGGCTCAAAAGTGAGGGTGAATTTAGAACTCAGAATTAGGGTTATGCAATACTGAGTGTTCAATTGTTCCCAGTTGCTGAGTTCCAAAATTATCTGCTAAAGCTTAAGGATCCAGCTTGGTCAAGATGGGCCCAGTTTATCCTCTAGTCTCTGGCATGGCTCAGCGAGAGAGGCTTCAAGAAGGAATTTCACTTGGGCTAAGTCTAAAAATCAGCACATAGGTATGGTTTGAATTAGCAGAGAGAAGAAGAAAGTGACATCCAAAGGAAGAGAACTAACATATACGGGATTATGAATGTTAAGATTTGACAAGGGGCTTATGTGGTGCCACTAGCTTTTTTTTTTTTTTTTTTTTTTTTTTTTTTTAATGGGAATGGCCCCAGACTTTCTTTTCCATCTCTAGCAAATCTAATTGGTTGCCAGCCTGCCAAGAAACTTCTAAAATCGCCTCCTTTCCTAAAATGCAAATTCCAGACATGTTAAGCAGGATGGGGGAACTGTGTGTGGTTACAGGTAGAGATTAAAAAATGTAAAAGTGAGTCTCAATTTGAACTTTTCAAGGGACAAAATGAGAGGCTTTGCATAGAAGCTACTCAACAGATCTGGTCTCACAGTTGAAATGAATTTAGCATGTTAATGTCCTTGTGATGCAATCAGTCTTCTCAATTACAGCAACAGCAGCCCTGAGCACCTTGCGAAGAATTGCCAATACAAATACTAAAATAAGCTTTGCACAAGATGGGAGTATCATGACATCTGTTTTCAGAATTACTCTGCTGTAATTGTTGAATCTCATTATAGTTGGTAAAAATTGTATTCTTTCACCTGAGATACGTGTCTGTGATTTTAAATAGCATCACTTCAGAAATGATGATTCTGAATCAGTGCTAATTATCCATTTGTGCAGAGCTTGCCAAGCAGAGAGTTCTTACCAACCATTTGTATCAGTTAGGATGTTTATGGCTGTGAGCAGCAACGAGCCTTACCTCAAACTGACTTAGGGAGGTAATTCAATAGCACATGAAACAGGAAGGCCAGAGGTAGGATGAGCTTTGGGGATTTAACAGTACTCCCCTCTGATGGCTTTAGAATAGTCAAAAAGGAAGAAATTGTTTCTTCTGGTGCCTTAGGGCACCAAGGAAGCCATCTCTGAAAAAAAAAAGAAAGACTCCAAAAGTATTATTTAATGTAGCAGACAAGGTCAGTCTCCTCAGATGCTTTGCAAGCCATTCACACTGGAAGTGGAAGCACCGAACATGCCATCATTTTCTGCAGTCCCCAAAGGGTTTTGTGACTAAATAAGCCAGCCCCTTAATTTGCAGAAAGGAAAGAGTTGTGTCTTCCATCCATGATTCAAATCTTTCTTTTCATTCTGGTGTCCAATATCACCCCCATCTTTAATCTTTACAGCTGTGATCTGGTGTTCGCTCTGCTCAGGTACTCAGTTAGACTTTGGAAAAGTTCAGGTTCAAAATCATAACTGCTTAATAGTTGGTTGCTGTCGAGTTGAGCCAATTCACAAACACAAGATTATAAATCCTTAAGGGCGTGCATCTCAAGCTATAATGTGCATACAAATGACCATGATCTTGTTAAAACACAGCTGAATCAGTAAGCCCTCAAAGGATTCTGTTGCAGTCAGCAAGAACAAGGGAGTCTCCAGGGCAAGGTGAGGTTGTGACACAACAGAACAAAGACGGGAAAAGTAAAACGCACCTTCGAGGTTGTATTGCCAAGACCTAGAACAGATGGAGGGCCGGAATGGAGGCACTGGGTCTGCTCTGTTTTTCACTGACTCACCCCAGGCTACTATTCTTCCCACACAGTCTCCAGTTAGAACAGACAGACCTCACGTTTCCCGGCTACTTTGGTTTACTCCTCTCTTGCATGTCCCAATACTGGCCCTCGTATTAACCATCGTGCTGATTCACAATACTGCAACCAGACGGCCACGTGCCGGGTGCTGTGCCCACAATGGTTGATCAGCCTCAGTTTACTGTGATTGTCAACTAGCTTGCACATATTCCTCCCAAGCTCTGGCGTTCCCACGATGGGTAGGATCTGTCTTAGTCTCCTAAGGCTGCTGGAAAAAAAGTACCACAAAGTAGTGGCTTAAACAACAGCAATTTAATCTCTCATAATTCTGGAGGCCAGAAGGCCAAGATCAAGTTATCAGCAGGGCCAAGGAAAAATCCTTCCTTGCCTCTTCCTAATTTCTGGGGGCTCCCCGCAATCCTTGGCATTCCTTGGTTTGTAGCTGCATCACTCCAGTTTCTGCCGCTGTCCTTACATGGCTGTTTTCCCTGTATGTGTGAGTGTGGGTCTCCAAATATCCCTCGCCTTATAAAGACCTCAGTCAGTGGATTTAGGGTCCACCCTAAACCAGTATGACTGCTTCTGAACTTGATTACATCTGCCAAGAGCCTATTTCCAAGTAAGGTCACATTCACAGGTAGGGAGGTTAGGACTTCAAGACATCTTTTTGGGAGACACAAGTGAACCTCCTACAGCATCTATCTGCCACTCTGCCTTCTCTCATGACATTCTCATTCACACACCCGACCTCGGCCTTTGGGACTGCACAAGAGTGGGTTTGAGCCACAAAGCCAGATCTCTCCAAGATCTTCTCAAATGCACGTCCTCCACTATGCCTTTGAGGTGTGTACACACATGCACGCGCGCACACACACAGAGTTTGTGAACTCTAAAGGCAATCTCTGCTACTTCAAAGCCTCTTGCTGGTGGGGCCTTCAGAACTGTGCATGTGGATTCCTGTTTCCCCCATTAGACCAGTGTTAAGGAGAATGATAGGCAGAGAAATTCCATTTCTCTCATCTAGTTTAACACCTCTTCCAAAACAAGCATTTCTTTTTCAGCAGTTCTGAAAATCATTCATCCAGTTTCTATCTGAACTCCTCTGAGGCAGCCAATTCCTTTCCTTCCTTTTTCTTTTCTGACAATTCTTCATTTTAGAAGTTCTATATTCCAAGCTGAGAGCTGCCATCACTGTATCGCTTCCTCACTTTGGTTCTAGTTCTAATTTTTTTAAATTCTCCTTTCACTTGTCCATCCTTCAAAAGTTAAAGGCAGCTTCCTCTGCCTAGAGGAATCTGTATCAAATCTCAGTGCGTATTTCCATCCTTCTCTCCCATTTCTCAGCAAGCTCTGTTCTTTCCCCCCATTTCTCAATAAATTCTTTTTACTGGTCTAACTAAACTGGCACGGTCTTAAATTCTTTTATGTGACATGGCCAAGAACTTAGGGGAACCCATCACTTCCCCAGCTTCATTTGGCAAGCTAGCCAGGAGTTCTAGAGGCAGGTAACCCTTCCCGACACACGGCAAGGACCAGTGAGTCTAAACTTTTAATTATAGCCTGTTTGAGCCCTCTTTTGGTTCTGCTATTTTAAAGAGGTTCCTGGATAGGTTCCCATAGGACATAAACTCGGTCTGTCCAGACTTCTGACTCCCTCTTCAGAGATGGTAGGGGCGAGCCTCCATGCCGTGTAGATCCAAGGAAGGTTCTGGGTGACAGGTGAAACCATCCTTGAGACATGACTGGGCATGTGGTCTAAGTCAAGCAGGAGTCCACCAGGAGTCTACCAGTCTCTCTCTGGGAGTTCAGACTGGCTATCACCCATTGTATCATTTCCTTAGACCATAGTTAACTCCTTTTAATTAGAAGTGCCTTTAACCTTCTAAGTACTGCTGTCCTCATTTTGGGTCTGTGACATGCTTTAGAATGCCTTAGAAAATGAAAATGCATTCATTAGGGAGGCATGAGTCCCACTCTCAGTAGTGCCCAGAGGCTTTGCTCCTTCTCCGCCCTGGGAAGGCTGCGAGATTATCTCAGGGTGGGGAGGGGGAGCTGAGGCTGTTTGCCTATAAGCCACAGAACAGTCTCTGCTTTTAATGTGCCTCTTAATATCAGGCTTAACTGTGGAACTCCAAACCTGGGAGTCACCATGAGATGAGCTTGCTCATGGCTATCTCTTAAGACATCTGCAAAGTAGGCAAAAGAAAGGTCCCTTGCCAGTCCCTTTCCTAGTGGGAAAGCCCAGTTAGGGAGCTAAGGTCTGGGAACCAGACCCAGAAGTCTCCCAAGGCCTCTAAGGCTCTGGGGACACCCAGAGACATAAGGCTCCCGATTCCTGGAATGTGGGGACAGCAAGTAGGGCTCCTCATCTCCAGGAAGCTGGCTCGGTAAGCAATCCGTTCAAACAGGTCTAGTGGTGGGATGCCATGCAGACTGATGAACGTGTTTATCCTCCCCTAGGATAATGGGCAGCTTCTACTTGGGACAACCTGCCTACTGGTAGTCTAAAAAGAAACAGGCTGATCTTTTCCTTCCACACCACGTGGTCTCAGTATGGCCAAGAGTGGGCTCTGTATGGGACCCTGAATTCCAGTTAAACGTGTGTAACAGACAAAGAGATGACAGACAGATCAGAGGGCCTGAGACCATGTGGCCATGTATCCTTAAAGGGATGAGGAAATGCACTATCAAACCAGTCAATTTTAAATAAGCTCAGGGAAATTACTCAGAGGCAGAACCTAGAAACCTAGCCTTATTTCAAAGAAAGCTTATAGGAGCAATAAAAATACCTTCTTGGTAGATCCTAATTCAAGAGGATAGATCCTCCTAGGAACTCCAGTCTGCCTGAGATAGCCATAGAAAGCTGAAGAAACTTTCCCTGGGCCCCAAACTTCCATTAACTCCCTTTTAGAAACAGCCTTCTCAGTTTTCAACAATCAAGACCATGCCACCAAGATGGAGAAGGTAAGGAGGGGTGGGCACAGGTCCAAGACAGGCTCACATTTTAACTGCCACTGTTAAAAGCACCAGTCACCTCAGGGTTACCCGAATTCAGGCTCAGCATCAGTAGGAATCTGGCCCCAAGCTGCCCTACCACGCATACAGCTAGGGCCTTGCTCCAGGGGAGGACAGAAGGGGCCTGAAGCCATGGATGAGCCATCAACCAGAGTAGCCCCGGGTGACCCCTGATGTAACAGGTAAGATAGTTAATTTCTTAATTAACATGGGAGCCAATTACTCCGTCCTAGCTTGCACTCTGCACCTCTCTAATCTTGGTTGTGCCTAATGAGGGGAGTAAATGGGGAAGTAAGATCTAAGTCAGGGGTTCTTAACCAGGGGTCCATGAGTTTGAACTGAAATTCAGAAAAATATTTTTGTGGGGCCGTGTTGGTGCAGGTGTGATATATTTATCAAATAATACACTGTACAGTGTGGACTTAGTAAGGGGTCCATGGTTTTCACTTGCCTGGCAAAGGGGTCCATGGAACAAAAAAGGTTAAGAACCCCTGATCTAGGCTGTTTTACTAAACCTCTCCCCTGTAGAATAAGGAACCTGTTCATGTCCCATTAATTAAGATGAAAAGGCTCCTGACTATTTCTAGCACCCTGCCTATCCCCTTGTAATACTCAATCCTTCCAGTGGGGGGGGAGCCTTCACTGGGCTTTATCCCTTGCCAGGATTTAAATAATGGGATACAGCCCCCAGAGCAGCCCCAATTCGTGTCTCATCAGGGCAGGGCTACTCTGGACCCCTTAGCTCCTTACTTAGCTGCCTAGGGATTTTCCTGGAGAAACAAATCTGGAGGGTCCTGCATGGGTTTCTGCCACCGGGGGCTTTGTGTCTATGTGATTCTAAAGTCAAGTATTTCCCTAAGCTAAACTAAGTATGTAAAATTCTCTCTTCTTTTCTAATCTGTGCTTGCTTTAACTTTGTCAGTCTGCTTGTGCCTAGGAACTTGTAAATCAGATTTGGGGTTTGCCTGTTACAAATTGGATAATGGTGAAAGGTAACCTAAAAATGAGGCTTTAAATGTCAATACTATCTTGCAATTGGATTTGATGTATAATTCCAAGTGGAATTAGTTCAACTGCTGGAAAAGCAGAAAAACTTAACAAAGTTGTTACTAATAAAATTGTTTTAGTTCCTTAGTTAATAAATAAAAGTGTCTAACGTAAAAACTTACTAGAAACTGTAAGAGTTAAGATCCTTATATAGATGCCTTTATATTATAAAACAGCAGAAGGCTAATATCTGAAATTGCTATAACTGGGTGGATATAGCCTAGAACCTACTATTGTAATGGGTAGGTTCTAGGCTACCTTTGTTTATGGTTACTTCAGGTCTAACCACACCCTTGTTTATGCTTACTATAGTAATGGTAATTATAAACTGAGTTTGCCTTTGTTTATGGTTATTTCATGTCTAGCCTCACCCCTTGCCTTTGCTTATGTTTATTCCATGACAACTTCTGCCCCCAATGGTTCAGGGGAAGGCAAATTTAAGACAGCCCTGTCCTTCCACTGTATTAGTGACCCTACTTTCTCTCATGACTCCAGGCCATGACTAGATTGCTGCCTGGTGAAATTCTCAACCCTCAGGGTTGGACATTCACTCTTCCAGTCCAGCGGCCAAGGACTGGGGAAGGGGGGCCTCCCACCTCGAGTGTTGATATTCCTAAAAGCAGCAAGTCATGAGAAAAAACAGGTTTCCCTGATACTTCAATGACCTCGTGAATATAAACTGGAATTAGTATTGCTCATCCAAGGTCAAATGGATGAAATAAGTCAAAATGGGAAATAAGCAAAGCTCTGAAGTAAAGGAAAATGTTGCAAATTGTATTTTAAAGCATTGGGAACAATTTGGTTATAAGCCAGTAATTAAAAAATGAAATTCTTGTGCAAAACTGCATGTTCACAGTGCAGATTAACAGTAATAGCCTTCAAAGAGATATTTTAAATGTTATTTTACAGTTAAACTTATTTTGTAAGAGAATGAAGGTTATAAGTAACTTTAGTGATTTGTGTTTTTGTGTCTCTTTATTTGTGTCTGCCTATTTGGTATATTGTCATACATTGGGATGGTAATATCAAATTAGCAGGTGAAAATTCTTAAAAGATCTCTATTCAAATTGTTAAAATTTAAATATGAGGTTATATATGTGAATATATTCCTGGACCCCAAATTAGGCTAAGCAGGATGGAAAGGTCATATAGAAATCTGAACATAGAAACTACTGGGAATAGGAAAAAGACTTTCCTGAACTCTTTGACCTAACCAGCCCCCAGGGCCTTCTCTTTGCACGAGCTGTGAGGGAGGGGCTAGGTGTTGCAGATTCAAACCCTATCTTCTAGTCTGGGGAATTAGGAATTAGTTTGTCCTGTAATTCCCCAACTTAAACCTTTTAACAGCCTTAAAATAAGGGTGGTTAAAAATCCTACTACCAAATTTCAGTAAGTAAAGGAAAAGTCCTTGAAAACTATGGAAAGATCTTTTCTAAATTATAATTAAAACAAATTAAACAATTATAATATACTCCAGAACCTACCAATCAGTATGCTTTTAAGATTATTCACAGTTTTAGAATTTTATTAAAGAAAAGAGGTTTTAGCCTCCTATAAAGGAAGGAAAAAGAACATTCCTTGCATAAACTATAATGGTTTCAGTTTTATTTAGCGTGGGTGTTATCTCCCTACATTGAATACCAATTAAATAAATTAACATTATATGTATTAAATCTTTAAGATGATGAAAGTTTTAAGTTCATGTTTAATGAAATAGGTTAAAGAAAGAAATGTATATCTGCCCTCTCTTAAATGGATAAAGTAAACTTTTGGTTGCTAATTGTAATTTAATAAGTTTGTTGAAAGGTTAAGTAACTTCTAGTTATAAGAAGTTTGTGAAAGCATCTTCTAAACTGAAGCATTTGAATGTCTAATTCCAGGAAGCCATTATTCATTAGAAACCTAAACTGATAACAAAAAGTAACTTCGTAACAGGGAAACCTGTCAGAGGCCACCTCAATCTGCTTGTTAAAGTGATGGTAAGGAAAGAGAATCTTGATTCCATTGGGATTCTTCCGTTTTCATAAAATAATGGAGAAAGTAGCTTTTCCTGTACTGCTAAAGTAAAATACCTGTTAATTAACGACATCATGGTAAAGGTGTAGAAGTAAAAAGCAAAGTACTAAAATAGTTAAGTTCATGAATCTTATCATTCCATGAGTCAAGACAGGGGAGTGTCATATGCCCCAGGGGGATGGGGAAGAAGGAACAGTAAAGATCAAATGGTGTATTTAGTGGTCATGGGAAAGGTTTTTCATTACCTTACAGTAATGGTCACAGGACATGGTAAATATCATCAAAAATTATTAAACTGTACCATCTAAATTGTAAACTATATTAAAAATAAATAAATAAAATAGTTAAGTTCATTTGATATGTTATACATTGCATTGGAAGTGTTTAGAAAGTGTATAAAAATCAAAAGAGATAGATTTCAATATCATCAAACTCTCTTGTACATTCAAACCAGGCCTTCAGTACACTGCATGTTGTCTCTTCATTTGAGTTATTGGCTAGGTTGGTCACTGACCCCTAAAACAATAAAGGTATCTACTACATCTCTGGTTATGCTCCTGAAGTGGATGGAGAGTACATTGCAGTTTCACACTTCTGCAGCATCCAGCAAACGAAAAAAAAAAAAAAAAAAAGCTAAAGGTAGGTATCACTTCCCTAATATTTCTCTTTTCCCAGGGAAACATGACTTATTCCTTTAACAATCTCTCATTTAACATGATTGCTAGACTGTATCATCTTAGTAACCTTCACCTGTTTCTCTTTTATCAATATTCATCTTCAAATTCTTTGCCCAGGACTATATCCAACAAAGTTCAAACATTGGGACAGTCCCTCCTTTGATGTGAACATTGTACTAATATTAACTCAAAATAAGAACAGTTTTATCACTGGTTGGTTTGCTTTCTTGTTTCAGTAGCCAGTTCACAACACTGACCTTATAATATTAATATTTGGGTCAACTGAAATGTCTAGAGCTTTTGTTTTGTTTCATTTTTACAAGAACCAGCCATTCCTCATCCCAGGAGGTAGTTGATATAGTATGAAAAAGATGGTACTTAGAATCAGAAGACACATGTTCAAGTTCTGGCTCTTGCCAATTACCAACCTTAGACAAGTCATTTTGTCCTCCCTGTACCTCCATTTTTCACCTGGAAATCAAGACTGTTAAGATCTGCCTTGCCTAACAGATGGGGTTCTTTGGAAAATCAGCTGAGACAATACCTGTCAAAGAATTTTCTTCATTGAAAAACACAACACAAATTTTAGTTGTGCTAGGTGATTATTACTCCAGGCTTGTGTAATCCACCCCTATCTGATTCCCAAAGATATTAAGTCTAAAGTAATACATTAAGCTATTTCCTGAGTTTGGAAAGACAAATTAAGTTGACAAGTTTTAACCCATGGTTTATTGTAAGTCAATTTCAATGCAATCACTCTCCTTTTTATGTCCTTTGTTTTGTTTTTTTATGATATTTTGAAAAGAATGTAAAGCAAAAAGAGAGAGAAATATAGGAAACATCTGTGTACCAACCAAGAAGAATTAAAAGTTATTTGTGTTTTTATCTATATAATAAATAGAATATCACAGATGAAGTTGAAATCTCCTTTATTCCCCTTTCTAGTCCCATCCCCCACTCCCCAGAATCAATTGCCAGCCCAGATGTGTGTATAGCCTTCCTGCCCATGTTTTTGTATTTTGCTAGGGTCAGACATCCATGCTGATATATGCATAAAGCACATATAATAGTGCTTTATGCATTTAAAATTACATGAATGCTATTATACTATATGTATCTTACTATAAATTGCTCTATTTACTTAACAGTATGTTTTGAAGAACTATCTGTGTTGAAACACAGTTTGCATTTATTCATTCTAACCAATTTATTCAATCTATTTATTTATAATCTATGTACTTATGTATTTAAATCTACATATTTATAAATTCCTCCATCAGCAAATAATCAGAATGTTTCCCAGTTGTTTTGTAATTATGAACAATGCTAAAATGCCCATTGTTCTGGAGTTTTTCTGGTGCTCCTGTGCCAGATTTTTCACTAGGGTATATCCTTCAAAGCAGTATTGTCACACACATTTTTAGCTATAATAAATATTATCAAGTCTTTCTCCACAAAGGTTATGCCCATTAACACTCACCAGCAATGATGAAAAAGTTACTTTCATCCCACATCTTATCCAATACTGGTGTTATCAAATTTTTTTATGACTATCAGTTTGATGGGTTTGAAATAGTATCACTTTGATTTCTGAGGTTGAGCTTTTTTTAATACGTTTATTAGACATTTATGTTTCCTGTTCTGCTAATTGCCTACTCCTCATGTGTATTAGTTTCCTATTGCTGTTCTAACAAACCAGCACAAACTTGGTGGGTTCAAACAACACAAATTTATTATCTTACAGTTCTGGAGGCCAGAAGTCCAAAATGAAAATTACTGGGCTAAAAATCAAGGTGTAAGCAAGACTGTGTTCCTTCTGGAAACCCTAGAGAAGAATTCATTTCCTTGCCTTTTCCAGCTTCTAGAAGTCTCCAACGTTTCTTGGCTCATGGCTGCCTTCCATATTTCAAGCCAGCAACTGCATCACTCCAACCTCTGCTTCCATCATCACATCTCCTTCCCTGACCCTGACCCTCCTACCTCCCTCTTGCATGTATAAGGACCCCTGTGATTATATCAGGCCCATCCAGGTAATCCAGATAATCCCACTATCTCAAGATCCTTAATTTAATCACACTCACAAAGGTAACATCTTGCGTTCACAGCTTCCAGGGATTAGGACATGGGCAGCTTTGGGAGAGCCATTATTCTGCCCACCACAATATCCATTGCCCGTTTTTCTATGGAGATATTTGACTTATTCTTGCTTAGTTGAAGGAGTTCTGTGTGTATTGTTGGTATTAAGCTTTGGATATTGTACATATTACAAAAATCTTTTTAAGTCTGTTATTTGTCTTTTCACTTTGTTTAAAGGGTCATTTTTCATACAGAAGTTTAAAATTTAAATTTGCTCAAAATGATCAAATTTTTCTTTCTGGTTTGTGTTTTTTATACCATGTTTAAGAAATCCTTCCCAACACCAAGGAATAAACATAATACCTGGGTTCAAAACCTCACTCTGTTACCTATAATCTGTTGAGCTGGAATACATTACTTAAGTTCTATACGCCTCGGTTTTCCTATTTGTAAAAAGGGGGCTAATAATTGCTATACAGTCTTTAGCCTCTCCTTTCCCTCTAATTTTCAATTCTCCCTCAAACTCATACCAAGTTAGTAATTCTGTAACCCAGAGTTTTACTGTGAGCCCAGACTTTTTCTGGGCTCACTTCTATTTTCAATGCCTTAAAGATCTATTTTCTGCCAGTAGTTCTAAAATTGTATTTTCCACATTTAAGTTTTCAATCCACCTGGATCGTATATAGTGTGAGGTAATACTTTATTTTTTTCACATGTGAACATCCTATCACCATGAACCAGAATTTCTCCACCTCAGCACTACTGACATATAGGACTGAATAACTCCTTCTTCTGGGGGGCTGTTCTGTGTACTGCAGGCCGTTTAGCAACATCCCTGGCCAATACCCACTAGAACCAGTAGCACCTTCCCACTGACCCCCAAGTGCTGACAACCAAATATGTCTCCAGACCTTGCAAATATCTCTTGGAGGACAAAATCACTCCCGATTGAGAAATACTGTTCTAGGGCTTTATACCCTAAACCACACTCTTTTGCCTCCTATGATACTAACTGAAGGTCCTGCAAGGGACAGAGTTGGGTACAAAGGTGGGAGAGAAAGATCCCTATCCTCTGGGAATTAGAGTCTTGTACAGCAGTTAAACAAGTACACAAATGACTTCAAATCTTGACAAAATGATATAGCTTCCAGAAAAGGCGTAAGGGCAATCAAAAATTAAAACAAATATGACATCTATATTCTAGAGCATTTTATATTTGGGAATGTGAGTGTGGATAATTATAATAAGCTTGCAAATAAGGCTTTTGTTTATATTTACTGGGCTAGTCATATGTGAACATTATTCCAATATATCATATATACATTTTAAATTAAAACCTGTTTTCCATTTTAATCTTCTCTTTATTAGAGCAGTTGTAGAGTTACAGAAAAATCATGCAGAAAGTACAGAGTTCCCATATTTGCCCTCTCAAACACACAGGTTTCCCTATAATCAACACTTTACATTAGTATAGTACTTTTGTTACAATTGAGGAAACAGTGTTATTATAATTAGGCTATTAACTTTAGCCCACTGTTTATAATATTAGGGCTCCCTCTTTGTGTTTTGCATTTCTATGGGTTTGTGTGAGTGTATATTTATGTAACTCATGTACAATCTAAAATTTCCCTTTTTATCCCTTTTCAAATATATGGTTCAGTGGTGTTAAATTACATTCACAAACTTGTGCCTCCATCACCATCATCCATTGCTAAAACTTTTCCATCACCCCAAACAGAAACTCCATACCAATGAAACATTAATTCCCCATTCCCCTCCCCCAACCAGCCCCTGGTAAACTGCATTCTAGTTTCTGACTTTATGAATTTGCATATTCTGCTTATTTCATATAAGTGAGATCTTACGGTATTTGTCCTTTTCTGCCTGGCTTATTTCACTCAATATGATGTCTTCAAGATTCATCCATGTTGTCGCATGTATCAGAATGTCATTCGTTTTCATGGCTGAATAATATTTCATTGTATGTACACATGATATTTTGTTTATCCCTTCATCTGTTGATGGACACTTGGTTTGCTTCCACCTTTTGGCAATTGTGAATAATGTCACTATTAATATCGGTGTGCAAATATCTGTTTAAGTCCCTGCTTTCAATTCTTTTGGGTAAATACCTAGATGTGGGATTGCTGGGTCCTATGATAATTCTATACTAAAATTTCTGAAGAATCCCCAAACTGTTTTCCACAGTGGCTTCACCATTTTAATTCCCACATCCTCTCCAACACTTGTTACTTTCCATTTTTTTCAATAGTAGCCATTGGTATCTCATTGTGTTTTTTAAAAATTTATTTATTTATCTCTCCCCACCCCCTCATTGTTTGCACTTGCTGTGTCTGCTAGTCTTGTTTCTTTAGGAGGCACCGAGAACTGAACCCGGGACCTCTGATGTGGGAGGGAGACACCTAATCACTTAAGCCAACTCCGTTCCCTGCTTTGTTGTGTCTTTCATTATGTTTTTCTTCTTGTGTCTCTTGTTGCATCACCTTGTCACGTCAGCTTGCCGTGCCTGCTTGTTCTCTTTAGGAGGCACCAGGAACCTCTTCTCCCTGCTTTGTTGTGTCTCTCGTTATTTTCTTTTCTTCTTCTTGTGTCTCTTGCTGCATCATCTTGTTGTGTCAGCTTGCCACACCTGCCCATTGCACCAGCTCAGCTCACTGTCTTCTTTAGGAGGCTCCAGGAACCGAACCACGGACCTCCCATATGGTAGGCGGGAGCCCAATCACTTGAGCCACATCTACTTCCTTCATTGTAGTTTTGATTTGCACTTCTCTGATGGCTAATGATGTTGAGCATCTTTTCATATATTTATTGTCCATTTGTATATCTTCTTTGGAGAAGTCTTTATTCAAGTCCTTTCCCCATATTTTCATTGGGTTTTCTTTGTGTTGTTGAGTGCTTTATATATTCTGGGTATTAAACCCTTATCAGATATATAGTTTCCAAATTTTTTCTCCCATTCTGTAGGTTGTCTTTTTACTTTCTTGATAAATTCCTTTGATGTACAAAAGTTATAAATTTTGATGAAGTTCTATTTTTCTAATTTTTGCTTTGTTGCTTGTGCTTTTGATGTAAAGTCTAAGAAACCACTGTCTAACACAAAGCCCAGAAGAGGTTTCCCTATGTTTTCTTCTAGGAGTTTTATAGTTTTAGTTCTTATATAGAGATCTTTGATCCATTTTGAGTTAATTTTTGTATATGGTGTGAGGTAGGGGTCCACCTTCATTCTTTTGCATATGGTTCTCCAGTTATCCCAGTACCACTTGTTGAAGACCCTCTTCTTTCCCAATCGATGGACCTGACACTTTTGTCAAAAATCTATTGGCCAGGCAGGAAGCAGATGTGGCTCAAGTGATTGAGCTCCCGCCTACCACATAGGAGGTCCTGGGTTCAGTTCCTGGTGCCTCCTGGAGAAGACGAGCAAGACAGCGAGCTGACGTGTCGAGCTGGAGTGTCAGGCTGGCGCAATGAGCTGACACAACAAGATGACACAAAGAGTAAAGACAATGAGAGACACAACCAAGCAGGGAGCAGAGGTGGCTCAAGCGATTGAGAGCCTCCCTCCCACATGGGAGGTCCCAGGTTTGGCTCCCGGTGCCTCCTAAAGAGAAGATGAGCAGACAGAGAGAGCACACAGCAAATGGACAGAGAGAGCAGACAGCCAGCACACAAACAATGGGGGGGGGCATAAATTTTTAAAAAAATCTTTTGGCTAGGGAAGCAGATGTTGCTCAAATGATTGAGTGCCTGCTTCCCATGTACAAAGTCCTAGGTTCATTCCCTGGTACCTCTTTTTTTTTTTTAAATCAATTAGCCAAAAGTATGAGAGTTTATTTCTGAACCCTCAATTCAATTCCATTGGTCTATCTGTCCTTGTGCTAGTATCACTCTGTTTTGATTACTATAGCTTTGTAATAAGTTATAAAATCAAGATCTGTGAGCTCTCCAACTCTGTTCTTTTTCAAACTGGTTTTCGCTATTCTAGGACTTTTACCCTTCCATATGAATTTGATGATTGGATTTTCTATTTCTGTGAGGAAGTCTGTTGGAATTTTTATTGGAATTGTGTTGAATCTGTATGTTGCTTTGGGTAGAATTAACATTTTTAAAAATTCAGTTTTCCATTAACACGGAATGTCCTTCCATTTATTTAATTCTTCTTTAGTTTCTTTCAACAATGTTTTGTAGTTTTCCGTGTACAAGTCCTTTAAGTTCTTGGTTAAACTTATTCCTAGATATTTGATTCTTTTAGTTGCTATTGCCAATGGGATTTTTTTTTCTTAATTTCCTCTTTGGATTGTTCATTACTAGTGTATAGAAACACCACTGATTTTTGCATGTTGATCTTACACCCCATCATCTACTCTCCTTTTATAATAAAAGAAACAATAATCACTTATTATGTCTAGTGAACTAAAATATTCTTTTCACCATGAACTTGGAAACTGAGAAAATAATTAGGATTTGAACAATATCCATATAATTATAGTATCTTTCTCTAATCTCCAGTATTTTTTTCCTTTTAAAAAGCCTGAAACTTCAGTTTGGTTTACATTATTAAGCTGCTCTGTAGAACCAGGGTACCTGCAGTTGGAATTCTAATTTTCTGTCCATTATTTCCACACTTGAATAGAGTCAAAGGACTTAGACTGAGGCTCCCAGATAAATCTTTCTTTTCTTGCTCACACTGTCAAGGCCAATGTAGTTGTATGCACTGCTCATGAATTCTTTTGCTAAGATGAAGATACCAATTAACTCTAGGGAGTGGGGGAGGCAGGGTCTCGGCAGGGCAGGAGGAGACATTGTAAGCAAGCTTGAGCATGCCTAGAAGTAACTGAGAACTTGAAGAAGAGGACCGGAAGGCATTGCCACTGGCCTTACCGTATAGGTATAGCCAGCACCTAGCTCCTCTCCATTTCCCCTCCTGAGAAAGAAGGGAAGAAAGTCCTTGGAAAGGCCTGGATTCTACACTATTCAGATTGGCTGCAAGCCCAGGCCTGCCATAGGACAGATGCCCAGATTGCAAATATACCCAGATGTGCCCTCTTTTAGAATTGGAGAGGCCCTTATGTTGGAGATGGGGGTGAAGGAGTGGGGGAGAGCAGACATCTCTGTGAAGAACTGTTCAGTTTGCCAATTCACAAAGAAAGGGTGAGAGGGCCTTTCTGAAATTTGGCTCTAAGATAGAATTTAAATGTATTCCACTGGCAAGAACTGTAAGTCTTGCAAGGCCAATTTATAGCATTTACCCAGAGCAATGTTTAATAAATATTAAATATTTATGATGACTGACTTTGCCAAGGCCTTCTACCCAAGTTTCATTGCCTTATGATAATATCCATTTTTCAAAGTCTGCAGAGACAATTAAAATCTTTGGAATGCTGCAAGAGCATTACACATAGAGGGCAGGAAGGAAAAGAGACCATGATACATTAGAGGAGGCTGAAATATATTTCAGCATGGAGGAAGCACCGGAGTAGTGGGCAGAGGTGGACATTGACAAAGGAACTCAGGCCAGAACCAAAGGACGGGAATTACCATGGAGGAGGTCGGCCCAGTCTGGAGGGGTAGAAGAGGAGGATGGGAATGACATGACTAGATCTGTTATTTTGTTTCCATGACTCACCTAACATAAAATGAGCCGCTTTAAAGTGTACAATTCAGTGGCATTTAGTACATTGACACTGTTGTGCAACCATCACCTCTATCTACTTCCAAAGCATTTTCATCACCCCAAAAGTAAACCCTGTACCCATTAAGCAGTCACTCCTCCTTCTCCCCTCTCCGCAGCCACTGGCAACCACTAAAATGCTTTGTCTTTATGGATTTGCCTTTTTGGGGGCATTTTCTATCATTGGAATCATAAATATGCATTCTTTTGTGCCTGGCTTCTTTCATTTAGTGTCATCTTTTTGAGTTTCATCCATATTGAAGCGTGTATTCAGAACTCCACTCCTTTTTAAGGCTGAATAATATTGCATTGAATGGAAATATCACATTTGCTTTATCTGTTCATCAGCTGGTGGACACTTGGGTTGTTTCCAACTTTTTGACTACTGGAAATAATGTTGCTATGAACTGGCGTTTAAGTGTGGTGGATTGAATTGTATACCTCAGCTTGGCCACATTCGTGGTCTTGGTCCACATTTTGGTGGGTTTGGGCCTATTATAACTAAGATCTCTTCAAGATGTGACTTCAGTCAAGCTGTGGCCCAGCTGAATCAGGTTGGGCTTTAATCTGGATTACTCGAGTCCTTTGTAAACAGAGTGGAAGTCAGACAGAGAAGCCATGCAGAGCAGCCAGAAGGTGAAAGTCAACAGAACCCGGAAGAGAAAGGAGAAGACACCACCATATTGCCATGTGACTGAAGAGCCAAGGACAAAGGATCGCTGGCAGCCAGCCCCAGAATGCCACAGTCTTCTGAGAGAAAGCATCACCTTGCTGGCACCTCAATTTTGGACTTCTAGCCTCAAAACTGTGAGCCAATAAATTCCTATTGTTTAAGCCAACCCATTGTATGGTATTTGTTTTAGCAGCTAAGAAATTAAAACAAAGTTTCTGTTGAGTCCTGTTTTCAGTTCTTTGGAGTATATACCTAGGAGTAGCATTGCTAGATTATATGGTAACTGTAGGTTTCACTTTCTGAGGAACCACCAAACTGTATTCCACAGTGAATGAATCATTTTACATTCCCACTAGCAGTGCACAAGGGTCAGATTTATTTTTGAGAAAAACCATTAAGGCTACTTGGAGAGTGTGGACTGATTAGCTAGAATGTAGCAGTCCAGGTTAAAGATGATGGAAAGCGGGTTAGAATTAAATGAATGAATTTGGAGCGCTCCTCAGGAGGAATGGAGAGGGCTTAGACTGACACCCCTCCTTCCCACAAGCCCTTCCTGATCCGTCACTCTTGGGGAACATCAGACTTCCCTCTACAGTGCTTCCCAGAACCTCAGTTATGTTTCTACCATCATGCTTCCTACATTCAGCTTTAACCATAGGTGGGGAGGGGAGTGAGAGGAGAAAGGCACAGAACAGGAGTCAGAAGCCCTGGGGGTTTCGTTGTGGTGGTGGTGGTGGTGGTGGTGGTTTTAAATTTTTGTTTCGGTAACATACGTATAACCTAAAATTTCCCCTTTCAACCACATTCAGCTATATAATTCAGAAGTGTTGATTATATTCACAGTATTGTGCTACCATCAACATCATCCATGACCAAAACTTTTCCATCACCCCCAAGAGAAATTCGATACCAATTAAGCCCTAACTCCCCATGCCCCATGCCCCATGCCCTCCTCAGCCCCTGTTAACCTGTATTCTAGTTTCTGACTACAAATTTGCTTATTTGAGTTATTTCATATCAGTGAGATCATACACTATGTGCCCTCTTGTGTCTGGAGAAGCCCTAATTTTGAATTCCAATTTTACTTCTCATTAGCTCTGACATCCTAGGCAAACTGCTTAACTTTTCTACTGAATCTCTGGTTCATGTATCTGTAAAATGAGAATTTTACCTTACACCATGAAGTTGGTCAGAAGTTCAAATATGATAGTGATATAAAGTAGCAAACAATTGTGTTTATTATCATGTCCATGTCTATCTCTTACCCCCACAATACACACACATACACACACACAGAAATACATTACACGGAGGAGAACAGCTTGACATAAAGGCAAATGATGTGAACTGAGAGCCCAAGTCCTAACTTTGTATCTAACCAGATCTAGGACAATGGGCAAGTGACAGACCCCTTACGCTTTGAATTAATGACTAGCTAACATTTCTAAATAGAATTAAAGCTAATATTATCTAAACAGAATAAAACAGTTCTTACTGCTTTGCATGTATAAACTTATTTCATCCTCACAACAACCCTATGAGCTAGGTGCTGTTATTATTCTTCCCATTTTATAAAGGAAGACACTGAGACTCAGAGAAAATAAGTAACATGCTCAGGGTTACACAGCTACTGAGTAGTCGAGCTGGGATTCGAACCCAGGCAGTCTGTTTCAAGAGTTGACATTCTTAACCAGTCTGGGGCCCTTCCAGCTATAAGATACGATTCCATGTTAACACCTCGTAGAGTTATTTGCACATGGGTGTTTCACTCTTTTTTAAAGCATGGATCATCTGTGTTCTCAATTTCCATCTTTAGCTCTCCTTGATGATTTGGCAACACCTAGATTTCTCTCATTAATTTTCCTGGAATAATCTCCCCATCATTATTTCTGGGTTAGGCAAACTCTACTTAAGCATGAGGTGAAGCATCCCTCCTGATTTCCAATGACTTGATGCTTGGTGACTTCAGCTAGTTCTCCCAGGAGCCCAGTTCCTCATTTCATATCCCAGTAATTCTTTGAATGAAAGTCATCTTTAAATCCACCCTCTCAATTTCCTTTATCTCTTGTTTGCGGTCACCAGTTTTATTGGGCTCTTTCTCTGCATTCTTAAGTACAATCATGCGTGATCCCAGGCAGCAGCCCTTCATCCTGGTAATCCCCAGCTTTTCTCAATCCCTGCTCTACTATCTACAGGTAAATAGAAAAAGCAAATTTGACGTTAATGAATATTTCATTCAATGAATATTTTTTCGAGCTCCTTTACATGTGTAACACATGTTGAATTCGGAGTCTTTTCCACGCTCTTTAAAAATACATCTTAAGACACACACACACATCTTTTATAATTCTTTCACCCTGCTCAGGCACCAGGTAAAAGATTTTCCCAAAGCCAACAAACACCTCTGACATTTCATCCTGGTGTCCACCCACAGCTTTAGCCATAATGGAAGCCACAGGACAACATATCTGGAGGTCCTCTCCTGGCCTGCTGCAGAGCTCAGAACCTATTTATAAACAGCCTGGCTTCTGATTGAGCATAATTGAAAAAAGGACAGTTTAAAACCTGTTCAGCCCCGCGCTCTTTGTCCTGGCCGCGCGCGCCCCCCGGGTGAAGTGAGGCGCGAGAGAACGCGCGGGAGCGCGCTCCTCCGCCAGTTTTCCAAAAAATAACTTCACCAAGATGTCCAGTGATAGGCAAAGGTCTGATGATGAGAGTCCCAGCACCAGCAGTGGTAGTTCAGATGCGGACCAGCGAGACCCAGCCGCTCCAGAGCCTGAAGAACAAGAAGAAAGAAAAGCTTCTGCCACCCAGCAGAAGAAAAACACCAAACTCTCTAGCAAAACCACTGCTAAGTTATCCACTAGTGCTAAAAGAACTCAGAAGGAGCTAGCCGAAATAACCCTCGATCCTCCTCCTAGCTGCAGTGCTGGGCCTAAAGGAGAGAACATTTATGAATGGAGATCAACTATACTTGGTCCACCAGGTTCTGTATATGAAGGTGGTGGTTTTTTTTTTCTGGATATCACATTTTCGTCAGATTATCCATTTAAGCCACCAAAGGTTACTTTTCGCACCAGAATCTATCACTGCAACATCAACAGTCAGGGAGTTATCTGCCTGGACATTCTTAAAGACAACTGGACTCCCACTTTGACTATCTCAAAGGTCTTGCTGTCTATTTGTTCCCTTTTGACAGATTGCAACCCTGCGGATCCTCTGGTTGGAAGCATAGCCACTCAGTATTTGACCAACAGAGCAGAACATGACAGGATAGCCAGACAGTGGACCAAGAGATACGCAACATAATTCACATAATTTCTACACAGTGTGAAGGAGCAGAAGGCATCTTCTCACTGTGCTGCAAATCTTGATAGCCTTTACAATACGGACTTCTGTGTATATGTTATACTGATTCTACTCTCTGCTTTCATCCTTTGGAGACTGGGAGACTGCCCAAAAAGGGAAATGCTATCAAGAGTAGAACTTTGTAGCTGTAGATTAGTTATGTTTAAAACACCTACTTGCCAAGTCTTGCTTCTTTGGGATATCAAAATGTATTTTGTGATGTACTAAGGATACTGGTCCTGAAGTCTACCAAATATTATAGTGCATTTTAGCCTAATTCATTATCTGTATGAAGTTATAAAAGTAGCCGTAGATGACTAGGAATTATGTCATTTGTATTAAACCCAGATCTACTTCTGAGTATGTGGTACATGCTGTTGTGAAAAATGTTTTACCTTTTACCTTTGTCAGTTTGTAATGAGGGGATTTCCTCTTACCCTTTGTAGCTCAGAGAGCACCTGATGTATCATCTCAAACACAATAAACATGCTCCTGAAAAAAAAAAAAAACAAACCTGTTCAACAGCCTTTTTTAAAAAAGTGTTTAGATCGGATCTAGCCTGATGGTTCTCAACCAGGGGGTAATTTGGCTTCTCAGGGGACACTTTACAATGTCTGCAGGTATTTTGGCTTTGTCTGAGGGGTGGTGCTCCTGGCATCTAGCTCAGGGCTTCTTAACCAGGGCGCTGTGAGCTTGAATTCAAATTCAAGAAAACATTATTCCTGTGGGGACGTGTTGGTGCAGGGGTGATGTATTTATTAAATAATACACAGTACAGTGTGGACTTAGTAAGGGGTCTGTGGTTTTCACCTGACTGGCCAAGGGGTCCGTGGAATAAAACAGGTGAAGAAGCCCTGCTCTAGTGGATTGAGGCCAGGGAAGCTGCTATACATCCTACAATGCACAGTGTAGCCCCCACAGCAAGGAGTTATCCTGCCCCAAATGTCAAAAAAGCCAAGCCTGAGGAACCTGAAAACTTCTGCCAATATTCAACACAATTCATGTTTGCACAATTCAATGTCCTCAAAATGTGCTCTCCTAACAATCACATAATATTTTCAACCTGCACACAACTTTGGGGCAACCTAAGTTGCCCTCATAAGTCATTCATTCTAGAAATAAAAAGCATGCATACGATTGGGTTATAAAGATCAACCAGGCTAAGAACCTTAAGTAACCAACAAAATCCACAAGGCACATCTCATTTTTGTTCTAAAATCTTTGTTGTTGTTTTTTTAAAAAAACAAGTCCACCTTTAAAAGCCAGATTTTGTCTTGTAATTTAATTTCCTGTTTTCAGAATTTCAAGTTTCTAAGACTCAGAGTCATCTGGTGTCGCTTTCAGCTTGACTTTACTTTCCTATGTAAAGCAATATGATATCAGCCCTCCTGAGTTTCTAAATGGGAGAATCTAATGTTCTGGCCTATGAGATAGCCTAGAACTGTACCTCCAAATGAGATCCAGATCTGAATAGTCCAAGAGAGGCGATGCTGGAAAGGGTCACACCTTTTTAGTTCTCATACAGAAAAATGCTATTTATTCTAATCAACCCCATTTCCAAAATGAGTTGCCATTTGAAGAAAATTGCACCCCCTCCATAACTCACAGCCACAGCTTTCTAAACCCAGCCTAACAGCCGTCTTTCTTGGCCTATTGCCACCAAGGACTGTTGGCTCACCCCCAAATCAATCCTTTTGGCTACTCTCATTTTCACTTAGTACATTTAGAATATTATCATGAGACCTTCTAACCCCTCTCCAGGATGATGTCCAGAAGCCACTTTGCCTAAACAAAGTCACCGATTTTAATGGAACAAACGAGAGAGACGATTTGTATTACATGGCGCCCTGACAACGATGGAGAAATGCTAGGACTCGTTTCTCCCAAATTCTGTCTCTAATTATAATCACAACTCTGCAACCAAAGACATCTTTCACAAAAGCGAATTAGATCCCATCACTCCCAGGTTAAGCCTCTTCCAGAGCTTTCCATCACTATTAGGATAAATTCCCAAATCTGCTGGACAGCCTGTAAGGCCGATTGCATTCTAGCCCCTGCCTTCTCCCTCGAGCTCTGTGCTTCCGTCTTCTGGAACTCCATGTGCATGTCTGTCTTCCCGGAATACTCATGCTTTCCATGACTGCCCCCTTCTTTTGGTTAACTAACCTCTTCTAGTCCTTCAGGTCTTGGCTTTAATTTGTTTCCTCAAAGAATTCTTTTCTGCTTGCATCATGTCTGCTAAAAGTCCTAAGGGTCAAGGGCAGTCACACGGTCCAGCTCCAAGTCAAAACATGAGGATATATACTATGCTGAGGCCCAAGGCAAGAGTGCGGGTGTGGGGGCGCCCTCCTCCACGTGTGTACCGCACCGGGCTATTAAGGCATATAACAAAGTTCACCTGGGCCACAGAGCCGGCTGCTTGGCCCTTCCGGGTCCTCGGGCAAGCAGGCCCTCACCTGAGGGGCCCCATCACACCCCACCACACGGAAAGATCTGGTCAATTTACCCTTTTCCCTCACAAACCTCACCAGCTCATTCCTGCCCTGAAGTCTCACTGCAAGTCCTGAGAATGAAGTCACTCAACGCAGGCGGCCGGGGGGCAGGCCCTGACGCCCTCTTGAACAAGGAGGCAGCCCTGTGCCTGCGAACGTGAAAAACAGCCAACTGCGACGTCCTCAACTCCCCATCCGCCGAGCTTGCAAATCAGGAGCCCTGCTCAGGCAAGGCCGCCGTGGGACCAGGTCTGGAACAAGGGCAGCCCACCCCCACCGGAAGGACTAGACGGCCTCTCCTCGGACCGGCAGGCGTGAGCGCTGCCCGCTCTCATCCTCTCACCTACCAGGTAACCACGGGGCAGATGCCCGCGCGCCACGCGGTCCCCGCTTCCTAACCCACAAGCCGGAGGCGGCCCGGCTCCTGCCAGCCTCCAGAGAGGACGGCGCCAGCGGGGCCCTGTAAGGAGGCCTTCGCGGCTCTCTGGGCGGTGCTCCCCATGTCTCAGGAGGCCTACCTTCGTTGGCCGCCAGGTGCGCTCCCCCCTGCGTCTCCTCGAAGCACACTGACCTTCAGGCACAGCACCTGAGTTCCCCTTCCACCAAGTCTGCCTAGAATACTCAGTAATGTATTCAGAGCGACTGAATTTATTCTCCCATTAGCGCCTAGACTTCCAACAACACAAAGTAAGCTTCTGTAGGATAAAATGCTTTTTCTCCACCTTAGCTCCTTATCAGACTCAAACCTGCACAGAGTAAGCAAAATCCGTTATTACAGGGACCCAGAGACTCAATCCTCAGAGTTAGTGGGGCCCGAATTCCTAATTCATTCACCTTCACATTTTTTTCCAATGAGCATTTTATACTTTTGTATATGGCATTGCTTTCATTTTGCAGCCACTGCAAAGCTAGTCGAAATGAAAAGTAAATTCTCATTTCTACCAGTTTTCCAGATACCATCAAAATCGTTCACTATCCTATTACCAGAAGATGCTCGCACACCATTGCTGAAATATCCTTCATCACAGCATTAGCAGTAATTGGTATGGTTTCTTGAGATAAATTATTATTTGGGTAAAAATTAGATATGCATTCAGTATCTGCCTGAATACTTTACCAGAAAAGAAATGTTAAATCCTACTGAAATATTTCCCCAGGTGTTCAGCCAAAATAGATCTAGAAGCAACCACCTGCTTTTGACAGCATATTTTAAGTTCTCCTGCTCTATAAATGAAGACTGCTTTCTCTCAAATGAGGAAGAGGGTGGGCGAGAAATTTGCAAATATTGACTAAGCTTTTATGATTGCTACCACAGAGGGCTGAGCTCCAGTTTCCTCACTTTACTTTCTTCCTTAATTAAAAAGAAAAGGATCCCAATGTGCTAGGCACTGGGGCTACTTGCAAGTCCTTCTCCCTCTTGGACCCTGGTCTGGTGGCGCTCCCGCACTCTTTTGAACTCAGGGTGGCCATGAGACTCACTCAGGCCAATGAAATGCAAAACGGGGCATATGTTAATTTCTTCCAGGAGGCAGGGTTTCCATTGCCACTGTTCTTGTGAAAAGAAGGTATGTTTTTTCAAACTATGTAGCACGGTACCGTTCAACATGGTAGCCACTAGCCATATGTGGCTTTTTTAAATTCCAAATTAAGTCAAAGCAAAGATTCATTTCCTTCGTCGCACTAGCCGCATGTCAAGAGCTCAATAGCCACGTGTGGCTAGTGGCTACTGAACTGGATGGCACAGGTAGAGATCATCTCTCATTGCAGAAAGTTCTGTTGGACAGCGCTACAGAGTTACACGGTCAGGTACACCACATCACTGCCCAGAACCCTCCAGGCCTCTGTAAAGCTTACCACTCCTTACCAGTTGCTGTGTGTTATTCCAGTCCTTTGTCTAGGTTTTCTGACTTTCTCTATGCTTTTTCATTACACATATAAGTACATCTACAGCTTGTTGGGTGAATTGCCCTTTTCATTTAACTACCAACATGTCCTGGACCCAAGAAATAATTTTTGGTGCAAAATCAATGTATAACTTACAGCTAGCTAGCTCCACAGACTCTTAGGTAATTTTATCATCATAGTGCCTGATGAGAACATATAATCATAGAAAAGCATTGCCTTCAGCATCTTCAGTGGTAGCACTAAGTATACTCTTGAGGCTACTGCTAATGAAGATTTAATTTTTAAACACAAGCAGTCCCCAGCTTTCAAATAGGTTATGCTCCAAAAGTACATTTGTAAGTTAATTTTTTAAACAGCTCAGACAATATTGTAAACGGTGTTAGGTTCTAGACCAGTCCACAAACGCTAACCCATACTGTATCTTGAATAGTTCAGGGGGAGGGTATTCACAAAGTCCTTACATGGTTTTAACTCACTGAAATTATGGTCAAGATAGAAACAATTTGAAAAATGATTTTTAAAGGCAAATTTAATTTTTACTGCTGGTATGGGACTTTGGTTCCATCAGCCATAAGACGCAATTTCTGTTTTCATCTGATAGCCAGTTTTCCTTTTTGTCTGCATCTAAAATGAGAGCATATTGCATACTATCAGATAATATATAGTTGTCTTGAACTTTGACAAATTAACATTTTAAAGGTGTTTACAGATTGCTTCGGTGATATCTACAGGTGAAATCAGTAAATTCTAAAAAGCTCAAGGAATTTATGAATACCTCATATGCCAGGAAAATTACAGGTTACTGTCATAACTTTATTGCCATAAGAAAATGCATTCTGAAGTCTTGGTTTGGAACACAAGACATTAAAAATATTGATTCAGTGGTCTCCTAGCAAGAGGTCACTGACCCACCTGGGAAGACCACGTGCATACCATTATCGTCACCTCATAAAGGAGGGAATCGCCGCACCCCAACCTGTGCTGAGATTAATCGTGTGTATGGAAAAGTGTTTCCTCTCCAAGGCAAGGCCTCCATCTCCTCTCAGTCAAACCTGAGCCAGCTTCTGGTTCCACGTAATCTTACATTGTGTGGTTCCATGTGGGGGTGGGGGAACCTATACTTCAAAATTCATTTAGCCAAGAAGATTTTGCATTATATAGATCCTTCCCTACATGATTTGACTCTCTTCCTTCATCCTTCAACTGACAAGCCATCTTCTTGTTTGTGTTGGGATTTTGTTATTACCTGATATACATTCCTGAAAGAGGCACATTTGGCTCTTCCCTTTCACTCACATATGCTTCCTTAAAATCCTTTTCAACCTGATCCCCATGAGCAAAATTGATCTTCAGGGCCCTTCTTACTCAAATTCCACCTGAAGGAATTCCCAGAAAACTATTATTTTTAAAGCCTCACTTTAAACCCTTAATTTCAGCAGTATGATCTGGTAGGTGAAGGTTTAGGAGTCCCTCTTCCTCCAGTCTTTAGGTAACTCACAGCTTTTTCTTTGACCAACATAGCACATAACTATATAACAAGGTAATTAAAATAGCACATTTGAAAAAAATATATAATGTCTGTTTCATCTGTAACTGTTAAGCCAAGGAAACTTTCAAATTTTATGTAATGTGGGACTTTTATGTAGCACCTTACGTTTTCATGCTGCTTGTTGTTTTAGTCTACTGAGATAAGTGAATTTCATCAGGCTTCAAAACTAATTTTTAGAAAAAAACTTAAAAAAAATTTTTTTTTTACTAGGGAAATATATAATTTCCTATTTCAATAGAACAAGAAATCTCTTTATTATTTTTGGCTATGACTAGATCTTCTGGTATCTTCAGACCTCCCATTTTTAAAGACCAGAATCAATAGATAAGTAAACCTCACACATTTGGACTTACTTGGGCAGAAACAGGCTGAAATACAGCAAAGCCGATTTTGTTTTCTTACTTGCAAGTTAAGTACATGGAAGGTGAATGCATTTAGTAAACCTGACTTTTAACAAAGAGAATTCTGTGTCCATTAACATATATATTATTAAACTTCTTCGGAGACCGTACATTGCTCAAAACCTGTTTGGAATGCCTCTTTAACAGTTGTATTCAGAGCCAGTTTGAGCTGCTTAATAAAACCAGTGATTTTATTCATTTAAAAAAATGTCATGGAGCCCATTCCATGTAAGTCAATATAGAGCTCCTTAATGCTTCTGTCACAGCTGAATACATTTAAGTAATTTTCTCCTGGATTTTTAGGTAGTTTCGGAAGTAACCACTCTTCACAAATTGATATGGGGTCTTCTAGTTCTTTGTCCATGTTCTAATTTTTTTTTCTCTGCTTTGACAGAATATGTAATATGTATTATATTGTGACTTCACTTTTTCCATTAAAGAGCAAAAAAGCCTTGGAAATTATTTGATGTCATTTTTATATTTCTTAAATCTTCTCTAATAGTTGCATAATTGTGATTTTATATTTAGCTCTTGAATCCAACTGAAATTTATTTTCTAATAAACAAATAATTTAAATATATAAAAATAAAATGATGTGAATTATGAATCTAAAATATTGGTTTTTCCATATAGACAGCAAATTATGCCAATTGTATTTTCACTAGCCCATCTTTGCCCAGTAAATTTAGGCATTGACTAGTACCAAACAGTCATAAACTTCTGGATTCTCTTTTATATTAACCTATTTCTGTTAGTTTTAATTTCGATAGGTTTGTTTTTAAGTCCTGTGGCTTTATAGAGTATTTCTAAAATATGTTGTTTTTAATATTGCAAGTTCTCATCAATATTCCTTTTTAAAACTCACTTGGTTCTTTTTTTTTTTTTTTTGTACATTTCCCCTTCCATATGAATTTTTATTTATTTTTTATTTTATACATCTTGTGTTCTTTTTTGAGTTAATTTTTTATTTTTAAAGAAGCTTTAGATTATATAAAAATATAGGGGAGTTCCATATACCCCACCCCCTGCCCCTCCCACACTTTCCCCCATTAATGACATATTTCATTAGTGTGGTACCTTTGTTACAATTTGTTACAATTGATGAACACATATTGAAGCAATACTATGAACCATGGACTATAGTTTACGTTTTAGTTTACACTTTGCACCACACAATTTTATAGGTTTTGACAAAATGTATAATGACCTGTATCCATCATTGCAATGTCATGCAGGACAATTCCAATGTCCCCAATGTACCCCATGTTACACCTATTCTTCCCTTTCCCTCCTCTCAGAACCTCTGGTGGCCACTGCCTTTATATCAATGATACACATTGTTCCATTGCTAGAATAAGTCTACTTAAGTCCATAGTTGCATTCCCCACTTTTGTTTGTTCATTCCTCAATCTTGAGGAATTGGGGATGGTGATGCCCACTCTGTTTCTGATTAAGAGGGGGCTTAGATCCCATGGGGTGGATGGATGGAACTGTCTTGCTTGCAGTTGTAGACACTCTATTTTTTGGGATGAGCTTTATCCATCATCATCCTTTTGTTAGGTGTCCTGGGCGTGTCCAATGAACTGAAGAGTAGGTGTTGCAACTCTGCTGAGATTCAGGGATCAACCAGCATATGAACAGGCTGAAGATTTAAGTCTCTGGGACATATATTTAATGAGTATAGTGCTAATTATAGGTTCAAATAAAAGGCGCAGAAGAGTCACATGTGGGGAAATTGTAAATGAGTTTAACTCTGTTGCATTGAGGAGCAAGTATTCCAAAGTAAAGCCCACTGATAGGGTGCTGAATTCCTGAGATTGTCTGCCCTGCCTATAGTGTCTGGATGTCTCTAGAGCCATCAGGAGCCCTGCTGTTTGAGGCACTGTTTACTGTGGCAGTCAATGAGATCCTGCTGAGATGTGCATAAGCATAACTTCTGGAATGACCTCCCAACTCACTTTGAAATCTCTTAGCCACAAAAACTCATTTGTATTTAATATTTCCCCCTTTTGGTCAAGGTCTTTTTTCCAAATGCATCACTAGTTGGTGCTTGGTAATAATCCCTTGGTGCCAGGGAGGCTCATCCCCAGGAGTCATGTCCCATGCCAGGGGGGAAGGTAGTACATTTACATGCTGAGTTTGACTTAGAGAGAGGCCACATTAGAGCAACAAGGAGGCTTTCAGGAGGTAACTCTTAGGCAATATATAATACCTACTCTACGTTTCAATTTCTCAAGAAAAGGTTCATAATTATAACCATCAATATCAAGGGCCTAGCATAATGGTCTATCCTCCCTTGCTAGGCACTGCCCATGTACTTAGGGGATTCTTGATGCTCTATTAGACAATGTAGCAGGACTCCCCAGGATGTGAATTCAATATTCTTTGGTTGTTGTGTGGGTCTCCACTACTGATATAATGCCCCATGACCACTTGAACATATTCATATGCCATAGAGGCATGCCCCAGGTGTACCCTCCCCACACATGCCCCCATCACCAACACCCCACACCAGTGATTCTCCCCTGCCACAGTTGTGATCCTTCTGCAATCCAAAACCTCCCCAAAAACAAAGCTAAAAAAATAAAAACAAATAGAAATAATAAGATAAAATAATAAAATAAAAAAAACAAAGTACATTAAAAATTTTTTCTTCAATGTTTCTTTCATCACTGTAAGGTTTGTTATCTTTTATGTACAGTGACAACTTCTGTATGTTCCCCCAGTGTCTTTTTTTTTTTTTTGCTTTATTTTCAAAGAAGATTTTGGTTACAGAAAAGTCACATAGAAAATATGGGGGATTCCCATATACCCAACCCCCTTCCCCTCTCCAACTCTCCCCTATTAATAACATTTTACATGTGGATGGTACATTTGTTACAAGTGAGATACAAATATTGAAGCATTGCTACTAACCATGGTCAATAGTTTACATTATGGCTTACATTTTATACCATACACTTTATAAGTTTTGACAAAATTTAAAATGGCCTGTATTAGTCATTGCAAGATCATGCAGAACAATACCAATATCCTATGATTCATCTATTCTATTCTTCCCTCCCCCTCCCCTCAGAACCTATGGTAACCACTAAGTTTCAATTTTTGAAGAATTTTAAGGTTGGGTCGTCAATTTTCTTTTAAAAAGCCTTGTTGGAATTTTGAGTTGGAAAGCACTGAACTTACAAAAGAATTTGACAAAAGCTGTCATCTTTAAAACCTTGCATTTATCATCCAGGAACATAACATGACTACTTTTTTCAGATCTTATTTAATATTCTTCAGGAAAGATTTCTATTTTGATTTTCATCTAAGTCTTACAAATTGTATGGGGTTTAGTCCATTTTTTTCCAAATGTATTTATTATTGTTGATATTGTGAATATAATCTTTAAAAAATTCCACTTCCAAATAGATTATTGCTAGTATAAGAAGTCTATTAACTTTTCTATTCTTATTTTATATCTCCTTAATTATATGAGCATTCTTAATCATTTTAATCATTTTTCAGATAAATCTTTTGAATTTTCAAAGCAGATAATCAAGATTATTTTCAGGCAGACACATTTTTTCTTTCTTCTTCCCAATATTTAAGCCTTTTGGGTATTTTCCCTGTCTTCCTGCTTTGGCAGTAGAGTATTGAATAGAAGTGCTAAGAGTGGATATATTGTATTCTTCCTGGATTTGAAAAAAGTGCTTCATACATTTCTCTATAAGCACAATTTTTGCTATTGGTTTCTGGAAGATACGCTTTATAAAAGTTAAAGAAGTTCCCTTATATTACTAGCTTGCTATAATTTTTAAAAATCAAGAACCAGTCTCAAATGTAATTATCAAGTTATTTTTTCAGCATTCATGAGATGATTACAAAGTTTTACAACTTTAATCTGTTGCTGTCATAAATAACATTTGTAAATGTCCAAATTCCAAACCATCCTTGCATTTCTAGGGTTAGCCCTACTTAATCGGTATGTAATATTGATTTAACACACTGCTGGATTTCATATGTTAAATTAACTTAGAAATTCTGCATGCATGCTTATATGTGAGGTTGATCAACTATATGTGTGTGTGTGTGTCTGTGTATGTGTATGAGATAGTTTTCTGATTTTTCTATCAGTGTAATACTAGCCTCAAAAAGTCACTTTGAAAGCCGTTCGTATTTCTATATGCTCTGCAATAACTCACAAAGTCTAGGTATTAGTTTGCCCATTTTGCAAAGTGGAAACTGAAACTCAGAAAAGTGGTCTCTTGCCAGAGGTACACAGCAAGCAAATGGCAGATTCTTTCAATCCAGTGTTGTTTGACCTCAAAGCCCATGCTCAGACTCCAGACCATCACCTTCCAATAAAATATAATATGAGCCATATTATGTAGTTTTAAATTTTCTATAAGGCACATTTTTTACAGTCCTATGTTTTGTCTTTAATGTTTTTCTAATAACATATATACGACCTAAAATTTTCACCTTTGAACCACATTCACATACATAATTCAGTGCTAATTACACTCACAATGCTGTGCTACCGTTAGCACCATCCATTTCCAAAACTTACAATCAACCCAAATAGAAATTCTGTACAAATTAAGCATAAACTCCCCAATTCCCTACCCCCAATCCAGCCCCTGGTAACCTATATTCTAGTTTCTGACTCCATCAATTTGCTTATTCTAATTATTTCATGTGAGTGAGATCATACAACATTTGTCCTTTTGTGCCTGGCTTATTTCACTCAACATAATGTCTTTGAGGTTGATCTATGTTGTTACATGAACCAGAACCTCATTTCTTTTTAATACTGAATAATATTCCATTGTATGTATGTACATACCACATTTTGCTAATCCATTCATCAGTTGATGGACACTTGGGTTGCTTCCATGTTTTGGCAATTGTGAATAATGCCACTATGAACATTGGTGTGCAAATGTCTGTTCAAGTCCCTGCTTTCAATTCTTTGGGGTGTATACCTAGTAGAAGGATTTCCAGAACATATGGTAATTCTATACTTAACTTTCTGAGGAACTGCTGAACTGTTTTTCATAGTGGCTGCATCATTTTACATTTTTCGTGCCTAACTGCTCCAGCTAGACATTCCAGCACAATGTTGAATAACAGTGGTGACAGTGGGCGTCCTTGTCTTGTTCCCAGTCTTAGAGGGGAAGCTTTCAGTCTTTCACCATTGAGTATGATGTTAGCTGTGGGTCTTTTACATATGCCCTTTATCATGTTCTGGAAGTTCCTTCTATTCCTGTCTTTCTAAGTGTTTTTATCAAGAAAGGATACTGGATTTTGTCAAATGCCTTTTCTGTACCAATTGAGATGATGAGTGGTTTTTTTCCTCTTCATTTTGTTAATGTGATGTATTGCCTTAACTGATTTTCTCGTGTTGAAACACCCTTGCACACCTGGGATAAAAACCCATTTGATCATGGTGTATAACTCTTCTCATGTGCTGTTGGATTCGAAATTTGAGTGTTTTTTGAAGATTTTTGCTCGTATATTCATAAGAGAAATTGGTCTGTAATTTTCTTTTCTTGTAGTATCTTTATCTGGCTTTGGTATTAGGGTGATGTTGGCCTCATAGAATGAGTTAGGTAGTGCTCCTTCCTCTTCAATTTTTTTGGAAGAATTTTAACAGAACTGGTATTAATTCTTCTTGGAATATTTCATAGAATTCACCTGTAAAGCCATCTAGTCCTGGGCTTTTCTTTGTGGGTTGGATTTTGATGATTGATTCAATCTCTTCATTTCTAATTGGTCTGTTGAGATCTTCTATTTCCTCTAGAGTCAGTGACGGTTGTTAGTGTGTTTCTAGGAATTTGTCCATTTCATCTAGGTTGTCAAATTAGTTGACATACAGTTGTTCATAGTATCCCATTGTGGTAGTTTGAGACTGTATGAAACCCAGAAAATCATGTTCTTAAAGCTGGTCCATTACTATGGGTGTGAACCTATTGTGGGTGGGACCTTTTGATTAGGTTACTTCAGTTAAAGGCCTTTTGATTAGATTACTTCACTTAGGGTGTGGCCTAGGGTGGGTGGGTCTTAATCCTCTTACTGGAGTCCTATATAAATAGGATGAATTCAGACGAAGAGAGAGAAAGTCACAGTAGAGAAAAAGTCGCAGAAGGAGAAAGAAAACCAGAGGAGGCCAGAAGCTGAAAGAGGGAGAGTCCAGTAGAAGCCGCATTTTGCCTTGCCACATGACAGAGGAGTCCAGGGCCACCAGCAGCTAGTCTTCAGGGAGAGAGCATCCCCTGATGATGCCTTGAGTGGGACATTTGCACAGCCTCAGAACTGTAAGATTGCAAGCAAATAAATCCCCATTGTTGAAGCCAAGCCATTTCTGGTACATTGCATTTCAGCAGCCTAGCAAACTAAAACACCCATTATCATCCTTTTTATTTCTGTGGGGTCAGTAATATCCCCCTCTCATTTCTGATTTTATATATTTGCATTTTCTCTTTTTTCTTTGTTAGTCTAACTAAGGGTTTGTCAACTTTATTGACCTTTTAAAGAACCAACTTTTGGTTTTGTTAATGCTCTCTATATAGTTTTTTAGTTTCTGTTTCATTTAGTTCTGCTCTAATCTTTGTTATTTCTTTCCTTTTGCTTGCTTTGCATTTGCTGTTCTTTTTCTAGTTCCTCCAGATATGCAGTTACTCTTTGATTTTAGCTCTTTCTTCTTTTTTTAAGGTAAGGGTTTGGGGGCTACAAATTTCCCCTTTCAGCACTGCCTTCACTGTATCCCATACATTTTGATATGTTGTGATCCTGTTTACATTTGTCTCAAGCTACTTACTGATCTCCTTTGTAACTTTTCTTTGACCCATTGACTGTTGAAGTGTATGTTATTTAACTTCCATATATTTGTGGATATTCCAGTTCTCTGCCTGTTATTGATTTCCAGCTTCATTCCATTATGGTCAGAAAAGATGCATTGTATAATTTCAATCTTTTAAAATCTATTAAGACTTGTTTTGTGACCCAGCATATGGTCTATCCTGAAGAACAATCTATGTGCACTTGAAAAGAAGGTATATCCTGCTGCTTTGGGATGCAATATTCTGTATATGCCTGTTCATTCATCATATCTTTCAAGTTCTCTGTTTCCTTAATGCTCTTCTGTCTAGATGTTCTAACTGTTGATGAGAGTGGTGTATTAAAGTTTCCAACTGTCAGGATTGGGGAATGAACTATGGACTAGAGTGGACTTACTGGTGTTCTACTATTGACTTATTGTGATTCTAGCATGGCATAAATTGTGCCATATTCATACAATGGAATGCTCCATAGCAATGAAAAAGAAATAACTGCTGATACATGCAGGAACATGGATAGCTGTCCCACACATTATGGTGAGTGAAGGAAGTCAGACAGAGCATGCAAGTCTGACTTAAATCAATTACAACATTGATGTAATTGATTTAAGTCAATTAAATCCAGTGGCCACTGGAGGCTCTGAGGGCAAGGAGAGGGAAAAACAGGTGTAATATGGGGCATTTTCGGGACTTCAGAATCGTCCTGAATGACATTGCAAAGACAGATATAGGCCATTATATGTTTTCCCATAACCTACAGAATTGTGTGGGAGAGAGTGTAAACTACAATGTAAACTATAATCCATGCTCAGTGGCAATGTTCCAAAATGTGTTCAACAATTGTAACAAATGTACCACACTGATGAAGGATGTTGTCAATGTGAGAAAATGTGGGAGGAGTTGGGAGCGGGGCATCTGGAAATTCCCTATATTTTTTATGTAACATTTATGTAATCTATGTATCTTTAAAAAAATAAAATATATTTTAAAAAATAAAGTCTCCAACTGCTATTGTAGAGATGTCTATTTCTCCCTTCAGTTTTGCCAGTGTTTGCCTCATGTCTTTTGGGGCACCCTGGTTATGTGCATAAATATTTATGATTGTTATTTCTTCCTTTTATTTATACATAGAGTCCTCCTTTGTCTCTTGTAACAGCTTTTGACTTAAAGTCTATTTTGTCTGACATGAGTATAGCTACCCCAGCTCTTTTTTGGTTACTATTTGCATGGAATAACTTTTTCCATCCTTTCACTTTCAATCTATTTGTGTCTTTGGGCCTCTTGTAAACAACATATAGTTGGATCCTGCTTTTTTATCCATTGTGCCAATCTCTGTCTTTTGGTTGGAGATTTAACCCATTAACATTCAGTGTTATTATTGTAAAGGCAGTACTTACTTCAGCTACTTTGTCCTTTGGTTTTTATATGTCATATATTTTTTGGTCTCTCTTTTCTTTTATTGCAACCTCCTTTTCTGTATAGTTGATCTTTTGTGATGTATCTGACTGGGCCCTTCCTCATTTTTGTTTCTGTATATTTTTTAAAATATTTTCTTTGTGGTTACCCTGGTGTTTTTATTATACAACCTACATCTATAAGCTTCTAGTAGCCACATTTTTATTTTATTTTATTTTTATTTTATTTTTTTAAAGATTTTATTTATTTATTCATTTATCCCCCCCTTGCTGCTTGTGCTCGCTGGGTCAGCTAACCACGCTGTGCGGGCGGGCTTGCCTTCACCAGGAGGCCCCGGGAACCGAACCCGGGGCCTCCCATACGGTAAACGGGAGCCCTACTGATTGAGCTACAGCCACTTCCCTAGTAGCCACATTTTTAAAAAGTAAAAGGGAACAAGTAAAATTTATGTTACTAGTACATTGGACTTAGTCCAACCTAGTCAAAAGATTATCATTTTGACATGCAATCAATGTAAAAAAAAATTATCAGTGAGATACTTGGCATTCTTTTCTTTGAAATCTGGTGTGTCTTTTACCCTTACAGAACATCTCAATTTGAACTGACTGTATTTCAAAGGCTCCAGTGGCCATTATATTGGGCAGCCCAGGTCTCTGCCATGCTGTTATTGAAATCAAATTCTTTCCAAAGCTGTTAAAAGAGGTCCAATGTGGGCAGTTTTTTCCATCCCAGTTTGACCTGAGAAAGCCTGGCTCTTCCTGGAAATAATTTCATGGCTATTTGGTGCTGATTGCAGATACACAACTAATTCCCCCTTGGTCCTCACCCTCATTATGTAGAACAGCCTCGTCTCTTGGTCTGCACAGCCAAAAGTCAGAAGCGCCTTCTGCAAGCCAAATGTTAATCCATTCGAAAGATAAATTAAACATTTCCCCCATTTGGTGCCAGCTGCATGTATATTTCTATACACGACTGACTTCCTTTTCCAGGCAAATACCTGGCCCCAGTTCAGACAAGATTTTTTAATCACTCCTGAGACAGCACTGGACTGGAGGTGTGCATCCAATAGCTTTCCTTCATCTCAACCCTCAAGGGCATTTTGAGAAGGAAATAACACACACAACAATTTATTTTAAATCTTTGAAGCATCCACCATTTCACATTCTCTTCTGCCAGCATTTCTGCCAAAAGTAATCTTCTAGGCCCCTCGTAGAAGCTCCCCAGAGCTTCACAATTCCAACAGTATCAACAACCTAGATAGAGGAGTTTTAAATAACAAAGGATAACCTCCCTCAATGGCATATATAACAGGTTTACAGGTGGGGACAGTGGAGATTGGATTGCAGCATTCTGGAACTTCAAATTGTAGCTTGACTTACATGACAAACAGCATTGCATTGTGGTTAAAAGCCCAGCCAGAAACCCTTGGGCTCAACACATCTTAAAACAGGGATCATAATGCCTACTCCATGGAGCTGTTGGAAAGAGTAAAGGAGATGATGCATGTCAAATAAAAATAAAAGTTAGCCAAAAAAATATTTTTTAAAAATATGTTGTTGAGACTGAAGCAATATCTTTAGGCTTAGGTTCAAATACTGGCTTTAAAGCTTACTGGGTTTGAGACCTTGGACAAGTTTTTTTCTCTAAGACTCAGTCTCGTTGGCTCTAACCTGGTAGTAACAGCCTTGCTCTCACAAGGTTTTTCTTAGACGTAAACAAGGCAACATACGTAAACTACTTTGCACAGTACAAGCTCCACTCTGGGTGCTCAATAAATAGTAGCTATTTGCATTAGTCTGCTCAGCTGCCGAAAGCAATATACCAGCAATGGGTTGGCTTTGACAATGGGCATTTATTAGCTTACAAGCTTACAGTTTCGAAGCTGAGAAAAAAATGTCTAAATCAATGCAACATCAGGTGATGCTTTTCTCCCCAAGACTGATTCCTCTGTCCATGGGAAGGCACTTGGCGCTGTCTGCTGGTCTCTCCCTTCTGGGTTTCTTTGCGTCCAGCTTCTTCTGTGACTTTCTCTCTCAGCTTCTGTGGCTTCCTCTCTGTCTCTCTCTCTGTATTTATCCAATTTAGAATGGACTCCAGTAAGAGAATTAAGACCCACCCTGGGCCACACCTTCCTGAAGTAACCTAACCAAAAGGTCCTTCACCCACAGGAATGGATTAGCTTTAAGAACATGATTTTCTGGGGTCCATGAAATTTCACACCATCACACTACTGTTAAAATGGCTTGATATTATAATGATATTTCCATTATAATATTTGTTCTATTTATTATTGTGGTAAAAAATATATAACATAACATTTGCTATTTTAACCATATTTAAGTGTACAATCCAGTGGCACTAATTATATTCACAATGTTATACAACCACCACCACTCTCTATTTCCAAAATTTTTCATCACCCCAAACTGAAATTCTGTACCCATTAAGCACTAACTCTCCATTCCTTCCTCCTCCCAGCCCCTGGTAACCTCTTTTCTACTTTCTGTCTTTATGAATTTGCCTATCTAGATACCTCGTGTAAGTGGAATCACACAATATTTGTCCTTTTGGGTCAGGCTTATTTCACTAGCATAAGGATTTCAAGATTCATCCACATTGTAGCATGTATCAGAACTTCATTCCTTTTTATGGCTGAATAATATTCCATTGTGTATATGTAGCACATTTTATTGATCCATTCATCTGTTGATGGTCACTGGAGTTGTTTAGACTGTTTGGCTTTTGTGAATAATGTTGGTATAAACATTGGCACACAAGTATCTGAGTCCCTGTTTTCAATTCTTTTGGGGTATTTATGTAGGAATGGAATAGCTGGACCATATGGTAATTCTATGTTTAACTTTTTGAGTAACTGCCAAACTGTTTTCCACAGTGACTGAACCATTTTACATTCCCACCAACAATGTAAAAGGGTTCTGATCTCTCTTCATCAGCAGCAACACTTATTTTTCATTTTTTTTTCACAATAGCCTGCCTAGGGGGTGTGAAGTAGTATCTCATTGTGGTTTTGATTTGCATTTCCCTAATGACTCATGATGTCAAGCACCTTTTCATGTGCTTGTTGGCCATTTGTATATCTTCTCTGGAGAAATGTCTATTCAAGTCCTTTGCCCATTTTTTAAAAATATATTTTTTATTTATTTTTGAAAGATACTTAGATTACATAAAATGTTACATAGAAAAAAAATAAGGGATTCCCATATGCCCCACTCCCCAGACCTCCCACTTTTCCCCACATTAACAACTTCTTTCATTAGTATGATACATTCATTGCAATTGATGAACACATTTTGGAGCATTGCCACCAAACATGGATTATACTTTACATTGTAGTTTACACTCTTTCCCACTCAATTCTGTAGGTTATGCCTTTGCCCATTTTTTAAATCGGGTTTTTTGTTCTTGAGTTGTAAGGGTTCCTGATATATTCTGGACACTGGACCCTTATCAGATATATAAATTGCAAATATTTTCTCCCATTCCATGGGTTGTCTTTTCACTCTTGATGGTGTCACCAGTATAATGTGTGAAGAAGTGCAGATTAATTCTAGCTGGCATTCCTGAAGGAATGCTCATCCAAAACACCAGCATACTCAAACTCTTCAAGGTACACTATTGGCAATCAACTGTTGACCTTTATTGGACATTTGGACATAAAGGCATTTCATTTATTTTGAAAAGAACGTTTTTGGACACGCAGAGGATACATGAGATCTTTAAGACAACTTGATTAGGAAGGAAGGTGTGTTCAATGCAATAACTACATGCCCACATCAATAGCCAAGCAGCTGCTGGAGTTGTCAGTCTACCTGGCATGCCCTGTCCAAATTCTCCATCCTTATGCTCTGCCATTTGTCTCTGTCACTTACAGTCCCTGAGTGGCATCTGCTTGCATCGCTCAGGGTGCATTCCATCTGTAGCATATATGGCTTTGCATTTTTCCCATAACTCTTCCAGTTCTTTCCCCTTTTAGTCAGCATTTCATGTCTTAATAGTTATACAGCAAGCCTTGAGAAATAACTGTTTCTGAGCTTGTGACTGATAAAGTATACTTAGACTCCTCTCCCAGAAAATTCCAAGAATAATCTAGTCTGTAAATTGTATGACCACCTTCATATCAATAGAAAGACGTAACTCCAGCCTCACTGGCAAACATTGTAAACGCTTATTTTACGTAGTTACTGTGAAAGTTTAACTTCTGCCCTGCTGGGAAACACAGTGAATGTCTGGTCCTTGATTATCTGTCCTGAGCAGTGCATTTTTTAGTCATGCTCCCTCCTCACTTGCCCTCCCGATCCAAATGTAGACAAGTAATATAAAAGGCCCCTCTTGCTTTGTGGCAAGTGTGGCTCGAGCTTCAGAAGTGCCACGCTTTCTGCCCACTGCCACGGACGAGGATTTAGGCCACAACCAGGCTCGGTCTCTCCGAGAGAGAGGCTGTCCCCTCTGACCATCGAGGGTGAGGGTCCACGTAAGCCCCCTGTTAAACGCCCTAGTACTCGCCAGGCTGTACTTGTCCGAGTCTTTCTTTGGTCTGATGTATCCTTCTCAGTTTCGTGGGAAGCTGTCATTTTACACAACACCTTGCTATACTCGAAACACCATCCTGAACCCTTAGCTCTCAACATTAGCTTAATCCCTTCTGGGTGGATATTCCTTTAGCCTCCTTCTTTAGAAAATGGTATTTATTTCACCAAAGCAAAGGAGGGCCTCTTATTGCCTGGGCATCAGAAAAGCAAGATGAGAAGTCTGCAGGACCAGAGAAATTTCATCTCTTTGGCTTAAATTAAATTTGTGCAGCAAATGAGCACAAACTGGAGTGTGACAACTGATTTTAAAATCTATTGACAGGGAAGCGGCTGTGGCTCAATCAGTAGGGCTCCCGTTTACCATATGGGAGGCCCCGGGTTCGGTTCCCGGGGCCTCCTGGTGAAGGCGAGCCGGCCCGCACGGCGTGGTTAGCTGACCCAGCGAGCACAAGCAGCAAGGGGGGGATAAATGAATAAATAAATAAAATCTTTAAAAAAAAATAAAAATAAAAATAAATAAAATAAAATCTATTGACACAGTATTCCCTGCTTTCTGTTGCCCCTAGAATCTCCAAAAAAGTCAATGCCATTAGGCATTAAAATGCCGCTAGCAGAGGAGCAGCTTGTAAGAGGACGGTAACAGCAGGATGTACATAAAATGCCTGATGAAAAGTAGGGTCCTCAAAACTGAGTCCCCAGTCCCCCAGTAAATTAGGGCTGGCGTGCTCAGGAGCACATTCTCCATGCCTCGCCTACTGCCTGCAGACACCTGTGAAAAAAAATGTCCCCAACTTCTAAAGTGCTTCAGGGACCGGCTCTCCGCCCCGCCCCCTGCTGTTTACTTTTTTTCCATAGCTCCCCATGTGCAATCTTAGTTTGACTTTATCGTCTCCTGCTCCTTGTCCATTTAATTATTCACTTGACAAACTCCTCTTTAGCACCGTGCGAGACCATGTTACCCCTGTTTCTCAAAATAGTCTTCATGGTCCACCTGCATCAGAATCAGGTGGGCTAATGATTAAAATGCATAGTACTGGGCCTTCCCAGCCCGAATGAATGAAACTCTCTCCTGGGCAGGGCTTAGGAACTTAAATTTGTGACAAGCTCTCCAGGCAGCATTGTGAGGCACAGGTGAGTTTGTAAACCATTCACATGGAATTCCCTTCTGCTTTGTCTGCCCTTCTCTTCTACTGAAATTCCCTCCCAGCATCAATTCCTATGCAACGCCCGTTCCCTCCTTCCATGTATTAGACAAGGTAACATGAGCTGCTCTAACAGATGCACTTCCCAAATTTTGTGACGTAATGCAATAATGGTTTGCTTCTCATTCACACAGTATTTCAGTGCAGCATAACTGATGATGCAACTCTCTTCAAAGTGGTGATTCAGGGCTCAGGCCCCTTCCATCTTGTGGCTGCAGTCTCTTCAACGTGTGGCTCCCAAAGTGCCCTCCACAGTGTGCCCTCCATTTCCACCAGCCAAAAGAGGAAGAATTTTCATGAGCCAGGCCTGGACGAGATAGTTCTCACTTCTGTCTACATTCTACTGGCCACACTTGATCACATGGCCATAACTAACCTCAAGGAATGCTGGGAAGAAGTCTAGCCATGTGCCCAGGAAGCAAAGGATTTTGATCAGAAGTTGCCAGTATCTACCTCATGCAGCTCATTGAAAAAAAAAATTCCTTCAGCACCCATTGACAGTGGCCATAAGCCTGCAAACTGGAAAGAGATGTCCCAAGATTTGAGGACTTCATTAAAATGGATTGTAACTGCTGATGCTGGCATGATCCTTGCCACAGAATAGAAATGAAATGATCCATTCAATCCATTCTCTCCCCCACTCAAACCCCTGAAGTCTGCTGGGAGCCTGCTGCAGGCTTATTGTGAAGTTTTAAACCAGAAATCTCAGGTGTCCTCCAGACAGCTTGAAGAAATTTGCCAGCTGGAAATCTGGCCAAAGTTAATCCATCTGCGAGGACAGAATATTCTCAATAGACAGGGGCTTTCATGGCCACCAAAACAGTGTGCAACAAAGAGTCTGTCACACTGATGACAATCTCATGGCAAATCCAAACCCTGTCGCCGTGAAGGCTGTGATAAATGAATAGATAAGAGTCATCCAGAAGAGCCGAAGCTCATTCTCGCAGCCCTTTGCTCGGGGGCTATAAAAGAACTAGCAGAGAAATGGTATCTTAGGACTCCGTGATTTTAAAAAATTGGGGAAACCTGCCATGGGTGACTCTCAGTCATGAGATGGGCAGGTGGTAACGAGCATGGTTCCAGGGAGCTGCTGTTTGATGACATTATAAACTGGAGTCTACCGGGGGGAGACTGTTAATATTTTCACTGGACTCAAAAAGATGCTACAGCTCCATTTTGGCAAGAAGCAGGGAATAAACAAGCTTTGTTTAAACCCCAGCTGTAGTGCACATGTATACAGATTAACAAACCATGCTCCCCAGCTACACTTTTGCCAGAAATGAAGAAACAGCAAAATATAATTAAATTCCCAGTCATGCACGGATCAACATTAGCAGCTACTTATTTTCTTGGTCAATGTGTAATAGTTCTTGGTCCTAGAGCTATCTGAGACAAAGAAGCCATCCCTATACCCACCTGTATAATATGACCTCACATTTGCAATGAACCCTACTGATTATATAGCACTTTCAATTCACTTCACAGAGTGCTTGTAAGAATCAAATCAGATATGGTGCGAAGTAAATTTTTATCTTCTTCATCTTTATCATCGGCACCATCAACATCATCCACAACGATGTCTCCATTTCACACATACATTGGTCCTTGCTGAGCTTTACCAGGCATTCCCCCTTCTTACCCCAAACTTTCAAAATCATATTTATCTTTCAAGTACCATTAAAACTTTGTAGATCCCTTCAACTTAAGTATATTTCATGGAACTTTTGGTGTTATACCCTGTGATATGGTTACTTGCTTATTTCTTTGTGAGCACATTTAATTCCCTTTTTTGAATAAGACAATGGGTAATTGAATAGTGGATGGATGTTTGAATGGATAGATGGATGAGTAGGTGGGCAGGTTGATGGATAGATGGGTGGGTGGAAGGATGGATAGAAGAGACAGAACTTTAGAAAGATAGGCAATGTAACATGTCAGTTAAGTGTTTGAGCTCTAGAGCACCCTGAGTTCGAATTCCAGTTCATTACTTGCTATGTGACCTTGATCAAATTATTTAACCACGAAGTCCTCAGTTTCCTCATTTGTATACTAAGGCTAAAAATACCTTATTCTGAGATTATTAATTGGACTAAATGAGTTAATTCACGTGAAGTGCATAGAACAGTGTTTGGCATGGTAAGCAGTCAATAAACATTTGCTAATTTTATTTTGATAGCTAATAGACAGTAACTTTGAAACAAAACCCATATTCTTGTTTTTTTCCCATCCACCACTCTATAAGCATCATGAGGATTCACTCATGCTTTGTGTAAACTTTCTAACACACCCACTAGGCTGAGCCTCTTGAAGGAAGGACTGTATTCTGTTCATCATTTATAGCTTGTGCCAAGCACAGTGTCTTAAACAAAGAAGAAACTTAATTAATGTTTCCTGAAAACATGAATGAATGAATTCATTAGATTAAATGCATAGCTGACCTAATGAGTGCCAAGAAGAAATAAAAAATTTTTCACTATTATCAATTATCTTCTCTTTCCTTCCTTAGAAATAACACTGAAAAACAAATACTCTAGGGTATATGTGGAATTTGTGGGCATTAACACTTTTTACTTACAGAACTATCAGAACTTGTCAACAGTAGCCAGGAATTAGCCTTATTGTTATATCTATAAGTAGACTTGCCCGGAAATAGCAGATGAAGCACCCTGGTTGGGACTTTCTAGGAGTAGAGATACTTGGGACTGAAGCTGTTTCCCATCGGGTGTCATTACAGGGTCAAGGTTAGCAGTAGGAAGGATTCTGAAGCCCAGACCTAGTACCTACTGATCCTTTCTCTTCCCTTCTGGAAAAGCATGAAGTCCTTTACTGGTCAGTGGGCAGATTCTCCTTCCATCTGGATAATGGGCTGTGTTGCTAAGTGAGGAAACCTGGATATCTGGCTTTAATAAGATGAAGTTAAAGGAATTCCAGAGCTCTCAGGAGTCAAGAAGGGGTTTCTCCAAAATCAGAGCCTGAGGCAGCTTATTTGGGAGGTGATAACAGAGAGCATGAATGAGAGGATTGGAAGAGTGAGCCAGGGAAGGAGGAAAAGTCAATATAAGGGTACATTATATAAGTCAAAATGCTGTGGGAAAAGTGATCAGCATGGGAGGTCGGAGTAGTCATACATTAGCTCCTCTCCACTCTTGATTGAGGGTAGTCCCCAGAGGAGTAATTCCCTCACTTTTCTGGGTCATGCTCATGCAAGAGCCTAGAGAGCTTCCAAGGTGTCAGAAGAGGCCTTGGAGCAGAATGCAGAAGGGTATGTACTTAAGGTAGGACCTTGTAACTGCAAGCTGAGTCTAGATTTGTAAAGAACTGCCCATCTTAGACACAGCTAAAATCAGGGGTAGGCCAAGTGGGTATGGCACAGGTACTAGAGGCATCTTCCAAAGGGATGGGTCAAGAACTTCCTTTTCCCTGAACTTCATCCCTGGGTTCTTCTTGAAAGAGTGGCCATCTCCATTTATTCATCTCCCATTTGTCTTCAACCCACCAAGATCAAATTTCAAACTCACTGAAGCAGAGTTACTACTTGATTATTGTATTGGTGATTACCAAATCAAATGGTCATTTCTCAATTCTTATGTTTGGGACTTGTTGGTATACACGTAGCATTTAAACTATAGAACTGAATAAGACCACCTGAAGGAGAGAGAGAGAGAGAGAGAGAGAGAGAGAGAGAGAGAGAGAGAGAGAGAGAGAGA